>OZ018344.1:1240833-1855000 GCA_963969515.1 Yponomeuta evonymella
AAGGTAAAATAATCAACTTAAAAATCGTTTATTCCGTTAGTTTCTTGATCCAAAAAGTGCTTTAAATCGCGCACATGGACTTCTTCATTTTGTTCAATCACATAAGTCCAATTAACAGCTGATTTTAGACTTTGAACCATTCTTTAGAGGCATAGAGTAATTTTTTTTATAAAGTTATCGATATGCTGTTGATAGCTCTTACCTGATAATTTACTACTTTACATCCTAGTCATGCATTGTAGGTAATAACCTACGATGTATTTATCTTACGCCTCCTTAAATGACACCTTCGCATGGAATGGATTTAATTCATAATTGCATCAAATGCAGACAATAATGTTTAACACATCTCATTACAGGCGCTGAAAAGCATCGCATTCGTTTTGCAACATTAAAACTATTGATAATTTGCTGCCATGATAATGGCAGGTGCAAAAAGTGTCCCATTTTTCAACGCCCGGTCAGAAAATACTTTCAACTATACGAGTAGGTACATGATGATTTATTATGTTATACTTACCTCTAACAATATATTTTGTGCAAGAAAATAAACTTACGAGCTCTATCTATGAAAGAAATGAAATACTTACAACGTGAAGTACAAAATGAAAAGTCTCCAAACATTTGAAAATAATACAACAATGGTGGTCGAGTAAAAGTAAAAACGGCACCACAACAGGCGGAAACTTTTCGTGGAAACGGAAACTACAAACCTGGTGCAGAATTTCAACAGAAACTAAAGCAGGTCGCCTGTGCCATTGTGAAAGCAACATTTTAAAACCTACAAAAGGGAGAAAGTTTAGATACACTACAGGATCCTATAATAGACATAGTTTCGTTTCTTTGGTATATGGTTTGAATAAAATTACGCGCCACGCCAGCTATATTTTGTATTTCTGTCTAGACACAACCTGGCCGGTGGTAGAGCACCATCTCGCTGGTCTCCACGGCCATCCACTCATTCCTGCTGGAGTCGAACCACGTGAGACCTAGATTGTACCTCCCGTTGATATTCACATGCTGGCAGTGTGAATACCACCAGCCACCCTCATAGTTAGCCGCGCAGTGCGTGTTTGAGATATCCCTATCGCGGTCTATAGCCGAGAATTCCATGTGGTTCTGGTACTCGAAGGAGTCGCTGGCATTCCCTTTGAAGCCTCCTACATCCAGCACATAGCCAGTGTCAGCAGATCCAACGTTAAAGTATTCGTACTGAGCGTACCAGTGTCCTCCAAAGATGTCGACCATATCGATGCGCATCG
The DNA here is from genome assembly GCA_963969515.1 of Yponomeuta evonymella. Taxonomy (NCBI): domain Eukaryota; kingdom Metazoa; phylum Arthropoda; class Insecta; order Lepidoptera; family Yponomeutidae; genus Yponomeuta; species Yponomeuta evonymella. The sequence goes on from OZ018344.1 coordinate 1,242,096, forward strand.
AAGAGCAGTTGTTCTTTGTCAGGGCGTGCATGGCCTCGAGTCCGAGCCAGTATTCGGATGCAGGATCGCCGAAGGTCTTGGTGTAGGCGTCAAATTTCCTGTTGAACTCTACGGAGCCATTGAAGCGACGCTGAATGAGGGTGGTTCCGTTGTTGCACCAGGTGTCGAGGGGCTGAGCGGTGGGGTGGATGAGGTAGGGTCCAGGAGGACCCACGATAGTTGAGCAATCCCGAGGCAGTTGGTTGACCAAATCTTCGTACTCCCGCTGTACCGGCTGAAGCTCCTTGACTTCGCCCATCAGCTCGGGAAGTGGAACAGTTTGCGTGTCGTTAAACTCCGGCGGGTTGGCCTCGCTCTGTGAAAGGAGACGCTGCTTTATCTTTGTACTACAGTATACAGTAAACTAGGGCAAGTGTGCCAAACGGGAAAAAGGAAGTGTGGTGAGTCCAAGGTTAAGTGAATCGTGTGATTTTAAAACGACACATGTCCTTTCATTACAACTTTGCAGGAAATAGAAAATACTGTTTTATTCAAATACTAATATCTACAACAGCAATATTTTAGCATATTATATTGATTTCTGTATGAATAAACTACAATTTTTTTTTCTAATGTAAATCAATAGGTAGGTGTAAATAATTTAATAAAAAAAAAATGGACCAGTGTTATTTTAAAAACAGATGTGACTTGTGTTGTTTTAAAATCACACGATTCAAGTAGGTATTTAATAAGCTAGCCGCTGCCTTGTGATGGAATAGAGCGACTAACGGGCAACGCATTATTAAGAGCTTCGCTTTTATTTCCTTGGAAACCATTTCAAGTAAAATAAGCAAACACACGGCAAATAAAACAATGTAATATACCTACATAGCCTCTGGTATGTCGCAATAATTCCATCGGCAACAAATCTGTACCTTTGTTGCTTTGACCTGCCGCTCTACTCTCGACGGCAATGTGGCGCTTCAATAAAGTAAATTTATTTCACCGGTAAACGAAAGTCGAGCTTACGTTTCAACTATAAATAAATTATTGCTAATTTAATACTAGCAGCTGAAACTAAGTTCACGCAAAAAACGGTTTAATTAATTTGGATGCGGTTTCCACTGTTAGCGTTCTTTCCTTTTGGATTTTCAAATCAAAGAATACACACTTTCAGAGTTAAATTTAATTCCGGTAAGGGACTACCCTGGCGGACATACTTTGACCAAATCGGAGGTGTATTAGCAAAGGGCAGGATAAAAAGTACCCGAAACCGGCGTGCGTGCATGCAACGACTAATAAATGTTGAGGAAGCGAAAGTGATATCGGGAGCGCGGCAAGTGGCAGTCCCTGGTCTCTGCCTACCTCTTTGGGATACAGGCGTGAGTTTATGTTTGTATGCAAATTTAATTTCTACAGTCATCTTCTATTTTTATGTTTTGAAATCCATATAATGTAATTATTTAGATTCGTCAGACGTGTGAAGTCCTACAGGAAATAGTCATTTTTGAAATAAACTTTGATGCGAGTCAACTACCGTATTGTAACTGAACACATTAATTGATCGAGAGTAGAGCTGACGCGGCTTAATTATGCCGAGTGAGGATGCGTAGTTAATGCCACCGATGTGTGGAGCAGATACTGATGCGCACAATGGTATTTATTCATTAGGCCCCACGTTGATACGCGCCTGTACACAGGTGTTGCAAGTTCGCAACGTGCTTTCAACGCAAACTAATTACATGATCAGTAAAATAAATCATTCGGTAAATAAGTCATTCGAACAGCCAACTATTATTTTGGTTCACAGAATAAATAATCTAATAAATTAATTTTTTTTATTCAAAGTAGCGCAGCAACTGCGACTCAATAAACGTTACAAGTTAAATTAGGTGTCCATTTCAAAATCTAGATCATTTTGGAGAAAAAATGGACAAAAAACTCCAAACTCAGTCTTTTAAAGTCCTTAATTAACAGAATTTATATAAATGTTCTAAAACCTGGAACTCACGCATTGAACTGGCTTTAATTCTAGACATCATTGTCATCTAAATAATCTTTAATGTTATAGTAGCTTTTTTGGCACAAAGTGTGCTTTACACATCTTTGAACTGCGTTTCTGGCAAGGTTATTATATCCTCAGGCATCTTATTGTAGAAACGTATACAATGCCCCATAAAGGATGTATTAACCTTTGCCAGCCTAAATTTTGGGAACAAAAGTTTATGTCTATTTCTAGTATTTACATTGTGTAATAAAAGAAATAATAATAAGTAAATAAATTAGTAATAAATTATGTAATCAAAATTAATACATTATTTTAGTCAGCCGAGTAAATAAATCAGCAGCGACACGCGGTCTGAAATAAATCAAACATGATCTTCGGGATCGACTCCCGAGGTCAGGATCGTGTACACATTATCGCCCAATTTTACGGGGACAAAGCCGCAGGCTTAGATAATTTTGATAGTCTCTCTCTTCTCTCTCTATCAAACCTGCGGCGTTGCCTAATTGATTTGTTAAACTCGACAGAGTTACAGATCAAATCAAACTTTATGAAGTCTGTGAAGCTAGTCACAAGTCGAGTCGCAATAACAGATTGCAGGTGTCAGCGGGGCACTAAGAGGCGGGAGGGGCGAGGCTCACCCGCCCGCCAGCCGCCCGCAACCCGCTGACTCCTCGCGTCGGCGTGTGCCAGTGTGAGTATTACGTCCGTACACTGCACACGCGCGCGCTTTCTGTCAAAGTACAGCCAAGCTCATAATAATTAATTCGGGTCCTTGCTTTGTTTTGTTATCCTTTCGTTAAGTTTTTTTTATTGTTACTGACTGTTTCTGTTATTTATCGTTACGTTAAGTTTTGTTGTTAGTGTGTTTGATCAAAATGCCTCGCGGGCGTTACAACGTTTTACGTAGGCAAGCCAGAAAAATGGTCCACAATGTGATTCAATTCATGAAAAAGGAGGCTGAGGACGGTATCCAAATGCCTTTAAAGCAGGTCCAAAAACGGGCGGCGGCAGCTACAGGCGTTTCGCTAAGTACCGTGCAAAGGATTGCAGCAGCGGCTAATAATTCTGGCATGATAGCAGTCTTCCGTACACCAGGCAAGAAGAGAATAGGAAAAAAGAGAGTGACAGGCATAGACAGCTTTGACCAAGGCGTAATTAAAAGATGCGTTCACAATTTTCACGTAACGGAACACGAATTGCCAACCCTTAAGCAATTGCAACGAAAATTAAAAGATGATATAAACTTCAATGGATCCATATCAAGCCTAAACCGAATCTTGAAGAATTTAGGATTTCGGTGGAAAAAAACCGAAAGTGAAAGAAAAGTGTTAATAGAACAATCTAATATTCGGTTGCAGCGAATTGAATACTTGGAAAAAATCACGAAATATCGCGCGGAGGACAGACCTATTATCTACACTGATGAATCTTATGTAGACTCTACCCATTAAAAATTCCACCCATGCCGGGACTCTAACCCGCGACCTCTGGCTATTCGCGCCAGCACTCTCCCAACTGAGCTAATGGGCCAGTACAAGCATCGGTGAAATTTCGAACCTCTTTACAATATTATTTGTATTATACATCATAATTAGTAAAACATAACTATTATTTATAATATGGTCTTATTTATAAAAACACAATTCCTTAAAACACTCGATAAACGCTAAATAGTCTGTAGTGGAGGTTTTACAAGGAAAAACGTAACCACACATTAATTAAATAGCCTCTGAGGAGTGCTAAAAGTAATCGTGTTTTTATATATAAAGCCGTTAATGTTTCCTTACACAATCCCTAAACATTATCGCCTTGACTGTACTTGCGCGTACGCGCTCTCGCAGCTAACTTCACAGACTTCATAAAGTTTGATTTGATCTGTACCTATCGAGGAAACACTGGTATAATCCAGTTTATCATTCCCGGTACGAATCTATTTATTCCTGAGTTGTGACCCCATTGTGGCTGTCAATTTAATAAAGCCTTGCTCGAAATCCTCGTTTTCAAAAGGTTTTGGAAAATCAACAGATAATTAAGAGATATTAAAGTTAAAAGTAGTTAATGTTTCCGTCTTTTTGCAGAAATTCATTCAGTATCCTATTACGTGGAACGTATGGTTTCGTAGGATTTTCAGCTTATATCTTGTTTTTTGTTGCACGATCATTGTGGACATCAATAAACTGTGATATGACAAACTCGTTCTATAAGAGACGAAAACGAGTTTGAAATTTGCAATTTATTCAAAACCTCAGGTTTTCAAATAAGCGTACAAACAGAGTTGCTCCGTGCCATAAGAACGCCGAAAGTTCCGCGTGTAATGCATGATATCATTTTTTATACTAACCAAGATATAATAATTCCCTGCAAATTCTTATGGACAAAGAAGTCTGTTTCCGTGTACAGCATGCGTAGCTTTTGGGACGGGCGTTAGCGCTTGTGTCCTTCAATGATATTACTGTTGCAGGCCAAATTGACATTCCTCCAGATTATGATCGGTCCGTTGGTAGAAAAGTCGACTTTACGAAGACTATCACGGTGATATTGAGATGGAGAAGAAAAGGAGAAACGATGTAATATAGTCTCCTTTTACCTTAAAAATGTGATCATCCAAGCGGTAGAACTACCAATTAGAAAGACAGCAGGTCTTACACGATGGTTTCGAGCCGAAGAGGTGCCGTGGTCGATTCCAAGCGTTGGACTGTCATAGGCCAAAAAAGCAATTCTCACCTTCAGGATATGATCGTTCAGGCGGTAGAAATGCTGCTTGGATGAGGATTGCAGGTCAGCTATGGTGCTGTTGAGCCGAGATACGGCCAGGCGGTCCATCTCGGCGCGGTCGATGGCATTGGAGACACTCACGGCGATGGCCTTCACAGACTGGCGAAGGTTCTCCTGGTCTTCTTTCAGGTAGGAGGATTGCGCTGTCAGCTATGGAAACACAGGGAGGTTAGAGCTGTCGGGGCTGGTTCCGGTTTGAAAAACATTAATTTTCCAGTATGTTTTGTCTTTGCTCTAGTATACAATAAAGAATATTATTATCTTATCTTATCAAATCTAAAAAAAGGAAAAGGACTAGCCAAAAACCTATCAGAAAACTCACTTGAGCGAAGCTAACGTCCAGCTTGGAGATCTCCTTCCGGAACTCAGGAATCGTCTTGTCGGCTTTATTCTCGATGCTCTCGATATCTTCTCTTAGCTCCAGAAGCGATGCATGGACCTTGTCGAAGTCCGAGACCTGCTGCGTGGTATTCTGCAGTTGCTCCCGCAACACTTTTGTCTCCAGCTCCAAGAAGTCCACTTTCGCGGTCAGAAGGTTCCAGTTCACGTCGCCCAAACGGTCCAGCCGCCGCTGCACGTCCAGGACCTGGAGTTGAGTGCGGTAAGTGAAGTGTTATCCTTTTGTCTCGTACGTTCAACAGCATATCAAACTCAATTATATTAAGGGCGATTTTGCCCCTAAAATGTTGATTTGCTGTTCACAGTATAGTGGTAGTAAGTAGTCTAAAAGATAGTTCAGTTTATTCAGATTCTTGAGGCTATTGATTTAAATCCCGGTACACTGTATACCAATAATTCTTTTTTGTACATTACACAATTTTGTGAATTTGTGATAACGAGTGCGCTAACGCTTGTATCCTAAGCCTAACGCTTGTATCGTAAGCCCAGTCTCTCTGTACAGTCTTTCTTTCAGATGTTTCTGAAAACATCCAGCGCCCGGCAGTCGCACGTATGAATTCTTATGCTAATGTTTCTACTCTAAAATTAACTAAAAAAACTTTTATTCTTTTTTTCCGTTGGGTAAGTTGGATAGACCTTAATTTGAACAACATCAAAACATGATTGGTTTTTTGAAGCACTCTCTTTGGTTCCTCTTTCAGAGGTCTCTATTGAAAACAAACGAGATTCTTCACAATAACTCGCCTCGCTGCCTTTGTTTACATTGTCGAGCAATAAAGGAAATCACAATGCAACTCAACTGGAATTTAGAATTCCATTTTAGTATTTGTTAACTTTATTCGCTGCTTTCATCTGCAATTCTGCATGCATTGAAACCCTGCAGGTTCCACATAGAGAATATTAGTATAAAGTGTGTAAAAAATATTTCCGAAACCAGAAGACGCCGGTTCGAACCTGTCTCCAGTCCGATTATTTTTTCCTTTGTTTCCCTTTTTTTTTCATCGTATCTAAATGAAATTTCCAAAAAACAAGATTCTCTATGAAAAAGAAATACCGAGCAAAGCTCGCTCATCTAGGTACTACTAACTTATATCTAATATATAAAAATCTCTTGTCACGGTGTTTCTTATCGAACACCTCCGAAACGGCTTCACCGATTTTTATAAAACGTTTGTGTATGTTTGGTAGGTCTGAGAATAGGTCGCTATTAGGTCGCTGGTAGCTAAATAATACGGCAAATTTTTCGGGTCAGCTAGTACCTAGTAGGGTTAGTTACACCATTTGTAACTCGAGAATGGCTAAACCAATTTTATAAATCTTTTGCTTTCATGGAATCGTCTGTACCCTGGCTAGCATAATAACTTTCAACAAAAAGATCACGAAATATTTTTTTCCAGATGCGGTACGAAGTCCGCCGGGTCAGCTAGTTCCACATAAAAGATAAGTTAGACCTAAAATGCATTACCGCCAGCAACAAACCTGAGACTGTAGATTCTGCTGGTAGAGGTCGAGCTGGTCCTGGGTCTTGGCCAAGCGCGAGATCTGCGTGTGCACCATCTTGTTGTGGCGCAGGCGCACGGCGTGGGCCGGGTGCAGCTTCTCCCTGGCGTCTTCCTCACGGAGGACCTCGTTGTCGGTCAGCTCACTTAGCTGGGCGTGCTTAAGCTGTGGGCAAGGGTCCTGGGTTAGGTGGCTCCACTACTAGAAGAGCTCGTGATCATGAAGTTGCTATATTTCACTTTGAACGGAAATTTCTCGCCAACAGATGGTAAAGTCGACGGCACATCAACATTTATATATAAGAGCACTCAGCTACGTTAAGGACGACGTTTTTTGTCGACTGTAACTGTTGGGGACGACCGGTCCAACTGCTGTTCGCTCGATGTCGTAGTAGTTGGCGCGATGCAGGGCTACTGGAGTTTATACCAAACTTCGCTATCGCGATCTCTGAACCGTGCATTCCCGCCTTCCACCGTTCCTGTGTCTTCCACTCCACAGGCGGAGGAAATAAAAAAAACCGGTAACTAGAATTTGGAACTCATTAACAATTCAACTAAAACGGAAAACATCGTGAGAAAACTGAAATGGAAAACATCGCGAAGAAACGAGTCGATCATTCTTAACGACATAAGAGGATGTTAACACACCCTGTAGGTGACATATGTCGTTAAGCCGTTTGCAAAGAGGCCGAACAAACATGCCGTGTCAATCCCAATGAATGGCATAAAAATCCCGTTTTCCCATAAAAAAAATATTATTATGCAGTCAAGAGCAGCAGCTGCTCGCAAGTTAATTGCAAGTTCTGGTTGTTTTTAGAGTTCCGTACCTGATGGGTGCCAAACGGGATGTTATTGATAAGCATAGGACATCTGTTCAATTCTATCTGTCCGACCTATAAATGCTTTTTTTCTTATTTTTTTTACAGAATATGCGTTCTTGCCCAAAAATATTAAAAAAATACAAACAAAAATACATCTCCCCCCACGCTGGTTTTTTAATTTTGTTTTCGTTCTATTGTAAACACGTTAGTTATAGTTCATTCCTTATAGAATAACAACAAATAATTGGAACCGCTCACGCTTCACCGGCCACCGCCTACCTACTTTTAATAAAAACACGTTGACTCGGCTTTGAAATTAATCGAATACTATACATTTTTGCTAAGCAAGAGACATAATATTACGTACTGAACCCTCGGCGCGCGAGTCCCACTTCCACTTGGCCGGTTTTATTGGCTTCCCTGACTGCGTGATCGGTAAGAGAATCCTTCTATTAAACGAGATTATGAAATTTCTATGAGCCTTTTTCTTATTTAAAGTTCCAGCTATTTGTTCCAGCTTTTCTAGCTAAAGCGGAAGATAAATTATTATTTTATAGTCTTTATTACATTTGTGTTCTATATTAGATAAATAAAAAACATCAGAAGACTTACATAATAAAATCAATCTATGATGAAGGAAGAAATCTTAGAATGTTTATTTTTGCTATAAAGAATAAAGTAGGTATTCCTTTTAAAATATTCTGCAATGAGGACCATTTATGTTTTGAACCAAGTATGCAGTCTTATAGAGACATCAAAAACAATATATTCTGTGAAAACAATATCGAAATCTGATAAGAAATGACGAAGTTACAGCGATTTTAGTGAACAAGCTCAAAAACGGGCGTGATCTGACGCCATACGCTTTACACGTCACAGGTCTTTATATTTTGTACTGTGACTTCACTGTCCGTCTGTCTGTCGGTCTGTCTGTCGGTCTGTCTGTCGGTCTGTCTGTCAGTCTGTCTGTCGGTCTGACTGTCGGTCTGTCTATCCGTCTGTCTGTCTATCTGTCACCAGGCTGTATCTCATGAACCGTGATAGCTAGGCAGTTGAAATTTTCACCGATGATATATTTCTGTTGCCGCTATAACAACAAATACAGAAAAAATAAATATTTAAGTAATATTAAATATCTAGAGTTCGTGGGTTTGAACCCCAGGCATGTGCTAAAGACTTTGCTTTTTCAGAAATCAGAAATCAATAATTTATTTTAACGTAAAGAATTTACATTCTGTTTGCTGAATGTCAATGTACTATGTTACTATGTTAGCCGTTGCCTTCGGGCCGTATTTGTAGTGGAGAAAAAGGCAGCGGGAAAAAAAACTCCACTCTGACCATCTTCTCTCAAATCATCTTAAACTTATACATCAAAGCCTATATGATATGATTCCGTGATATCATAAGCTTTCAAAGCAATACCACTCCGTAACTGTTAAGTAGGTATAGTTTATACGAAGCCAGTGCGCTGGCACCAGTTCTACAGACAAGCCCCGCTGGCTTGGCTCGTGTTGTTTAAATAAAGCCAGTCAGCCTGCATCTTGTCGGGCGGAGGTCACTGGCTTGAAAAATAGACGGGCGCTCGATTCTCGCCAGCGCTGTCAGCCAGCGTTGGCTTTTTATGAAAAACTCTTTATACAAGGCCAATACCAAGCCAGTGCTGGCTGCGAGTGATACTGGCAATAAGCTTTAAGGAAAATTCTCTCTCTAAGAGAAGGCCTGTGCCGTCCAGCGGGACGTATAGGCTGCTTTATTATTATTAGGTATGTATTCTACGTAAGAGTGCAAGTATAGATAGAGTGCATGTAACTAATAAAATTATATATAATATTATAAATGTGAAAGTTTGTGAAGAGTTTAGATGTTTGGAAGTTTAGATGTTGATATGATATCCCAGTAATGCGTTCCCGTGTTCAAAATAGATGGCGTTGTGCAAGAATCGTATAAACGGATTCTGTGGTGGTACAGTTCGCCGGGACAGCTAGTAGGTATTATATATATTACTAGGCTCAAAAAAGCACCTCAAGGGCCAGAGCTAGCCGGACAAGCACCTGGTCCTTCGAGCCGGCGTCTGCCCGCGACGACCAAACCTGTTCCATCCGAAGATACACGCTAAATTATACTCGTTGATTTTCAGCAGGTGGCGTTGGTTCTCGGGGCTTATACGGTTAAGGGGCTGACACACCAGCCTCAGCCTGTTGGTGTGGATGCGAATAATGACAAAATATACAAGGCTCGCCAGTGAAATAAGGTGCAAAATTAGAGAAAAAACACAATTTTAATATTAAACAAAGTATGTATATTGTGATGAGTTGTTTCCCTTAATCTTACTAATAAATGTAAATAAGTAAAGTTTATGTGATTTTTAGATGGCTATTTTGAGGGATTGCATTGGCAACGAGAGATTTCGATTACAATGCGTTTCAAAGACAATATTCCATGTTTCCCTGTTAGACGACCTCGTGGTGCAGCGGTAGTGCATCTGCATACCATGCGAGAGGTCCCGGGTTCGAATCCCGGCTGGGGACAAAAAAAAAAAAAAACCCCCCAGGTCTTGGATGTTTACATGTTTGTGATGTCGTTGTTTCTGGTTCCCACGACACAGGGTATTCTAGTGTGGGGCCAGAAGCAATGTATGTGCCTGTATGTAAATGTTTATGTTTATGTAAATGTTTATGTTTATTTATGTTTGCCTGGTTACCGTAGCACAGAATTTTTGCCGAAATCTTTTACTAAACCTGTGAAAATCACTGACATTAAAAACGATGAAAGAAAAACTACAACAGCCGGTCAAGACTAACAAGACATAAAATATGTCTTAAAATCAGATGTTTTTAATACATTACATAAACTCATCCCGGAGGGATAGCACCAGGGTTTACCACTTGCCTTGATCATGGCAATCCTCTTTCGCTTAATCAACATTCATTAGTCGTTGTATCTGTGGTTGCATACACGCACGCCGGTTTTGGGTACTGTTTATCTCCGTGTGCCATTTGATAGAAGTTTGATTAATAAATTAACGCCACAAAGACCTGACGCTTTTACGCGTGCGAACTTGAAGCTCCAATGCAATAAAAACATCTCTTAAAGGCAGTGTCTCGACAATGTTTTCAAGTTCTTTTGCATTGAGATTATCTAAAGCCTGTTCTTGTAATACTTTTCATAATGCAGAGACGTTGCGACTACCGACGCGCGCCCTCTTCGCCGTATAATACAATTAAGAAGAGGTTTTCTTCTATGAACCGTGATCTTAACAAAACAAAAATCTCTTAGTCATCTTCGGAATCTCTTGGCTATTATCACAGCAATATTCTACTAATCGAAGTCAACTAATTAATAATCTTATCCTATCTTACCTATTCTCGTCTTTTTCATTCCTCGTCTTTCTTTCTTTTTGTTAAGGTTGTCTGGAGGAGATCACTTTTAGGGATAACACCACCGATTGCACACTATTAATAATTTTATATCTCTGTAAATATTATTACTTACGTGTAATAAAAGACCCACTTCGGGTCACTGATCCAGCGGAGTAAGTTAGTAAGCATAATAATGAGTTGATCAGCTTTACAGAACCTATGCCTACATAATATGTAGAGATCGGCCAAAATAATATAACAAGCAAACATTGTTTTGCCATAAGACATATTCTCAGACCTGCCAAATTTACACAAAAACATTCATAAAAATCGGTTGAGCCGCTTCGGAGGAGATCGATAACAAACACTGACACGAGATTTTTATATATTAGATGACCACTGACTACCTGTCTTAGGTTACCGACCTTGTACGCGTTCTATTCAAAATATGTGTGCACACTAGGCACTTGTTTGATTTATCTGACTCTGCGTGCAGATAATTTTTTTTTTTGTAAATACCTTCGAGTCAAGAAATTGATTACAGGGTTTAATATTTATTAAATGAAATAACTAATAATAAACCACTTGGTCACCGTATTTTAATATTTTCTATCAACAGATTTTTACATTACAAATTAAAACGAGATTCAAATTTAAACAAACATTATTATGGCCAATTAAAAACAAATTCGGCCTAATAAACCTCATAAATTTGTAATAAAAAACTCTACATTTCTTCTCAAGAACTCAATCAAGAGATCCAAAATTTATTAGAACGTAAAGAATTTACACTCTGTTTGCAGAATGTCCATGATTTTGTTCTGAAACTACTCGTATGTTGATTGTACTAGCATACTCCTAAATCAGTCATCTTTCAAAAAAATTTGACACTAACATCATTGGTTGTGACAACTACATAGCTATCCAGTTTACTTTCACGTATTTTAAGTAAGTAACTAACTTCGTTATTAAGTATATTCCAACAACAAAAGGTCTCTCTGTAACTAGTTGGCCAGAATATTAAGTGCTTATATAAATTATTGTGCAATTACCGCACGAGTAATCTGTTCGTCAGAGGAACAATAATATTATGATAAAGCAATTAAAACTGAAAGACCTCTCGGAGGCTTATTAGGTGGGTTTCTTTCTGGAGCCGATGGTACAGGGGCGCATTGGGGAATCCAGGAACTTTGCGGATCTCTTTGTATAATAGGCCTACAACAAAACATAAGAACGCAGCGTATATACGTCCTAATATAGGGCACAGGCTTCTCTCAGAGACAGTACTTAATTACCTCGCTTGTCTACTGCGGATTGGTAATTTGAGCACTGAGGTATTATATTCTTTTTGTTGCACTAACCCATGCTGAGGACACATTGAGGTATGTTCAAAACCTCAGGCTCTCAACTTCCTCACGATGTTTTCGGATAGTGGTATTGCTACTATCATCATCATCATCATCATCAGCCCTTTGACGCCCACTGCAGGACATTAGTCTCGCTTGCCATAATCGCCACGCTTGGCAGGCGGGTTCGCGATCTACGAGCGATCGCTACGTGGCGAGCTACTATAAATTCGTCGAAACAGTCAGCCCTCGTTACGGCCCTGGATCAATAATAAAATCGCGAGCCAAGAAAGCAATGTCAGCCAGCGAAATGGAATCCTCAAATGCGAAATGGACTTCCGAGCAATTTTGGACCTCCGAGTTAATTATGGGCGTAAATATGGCGTAAATTCATTACCTCGTCAAATCATGCGCCCACGGAATGATTCGACTGAAATGGAAAATAATTAGTATCTCAGACAGTAAATAAATAACCCGACCAAGTGCAAGACGGACTCCCAAACCGAAGGTTTTGTATAAACTTGTAGGTACTCAAGTAAATAATTCGCCCATCACGGAATTTTTTGTCGAATTTTATTGTGATGTAACTACAAATATACGATTTTCGGATTGGTGCTCTTCAAGAATTCAGAAATTCAAAACATGCAGCAAATATCGGGAGTGTTTTTGTTTGCGTTGACTTCGATTTTTTAAATTTTTCACAGCTCCGAGGGATTGCGGACCTGAATATGTCAACTCGACATGTCCACGCGTTTCTAGGAAAACAGAGATAAATCGGACGGACATCCTAATAATACCGTTCACTAATAATAATAACCGTTCACCGTAATAAATAATATCTATTCTATGAAGTTGCTAGCTGCTTCTATATCGAATTTTAGGAGCGTAAATAAATATTTTTTTTATTTTATTTTTAGTATTTGTTGCTATAGCGGCAACAGAAATACATAATCTGTGAAAATTTCAACTCTCTAGCTATCACGGTTCTTGAGATGAGTGACAGACAGAGGGATGGACGGACGGACAGACAGACAGCGAAGTCTTAGTAATAGGGTCCCGTTTTTACCCTTTGGGTACGGATTACGGAACCCTAAAATGCGGCACAGTATGAACTTTGAAATAATGAAAGTTAAAACGAAAGAGTTTCTTCAGAATCGTGGCAAGCGGCAGACTCTGGTCTCTGCTTAGCCCTCCGGGACAGAGGTGTGAGTTTATGTTTGTATGAAAAAATGTGTAAAGTACACATTGTGCCAAAAATGCTACTGTAACCTTAAAGATTATTTAGATGACAATGATGTCTGGAATTATCAGCCAGTTCGTGCATCAGTTCTAGATATACAATAATTATATAAACTCTAACAATAATATGCGATAAGGCCGCCAGTGTATCTTTATAATGTATGGTGTGCTATAAAGAGTATTAATGTAATCTAATCTAATCTCTGTTAATTAAGGACTTTGAAAAGACTGGACAAAAAAAAGTTTAAAGTCTTTTTGTCCATTTTTTCTCCAAAATGATCTAAATTTTGAAATGGACAGTTAGTTTAACTTGTAACGTTCATTAAGTCGCAGTTTCTGTGCTACTATGAATAAAAAAATTAAATTTTGAATTTTTATTTGAACTAGGGCATCGTTTCGCGAATAATAGTTACAAGGTTCGGGTATGCAAAACCTTAAAAGGAGCAGAGAGTGGCTACGCCCACATCGGGAGGCGCCCACCTGCTCCGGACAGTAAAAACAGCCTGCGTCAGCCGCACCTGGCAGAACTAGACGGACCAGCTTTGTCGCTGATATAAATAATATTAACATCCACACACCGCGATTACTTGTCCTAAAATAAGATTGAATTATCGTGAAATGAATGAATTGAAATGAAATGTGTTGTGGGCAGGCCAGCAGCCCGATGGTCGGACGATGTCGTTGAGTCGGTGGAAAGTACTATGTGGATGGCCGTGAGAAATGCCATCAGGGGGGAAAGGCTGGTTAATAGCCCAGCAGTGGGCAGTGGTTGGCTGATGATGATAATGAAATGTCATCCACCCGGTTTACTAATGTATTGCCAAAAATCGTTTCCCAAAGTATTACTTCCCAAACTATTTTCCGCAAATTATCACTTGGCAAAAAAACATTTCTCAAAACAACTTAAAGCAAATAAACAGTTAGCAAAAGTTATTATGGCAATTTATTGTTTACCAAATAAATACTTGGTCAAAATTCATTTTACCAAGCATTATTCAGTCAAAAGTATCGTTTGGCAAAAAGTACCTTTCCCAAAATATTGAATGGCATACCATTTTCCCATATCATAATGTAGGGTACCTATGACTTTTCCATGCACCAACCTTATTTAAGTTTGACTCAAAACTAAGTTTTTTAGTGAAATATTTTTTTCGCTTTTATATAAAAAAAAGAACTAACACCCGAAGTTTCAGGATGGAGCGTCGCTGCGCTCCGCTCCATCCAGGAACTTCGAACCTATTTTTGCTTATGTGTACTGACCTAACAACCAACCCAAAATTTGAACAAAATGCGAAATATAAATTTAATCAAACAATTATTTGCTATATAACACTTGCCAAAATAAAACGTTAGCATAATAAACGTTTGTCTTAATAAAACTTGACGCAGTAAAATTATGCGAAATGATAATTTGACCAAATGAATAAAATGCGAAATGAAAACTTGCAAAAGTTTCATTTGGGAAATGAAACTGATGCCATAAGTTTATTGGGAAGTAAAATTTGGCGAAAAATACTTTGGCTAAACGGCGGTATCCCCATCCGCCCAAATGATGTAACCTAATACAATGGTCAGTTACGTAAGAGGAGGGCTGGTCCCAAACTAGGATACACAGTGCTGTGGTAACCAGGCATATTATTGTTTGTATATTATAATTGCCATATTATAACATATTAATAATGTTATTAAATTCTTGTTTTTATGTAGCCTATATACGTCCCACTGCAGGGCACCGGTTTTCTCTCAGAGAGCGAATATGTGCTGAATTACCACGTGTGCACACCGCGGATTGGCAATTTCAAGCTCTGAGGTATGCGAACACCCAGGCTCTCAGGTTTTCTCACGATGTTTTCCTTCACATTTAGCATTTTCATCCAGTCGACCACGATACATACTATAAGTACATAAATTACTTAAAAACTAAAAGCAGAGGGTAAAACAGGTGTACATCATCATCAGCCATTTGGCGCCCACTACAGGACATAAGCCTCCTTCGTGGTTTTCATAACCATGAAGGGTTTTGCCATAATTGCCACGCTTGGCAGGCGGGTTGGCGATCGCAGTATGCGGTTGGATTCTCAGGGAGACGCTGCTGCCCGTCTCCTGGTATTTGATTTCCTTAATCGCCTTCTACGACATCCACGGAAGGAAATCGAGTGACGCTATTCTTAATCCGGCGCCACACGGATGTACATACGTGCACGCAAATCAGTTACGAAAAGGACGACTTACAAAAATGTAAAGTTTGGCCTGCTGTCGACTGTTCAAAGTACGGCGGCGGTCTCTAGCGGGAGTCAATATGGGATGTATTAAAAAATACCCAAAACCGGCGAGTGTGCATGCACAACTAATGAATTTCGATGAAGCGAAATGCGTTTGTGGATTGTGGCAAGTGGCAAGACCTGGCCTCTGACTACCTCTCCGGGATACAGGAGTGAGTTTATGTACGTATGTAAATACCAACTCCAATTTTCAGCGAAATAATAATGATGTAATTTGCTCGTAATGCAATAAATATTTCTTTGATTAAATCTATTCTAAATCAATTTGAAGTACATTTTTAACCGACTTCAAAAAAGGAGGAAGGTCATTAATTCGACGCGTATTTTTTTTTTGGCTATGTTTTCGCATGACTCCGCCAAATCTTAACCGATTTCGACAATTCTTTTTTGTTCGAATAGATATAACGTCCTATTGGTCCCATTTTAATCTGGTGAAGATTTAATGAAGACTTCGTAGGGTAAATTATGATTATAAGGGACTTGTTTATTTTTCTTAAAGTTTTTCTTTAAAAGTTAGAAATATTTAAATAATTAGAAGTATGTATACATAAGTCGGTTTTATTTAATAACTTTTATTTGTAATGATATTTTACTTATTGCTTGTTCATTGCATCATTATCGTGAGAGAGCATGTAAATTAAGGAGCTACCTTTGCCCAAACCCTAATTTTCACCAACCACAAGTAGGTCATCAGTACGTACGTGTACAGTGGTATTGTAGTACTGTTGAATGGCAGGAGAGGAACTAACAAATTGAGTTAAATATCGTGCGTACAGATTGACGCCCCATCGTATTGCTGTCTCATTGAAACAACGTTGTCAACTCGCCGAATCCAACTTAGAATCTCACCAGCTTACCTAGCTACTCATATAATAGGCTCTGAGACGCCATGCCTAGTTAGAGGATCCGAGCCATATAAGGGGTATACGTTCCAGAAGGCAAAATTAGCAATATGTGCAAGAAAACAACTCGTGCATACGTTTAAGGTGCAGACCGAGTTGGTCTACATTCATCGTTCAAAGACACGGAAGTAAAACGAGTTTCACGCACTTTAAAAATGTTATCGTTGACTTTATCGTGCAATTTTGACCTCTAAACCCAGACTGTAAGGATGGCATGTGATGGTACCTACAAGCAGCAGGTGGTTCGGACTCTCGTACTTATTCTTTTTAACCTAGGTACATTATTGGCAGAATGTTGTGAGCAAAATTGCTTGCACATCCTTGTTTTTTTCTCATTAAGGAGCACTTCTTGTGAATATTTTGCTCGGATCAGACATAAGGTTTAAGTATTTGTAAACTAAATTCATGCTTGTTTTGTTCTGATAAATTGCGAAAGGCTTGCTCTGGACTGCTATCGAGTCAGGTGAAACGGGGCCAGAGACTTTCAGCTTGAAACTGAAAGATGTAAAAACCTATTTACAAGCTAAAAATTCCACCCACGCCGGGACCTGAACCCGCGACCTCTGGCTAACCGTGCCAGCGCTCTCAGTGAAATTTCAAGCCTCTTTACAAACTTCTCTGTATTACGTACAGACTTGCCCATTACCTCAGTTGGGAGAGCGCTATCCCGGTTAGCCAGAGGTCGCGGGTTCAGTTCCCGGCATGGGTGAAACTTTTAGCCTCTAAAAAGGTTTTTAATATTGTGCTCAGCACGGGTTAGTGCAACAAAAAGAATGTAATCACTGAAAGATGTGTTTCCGTCGCTCTCATGGAAACGTTCATTCTTCGCTCGGGAGTCAGTTGCACTATTAACCGGAGTATGCACACACAAAACATGCATTTATAACAGCTACATAGTTCATCTTCTAGAGTGCTAGTGCAGAGTGTCATTGCGCGGGTACTTCGAAAAATAAGACACGAATTCGTCGGCGCTGTCGTGAGGAATCCTTTGTGTCTGAGGTGCCCTCATGACCTCAGCGCTTGAAATCGTCAATTCGCAGTAGACGCCCATACTATCTCTCTATCTCTCTCTCTTTGAGAGAAGGTCATATACAGTACCTACCATATATCTTAGACACCAAGGCCCAGTCTTGAGATATTCTAAGTAAATGTTAGTTATTCGGCAATCACACTATTGGCATTCTCGAAAGAACGTTCATCACATTCTCACCAGTTCGACTGAACAGTTCTACCGGAGCCATGTAGAGAATATTATGTTCTCAGATAAAGCGCTCTTTGAGCAAACTATTTCGGAGATATACTTACATAAGATAATATGTATCTTATGGGCAACTTACCTTCAGCTCATGAAAACCCGTCTTGCTGTGCCCGGCGTCACATTTGTTCCCAGGTCCCAAGTTAGGTGAGATTATATCGCCTTACTGAGTTCCAGAACACCACAGCCATCCAGAACATCACCGACAAACCCAATTCCCATACAGTAGGCAAAACCTGAAGATACCCATTTTCATTCGATTATCGCTTTTAAGATGAGTGTGAAAAGAGTTTTAACACGGAGTAGTTGAAATTGTATCTTTGTATATTCCATGCACATTCCAGGTGGTCTCCTCTCCGCAGAGTATCAACATTCGGCCGCATTTTTTTACCGCCTTCAGTGTCTTGACCTTAATTACGTGGCGGTCTGGTTGCCTTGTGAGGTCCCTTTGGCGTGAGCGTACAGAATAACAGCGTCGTAAGAAACTTATGGAGCTCGATTGGTAAATCCTTCTGACATTATAGATGCGAAATTGTGGGTGTGAACAAAATAGGGTTTAATTTTCGCGCGTTTGTAAGGCTTGACTGATTTATACAAATAAGATACTGGGTATATGATGTCACGAAAAAACATAATGGCGGATTTCAGATGTAATTTATTAGTAAAACGCCAATTTTTTAATTATGTGACATCGTTTTCTTCAAATAAATATCCAAATTCTAGTCGCGAGCTGTAGGTAAAGGCGATCTCGTCAGTGATGCTTCTGCATCGTGTGATTTATTTTTCCCGGTGGGTGCATAAAATATTTTTGTCAAGCCATCAGCGTCAATACATCGCCCGCAGTATCCCACGGGGCGTGTATTGCTTTGTAACCTAATTTATGGTTTTTTGACTCGATCGTTTCAGGGAAACCTTAAAACGATTGTATAAAGTCCGTTGATACCTTGGAATGGCTTGCGAGTCACTAGGAGGAACTCTAATTAAAATTATGCATAATATCCTTGAAGACATGGTCTTTTCGTCAGCTGTCATCGGGATTCATGCGATAGTCGAGTTGTAAGCAGGCGGATCTGATTTCCCTTTTTGTAGTTTTTTCACAACACCCCTGTATATTTTTATCGCGTTTACTTTCGTCATACTTCTGTTGGGAATAAACCGTGTAGGTATCGGAGTATTGCACTGTAAAGGACTATATTATTATTCACTCCAGTTAGCGGATGAGAATGGCCGTCTGCTCCTTTTGTCGGTTCGCGCCATTGTGTGCCCTGAATGCGCTTTCGGAACACAATTCGGCATGATGGATTCGCCCACTGTTGTCGATGGATGGCCAAGGGCTTTATACAAACCTTTCTAAGGACTATTTAAGTGTCCCATTACTCCTGTTGGGATTATCCACTGTGCCAAATTTTCGTGATATGCCTTTTTATTTGATGTTTGCACTTGCTTTGATTAAAATTTTAAGTTTTTCTCTGCTTGACACATCAAGTCCGTTACACTTTATAAACAATTTTTAAGTCTCGTATTTCTCGTACCAAAGAAGCATAACTGAAACTAGCAATTTATGTCTTACTGTCATGATTATCATGAGTATATGGGTATCGGAAAGTGGGCAAGCCCCCCCACTAGACGGTCTGACGACCATACAGTGACGGGGAGTCGCTGGATGCAGCCGGCACAAAACCGGGAAGCTTGAAAAACCATGAGGGAGGCCTATGTCCTGCAGGGGGCGTCAAACGGCTGATGATGATGATGATGATGGTGTGGGTATCGATGGCCTCCCTTTGTAGTTACTCAATAGTTTGAGCAATCTGTGTCAGATACCTACTGTTCTCCTTTCATGTCATTACAAAGCAGCATACTTTATGAGGCAAGTCGTTCTAAAGAATCGATCAACCTTGTAAAAATAATATCGCTGTTATTCGCCTACATAATTTATTTCGTAACTTTCAGTGTGCTTTAGAAATCCTAAAGAATGCGTACAAGTGTCTTTGTTAACCTTGGAACTTTTAAACACCTACAGTAATTTCGTGAAGCCCTTGCTAGGGTACAACAATAAACACCTAAAACCACCGAGGGTTCCATACCACCGTGTATTTGTTGCAGCTATTTAGCAAAAAAGTGTTCTTTCATTCAGTTCGGGCCCTTTAGATGGAGTATGATTCCAACTTGGCCGGTTTTCAGTATTTATTTTTATATTCTAGCTAGGGACTGCTCTATAATCACAATTTTCAAGTTTAGAGAGAGCAAAACAAAGACAAATAGGCAGACAAACTCATATATGGAGACGGACGGACGTGTGACAGTATGGCGCCATTCAGTTACGGATCCCTAAAACTGTTTACAATACGAAAAAGTTTACTTGGCGGCCAAAGTACAGTCATAAAGAGCCGGAAACTTTCTGAACTAAGAAAAACCGATTCTGTAAACGTGCCCGGCTCGAAGGACCAATCTTCACGTGCATCGCTTGAGAAGAAGTTATAACATGTAGACTTCGGCATTGAAAATCTTTGACTGCCTTGGTGGTACAGCGGCAGCGGTATCACGTTTGACAACCACGACAGAGGTCGTGGGCTCGATTCCCATTGCGGGCCACCGTACATCTGAACAAATGACATCAGTCTGGGTGTTTTAGAATGTTTCTGACGTCCTTGTTTGGTTGCCATAGCACCAGCTATCCACGCTTAGGACCAGGAAAAGTGATTGTATTGTGTCAATCTTATTATTTTATTAATTAAAATACTTTTATTCATTATAGCTCAGAAACGTTACAAATTGACATTGGTGTCCAATAACTCGGTCTCAGAAGACAAAACGGAGTAGCAATTAAAAATGTTAGAGAGAAGATATACCTAGGACAGTGCTGGTTATAATTAAATCTAAAACAAAATACTCATAATAAATACAAACTGTCTAATTTATAAAAACACGATTCCTCTAAAACAATCCTCAGAGAAAGTTTAAATAATCTGTGTTTTCGTCTATCCTTTTACCACAGACTATTTAAATTGCCTCTGATGAGTGTTTTAGGGAAGCGTGTTGTTTTAAATAAGACATAAAATATCCCAGTGCCTTCTAAAGCTTTATGTATAGTGCACGATTTTTGCACTGAAAATTAAAAATTGAGTATAGAATAGAATAGATCCCTCAATAAAATGACTATCAAAGGACTATTCAATAATCCTTTGAGGATCAGTTCGCCGTACGTGAGCCGAAGCGTCGTGTGACATAGAGAAGTTTGTGCTGGTGCAGCGATATTGTCACGGCAATGACGAAATGGAAAAAAACTAAAAAACGTGTCAAAGTCGAAATCCCCGAATATTCCGTTTCAACAAACAACACAATAAAAGTTCAACGTACGTTGTTTGCAATATCTTTTTGCGTTGCGTTGAGATACTGTGTCAGTGGCATAGCTGGGCACCGTCAACCAATTAATAAACTTCGCTAAACGTCAAAGCGTTACATTTCGGAAGATTTAGGGCAAGTAAATTTTGATCGTTAATCCGTTAAAATGCACTTTTATATCCTTGCGTTCCTTATAAAAACTGCTGGTTTCGATTCTAGGTTAACCGGTTAGAAACAAAAATAATATGAGTGTATAAATTTGGCACAGTGTGGTGTGGATATTCCACTTCATGAAACCTATATATACTTAACAAAAAAAACATTCGTCTCTATAAGCGCCGGCGCTTATTAATGAAACGATCAAATTAATCATATTAATCAAATTTCTTCCCAGCGCCAGCATGACATATAGGCACCTATCTATACTGACCTGCAAAAGTAAGTATCACACTTTTCACTTTATATTTTTTCCTAAACTATAGAAGTTAAAGATTTAAAATAAAAAAACGTTTATCAACTAATTTTATCAGCTTTCTTTTAAACTATACTGCAAAATAAAACTTTTTTTCCAGTCCTTTTTATTTCTAAATTATATCTTGTGTACATAAAAAGTTATTGCAATTTTAAAAGTGTGATACTTAGTTTTGCAGGCCAGTGTAGTTTTTTTTTTTTACTCACGACCCGAACGTACTTATCTGAACGTTTTTTCGGTGATGCGCGGTGCGTGCGGTATCTTTTCGCTAAATAATAGAGACTGGATTAACGATCAAGGTAATTGAGAAAATTTAACGGAAGTTAACAAGTCCATTAACATATTTTAAAGTTAACTTAAAAGCTAATCTGTTAGTCAAAATGTTAATAATTAGCTATTAACAGATTCACGAATTAATGCCCAGCTCTGGTCTCTTTCTAGGCCGACGAGAATAATTTCAAAGGTTAGCTAGAATACTTTTTAACTGAAACTTGTGTAAAAACTATACATTATGAAACTGGTCGAACCAATTAGGAAAGAAATCGCTTACGAATTGAAAAACGGGTAAACCGTTCGCAAAGGACGGATAGCCGAAAAAGTGTGTTTTCAGTATCGATAAGAAACAAACGTTATTTTAAAAAAATATTTATTTAATAAAAAAACAATTTGCACGGATTCGTTTATTTTTTCATTTTCATTATTTATTTATCATATGATTTCCAGTTACAAGATAGTATGAAAAATTTAATATGTAAAAGAATGATAATGTGTGGTTTTATTACCGACACTGAAAATACGAAAATACTTTTCAGATTATCCTTTCTGTACACCGCGCACAATGTAGTCGTCGCAATATTTTTTAAGGGTGAAAACGCTTTCAAAATACTCGTTAGGTACCTACCTTTTTTCTTTGATCTGCGTTCTTGCTTTCAACTGTAAGTCTAACTGCCAAAAAAGGTTGTTCAAAAATTCGTTTGACACTAGGTTCACAACCCCTTTGATCTGAAGCTTCAGTAACTTTGGCAATCTCCGGCGTCCATCCGTCCGTCCCCGATGCAGTTGTAAATTCAAATTTCCATCATATTGGCCAGTGACTCGTGACACCAACGGTCGCGGCCGTTAACTCCACTGAGCGTGAAAAGGGAGCTCAGCACCTGTTCCTGTGAACCCCCCGCTGACCACACTCGACCTTACCTAACAAGCATTAGGGTGAGATTTGATCGGCAATCGAGAGAATAATCAAGCGAAATTATACTACGACGAACAAAAAAATGGAAGTTCTATTCAAATATAATTGTGGTCGTCGCCTAATTACATCCTTTTAGAGGTTTTTATTGAACCTGCGTAAGGGTAGTGCCCCTAGGATTATGTGGACATTTGCATGGAGATCGATTTAGTTTCTGCCAAAGAATTCTATAACCGTTAATGAATAAGGAAGATGATGATAGCAGACTTGCAAATGTTCATACATCCTTTCTGGGGCAGTGTATTGGGTTCTAAAACAAGATTCCTCAAGATATATTAGGGTTACCTCCGACGCGGTGTAAAAAATGTGTTAAGCACACTCTGTGCTAAAAAGCTTACTATAACATCAAGGTTTATTTAGAAGATTATGATGTATGGTATTAAAAAGTAGAATAATAATAAGGGGTATTTTATAGGACGATTGTCTAGTGTTCAACACATTCAAAGTAATATTTTAAGTTGAAAACTCTGTTAATTAAGTTAAAACGTGTTTTGAAAAGAATAAATGTGTACCTAGTTTCTTTGTTGATTTTCTAAGTTATGTACATTTGTGAAGTTATAGTAGCAATACCATTCGCTAACGGTGAAGGAAAACATTGTGAGGAAACCTGAGTGTCTGAGCTATTCACATACCTCAGCGCTTGAAATCGCCAATCCGCGGTGGGCACGCGTGGTGATTAAGCCCATACTCTCTCCCTGAGAGAAGGCCTGTGCCCTACAGTGGGACGTATACAGGCTGCTTATATTAATGAATCAAAATATTTCAATTGAATTGAAAAAAGTATTTTTGTGTTGACTGTCAACGCTCATGTATAGTTATATATTAGATGGGTGACCACGGCAGCTGCAACGTTGTCGAAACGTCAAGAATTTTAAATAATATTATATAAATGAAGATTACGATGACTATAAGTAATGTTGATCCATTTTCTGTGCCTACATCAAATCAAAAATTTCCTTTACTAATACGAGACAAGCCTAAAGGCACCCGGGTTGAAATACCCTTCCATTGTTATAAAGTAACGCGCCTACAGGGTTTCAGGGATATAATATAATACTAAGAGCTTAATACTAAATTCATTATTTTTAATCGAATTTTAGTATGGGACAGCTGTTTTTTTTTTTCGAGATAGTAAAATTGTTCCTGTTGATGAGTAGAAAGTACCCTGAGTCGGGCGTTACTTAACAAATTAACACGTTGTAGGTATTATTATAATGAAGTTCTGACGGCCAACCTGTATTTTTGTGGAGTGACATTAGAAATAGAAGAAGTCCAGAAGTTCCATTTCCCACATTTTCATCTGTGGAGACTGGCGTGTCTACTCCTTAATGTCCGCTTTTACATTGGACGAGTTACTGCAGGACATGCTCAGTCTGGTAGTGTTTCCACGGACGTTGTATGAATACTGACTAGTCCAACGATGCTGTGCAGTCTCGCTTATCGTCCAATGAGAAACCGGTCCTTCGCTGAATAGGCAGGTCTTGTTTTCTCTGGGTGGTATTCCGCTGGCTTATTCTTCACTGCAAATTCGACCCGAAGGCAGCGACGAACATTGTACATCGACATTCAACAAACAGAATTTAAATTCTTTACGTTCTATCTCTTATCTATACAGCCCATGAAAGACGTCCACTGTTGGGAATAGGCCTCTTCACCGTCAAGCCAACCTCGTCGGTCCCCTACTAATCTCGTCCACTGTCGTCCTGCCGCCATCTTCTTCTTAATTATCTACGTACCTCTTTGTTGATATCGCCGATCTCCTTGCGCAATTCGACGAGGTTGCTCCGGACCTGCTGACCCTCGTACTTGAGCCGGCCAATTTCTCCGTCCAGCTTGTCGATCCGAGCCTCCTGCGTACGCGCGCTCTGCGCCAGGTCCGCCGTCTCCATCAGGGCTTGTTTCAGCTACAAAGAAATGAGGGTTTAGTGGCACCTACTATTCAGACGATGAAGAAGAGGACGCTACATCTTCTCTTACTTGGTAAACACATACTAGATACAAACAGCATCTAATTTCAAGGCTATTGCCTAAACACATAAGTACTCAGAGTGCGATTGGCGGCCTTATTGCTAATAGCAATTGGAGGGACTGCAGAATAGGGGGACTCTGAATTAAAACCTCAAATTTATACCGCAAATACAGCTAACGAAACTATAACAAAAAAGCTTAAAAATTCTTGGAGGAAATTACTGGTTATAGATAAAATAAATAAAGAAGTTCCAATCTCGTACTTCAATTTTCCATTTCAGAACAGAACAAAGAGGTTTTTCTCTACTAAATACAGCAACGGAGCACAGAATACATAGATACAACGAAGCAATGAGGTTTGGCTGTTTAGGTATAGAGTTTGAAAATTGTTTTTTTTTTTGTGTGCTGAAAGGCAAGTCAGGTTTTTTGTTCCAATATTTTTTACTGTTTCAATGTACCTTCTCAATCACTCTTTCATATACGACGATGCTTTTTTCAAGAATCTCGAGAGGAGTTCATAATCAAATGCTTTGAGACTCTATCTCTGCTTTCGACAACCACAATCATAGAGTTACGTTAGCTGTGTGGAATTTAAAAGCAAACTACTGCAAATAGTGTTTTCGTAAATGTAATATTTGAATTTTATATTTGACAAGTGCCAGAACACTCAGCCCGGGTATTTTCGAGAGCGTTCCCATTCCTGACCTAATTGGCATATGTCAAACCGTCCAGGCAAAACGTTATTCGTTTGTGGAGTTCAAATGTCTGTCACTGACGCGATTGCTTTGGGCGACATAATTTAATAACGTTTTTACCGGATTATGGACCAGGTATAATGTGTTTGTGGAGTGCGACCAATCTTAATTTCACTCTAAATCAACGTGAAGTGCCCTTCAGGTTTTAATACAGCACCGTATCTTATCGCATCGGACATTAACTATTAATATTTTTTCCATCTCGATGGGATCTTCCGTGAGTCACTAGACCAGGCACCCGCCGAAAGTCTGTGGATAATAGACCTGCAGCAAAGAGGCCGTTTAACCACCGCATGGACCGTTTTCGTTTGAGGTGAAACTAGTTAAAAGTTTGAGGAGGGCTACAAACATCATTCCTATTTAGGACGCTCCGCGCTGTTCTCCTAGAAATCTGTGTCGCAGGGCTAATCTTATGCAGACGCCTCCCTAAGCTATTCGTACTTTCCGACGACTTTGCAGGTTTCACAAAATTAGTACTGAAGATTCGGCAGAAAACCCGGCAACAGATGGTTAACACAGTGAGGCGCCAGCTTCATAGCGAGTTCGTCTCTGTAAACAGCAGTTTCTCGCTCTCACCTCGTTCCGAATCGTGTGCAGTTGCCGCAGTAGCAGTGAGTTGTTCACACTCTCGTTCAGTTCCCTCATCTCGTTGCGAAGCTCGCCCATGGCGGTTTTAGCCCACTCCAGGGTGACACGCTCGTTCCGGTCCTCGGTGGCGGCGTGGTGCTCCTGAATAATTAGCCTGGAAGACAAAGGTTGGTATAGCCACAGTTTCAAAAGGGCCTACACACATCTCCCTTGCCGTCAACTGTGTCCCAGTTATATCCCAGAGATGTCAACTATATCTGGCTCCCTCACTATACTCTCAACTCAGTACGGTAGACATCTAGCTCCTGCTACTTTATCCAGCTCACACACAGTGCGCGAGAGCGAGACCAAGATCGGCTGAAATCGGATGCGTTCTGCAGCATTTCTCGTCGCAATAATAAACGAGAGACGAGAAAGGGGTCACCAGACTCCTACAAATGTATTGACTTGGTGACCTTTTTGATCGCTATTGGTACGGAGCATTATGCCGAGGTCTTCCATCGTTTCTGCCATGACTACTATATCGTCGGCAAATCGAAGGTGCGTGATGTACTCGCCATTGATATTGATGCCGCGTCCCTGCCATTCCAGAAGCTTGAAGGCATCTTCCAGTGCGCTCGTGAACAGTTTCGGAGAGATAACGTCTCCCTGTCTCACGCCTCTTCTCAATGGAATTGCCTCCGAATTCTGCTCCTGTACTCGGACCGACATGGTGGCGCTGTTGTACAAGCACTTCAGCACCTCGATATACCGATAGTCAATACGGCAACGCTGGAGAGACTCGAGCACTGCCCATGTCTCGATCGAATCGAAGGCTTTCTCATAGTCCACAAACGCTAAGCAGAATGGCAAATTATACTCCTCAGTCTTCTGTATAATTTGCCGCAGCGTGTGGATGTGGTCTATGGTACTAAAGCCCTTTCGGAAACCGGCTTGTTCGGGAGGCTGGAAGTCATCAAACCTGCGTTCGAGACGATTCGTGAGGACCCTCGAAAACAGCTTATAAACATGGCTCAGAAGCGAGATGGGTCGGTAGTTCTTCAATAGAGAGTTATCCCCTTTCTTGAAGAACAGCGTCACCACGCTTCTGTTCCATGCTTCTGGCGTTTTTCCTTCGAGCACGACGGAATTGAAGAGCTTCTGAAGGACTTTAAGTACTGGTGTTCCACCCGCTTTCAGGAGCTCTGATGTGATTCCGTCCTCTCCTGGTGCCTTGTTATTCTTGAGCTGTTTCAGGGCCATCCTAATCTCGTACAGGCTGATGTCCGGGATGTCTTCGGTATAATGTCGGGTCAGTTTGGCTCTCGGATCTTTGTTAAAACTGCTAACAGGTTTTGCGACTGAGGTGTATAGCTGTCCGTAGAAACTCTCAATCTCCCTCAGCACCTCTGATTTGGTCGACGCTATACTGCCGTCCTCTCTCTTCAGCTTCGTCAGCTGGCTTTGCCCAATAGACAAGTCTTTTGCGAACACTTTGGAGCCCTTGTTCCGCTCTATAGTCTCTTTAATACGTTCGGTATTAAAGGACCGAATATCGTGCCGCATAGACTTTGAGATATGTCTATTGAGCTGCCTATATGACTTAGCATCCTCGGAGGACTGCAGTTGCAACGCGCGACGTTTAGCCATGAGGTCGAGAGTATAGTTTGAGAGCTTTTGTGGTCTACTCGTACGGTTGGGTCTATAGAACCTCGAGCCCACTGTACGGACAGTTTCTACAAACCTGTTATTGATCTCGTCCACCGATGCGGCGCTCTCCAGGCACTCAAAGCGATTTGACAATTCGAGTTGAAAGTTCTCGGGGTTCTGGATATGGGCATGAGTAGGTCGGAGCGTGGACTTCATGAGGCGAGACCTCTCAAGTTTGACATTGATATTCAATGTGCCTCTTACTATTCGGTGATCGCTTCCGGTTTTCACCATGTTGATCACAGAGACGTCATTGAATATTTGTCTCTTGGAGGTCAGGATGAAGTCTATCTCGTTTCTCGTGGAACCATCGGGACTCAACCAGGTCCATTTCCTGTGAGGTGGCTTCTGAAAGAAAGAGTTCATCATAAAGAGTCCCTCTTTCTCCAGGAAGTCTGCCAACCTTTGTCCTCTCGGGTTCCGTTGCCCATACCCAAATTGCCCCACTCTCATCTCACCCTCGCTTCTTGTGCCCAGCTTCGCATTGAAGTCCCCCATAACCACATTAAAATAGGTCTCCGAGGTATGTATGGCCCTACTAATGTCCTCATACATCGCCTCTACCTCCTCATCAGAGTGTGACGAGGTCGGTGCGTATACCTGAATGACCTTCAGCGAATATCTCTTAGATATTCTGAGTATTAGGTACACCACCCTGCTCGACACACTGTTGATGGCCAAAATGTTATTTACGAGGGACTTGTGGACGAGAAACCCGACACCACCCTGGGACTGTTGCTCGCCCTCCCGGTAGTAGAGCAGGTTACTGGATTTCAGGGTTATCGTGTCCTCGCCCTCTCGACGGACTTCAGATAACCCTAGGATATCCCAGTGTAACCTACCCATTTCCTCTTCCAGCTCAATTAGCTTTTCGTCTGTCCTCAATGTGCGAATGTTGTGTGTTACCAGGGCCAGTCGTTTTCGTTTTTGGGGGTGGTAGCCAGATCTCTGCCGGAGATTCTTAGCACCCCTTGCTCCGCCGTTACCGTGGCCGCTACCGTAGCCAGGAATAGCGGAGCCGCCGGGGACTGGGGGCCTGGTTTTTTGGTGTATTGCCATGAGGGTATTTGCCTTACTCGCCACGCTTGGCATGCGGGTTGGCGAGCGCAGTATATCGTATTTTCGCAGAAGGCGCTGCTGCCCACCTTCTGGTAATGTCCCTTAGCCGGTTTTTACGGCATAATGCTCGACGACCTCAGTCGAGTTTCCCAACGTGTGGGCCTTAAAATGAACATGGACAAAACGAAGGTCATGTCGAACGTTCGTGTTGTGCCCACCCCAATAACATTGGGGAACACGACTCTCGAAGTTGTAGACGAATACATCTACTTAGGACAAACAATCCAACTAGGCCGGTCCAACTTCGTGAAAGAGGTCAATCGTCGAATCCAACTCGGCTGGGCAGCTTTCGGGAAACTTAGAAAAGTCTTTTCGTCTAATATACCTCAATCGCTCAAGACAAAATTATACAACCAGTGTGTGTTACCAGTGATGACTTATGGCACTGAAACGTGGTCTCTCACTATGGGCCTCATAAGAAGGCTCAAGGTCACGCAACGAGCTATGGAAAGGGCTATGCTCGGAATTTCTCTACGAGATCGAATCAGAAATGATGAGATCCGTAGACGAACGAAAGTCGTCGACATAGCCCAGCGGATTAGTAAGTTGAAGTGGCAGTGGGCGGGGCACATAGCACGCAGAACTGATGGCCGATGGGGCCGAAAAGTTCTCGAATGGAGACCACATATCGGCAAGCGCAGCGTGGGACGACCAGCCACAAGATGGACAGATGACGTCATTCAAGTGGCAGGAAGACGCTGGATGCAGGCCGCTTCCAACCGGTCTTTTTGGAAATCCATGGAGGAGGCCTATGTCCAGCAGTGGACTTCTTGTGGCTGAATGATGATGATGATTGGTACGGATGGCTTGTTCGATCAACATCGGGCATTTGGTCGCAGTACTTGTACTAAAAAGATGAACGGTAAAGACGATAATCATATTATATGCTTGTCACGCTTTAATTGGGTTCAAAGATATTTATTTCTCACAAAGAACTTACAGTTCACTTAATTAATGAGAAAACCAATATAAAGTGTCAAAAGTTAATTAATAGATAAACATTTTGATTCTGGTTTGAACTCCTCTTATTGGAATATACTGATAGTATAAAAAAGAGCGCGTCAGCTGGATAAAGTAGGAAACAGATAAACTAGACTCACTCACCACTTGTGTCTTACCGCTCTTGTATCCAAACACACACTCGATTGTATGTCGTATGAGCTAGGATACAAGTGGTGAGCCAGATATGATACAGATATAGTGTGTCCCGGTGAGCAAAGATATGGGATATAACAACTCCCTCTAAGGACACACTTTGCGCAAGTCTAAAAGGGCCCCATTTCATAGAGCTACAATTCATGGTTCTCTTTGACTATTCAATGGTCGTTACTAGCCGATTAATCCAGATTTTTTTGCTGCTTTTGTGTTGTTATTTGTTGAATAAATAAAGACTCAATTTATTTGAGCACGGTTATTTCTTACATGCGGCATTCGTGAAACATGTGGGCTAGAGTTTGTCATTTACAGCAACTCTTGTTATGTGACTATTAATATTTTTTTGTTCAACTTGGTATTCCTATGATTTTAAGGTTTTCTACTTCGGTGTTGCTCTGTTTGATAAATAATGCTTACTGTATTTGAAAACCATATGTGTAAATATAATAAACTATTTATTATAATTCCTCTATTTATTTATTTATCTATGTAGGACAATGATTTACTGAAGGTTGGTGGTAACATTGTAGAGCATGTGAAGCGCGAATTTGTTAAAATATAGGTATAAAAGCAGCTTATTTTTTTTTAAACTCGTAGAAAAGTTGTTGGGAAATACACTCTAATTGGTCTTAGGAATTGCACATTTTAGATATGACCCATATAAACCACTACCGTGACGGTAACTATGGACGCCTATAGAGATATGAAACTCGAGTTCAAAGAGGGATAGTTTGACATTCTTCCCCTAATACCTCCTCGCGTGCTAATGTGGGCACTTAGTCAATAAAGCAGTTTGCTTCAAGTACTCTTGCGTGACTCGGGATCGGAGTGCATATTTGGAGTTTGTCTACGTCTTATAGACAAACCTTGGGCAAAACGCAATGGCGTAATTCTGAGTAATTCTCACCATGCGATCAAATAACCGCATTTTTAGAATGTGTAAAATAGCACCCGCTCACGCCAACACAGCAGTAACTTATAGAGTAGAGAAATCACGTATAATTGAAGTTAAAAAGGTATAATAATAATGTTACCTATATAAGTCCCACTGTAGTGCACAGGGCCTCAGAGAGAAATAGTGTAGGGTGCCTTTAGCGTTACCGAGTAGTATTGCTATTGCTGTAACTTAGAACACAGAGTCATTGGCCCATGCAGGGATTCGAGCCCAGACTACTTGAATGTCCAACCGACCGCGCTACCACCGATTAGGTTTAGTGTAAATGCTTCACCTAAGTTAAATCAACACAATGTTTAAAAAAGACAGTTTACATAAGCAGCCTATATACGTCCCACTGTAGGGCACAGATCTTCTCTCAGGGAGAGACTACGGGCTTAATCACGAATATGTGAATAGCTCAGATACCCAGGTTTCCTCACGATGTTTTTCTTCACCGTTAGCGAGTGGTACTGCTACTATAACTTCACAAATGTACATAACTTAGAAAACAAAGTCATAGGTACATACCCGCACTGGGGATCGAACGTGAGTCTCCCGCTTCCGAGTCCGATGTTCTACCCACTAGGCTACCACCGCTGTCCTAACCTTATCGATCAACAATAACTTAGTTTTCATCGCGTGCGATGTAACGACCAGGGACGGGTTTCATAAAACTACAATTCGCAGTTTATTATGACAATTCAATGTTCATCGGGTGAAAAAATCGGAAGACTAAATGTATTTATCAGCTAAGTACAGGGTGGTACAGGGTATCCTAGTTTGGGACCAGGACAAATTATTGTGTTGTGTGGATGTTATTGTTACCTATTATATTATTTCTACTTGTTAATCTGTGTTGATCGGCGGAATTTTAAACCATGAATTGTAGGTAGTTTTAAGAAACGGGGCCCAGTATGGAAGACCAAGGGGTGCCTACGTAATCCACTAATCATAGATGCCAACCATGTTCCCCTCGTACAAAAGGACCGGAAGGGTCACCGTCGGAACTACGGTCAATGCCGACCACTGGTAGCGTACCCACCGGTACTGCTCTACTCCTTATTGTATTCAGAATTGATGCAACAAGTGAGAAATAACAGGGACATTTAGTTACATGAAGTAATAAAACGGGGATATTGCCAAAATGCCCACGATTGTAACACCAACAAAAGCGCACGCCGCTATCTGATCGAATTCCTCACGCGCATTTTACTTAAGTGCTGTTGTTATATTCGTGCCCGGGAATGTAGGCAATATTCCCTGCGCAATTAACTCCAACCTCTTTCAAGCATGTATGACTATGTTGGTCCGTTTCAAAACATTTTTTTGGCCGCTTACAGAATGTTTTTCTATGTGCAAAACGTAAAATGCTACAAGAACTACAAGCACGTTCTCAGTTCCATAAAGTAGATGAATATTAGGTAGGAAAGTCACATTATACGAAAACAGAAGCCTTAAAGAAAATATTTCTACCATGCCGCTACCACACACTTATGACAAATTAACATTTTTCAAAGCCCTACACGCCCTACACTTACAGCTTTTAATATTAGTACTTAGCTACTACCAATAATAATCTATCAATAACATTCTACTAACTTATTGTATTCACCCAAAAAGTTGTTGCCACGCGAGCCTATCCCGAAATCGACTTTTTTTTTTGGAACCTCCGAACGGCAGATGCAAAACGCTGGCATGTGCTTTTCGAGTTTAGAAAAAAAAGTAACACGCTCCAAATTCAATCTTACGCTTATCGTATGCCGGCCATCCGAACAATTTAGGAAAAGGAACGTCCAATTCAGGAGAATATCGCAAACATACAATACCAAACCCAAACGCTCTACAATACGATTGAAAGTCTCGAACTGCACATTCCATACTTGTAAAAATAAAACTTGTTTAAAAAAAAAAAGTCAGCTCTTTGGTAAGATCATAAGGATGAAAACTGTTCGTCCATAGCAACAGATGCGTATTGGGTGGAGGTTTACGTTAGGAAAGAACACCTGCCCAATTAATGCCATAGTTGTATTAGAATGTTGAGCGCACGCTATTTAATTTTGTGGTCAGTTTATTTTTTCAGCCGGCTCAAAGCCAGCAGTAAGAATATAGCATAGCATAAGCAGCCTATATTCGCCCACTGCAGGGCACAGGCCTTCTCTCAGGTAGAGAGTATAGGTACCTTAGAATAGGTACCTTAGAATATAGGTACCTTAGAATATAGGTACCTTAGAATATAGGAACCTTAGCCAACATGTGCATCGAATTAGCCCTGACTGTCCCTTCCGGATTCCGTCCAATCGCTGTTCAGTCCACATTCGTCCACTGCTGGACATAAAAAAGCCTCCCCCAAGCACGCCACCTCTTTAAATATCAATCATCTTAGTTCTTTGATGTGTCATTTCTTGATACGATTCATCAAAGTTGTGTTCAAATACCAAACTTGCGCTACTTTTATCGCCCCCGTCTTTACCAATCGAGATACCAATCTGCCTATCCGTTCCGGGTTCCGTTTGTAAAGTTAAGTATTCTATTTAACTAGCAGAGAAACTGCCTGTGAGGTAGAGTCATGATTTGTTTCAAGTCAAATTCCGTAGCGAACCCAACCCCAATGTTTCTAGTTCCATAGTAAACCCGAAGGTTCTATGTGCCTTGAAGTTTCTCAAATCATTCAGTTACTATTATTAAGCGGGCGGGCACCTTGAATACTTTTTAGGTTCATCATCATCAGCCATTCGACGCTCACTGCATGACATGGGCCTCCCTCATGGTTTTCATAACCATTTGCCATAATCGCCACGCTTGGCAGGCGGGTTGGCGATCGCAGTATGCTGTTAGAATCTCAGGAAGACGCTGCCTGCCCGTCTCCTGGTAATTGATTTCCTTAGTCGCCTTCTACGACATCCACGGAAGGAAATGGAGTGACGCTATTCTTAATCCGGCGCCACACGGAACTTTTTAGGTTACAGACTACAATACTACCGCAGAAAAGCCTGACCGCGTGCGGCCGCCGGGCAGTCGCTGCAAGCACGTACGCCCTAAAACTTAGCGGACGCTATTTCCATTCCTATACTCGGAAGAGCTCAAACTCATTACAAGATTTGGCGTTTCATCGATGAGCTTTTCCATAACGAGGGCATATCCAGGTGGCGCGGGCCGGATGAGGGATTGTGACGTCGCATCCGGCGGCGCACGCGCTCCTCTTGGGGTAAATAAATAAACAGACTAGGGAACTACGGGTTTTAGCGCCAGATGTTCTCTCCCATGTTGGTTTTAATTACATCGATTTGTAGCTTAGTGGTAAAGTTGCTCGTAAGCTTAGAGCTGAGGCGGTACAATGGGAATGTGTAAAGCACACTTTATACAAAAAGGCTACCTAAATCTTTAATCAAAATTAACTTCAGTTAAATGCAAATCATGCATTGAATTGGATTTAATTCCAGACATGTTTGTCATCTAAATAATCTTTAATGCTGTGAAATAAAAAATTAGAAAAAGAAGAATCGGAGATTTTAATGTAATGACATTAAAGATTATTTTGTTGATAAACATGTCTGGAATTACATCCAGTTAATTTAATAAAGTAAGTAATTTAATTCAGTTATTTAATTATAAACTTAATTCTGTAATATAATTTAATTAATTGCTTATGTTATTTAATATGGCTTTTTCAATAAAAGCATTTTGATTGTGACTTGAACGTGACTCCATCAGTCTTATGTCATGATTATAACTACATTATACCTACGCATTCTAGAGCACCTCACAGCCCGTCACGCTATTCATTCGTTTATAATTTTTTGATAACGAAAAGTTTACAACATTTTACGATGTTTACCTAAGAGCTAGGCTATGTGATATTGTAGCAGCTACGCCACTCGCTAACGGTGAGTGAAAACATCGTGAGGAAACCCGAGTGTCTGCGGTGTACAAAAACCTCAGCGCTTGAAAAAAAAAAAATTGTTTATGTAATAATTTTAAAGCAATTGTTTGTTGACCCATTAGGGAACTCGTCTGATGCAGAGTATCCTGTAATCTAAGTAGGTATTTACTGGTCTTTAAATCGACTTCCTGCAGTTTACACAGTTTATCGCAATGTTAGGCCACAGGTAATTTTATCTGATAACGGCAACTCGTACGAAGTGTCCCTAAAAAGTTGTGCAAATATTGTCGTGTTGACCACAAAATTATCAGTAAAGTAAGTTTTCATGTCAATGATTGAATTCGACGACCCGGAAACCGAAAAGAAGTTTTAAAAAACCGGCCAAGTCCGAGTTGAACTCGCGTGGAGTGGGTCCGTACAATGCCAAAATCAAATGTTTTTATTCAATTGTGGTATCAAATTTGAAATCCTCGCAGTAAGACGCGAATTACTACTAGCGCTATCTTGTGGTGTTTTAGTGAACTATTTCCGGAAGTAAACGTATTATATTGAGTTTACCACTTAATTTTCAGTTAATAGAATTCTTACAGTCTTTTTGTAATCTACAAGCAACTATATTTTGCATTTTTTCAAAATTTTAAGCTTTGTAGTTTATGCTACGCAGTTTGGCGAAATTGTGTATTATATTAAGGTCTTATTTTTTTTAATAAATAAATAAATAATAAAAATATCATGGGGGAATGGTCCATTTTCGTCTTTTTTCATGAAAAAAATCAAAATTATTTATTTTACAATAATAACAAAAATATATTTGAGCCCATTCATTTGATATATGACACAGTGAGGTTTGCAAACCTTTTTTTATTTCCTAATTCAACCCCCAAACGGACACTTATTAAAAAAAAATTACTTTGCACATCTGCGTTTGGGTCATAGGATTGCATCATTCTACAAAATTAGATTCGGAGCAAATTGGCTGTGTCAGACGGACGGACAGACAGACGCACGAATGATCTTGTAAGGGTTCCGTTTTTTTTATACGGTGTACGAACCCCTAAAAATTACCTAAAATCCGACAGGTAACGTATATTGATTTTGAAGCCAAAGCTGTGTTTTATTCCAATTTTATATTCTTTCGTCTCTACCACGCTGTCTTGCGTATTAACTTCGCATTTTAACCTCACATATCGGCCACTTCTAGATAATGCGAGGGACGAAATACGTGCGTTATTTGAACTCGTCTCAAGTAGGTTATTTACTAACAAAATTAACCTAAGTAAAAAACCCGATAAGTGCGAGTCGAACTCACCCAACGAGGGTTCCGTACAAATTTTTAGGTACTTACAACATATTATAAACAGTTCAGCAGGAATCGAGTCTCACTTTTTTCCGAGCTTTTCCCAAACTTGAAAGACATTTTTTTTTGTGATCTAATTACAAATGCATAGTTTTTAGATTTTTCCCTGTACTTATAGTATAAGATGATCTTACTTGCCAAATTTCATAGTTCTAGGTCAACGGAAAGTACCCTATAAATTTTGATTCCCTTGAGTATCAAAATATACGTTTTTTGTGGCATAAAAGGCCGTATCTTTCTTTACGTTAACTTAGAAATTTGATTTTTTCACAGCTTCAAGGGACTGTAGACCTGAGTATATGGTTTTTATTTCAACTCGATACCTGCACGCGTTCGTCATAAAGCGTCTTGACAGACCGACGGATGGACGGACAACAAAGTGATCCTATAAGGTTTCCGTTTTTTTCCTTTCGAGGTAGAAATACATTTATTTAACGTGGCGTTACAAGACATAAAACAAAAAGAAAAATTAAATTAAAAAAAATAAAAACCATGGCAGAACAACAATTAGGGAACACAAGCTATGTCCATGCGGCGGTAAAACGGCCTCAGGCTCAGTAATTGCTGCAGGTTTGTTGCCCGCAGTGACTCACGGAACATCGCATCGACGCAGACAAAGTGTTACTTAGTAATGTTTACTAAATTACTACTTGTAAATGTTTAGTACTTGTAAATGTTTGCTACGTGTAAATGTTTGCTACTTGGACGCCAATGAGGGGCTGCTAGACAAACTCGAACGTCTACAAAATTTGGGTATCCGCTTCGTATACGGATTACGCAAATTTGATCTCCTCTCCGTCCTCAGACTCGGTGGAGCGATGATCTCCGCAGGGCGGCTGGCAATAGCTGGATGAGAGTAGCCGAGGACCGTGCCCAGTGGCGTGCAATAGGAGAGGCCTATGTCCAGCAGTGGACAAGCATAAGTTGATGATGATGATGATGAGATCGCTTAGCTCCCATCTTCGTAAAATTCCTGCTCACAATACAGGAGCTTACGGTGACTCCTTCACGTCCGGTCGGTTAGGCTGTGGAACGCACTGCCACAGAACATATGCGCTAGTCCCACTATTGGTACCTTCAAGAAGCGCTTGAAAGAGCATTATCTGTCCCTTTAAAAAAATGTAGCTGTACATTTATATAATGTATTATTTATTTATATCTCAGTAGGTATGTATTTTTATTCTGATATCTAGTTTATGTAGTTTTGTTTGCCTTTTTTTTTAGACCTTTTGTAGTGTTCGTTTTTCTACTGCTTCTCCTATACCCTAAGGTTTGCTGGAAGAAATCGCTTACAGAGATAAGTTCGCCTTTGTACAAGTTATTTCCCATGTAATGTCCTGTTAAATGTCTTGTGTGCAATAATAGAGTTTAATAATAATTATTATAAATAACCTTCATGTTTTACCTTAAAGGCATAATTATCTGCTTGTAAGGGCGCTGAGAGGTACGGAACCCTAAAAATACTACCTGTTCACTTAATAAATTAAAATCAGAAGACACATTATTTTTTACATTTTATGTAGTGAGATAGATAACCCCAGATAAATTACTATGGTAAATAATAACTCTAATTTAAACACGATTTCCTAAAACACTCTTCAAAAGCACTTTAAGTAGGTCTTTGCCTTTACGATAGATTATTTAAACAGCTGAGGCATCTGAGCAGTGTTTTAGAGGAATCGTGCTAAATTAATACTGGAATCGTAAGTAATTTACGCAGAGGTTTTAGGACAGCATCGCCTGGAGCCCGCTATGTACTTAGTACGATTCTGCAGTACAGTGAACTTCTAAACATCCGTTAAAATACTGATTGTTTTGATCAAAGCCTTCCATTCACGTATTTATAAATTTTTGTGCAATAGGTAAGCCAACGGCTGCCTTACAAAATATTTTTACTTAATTAGAATATGGTTTGAGTCTAATAAGGTTCCCAATTAAAGGCTCACAGATCATTCGCCCTTAACTCTAGTACTAAAAAATTTGTTCAAACAATCAAAAACTAACCGCGACCTTAATACTAGTGAAGACTCGACCTCAACGACTCAAGTCCCCTTGTGTCCCCAAGTTCGTTCGAGTCGTCACGTCCCGATGCTCATCCCCGACGCTCAAGGGCCCCTTTCTTTACAGGGGCTGGTCCAGGGTGGATATGAGCGCCAAATGAGAACAAGAACAATCGACAATAATGAACAGAGGCCTCAATAGACTACCGCAGCGCAGATGTCTTCACTACGCCCCTACCGAACTCACATTCGACATCAAGCCGACTTTTACGTTGCTTTTACGTCGTCTTTTAATTAATCAATCAGCTTCACATAAATACATTAGTACTATTGCTCTATCTTTGTGAATTTGATTCTGTAACTAACAACGTTGCCCTTCGTTGTGTTTTTTATAATCTGTACACCTTACAGCCACCCTATCAATGTACTAACGATTGAAAATGATAATTTTTGTGTAGAAATATTGGTACTAACAATAATTGTTATTGCAACAGCCAGACGGCACAAACTTGCTAGGACCTTTAGGAGTTTACAGTTTTGAAAGGATTTTGCCAAGTGGTA
This sequence comes from Yponomeuta evonymella, assembly GCA_963969515.1. Taxonomy (NCBI): domain Eukaryota; kingdom Metazoa; phylum Arthropoda; class Insecta; order Lepidoptera; family Yponomeutidae; genus Yponomeuta; species Yponomeuta evonymella. The sequence continues at coordinate 1,281,029 of OZ018344.1, forward strand.
GGTAAAACCTGGTCTCTGCCTACCCCTCCGGGATACAGTGAGTTTATGTCATGTTTCTGCTCTAAGGATGAAACACACCAACACGGTGGCGGTCCATACAAACGTTCATATAAATACCACAGCAGTAAATGATGTATGTATGGACCGCCACCCCCACCCCCACCCCCTTGCTGAAAGTGGGAACTCAACAAAGTGAAATTATATTTTCTTTGTCCCGCACTCAACACCTTCAACGCTGAAAGTGTTTTCCGTTGACTCTTCATAAAACAGATTTTCTTTGTTAGACTAAGCACTTACTTCGGAAATCGATAGGAAATAGGTTTTCTCGAAAGCTCCGCTTCGTGCGCGGCAAAACTAGCAAAAGAAGCCCAAGAATTGAATTAAAGAACTGACGAACAAGATCATTTATATTTTACTTACGCAGTCTTTCAGCAAAGGCTGCTTTTTGAAAATATGTTATTTCACAGGAAGACGGTTTCTGAACGGGCTGTAACAAAAGGATGAAAGATCGCAAAAATGTTCTTCGAGATTAAATTGTAAATTTTTCAAGACAAGCACATAAATTGTTCATCTAATATATAATATCTTGTGACACAGTGTTTGTTTAAATCGAACTCCTCCGAAAGGGTTACCCCGATTTTTATGACTTTTTTTGTGTATATTTGGTAGGTCTGAGAATAGGCCGCAGGGTAATTAATATGGCAAAATAACGTTTGCCAGGTCAACTCGTAAGTAAAAAATTTCAATAGTAAATATCTAATCCATCTGATCACATTTTGTCCATTACTAGACATTCCGCCATTCGGTATTCTTCCTGGTTACAGAGGCGGGGAGTCGCTGGATGCGGGCGGCACAGGGAAGCTTGGAAAAGTTTTAAGGTTTTTCGTAATTTAAATAAAATAAACTCACGCTTGTATTCCGAAGGGGTAGCCAGACTAGGGTTGCCACTTGCAATACGTTCCACTAATATGGTTCCTGTTCATATAGTGAAAACAATTTTTGTTTTATAATTTCGAACATTATTATATACTTTTTATACAATCCACCACATCAGCGGCACATCAGCAATGCCTTGTTCTGAAGATCGAACATAAAGAGCCTTGTAAATACGAACGTGAGGCCTGCATTGCGAATAATACAATTGCTAAGCGCATTTGTACGTATTTTCCAAATTAATAGCTAGAAACTGAGCTACAGCGTATCTAGGCAGTGAAAATTCGTTAGATCAAAATTTCAGGCACAAAATCAAAGTACTGTATTAATAAGGTAGATAGGTACGCTGTGCAAAGGCAATTATGAAAATTTTTGAAACAGGAATCATATTCCTACATTCGCCAAAAAAGCAAAAACATATTCGCATTGCAGCTTATTACTTCGGCCAATCACAAGTTTCCAAAGTGTGGTCTACTCAAGGTTTCATTTAAATGCTACTTTCTGAAACTTTCGTTGTTAAAATTGCATAGACCACCAAGTCGGTGTATAGTCATGGCAAGAATCAACACTAGTGTAAAATTTTCTACCAGAACTATGTTAATACTTCTTTTTTCAAGAATTAGTCAACAACTTTTGCTTCGTTGTACGTTCGATTACATTTCTGTTGCAATGTCACCCGTAGCGTAACTGAGTGAAGACGACTGCATATCAACTTTTACAACTTTACATTTTCGTTGCAAGTTCGCCCTTAACGAAACTGATTAGAGTGCACAATGTTAAGGTTGATGTGCTGTCGATTGCACCTTGAGTGTAAAGGCCAGACCAACCTGTCGAATATGTTATGTGGAAGCTTTTGTTGAGGAAAAGTGGTTAAATTGATCTATGCTTCATAAACGGTTTTCAGAATTTGCGTTACTTCATTACATTGAACACAATCAGCAAAAAAGACATAGAAAAATGTATTATTGTTTGAACCTCGATTTTGTGTGTAGGTAGATGTCAAGTCACGGCCCCAAAAATGTAAACATAGCCTCTGATTAACCCTTATACTCAGCAGCATATTTATGAATACGCGAGTCGTATGACTTGACAGCAGCGGCCAATGTGTCAAAGGGTTAAAAGAAAATAAACTCCCGATAACAATATTTTTTTTAATGCAAAACAGCCAAAATTCCGCAAAATTTCCAGCCAGAAAAAAGATCAGATAACCACACTAAAAGAGTTGCCGCGCAAAAAGTTTCCAACTGCACTCACTTCATGTCGTCGATTTCCCTCCGGAGCCTGGTGAAGTCGGTCAGTTGGTCAGTCTTCAGCATCTCCATCTGATGGAAGACCGCTCTCAGCTGCTCCACGATGGTGTCCTCAGCCGCGGCGGCCGAGAGCACTAGACAACACGTCATGAGACACTTGGTCGCGAACATCGCGCGCGACTCTCCCGGCTGAATCTTTCGAAATGAGCAGGCGGCTCCGAGCGCCGCCTTTTATACGCGGGGGTGGACTGGACCACTGAGAGAGAACAGAAGGCTGGATCGACGATGTACTTTACTTCTGCTTTCCCCAGGTCTCAAAGCGGTGGTAGCGCAACCTTACAACCGGCTTTATCATTTCGGCACACTAAAATTTTTAACTCTGTCTATCCATTAATCTAGCCTACTTTTAGATACGAGGCTCTTCCCCGTCACAGCGAACGCTCCTGCCCCCTGACACTTTCTACCAACAGTGATCTGATTTACTAGTCTACCTACGTGTCGCTCTCTCAATCGGTTTAGATTTCCAACTTCCTTCTTCAAAGAAGGCGGTTGCCTCTAGCGAGATCTCCAGCAGTGATACTTCTATGTCAGTTGTCCAGTGGCGGGCAGATGCGCCGCCACGCAACAGTTGTCGAGCTGCGAGCGCGTATGCGCCCTGCAGCCTGCACACCCGGTCGCCAAGCTCTGCCTAGGCGAGGGCCTGTCCCGAAACGATCGGTACAATGTGGGTTATAAAGTTTCTAATCTGTCACTTACATTATGTAAACCTCATGCGTAGGGCTGAAACGCTCTAGTGGTTACAAAGCAATGGTCAAATTCCCGCATACAGTATAGAATTTACGAAATTGTACTGAAGCTCGCGCACTTACGATACATTTTTTTTTACTTAATTCAACCGCACCCGCTCGCGGTTGCAGATCCACAAATGCATTCAGTCTTTGTTCGACGAGAACTACTTCCCTACTTTTCATACGTAGGTAATAAAACTAATAAATTAACAAACCCCATCAGAGAGGGGTAGTAGCGGAGAACGCCGGCTTCTCATTCAGAAGGTCGTGGGTTGGATTCCTGCCACCTTGCACCTACTCACCTCTGCTCATCTGAGTTTTACCGACCGCTGTAGTCACGTCTGGTTCGTAATAAACCCTCAGGTAAGTACTCTATCGTGTCGTCTGGTTCGCGATGGCCCTCAGTCCGCACACCCGGTACGCAAGCACAGACCGAATCCCAATTCCGCATCTTGCAGATAGTGAGTGTTTTTTACCCGACCCCAAGGGCCAAGGAGGTTTAAGTTTCTCACTGAGGGTTATGTGCGTATGTTTTGTTTGAAAAGTAGATCTCAGGAAGATGGACGATACACGAACTGGAGAAGACAGTCAGAGGCCCAAGACACATGAAACAAGTTTATGGAAGAGCCACCACGTGTTGTAGCCAAGGATGTAATTTTGTATTAAGGTTGAAACTAGTATATAGGGGAGTAGTTATGACGTACATTTCGTACAGCCTTTTTCCGGTTGTAAGTAAAAGTTAAGTAAAAAAGGTTTGTAGTACATCTTACATGGAGCGTCCGCGCGAATCACGCGTGCTGGCCGGCGGAACGTACCCGCCGCCCGGCGCCCGCGCGGCGTCTCTGTCAAGTGTCAGTCGCTTGAATCAAAGTCTCTCGTTCTTGGTGTCACGAATTTTCTCGCTGCAGATCCCTTCTGTTTGTTTAAATTGTTGAGGAGGAAACGCGGGATGCGTTCCCAAGTTCTTTATTAATAAAAATAGTTACATACAAGCAGATGGGAAACAAACACTTTTTTATATAATATTTAAATCAAGAAATTATTATAGGGGTCGATCTTTCTTGAATTAGTGCTATGAATTTGTGATGATTAAAAACAAATAATGAAAAAACTAAAAATCAAGATGACCAAGGAGGACCAAACTAAATAACAATGGTTTTTGATTGTTATTTTCAAGGTAAGGGCTTGGGCGGTTAACCAACTTCAAAAAAGGGGGAGATTCTCAATTCGTAGCGAATGTTTCTTTTCACCTACGAGCAATCGAAACTTCCTATAAAAATTTATTGCTGTCGGGTTTTTGTCTTTATTATAATTAAGTAAGTCTTTTTTGACTCAACCGCGGTTTAATGATCCTGAGGGGATGTTTTTTACTACTGTCGTTTTAACGATCTAGCTGAGAGAGGCAAAGAGACCGGCGATTATTGGTTGCGAAGTCAATTTCAGCAGAATATTTTATTGATAAGTACCTGAGTACTTAATTCTAAATTGCTTTCATACACATGGCTTGGTACGAGAAATATAATATCAATTTGCAAACATCGTTGGATTTCAAGATTTTGCAACAAAAATGTCAAAGTTGATCGTTGTTACATAATATATTCAATATCATTCAGTTTTTGTCTACATGTAAATAAACCGTACAAAACGACTTAAATAGGGAAAGCAATAAATGTCTATCAAGCTGTTTGCTTATCATCGAAGGCCATTCACGAGACTCAATTATTCAAGGAACATCAGCTAAAGTTCTTGACTTTGATAGCACTTGTTTTATAATAAAACCGGACAAGTGCCAGTCGAACTCACCCACCGAGGGTTCCGTACAAATTTATAGGTACATACATATTATAAATAGGTTTTTAAAATTGTCCTCAGCAAGGGTTAGTGCAACAAAAAGAATACAATATTATAAATAGTTCAGGAATCGAGCCTCACAGTTTTTCCGAGCTTTTGAAGAACTTCAAAGACTATTTACTTTATGATTTAATTACAAATGTATAGATTTTGGATTTTTCCTGTACTACAAGTACACGACGATATTACTTGCCAAATTTCATAGTTCTAGGTCAACGGACAGTACCCTATAAATTTTGATTCCCTTGAGAGTGTCGAAATATACGTTTTTTACGGCATATAAGGGCGTAACTTTTCTTACGTTAACTTAGAAGTTGGATTTTTTTACAGCTTCAAGGGGCTCTAGACTTGAGTAATAGTTTTAATTTCAACTCGCCTCCACGCGTTCCCGAAATAAATGGTCTTGACAGACAGACGGACGGACGGACGGACAAAAAAGTGATCCTATAAGGCTCAGTTTTTCTTTTTGAGGAACGGAACCCTAAAAAATGTTTGTTTACACCCAGACAAGATCTGAATGATATTAAATATACATGCGTACTTATAGTTCTCATTGAATAAAGGTGGGTATAAAAGTAGGCCTACATTGTTTACTACCATATTTTTCGGTAAATGGCACCTTCATACCACTTAGTGCCTGAAGCCCGGAGCAGACACTTCGGCCTATCGCAACACCTGTCGGATCGAAGGGAAACACCTTTCGAAAACCAAAACGCTTAATTTTTCTCTTTTTGATGAGAACAATATTTTGCCAATGCATGGTCGGTCGGCAGCGGCCGGTTTCCCGTAACGATACGACATTGCACCATGAATTTTAGGTGGTTTGAACGTACAAAGGCACTTTCCAAAAATATATCGACACAAACTCGAATCTTTTGGAACCATTAGTAGCCAGCCAGGGCCGTGAGTTCGCGCATTTTTTGTAAAAAGATTTCTCAAGTCAATTAATTTTCTTATTTACACAAGTAATAGTCTAAATAGATAGGCATTATAAGAATAAGAAGAATAAGAATAACTTTATTTTATAGCCACATCATCATCAACCCATAGCAGTCCACTGCAGGACATGGGTCTCTCCCTGTATGGGAGGTTTTGCCGTAATCTCCACACTTGGCAGGCCGATTGGAGTTCGCAGTGTTTGGTGGTCTGGTGTCACAGGTCGACGCTGCTGCCCGTTCCCTGGTTTCCGTTTTTTAGTCGGCTCTTACGACACCCACGGGAAGAAATGGAGTGGCTCATTCTAAGCCGGATCCACACGGCGCGTACAAAAGTGTTTAAATAAACATAAAGTAAGAGTTTCTAGACGGCTGACAAAAAACTAATTTAGTGAGTCTTCTGACTCCCAAGCTAGATCAGTGATCCTCTGAACAGCAGTTACTAATTACACAACCGCGGCTTTCAAACCATCCAGATCTTACCGTGTATATATGATCATTTGTGCGAACGTAGTTCGAGTACTAGTCCAGCGATATCTGCAATTAATGTTATTGTCCAATGTGATTAAAAAGAGAAGATCTCAGGAAAATAAAGATGTGGTGTTACAGACGCATGTTAAAATTAGCTGAACCCAAAAGGTTACCAACGAGGACACACATTAGAAGAAGAAAACTCCAATGTGAAACCAGCCATCAGCACAGGCAGCAATAGCGCCAGCAGCTCAAATCAAAATAAATGTTTTTTTTTTATACAGGATGAGTTATGTCATAATTTGAATTAGCTGGCATTTTGTAATAAATGTAAAAAAACCGGCCAAGTGCGAGTCAGACTCACGCACGAAGGGTTCCGAACCGTTATCTATACAACATTAGACACAAAGATCGAGAAAAAACGGCAAGACATCACGTTTGTTGTATGGGAGCCCCCCTTAAATTGGGTTATATGTACAGGGTTGCTGCTAAAAGGTTTTTAATCAGAGGCTATCGTTCCAATCGTCTTTTTATGTTCTTACGTTCCAATATAAGGAGGGAAAGGAAAAATGTATAATTTCAGACAGTAGAGGCCGTTTCGTGATGTACAAAAAATAAAAATATAAAATGTAATTTAAGTCACCGTTTATATTTGATGATGTTTTTTACCAAACATTTGCCGCCAATTTGGTCGTGAAGCCCTTCCCATGCAGTGCGTGTAACTGCATCTCTCTACACACATGAGCACCCTCGTCACATGCCGCGCAAAAAACTGCGCAATTTCATATGCCAACGAGCATTTTGGATTGCACACAGTGATACACGTCTCGTAAGCAAATACTGCGAAGGTGAGAACCTTTGAGGCATTCCAATCCTGTGGGAAGCCCATGGCAACAGGGCAGACCTCGTGCTGATGACCCAATATAAGCAGCCTGCTAGTACAAAGTGTTATATTTAATACAACTTAAAAACCGTCTCTTCTATTAGGCCGGGTTTTGACGGTCGTAGTACGCTCGGACCGTGCGCGAGCGCACAGTTTTAGTTGATTATGACGACGCACTCGGCCCGAGCGCACTAAGACCGGCAAAACCCGGCTTTAGTTAAACCACTTCCAACAAGAAAAGTTAGAAACTCTCATTTAGGTTGTCATACAAACTGACACTGTCCCCTCAAGTTTCAAGATTTTATGAACCTTAAAATAACTATTTGAGAATATTAAAATTTTGTATATAGAATTTATCTAATGAAGAAAAGAGTTTTCAGATTTTGCGTCATTTCAATAACTTTTTATGACGAGTTACACATGTACCGCTGCAAGAAGCTGCCCTTCTCACAGCAGAATGGGCTTCATAAACAACATTGCCCACCTCGGATGGGCGGTTTCAAGTACTGAAATTTATCTGTACTCCGTTCCACGAATCGTACTCCTAGAGAGACAAATACTCGAATCTCATTGGTCGATGCGCGCGGCTAGGGTAGACATAGGTTTATTTAATGCAGCGGCTATTGAAGGTTCACTTGCGTTAACCAATGGTGCACGGATGTTTTTCTTTGGGAGCTCGTTTCGTGGAATGGAGTATAAGGTACGTGGATTCCTCAGACTCTCCGCCTTTGGCAGTTAGCAAGTGTTATTGCCGTTATAAAATCACCAATTTACATAAGATAGATATACTTATATCTACGTGAAAAGAAAGGCAAACCCTAGCCTCTACCTACCAAACGGAAACGCAAAAAGACGCAGAGAAAAAAGCGCACTATTCTGGGACGAGCTCCTGTCGTCATCAGTCGATTACTTGCTTCTATATCCCAGTAGAAGAATACGTCTACTGTGGATATGTGACGACGTTTTATTCGTAACGCTGGTAGTGCATTGTAAATATTGTAATATGTCAGACAACTTTCGAGACTACAGTCATCTTTGTTGTTGTCCTTCTTGTCTCTTCACAACCCTATAAAATTTCACCAACGGGCAGAAGAGAGAACGTATTTGTAAAAAGTCATCAAATTCTGCATTATCTGAATGAAAAAATTATCTGTAGGTAAAAAAAAATACTTGAGTACATTCTTTTGAATGTCAATGTACATTCGTTTGAATTTTAAGTTGAAAACTCTGTTAATTAAGTTAAAACTTGTTTTGAAAAGAATAAATGTGGAGTTTCTTTGTTAGCTTCTTCTCTACACAATCCATTAATTGTGAAACTAACAACTTTGACGTTCATTCAGTAAACATTCTTTTTTTATAATGAATAAAAATATTTCAATTAAATTAAATTGAATTGAATTGAATGTTAGCCGCTGCCTTCATATAGAGTTTGTAGTGTGGAGGAAGAGGCACCAAAAAAACTCCACTCTGACATCTTATCCTATGCTTCGGTGACACAGCGACTGAGCGGTGTGACAACACTCGCCGTGAATAATAGTCGCAGCGACAATTCGCTGCCTGCCTGTCACACACAGCGAGTTCTACACGAGAACTTCGACTGTCTGTCAGTGCGCATTCGCAGCGAGTAAAATTGAAGTCGCGGCGATTCAACTCGCGGCGAGCGCATCTATTCGTAGCGAATAGCCAGTCACACGCAGCGGATACTCGCGGCGAGTAGACAGCCGCGACCGAAGCTTTACACATCTTACACACAAACGCATGGCTCATTTGTCCGCAGACCTTCCTCCTTGGTCCTCAAAACAAAAGCAGCGCCACATTTCAGCCTCTAGTTCCGCTTACAGCGTATAGCACAGATGCAGTATCTCCGGACAAACAACTGGGACTTCGTACAATGAAGTTTGTATTGAATGGGAAATTGACTAATGAAATAATGTGCGGTTGTTACTCGATATATTTTAAAGAAAAGAACACAACACACTATTGTTGGGATACTTTAAAATATGGGTAGCAACTGGTGTTTACTAACCAACGATGTTAATAATACCTTTTCTACATTTCTACAAACCTTATAAAACAAATCCAACAAAACCGCCAGAGCCATTCAGTCACTGTCATAGTATGCGGCAATTAGGAATTGCGGTTCTTATGATGCGGTGAAAACATTGGTTTTGTGTCTCTCTACCTGGAGTTATAATAAGCTTTTATAACGATAATATCAAAACAATTGGAAAATAAATTGAGATTTGGGATGCTTCTCTGGAAAAGAAGAGATTTTTTTCGATATAGAAATATTATCAGTCTTTAAGCTATTTTGTAGTAGCAATACCACACCCTAACCGTGAAGGAAAACATCGTGAGAAAACCCGCGGCTTAGTTTGCTCCGCACGTATTTACTTGTCTTTCCTGTGGTCTAACTAAGCTGTCGGCCTACTCCAAAAAAACAATGTCCCAGGCACTGCAGCGTCCGAGTCGTCCCTTCACCCATCTAGTCTGAGTGAAGGTGCCACTGGAGTCTGTATAAATCATCTCATTACGTAGATGCAAAGGCCAAGGTTAAGCTATTTCTAGATTTTAGAAGACAGCAAGCAAAATTAAAGGCGCGACATATCTCTACAAACGTCTATTGTTATTTGTCATACGTTGTCGCCCTTTGAAAGTCTCGTCGGTTTTTAATCAAGCACTGGAAACTGAGCCTCAGTTACATCTGGTACAGTGACCTGCGGCAATAATGAAAAATTGAACATGGTGCGACCTCTTGTATGACATTTCACAAAAGTTGTCATTGTGCTACTAATTGTATTGAAAAATAATCCCACTTATCCTACTAATATGATAAATGTGAAAGTTTGTGAAGATGTTTGGATGTTTAGATGTTTGTTACTCAATCACGCAATAACGGCTGAACGGATTTACATGAAACTTGGCGTACAGATAGACTGAGACCTGAATTGAGAGTAGCATATTTGATATCCCGGTGGGATGATATTTATTTTAAGTTTAAAATAGATGGCGTTGTGCAAGAATCGTATAAACGGATTCTGTGGCGGCACGAAGTTCTCTCTCAGTTACTAACCTATTAGACAAGAACGTTTTACCCTATCCTTGCTATTAGAGATCCCTTGCGTAGGATGGATACATCCTCACAATTACCTAGTAATTAAAATTTACAACGCCCGATAAGCAGTTTTATTTTGTAGTGAAAACCATATATTTTAAGACTGTTTTTTATTCACAGTGATGACTAATATTTTTAAATTATTTTGATTTTAAATCCTACTATCCGGCTAATATTATAAATGTGAAAGTTTGTGAAGATGTCTTGACGTTTATTACTCAATGACGTTATAACGGCTGAACGGGTGTAGATTGTGTCCCGGAGAAGGACATATGATGCTTTTCAAACCGTAAACAACTCATTGCATGCGGACGAAGTCGCGGGCAAAAGCTAGTATACATGTGAAAGTTTGTGAAGATGTTTGGATGTCTGTTACTCTCACGCAATAACGGCAGAACATACAACAGATTAGACAAAGATCTGAATTGTGGCATAGGCATATCCCGATGATGCGTCGCCGTGGGATAATATTTTATTGTTACCGTAACCTTTTTTCAAGCCAAACTCTAAGATGCGTTTATTTATTGCGTTGCCATGGTGACAATAAACGGATTCTGTGGAGGTTCGTAGTTCGCCGGGACAGCTAGTAAGAGTAATAAAGTACGGTGGGCATCGTTCTATCAAACCATTGCTCTGAGTGAGTATCAAACCAACTGAAGCGGGTCAACCGTACACTGTAGTTGCAAATTAGACCATAACGCCAGTGAGTGGAGTGCACATCTGTGTGGTTTGCTATGCTGACTGTACTATCTGAAAATGTAACCCTTGGAAGCTAAGATCGAGTGACTTCTCTGACAGTAATCATAATGTACAGCTAGGAAAGTACCTACTCAAGCCAGCTAGTCTCTATTCATTGACTTGTACCACACTTCTAAGACGTTGGCCTCGCATAACTTACGTTATAATAATAATAATAATAGTTTATTGACCAATAATATTACAAGGATCTCCAACTAAGAATAGTTACATGAGATGACTTAAATTTATAGTATAGCCTCTGTTGCCGAGCTAGGCATAAAGCCTGTATTACAGCATCCAGCGCCAACTCCCACGGAATATGGCAAGGTTTAACAAAGAAATAATTTAAAAGAAATTTAAGTAAGTGCAAGGTTACACTAAGGTTAAAATAAATAACAATGTATTTGTGAGTCCTCACTGTGAGGGAGTGTGTGTGTGTGTGTGTTTGTGTGTGTGTGTGTGTTTGTGTGTGTGTGTGTGTGTGTGTGTGTGTGTGTGTGTGTGTGTGTGTGTGTGTGTGTGTGTGTGTGTGTGTGTGTGTGTGTGTTAGTAACTTATGTTATGCGTTGTTTGAAAGATAGGTTAAGTTGTATTTTATAATAATAATAATATATGTTTATTTCAGACCAATGATCCATATAGTTTATTAGTAGAACTTATCCTATGTTAGTCATCATACAATACAGGGTTACCTGAGACTACGCAATTCCTGAAATACCCCAATTTCCTAGTCAAGTAGAAAATGTAAATGTGTTTCAAACGCTTTTTTTTATTTTAAGTATGATATGTGAAGAGAAAAAATCTTGTGTTTTACCATAACTTTTGTTCTATGAGCTTTTTCTCCGATTTATAGTTTTCGCAATATCAGGACCGAAGTTGCCGTGTTAGACAAATTAACCAAAAGAAATGGCAAAGATGTACAACAAAAGTGGTTATAAATGAAAAACTCATGGACAACATTACTTATGGATGTGAGACCTGGTGGCTTCCTATGTGCCTCATAAGAAGGCTCAAGATTGCCCAACGAGCATCGGAGAGAGGAGTTAGGAGTTTAACTGCGTCATCGAATCAGGAATGAGGAGATCCGCAGAAGAATCCGAGTTACAAATATAGCTCGAAGAATTGCTCAGTTGAAGTGAGAACTGACGGCCGTTGGGGCGGAAAAGTTTTGACCTGGCGAACGCGGACCGGACGAGCCAGCGTGGTCAGGCCCCCACCAGATGGTCTGACGACCCGGTTACGGTGGCGGGGAGTCGCTGAATGCAGGCGGCACAATACCGGGAAGCTTGTAAAACCGTGAGGGAGGCCTATGTCCTGCGTCAAATGGCTGATGATGATGTATGAACTATACAACATTAATCCCTCTGCGAACGCAAACGCACGGGCATTGGTAACGGGACAGGTGATTGGTGAAATAAAGATGTAAACGTTGAATAGAAATGCTTTCGCCCAAAGTGTCTGCGAACGGTCGCAAGCTGCGCGCGCACCTTGGCCGTGTGTTGCCCAAATATTAACTGTGTAATAAAATTAATGAAAGACGATGGCAGATTATTGGCTTTTTAGTTCACATTCACCTTTCAAATTAAACTGGGTTAGTCGCTAAACGGAGTTTCGCACGGTCGAGTCGTCGGAATATTTCATCCACCGTCGTCGTAGGGAGATGCGCGGTGGGCGGGTGGGTGAGCAGTTCTATGGCAACTAGGTCTGCTGTTAAATAAATAACTAAATTCATTATTATATTTATATATTCGTTAAACAAAATAAATAAAATTTAAAATAATTATATTTGTTATAAACAGAGTTGTTCATTAGTATGAGCTTAATCACAACGCGTACCCACCACGGATTAGTGTATTCAAGCGGTAGGTATTTGACCACCTCAGAGACTCGGATTTCCTCACGAAGTTTTCCTACGCTGTTAGCTGTAGTTGTATACAATTTCAAATCCACAAATATTTGTATATTACAAATATGTCATACCTACATAACTTTACGTGTCGGGATCCAAACCCACGACCTCTCGAAATCAGAAATAATTTTTTTTTTCAACCTAAAGAATTCACATTCTGTTTGTTGAATGTCAAGATACAAATGTGAGCCCAGTGTTCTACCGAGTACGTTTATGGTACAAAAAATGTCTGAGATAGTGTTATTTGCTGATGACACGTCACTTATTTTTAAAATAAGGAGACAAGAAAATAATCTTGACGATGCAAATAATGCTCTCTCGCAAGTACTAGATTGGTTCACAGCAAATAATCTGCTGCTAAATTCTAAAAAGACGAAATGTATAAAGTTTTCCTTACCTAACGTACGAGTAGTTGAGAACAACATAGTAATTGGACATGAAAAACTAGAATTTGTAGATGATACTGTATTTCTGGGCATCACCATCGATCCAAAACTACAATGGGGTCCACATATTGTAAAATTAGCACACAGACTTAGCTCTGCAGCATATGCAGTGAAAAGAATTAGGGAACTCACTGACGTTGCAACTGCTAGGCTTGTTTATTTTAGTTACTTCCATAGTATTATGTCCTACGGTATACTACTATGGGGCCGGGCAGCAGACATTGAGACTATCTTCATCTTGCAGAAGAGAGCCATCCGATTTATTTACAAGTTAGGTAGTAGGGATTCGCTAAGAGATTTCTTCAAAGAAACCAACATCTTAACAGTTGCATGTCAATACATTTATGAAAATATTATGTACGTTACAAAAAATATCAAAGACTTCGAAAATGTTGGTGGCCACCATAATGTTAATACTAGAAATAAACATAAATTGTCATTTCCACTATTTAGACTTGCAAAAGTTAACACATCCTTTATGGGGCACTGTATAAGGTTCTACAACAAAATTCCTCAAGATATATTAGAGTTACCTCCAACGCGATTTAAAAAATGTGTTAAGCACATTCTGTGCAAAAAGGCTTACTATAACATCAAGGATTATTTAGAAGACAAAGATGTTTGGCATTAAACAGTAGATTAATATTATTTAAAGGACGATTGTGAATAGTGTTCAACACATTCATGACTAATATTTTAAGTTGAAAACTCTGTTAATTAAGTTAAAACGTGTTTTGAAAAGAATAAATGTGGAGTTTCTTTGTTAGCTTCTTCTCCACATAATCCATTAATTGTGAAACTAACAACTTTGACGTTCATTAAGTAAACATTCTGTTTTTACAATGAATAAAAATATTTGAATTGAATTGAATTGAATTGAATTGAATTACGATACCATATCTTTATACTAATAAAACGAACTAAAACGAGCCTTAGGTACCAATTTCTCCCAGCCATCATCAGTAGCACTACGAAAGTTTTAATTAAAAAAAGCCATCATCCGCTTTAAATCCAGTCATTAGTGGACAAGTTTGGGCTGATGGATTATTCAATTCAAATATTTTTATTCATTATAAAAACAGAATGTTTACTTAATGAACGTCAAAGTTGTTAGTTTCACAATTAATGGATTATGTGGAGAAGAAGCTAACAAAGAAACTCCACATTTCGTCGGTTCAAAGGTAAAACTCACTAACTGACATTTTGCCACAAAATGAGAAATTGATAGTTTTATTTCTTTGAAGAGAAAATCTACGATAAGAAAAAAACACTAAGGGCGTATTGTGTTCCATAAGAAACCTGTCACGAGATGAAAAAAGTCTTTAACTCCAAAGCGTCTGCCCTTTGCAGGTAAAACTCATTTGGCACTTAATAAAGTTTGCCTAAAATTATGCCACAAAATGAGTTTTACCTCTGAACCGACGATTTATTCTTTTCAAAACACGTTTTAACTTAATTAACAGAGTTTTCAACTTAAAATATTAGTCATGAATGTGTTGAACACTAGTCACAATCGTCCTGTAATTAATATTAATCTACTGTTTAATGCCAAACACATTTGTCTTCTAAATAATCCTTGATGTTATAGTAAGCCTTTTTGCACAGAATGTGCTTAACACATTTTTTAAACCGCGTTAGAGGTAACTCTAATATATCTTGAGGAATTTTGTTGTAGAACCTTATACAGTGCCCCATAAAGGATGTATTAACTTTTGCAAGTCTAAATCGTGGAAATGACAATTTATGTTTATTTCTAGTATTAACATTATGGTGGCCACCAACATTTTCGAAGTCTTTGATATTTTTTCTAACGTAGGTACATAATATTTTCATATTATGTACGTACATATTGGTTTCTTTAAAGAAATCTCTTAGCGAATCCCTACTACCTGACTTGTAAATAAATCGGAGGGCTCTCTTCTGCAAGATGAAGATAGTCTCAATGTCTGCTGCCCGGCCCCAAGTAGTATACCGTAGGACATAATACTATTGAAGTACCTAACTAAAATAAACAAGCCTAGCAGTTGTAACTTCAGTGACTTCCCTAATTTTTTCCACTGCATATGCTGCAGAGCTAAGTCTGTGTGCTAATTTTACAATATGTGGACCCCATTGTAGTTTTGCATCGATTGTGATGCCCAGAAATACAGTATCATCTACAAATTCTAGTTTTTCATGTCCAATTACTATGTTGTTCTCAACTACTCTTACGTTAGGTAAGGAAAACTTTATACATTTGTCTTTTTAGAATTTAGCAGCAGATTATTCGCTGTGAACCAATCTAGTACTTGCGAGAGAGCATTATTTGCATCGTCAAGATTATTTAGATTGGTAGGACCACCTGAAATAATGACCTTAGTTCTAAGTCTGCGCGTGAGCATGCCAGCAGCTTAGCCCGCCATCTGCGCGCGCAAGAGGACACTCAAAAGGCAAACCCAATCGGGAGCCAAATGTCACCACAAAAAAGTGGTGGAGGGCCCGTATTTTATCATCGTTAGGGCTTCTACCTGCGCCTGCGCCTCGCACGCGCACCTATTAGAGATCCTTTGCGTAGGATGGATCCTTCCTCATAATTACCTAGTAATTAAAATTTACAAAGCGTGAAAAGCAAAAAAAGACCATCTCTTTAGAACTGTTTTAATTCATAATGACCACTAATATTTTTAAATTATTTTGATTTTAAATCCTACTATCCTGCTAATATTATAAATGAGAAAGTTTGTGAAGATGTTTGGATGTTTGTTACTCAATCACGCAATAACGGCTGAACTGATTTAGATGAAATTTGGTATGGAGATAGTTTGAGTACCGGGGAAGGACATAGGATACTTTTCATCCCGGAAATTACTCATTACATGGGGACGTAGTGGCGAGCAATGCTAATAGCCTATAAATGTGTCCCCTATTATATATTAGCTTTTGCCCCCCGTCGTTAAGAACTTTTTCTATTTTTTGGCAAATTCAAACTATTTTAATAACAAATATTGTATGAAATTATTCGTCCACTGCCGGACATGGACCTCTCACTCGCACGCCACTTCCCTCTGTCCTCGGCCATACTCATCCAGCCGCTGACAGCAATCGCATGTGAAATCGAAAGAACTTTGGCCGTATTCTGATTTCGACTTATGGTAAACTCCGCCCTAGTTAAACCAGGCTCTGGACACACGGAAGGGACATGAGGCGAGGGCGCGGAAATGACGCGAGTTAGCGCCCTCGCCCCGTCTCTTCTATGTTGGCTTCGTCCCGCTCCTTCACTTCATTTTGTACGAAGTGAATTGGAAAGACGCCGCGCCTTTTCCGCGCCCTCGCCGCGCTCCAAGTCCCTTATGTATGGCCAGGCCCTTAGCTCCGGGTCGAGGTGTCCTACTACTGCTGCAACCGTTGTTCCATCACCGCCAGATGTTTTTTGTAATTTCGATTAAATTGCACTGTCTGCACGAATGTATGAAAAATGAGGGTCGATTATGTCAAGAGGATAACGACTGCCAGGTGGCAAAGAGCGGCCGGTAATGTTTGTAGCAACTCAATGTGTCTCACACAATACAGCGACCGAGCTCGAATACGCACATTGTAAGGATTGAATAATTATATTCTTGTGGCACTATGTAGAGGCTAAAAATTCCACCCATGCCGGGACTTGAACCCGCGGCCTCTGGCTTACCGTGCCAGCGCTCTCCCACCTGACCTAATGGGCAAGTGCAGGCATCGGCGAAATTTCGAACAGCTTTACAAACTCCTCTGTATTACGTACAGGCAGTGATATCTGGCTGAAGTAATTTACATCACTTCGGCAAAAATTCATGGGCATCGGCAATTTTTTTTATTAGTGTAACAAAGAATATAATCATGTTAGTACAGCGATATCATTCCGATGTAAAACCTAACTGCAAAGTGGGTACCCCTAAAAACGGACGGACGGCCGGAGCGACCGAACGACAGACAGACATACGGACGGACGAGCGGACGGAGGGACGCGGACGGACGGACGGACGGACGGTTCCTTATCGACTACCTAAAAAAGAATTTAAAATTGTTCGTCTTTGTCTGTTATTTTCTTGTACTTGCTAAGCCCATGTCATGTACTTAAATTATTCGCTAAATTCGTCCGTGTGGCGCCGGATTAAGAATAGCGTCACTCCATTACCTCCCGTGGATGTCGTAGAAGGCGACTAAGGAATTAAATTACCAGGATACGGGCAGCAGCGTCTTCCTGAGATTCCAACCGCATACTGCGACAGCCAACCCGCCTGCCAAGCGTGACGATTGTGGCAAAACCCCTCATGGTTATATTCGAAGCTCGAAAAACCATGAGGGAGGCCTATGTCCTGCAGTGGGCGTCAAATGGCTGACGATGATGATGATGATATTCGCTAAAATATTAATGAGGTTCCACTTTCGGTATATTTAATTTTTTTGGCGAACAGGGGTCTATTTCATAGAACAACAATAACTTCATGGTCTAAAGTTTGGAGTTTTTTGTCCTTTTTTTCTCCAAAATGATCGAGATTTTAAAATGGACTCCTTGTTTAACCTGTAACGTTCATTAAATCGCAGTTTCGGGGCTTCTTTGAATAAAAAAATTGGAATTTTTGACATGTAAATTCCCGCACAATTAACAAGTAGGAAGAGTCAGTTATGCAACGTACATCGAGTTGTCGTAATGAAAGTAAAGTAAAAAGGTATTTATATAAAAACCACGCAGGAGATAAAAAAATTTAATAGAACATAATTTGCAGTTTTTAAACGACTTCAAAAAAGGAGGAGGTTATTAATTCGACGCGTAGCGTATGTTTTTTTGTTTATTTTTATTTTTGGCTATGTTCTCGCATAACTCCGACAAATCTTAACCGATTTCGACAATTATTTTTTGTTCAAATAGGTATAACGTCCCATTGGTCCTATTTGACCTGATGAAGACTTTCAGAGATGGAGAACGGAACTCTTCAATGGACAGCAGTAAATAAGGCCTAATGCGAAACGCAGCCCTGTACGCTTCATTGTAGACATACGGAACCGAACGGAAAAGGAAACTGGGAGTCGGATACCTACCGGCGTAGCAGGTTCGATTCTGCGTCCGCCCGGTGTTCAGATTCTGGTTTTTAAGCCATTCTAAGGTACCCACTGGTTAAGGCTCTGCACGCCTTGACGTAATTCCAAATTACAATAATGGTGGAGAAAGAGCGATAGAGACAAGTATGTTTAGGGTTCCATAGTCCACAAGGAACTCTCATTTAGTGATGCCTTCACCCTCATTATCAGCAGAACCCCTACAAAAACAATGTAACAATACATCGACTTATATATGCGTGCGCGCATTGTATCGTTCGACTTTCCGACAAACCTATAAAGGTCGCATAAGAACCTTTACATGCAAGCAAATGTAATGATAGTAAAGTTGACAGCAGGAAAACATTCTCATTTTTTTTGCAAAGTCGCCCGTAACGAAACTGCGTAGAGTGCACGCGTGTTAAGGTTGATGAACTCTCGACTGTACTATGGTGGAAGTAAGTAAGTAGTTTCTGGTATACAATAACGTGTTCTCTAACTTGACGTGTGGAGCCAAGCAAGCCGCGGGTTTCCTCACGATGTTTTCCATCACGGTTAGCGTGTGGTATTGCCGGTATTACAAGTTCGTAAATGTACGTAACTTTGAAAATAACTAAGTTATAGGTAGGTACATGCCCGCACTGGGAATCGAACCTGGGTCTCTCGCTCCCGAGTCCACTGTTCTACCCACTGGGCTATTAGGCCAACTAAGCCGTCAGGATGGTATAGGTGCTGGGCAAATCCACTCCGTCTAATAAACAATGTCCCAGGCACTGCAGCGTCCCAGTGGTCCCTTCACTCACCTAGCACGAGTGAAGGTGCCACTGGACGCTGTATAAATCATCTCACTTCGTAGATGCACAGTCCAATGTTTTTTTTATCTAACTTTACAAGCAAACATTACTGTAGGTACCTCGTTACAGTATAAATAATTTATACACCCCTTACTAAAATTCAATTTTGCATTAAAGCTGACAATGCAGATACCTATTTCATCATCATCAGCCATTTGACGCCCACTGCAGGACAGTCTGGTTAGGAAAACCATAATCGCCATAATCGCCACGCTTGGCAGGCGGGTTGGCGATGGCAGTATGCGGTTGGGATCTCAGGACGACGCTGCTGCCCGTCTCCTGGTAATTTATTTCCTTAGTCGCCTTCTACGACATCCACGGGAGGAAATGGAGTGACGCTATTCTTAATCCGGCCTATTCTTAATCCGGATACCTATTTAAGGCTGCGAATAAAAAAACCATAGAGTATTTCTCTCTACAAAATTCACTCTCAAAAACGGCCCAAGTCTTCTCGATTACACTTCACCGATGAAATGAGCGCAAGATGTCCTGTACAGTAAATCACTGTGGTTGGTTCATTCTGTGCGCCATGCGTGACGACGTGAACGTTGATTGGGCGGTACTAAGTGACAGCGTAACTGATGATTGGTTTTATACAAAAACGTCAAACCCGTCTGTATAACCGAACTCGTATAACCCGTCGAAATATCTAGGTAACTCGAAAGATGGCGGTCTGACGGTGGCAGGTGCATAGATATTTTGTCGGGTAATACTGAACTCGCTCCGATTTGTAACACAATTGACAAGCCCCGCCCACAATTGAACGTGGGGTCATTTTAGCGCTAGTTAGACATATATGTTTTTAACTATAACTGATTTAAGGTCAAATTGTGCTCAAGCCTGTGCTCATTGTACTAAAAAATAAAGTAAAAGTAGTGCAAAAAACTTTTTAGACAACTTTTCCAAAACATGTTCTAATCAGAGGCCTAATAACCAAATCCTGACGTTTGAGTTGAAGTTTGTCGTAATTTGACAGTTAGACAATTGGTGCGCATAATATAAGAGCAGGATTTCTTCATACTGCTTATTAAATTTATTAGTGAAAATGAAATTAAAATTTAACCAAAAAGCTGCTCTCCCTACACCTATTGGTATTTTTAGTATTTATTTATTTCAGAGCCTACAAAAGGTAAGTATAGTGCTACAAAGTTATCTGACCCGGTGGAGGTGTCAAATATAGTATGGAAACGTCAAGTTTACTATGAGAAAAGTGACGCCTTCACCGGGTCAGATAAGTTTGTCGCACTCTAATTTGTTGGAAATAAGTTTTGATTCGGTCGACCACAGAATAATATGTGGCTAAACGCATGTCATGTCAAAGCGTGAAACTGGCAGAAATAGTCGCCATCGGCTGATTGCCATTACACAAAATTGAATTGAATTGAAGGATTTCGCTTTCACTGATTTATCATGGTTTTATGTCTCGGCGCCTTAAAACTGAACGCAAATGCTGCGCGCGCGCCACCGTCATCTGTCCTCCTATCTCGTGCACTGAACTAACTGCTGCCATGTAAAGGGTGCGCCCACCCTCGGGCGAACCGGATCCGTCATTGTCGGCAACAAATTCTTAAATGAGTACTTCTCAGCACTACACAGATAGTGTCGGGCCACGCACAATGAAGGTTCCCGTAGAAAGAGGAGCTTATTACCTGCTTCACAGAACTAACAACTTCATCAAAGTAATTTTCAACAGAATTTGTACGAAGTTTTCCTTATATAAGTTGGTCGACTATTACTCGTTAACTTGTAGAGCCTACTTAGCCGTGATAGTGTTTTCCTTTTAAGTTCGTTGTATGTACTACTGGCCTGATTTTTTGAGGTTTCTACAATCAACCGTTTATCCAAGAGGGGAGCGGGGGGGGAGGGGGGTTAGGGATGTCCCGCTCTAACAAAAAATTGCTCTTTAAAGCTTAATATTTCGCAAATGGATGCTGAAATCGAACAATTGCGAGGCTGATTCACACACGAAGGGTTCCGTACCATTCTAACACTATCACGCTGAATATTTCAAGCGTCTACCTGTTGCCGCTATTAATATCAAGCAAAAAACGGAAAAAATAGAACGTTTGTTGTATGGGAGCCCCCCTTTAATATTTATTTTAATCTGTTTTTAGTAGGTATTTGTTGTTATAGCGGCAACAGAAATACATCCTGTGAAATTTCAACTGTCTAGCTATCACAGTTCATGAGAGACAGCCTGGTGACAGACGGAAGGACGGACAGCGGAGTCTTAGACATAGGGTCCCTAACCCTTTGGGTACGGAACCCTATTTCTAGTTCAACAGGAGATTTCCGCACTCCACATAGTTGGGCCATTGCACGTAGTACGGAACCCTAAAAATGGTTGCAGTACACTCATAATATTTTTAAGCGACCAATCCAACAATGGTATTGTTATGCTGTAGGCGAGAAAAAAAATTTAAATTGCAAATTGGTCCTATAGTCACCAAGCCAGGATCTGGTGATGGGATCGTGGAGAAACGAGGGACCTTTTCAAATTTTAAAGGCACACTTGAAGCGATTTGTGTGTGTGTGTGTGTTTTTATAGTGACTTGTGCATTTGCTTTCAGAAAACACAATTTGGCGGAGTCGTAGTGATAGACACAAAAAATCGAAACATATTTTGGAGTCGGTGCCCAAAATGTATGTATGTGCTATTCTTGTAACTTGGCACCGGCCTTAATCTATACGTCTACAATACCCACATCGAATTTAAAGGTCATATTCCTTTAAATTAGTTCTCTGTTCTTAATGCTGTAGTGTTTTGAAGACAGTATTTAGTTGTATTTATTATATTAAAACAAATTACCTACTAGTACGTACTGACTGCCAATTATGAGATTTCCTACATTTTGCTTGAAATATTGGAAATCAAAATATTTTTCTTTCCTTTTCAAGTTTTCACTGCCGCCGGTGACCCTGACGCCAGTGAGGATATTTTGAACACTATTAAGTATATTGATTTTATCTTTTTATGTGGCGCGACTTTCTTAATCTCATGATGATACATCGTTTTATGGAACGTAGGTATTTGCAAAATAAGGAGTACAAGTTGTAAATTCAATCATTATCATCATCAGCCATTTGACACCCATTGCAGGATATAGGCCTTATTCGTGGTTTTCATAACCAATACCAATAAATTCAATACTTTGTTTATTTTCGTTTTATATTCCATTATTACTTTTTAGTTTAAAATTAGAATATAACTAGTAAGTATATAATTTATGCCTCCATTGCAATAACAACTTGTTACCATGATTATTGTAAATCATACCAAAAACAGAAACGCTAAAGTTGGATTTTTTCCCACTAGTATAGCTAAAGAAAACCAATCAGGAGCGCCCTGTAGATCGATAATAATCGGGCGAGATCGCGGGGACACCTGAGCGCGCGCACCTGCCGCCTTTGATTCGCCAAAGGGAACAGCCCGCGCGCACCTGCCCGCTATCACTACTGACTATGAAGATGAGAGAGAGTAACGTTCGATGTATTAATTTAAATACTAGTAGATTGTTTACCCAGGGAGCAAACAAATACTTTTAAGGCGAGAGTGTTTCTTTGAATGCAGAGCGGAGCGAAGGATTCTAGAGTAGAATCCTGCGCGCAGCAATATTAAAATAGTGTTGCTCCCGAGGTCGACACTCTACTTTTTACCACCTGTGGAGGCTCTCCACAGAGGTTTTACTTAATTTTATTTTTTTGAATTTGTGTTTTTGTTTTATTCAGTTTTGTCCTGCTTGTGACAGATTGTAAATATAGTTTCAACTGAAAACATCATTTTGTCTTTATTTAATATTTTATCTACACTCATATCATAATCTTCAAATTAAGAATTCAAAGGTAAACACATATTGACAGGCTTTAAACAATACATAACTTTAAAGAAAATAAAAAAAAAAAGTGTAATATAAAGTTACATTAAAGGTCAGATTTTTCACTTTATGTTACAGTTATTTTTTTTAAACAAAACTTAAGTTTTTTTTTTAATGTCAAAAGTTGACTGTATAAAAAACCTAATTTCATTTTCGTGGTACCTACCAAAAGTGCAACTAAAAATACCTAAAATTGCGCGCGCAAAACTGAGTGCAGATGATTGAATGTCAAGATACTTTTGTGGAAATTGCGCCATTTTGTTTCAAAAATTTTATTATGAGTGTAGATAAAGTAGTGTATGAGACTGCACATAACTTGGTATTAAAACACTCGCGAGTGCTATTAAAAAACTCGCCAAGGCTCGTTTTTTAAAATCTCGCTCGTGTTTTAATAACCCTCATTATGTGACAGTCACATAAACTACTATTATCATTTTTATCGTCGCAAACCCAACTGCGGGCACTGTGAAAAAATAAGTAAGTGCAACTTATGATAATATAGAACGTTTGTATCTACCATATTTTTAGCATCCGAATTTTCTCTGGAGTTAATAGAATACTTTATTCTCAGTGCTTAAAGACACTCATTTTTTACAAAAGCAGAGAAATCCGAATTTCAGTACTTATGTAAACTATTACAAACAAAGGCCGTGCCATACAAAAGCGGCCGCGCGTCTTTTACACACATTTTTTTTTTTTATTTGGCTCACGCAGGATTCCTTTATCATACAGCCAGTTACTTGTTCATACAATGTTCGTGATAGATCTCTTTGGTGATGGAAACTTTTAGGTACCTACTAGAAATATCTACCCACATTCCAAATTCAAATCACTTTTCATCCAAAGAGCTGTTTTAGTCCCTGTTCACGAGAATTAGGTAAACTAGCTCTTTTTAAATAGATGTGTGAGACAAAATAGTTATTTATGATCTGAAGTGCCACAGAGTGAAAACACGAGCGTAGCGAATGGCAGTGGCACGCATTCGGAATAACCTTTTACGGTCACGTGTCATACAACATTTTTCAACGCATTTTGCGAGGAAATAACCCATTTAAGTGATGTAGGTACCTAACTTATTACTTAGTAAAATTAAAAGTAATATTTCAGTAGCGTTTTATTTAACGCGTGCTTTAAAGGGTCCCTTTCCACACAATGTGTTTACACAAAAAAAGAACGCTTTACGAGCAATTGCATTGAAAAATAATTTGCGGTCTTAGGCCCCTTAAGGACGTCTGCAAGATTGCACCATTGAATTTTAAATAGAACTTTGCTTGTCCGTCCCAGACTAGGATAAACAGACTAGGCTATCTTATATTATGTTGGAGTGTTTAATAGGCTCTCGATGTTCAAAATAATCAATAAGATCATTGAATGATTTAGGACCAGCAAATAACTACATAGTTAAACATAAAAATCTCTACTTACTCTAATTTGTTTGCGGCCAGGGAAAGTGCGTACCTGCTGGTGCTTCACCGTAGTGCAGGGATTAGGTTCTTTTATTCGTAAATAACCCAGATTCTAGTAGGTCATGGTGGGGCTGGGGAGTAGGTATAGTAATAAGGCCGCCAATTGTAGGTAATGTACTATATCTATCTATCTAATACCTTTAAACGAGCAATTCTTGTATATATGTAGGTATATAATCTGAATCTCGGAAACGGCTCCAACGATTTTCATGAAATTTAGTATGCGGGGGTTTCGGGGGCGATAAATCGATCTAGCCAGGTTTCATTTTTATAAAACGTCGTTTTATCCGCGTTCCGCGTTTTCAGACAATGAAAAACTGCTACAATATCATTAAAATACGAAGGTAATTTTGCCACCACCTATAAGATTGAAATACCTACTTAGCTTAGGTGGGAAATCGGGCTGTCTCGAAACCAGAAGACCCCGGTTCGAGTCCAGGTGGCTCCATTTCGATTACTTTTTTTTCTCTTCTTTTTCATCGTATCTAAATATAATTTCCAAAAAAAAAACACCAAAATTAACAAAAAAAAACCTACCGAGCAAAGTTCGGTCATGCAAGTGCTTATTGTTTAATTCTCATATACGTAATTTCTGATGTTACATACTCTTTGGTACATACAATAAAGAATAATCTATCTATCTATACAGACAGATAGATTAGTTTGCTTGTAACCTTAGGTATAGACTTACTTAATTAACATTTTATTTTATGTAACCCCATTATATACATTATACATAAACTCATGAATATATACCAGTGAGGAAAGCCGATACCAGAGTTTGCTACTTGATAAGACAAACGTAAATTGTTGCATTTGTTTGTTTCTCATGTTTTCGAAGCAACACGGTAGCTGGTGGATGTATATTTTGTGTCAGTCGCCCTATTACATTTAAAAACAAACAAACATCAACTCAAGTTTGCATTGAGGTGTAGAGAAGTAGTTGACTGACAGTATAGTAAAGTAATCTGTGGTCGACAGTGTCAATACAATACACAGACTGTCACACACACACCTGTCATGCAGTGTTGCCAGATGATGCGCCTTATCGTCATATAGACGGTGAAATGGCGCCCAAAAATTGCAATCAGCGACCGGTCATTAATTATTCCTTGATTTTTTTCTTAACGATAACGAACTGCAATAAATAAATGAAATGAAATAACCCTTAATTTGATTTTGTACGGTGGGGCGGACATAAAAAGAAAAAAAATCGTGTGTTACGTTTGAGATTTAGGATACATTTTTCACCTAAAATGGTTCAGCAATTCATTAAGATTATGATAGAAAATTATATCTTAAACTGGCAAAGCTGAAATTGTCACTTATGGAACAAAATGTCGGCAATGCCGCGGTCATGTGTTTTTTTTCTCATGATTTGTTGTCTTTTTTGTATTTTTTTTCGTTTTGGTGTTACTTTATACCTCTATGATTACATTTATATCATAGAGGTATAAATTATACTATTTTGGAAGATAATAAGTCCATTTTGATATTTTTTTCGCACCTAAAATACTCTGTCCGTCGCAACGGACATGGCCAATTACTTAAAAGTTTTGCACTTACCGGACTTGTCCGCTGTGACGGATATTGTCAAATGGTGCGTCTACCTGGCTTGCAGTTTTGGGTCGTCATGCTTATTTTCTTCTATTTTCGCTTGCTAACAGTACGTAAGTGCATCAAGAATATTAGCTTTGATTCCGAAAGTACCTACATGTTCCTTCAGACGGAAGTGAAAACTCAGTGCCTCACTGTACCTGAGATATATTATGACGTGGCTTCGACTTACAGTAAATAATTCATCTCCTGCACCATCGCTTGAAAATCTGCATATAAGTTCATCTAAAGATTCGGTATTTGTTAAACAATCTGGAAACGAAGAAGTAACTTTGCCTAATTCTATGCCACTCAGCCCAATCCTCCAATAAAGTCACGACTCTAAATATGACCTTCATTATCAGCTATTCCATCACTTCCATCCATGCCCTTAGCAGCGGCACCTATTGCGATTATATGGCCTGTTAGGATTGCCACAGCTTTGCGCAGATTATCTCTTCTCAGACGCAACAGGCTACGTGAAAGTCGTTTCGAGATGGTCGGTGGAGCCCCCCTGGCTTGTCTGCATTGTCTTCGTTCTCCAAAGTTCAGCATGCTGGCTTTCTCTTCGCGACCTCAACCATTTCCTAAACTGGTTGTATGGTAGTGGGAGCAGGGGTTTGGGTCCTTCCACTGTAGTTTCCGAGCCTCTCCTAGCGAGTTCATCCACAGCATCATTGCCCAAGGAGCCGCTATGACCCTTTATCCATTCTAAGGTGACTCTGTTTGTTGACATTTTTCCAACTCCTTTTTTACGACGAAACTGCCCAATATACTGGGTTAAGCATTGTGACGACTCCAAAGTGTCAAAATATGTACGTATTTAACAGTTCTGAGTAAGTTAAATCGGACAATTCCATGCAGTGGAGGACCTACGTGGTAGCGCTCCAGGTGGCCAAAATGGCGCCACCGGAAGTAAGAGGTTCACATGGCGAATATATAGGCAACAGATATTCCTATGGAAGAAGAAAAAGAAGAAAAAAATTATTATACCAACAAGATGTTTTGTTTTATTCATGTGATTTTATGTGTGCAATAAAGTATAAAGATACATCACAGAAACAAAATAAGCTGATATGTAACATAATATGCACAACAGAAATAAATGCTGTCAGCATCAGTGCTAAAGTTTAGCCGACCAGGAACTGACGACACTGCTTGGGCTGTCACTGTGATGCATCTTATCAGTCAATATTTTAGTTTCTTAAAGAAACAGCGTGACCACTTTTAGTAGATTTGTACTCTTTAAGTAGATTTGAGGCTTCAAAAACTATTATTTAGTAGTTCAAAATCATTAAGTTGATTTTAGTAGAAAATCGCTATTTAGGACAAATTGTAGTAAAACATGCATGTATCCAAGCTAAAAAAATGAAAGTAACAATATCTGATCTGGCAACACACGCAGGCGAGTTATTTATTGCAGGTGACTTCCCGTAACTTCTAGTAAAGCGTTAGTGGTACCTACATTGCAAAATGGATTTAATTTCTTGCAAAATAAAATATTTTTAGGAAACAGATTTTTTGCATTTAAAGCATTTTCATCTTAATGTTATTCTGTTTTAAATTTTTTTTTTTTTTGAGAATTCGTCTTGCGATAATCGTTCCAAAATAATTAAAAGAAAATACGAACAGCAGTATCGTCCTGAGTGGGAGGAAAACTCAATAAAAAATCACTGGAGTTTGATAGGTTTTTCTGGATCATCTCAGGTAAGCTTTTCTTTTAATTTTTTATTTTTCATCAGGCAGCTTTCTAATATTATAAAACTGCTTTCTCTTGGTGAAAAAAAGTTGTGACTGAACCTGTCCGCTTATTTCCTTTCAATTACGCAATTAATTATGATGCACTTTTCCAATAAATTGAGGGCGGAATACTTAGTGTCTTATAGATTGATACATACTTCAAGAAGACGTCTCTTGAAAATGAAGTCAAGAAGGCAGAAATGTCAATTGTTGCCTGTCTTATAGAGCATAAGATAAGATAAGATAAGAATATTCTTTATTGT
Organism: Yponomeuta evonymella; assembly: GCA_963969515.1. Classification (NCBI taxonomy): domain Eukaryota; kingdom Metazoa; phylum Arthropoda; class Insecta; order Lepidoptera; family Yponomeutidae; genus Yponomeuta; species Yponomeuta evonymella. The sequence continues at coordinate 1,309,191 of OZ018344.1, forward strand.
ACCAGGAAAAACACAGACATGAAATGTTTACAAAAATGCAGTACAATTGGCGGCCTTATTGCTTATAGCAATTTCTTCCAGGCAACCGACGATGGAAAGTTGTTGAAAGCATAATGTACCATTTCGTATAATGGACCACATGAGCGAAATCCTTAATCGTGCATTTAATGATTCTGAAATAGCTAAGAATTTTTTTTGTAAAAGAACAAAATGTGCCTGCCGCTATAGCTTGGCTTAAAAGATAGTGGAGGTGATTGCACAAATTTTAAAGCGGATGTATCGAAGTTACAAGTTATGAAAAATGTCAAAAAATTGTATAAATGCATTAGAGAAGATGATAAGTAATAAAAAGTTTATTGATTACATAAATGAGTTTTATTACTATTTTACATAAAGGTAGAATTTTAGTAAATTTAGAAACCGAGTTTAGTACACTGGCAGATTTTAGCAACATTTTTGGTAGATTCAATGACGAAAAAGTGGTCACACTTTCTTTTAATCTGTGATTCATTTCTGTCATTCACACGGTCAGTTTATTATGGGTTTTTCCGTTTTCCTCGTACGGAATTGGTTTTAGCACCCATTAGTATATAACCGGCGAGCTGGCGAAGTCACGGCGACACAGTTGCTCCAGCGTCGTCCGCTCGGCACAGCCAATTTGTCTCAGTCCGCCCCCGTTCGCGGCTAGTTAGTTCCACGATATAAGTTTTCATCTTATGTTTTCGTGACAATCAACACGGTGCAAAATGAACTGCTTGCTATCAGTGGCGGTGGGCGTTGCAGTTGCGACCGCGCTGGCGCTCGGCGCTGTACTCGACCAGGATGATATCGTGGAGCAGGGCCTGTACAGTAAGTCGGACCACGTCATCATTCTCGCGCACAGCAACTTCGACAGAAAAGTCTACAACCAGAACCACGGCCTTGTCATTCAGTTCTACAACAGTTTCTGCGGCCATTGCCGAGCTTTCGCGCCCCGTTTCAAGAGCCAAGCCGCCGAGTTGGTCCCATGGAAAAACGTAGTGCAGCTAGCTGTCATAGACTGCTCAGTGGAAGAGAACACCGAGGTCTGTCGCCAGTTCGAGATCATGGCCTACCCCTCGCTCCGATACCTGCATGTTAACTACCAAAAAGGCAATGGCAATGTCGGTGAGAAGCTTGCTCCTACTGAAAGTGTTGAGCAGTTCAAAGACCAGATGATACATAAACTGCAGACAGAACAGACTTTGGGAAGATTGAGACAGGCCCCACCACTTCACATAGCTTCATATGCCAGTTTTGTTGCCGCAATGACTGATTTGCCCAAAAATATTGTTTATGCATTTTTACTGTTTGAAAGTGAAAACTCAACTGTTGGATCAGAGTTGATTCTGAATACTAATGACTATGTTGGAGTGAGAGTGAAGAGAGTGCATGAGAACTGCGAGTTAGCCAGTGTGGCAGGAGTCACCCACTTCCCTGGATTGGTTGCGGTTAAGCAAACTCTTGAACATACACCACTCACACCTAAATCACCAACTGTTAAAAACTTACTCAATGCAATAAATACTTACCTCAAATTGAAAAATTATGCCTTTCCGGTGAGAGATTCAGACACAACTGAGGAGTCGGACCAAGGGACTGATGTTGGACCAGTGCTTACAACTGATACAGTGTACTACTCAGATCTAGAGAAAACTATAAAAACTGCCTTAACTACTGAAATCACCCGATACAATACAGTCAGTGGAGAGAAACTAGAAGCTCTATTGAACTTTTTCAATGTCCTTATAGAGATATTCCCATTTAGGGGCAATGGTAGAGAATACTTTGTAGAATTAAGAAATACGCTACTAAAAAAGCCTCAGTGGAGCGGCAGTGAGATCTATGATTTGGTAAAGCAATTGGAAATCAAACATAACCCAGTTTACACATCCAATTTGGAATATGTTGGATGCAAAGGCAGCAATCCTAAGTACCGTGGCTACTCATGCGGTCTCTGGACATTGTTCCATACTCTAACGGTGAATGCAGCTCAGCTGCCTGGCAACCTAGGCCCCAAAGTGCTACAAGCAATGCACGGCTACATCAAAAACTTCTTTGGCTGCACAGAATGCTCAGAACACTTCCAAGCCATGGCTGCTAGAAACCGCTTATTTGATGTGACAGAGAACGATAAAGCTGTCCTTTGGCTGTGGATCTCACATAATGAAGTGAATTTAAGACTTGCTGGCGATGTGACAGAGGACCCGTTGCACCCGAAGCAGCAGTTTCCGAGTGCACTGCGCTGCAAGGAGTGCAGACTGTCGCGCGGTGCTTGGAACTTGCCAGCTGTCTACCAGTACCTCCAGCGCACATATGGGGCCAGCAACATCCGGATGCATGCGGCCAATGGAGCTGCACCACTGCCCATACCCTTCTCCAACCTGGACCTCGGAATGCTAAGCCTGCTGTACATATTATCTTTTGTCCTTCTAATAGTAGTTGTAAAATTGTTTCTTACTAAACGTTTCTATAGGAAGAGAGTGTACAGGCATGACGGACGGGGTAAGGTATAACAAGGGCTTGTGTGTTCCTACCTAATGAATTATCTAACAGGACTGTGTGCGACATGCATAGTTCTCCTGGAGGAGCTGAGCAGCTGGAGAAGTGCGGGCCCTAGCTTCTGTATGTATCTTTTCACTGTTACTTATTTGTGTCATGCTTCGAGAATTATTCTTAAGAAATTTTGGAGAAGTGCATGGTTTCTGTAGTTAATAGCGTGATGAAAGATTTATCCTTTTGCCCTCGAATTAATGTCACAAACAAATGACAGGATGTTCTGTAGATGTGGCAAAATGGAAATACTTATTGTGACTCCTAACAAACGAAAAGTTTATATGGTGGCTGCAAAACAAAATAGTAATTCCAAAATTCTTCCTGTGTTACATGAAACCATCAGCTATCCTTTGTGATTCATAAAATGTGCTAACATATTTACAATAACATTGGGAGCAACTCAGTTGAATCTTCACATTTGATCAACAGAAATACCCCCTGTGTATCCTTGTTGACTGCTCTGCTATGAGTAGATGCTGGCGTTATGTTATGTTGAATATTCTTGAGTAATTTTTCAATCTATCTATCTGCCAAAGCGAGGGTCAAATATTTTAGGCACTTAGTTCTTTGAGGCATTCGCCTGCAGAAGGCAGATAGCTATTGTTTAACTTTAGAAATGAGTCTGATATGGCGCCATTTTTAGAGTAGACGAAAGAGAGCCTTGTTAGTTCACTGCAACAAATTGTTCTAGAAAACACTTACCTTTTAATCATATTTTAAAATCTATTAATCATGAAGTACCTCTGCCACAATTCATGTAGTGTACCTCACCAGTGGCAATCCCAGCTGTCCGTAAATATTTCGTGCATAAATATTTTTTAAAATAGAAAACAACAGTTTAGTTAAATTAGTAACTACAAATATGTACATAAGCCTTTGCACAGTAATGATTAATAGCATTAAAAAATTGCTTAAAAATAATGAACTAGCCTAAATTGAGATTATTAATTGACAATTTAGAAAGTTGAGAATTTAAAATAATATGGTTTTTAATTTTTAAGGTTTGCTTGAATATGTCGTTGGTCTTCGATTAAGATTTCAAGTTCAACATGTAAGTAAAACAAATATTAAAAAGCTGTGTTAGCCACGTAACCGAATTTGTAGGTATACTAAAGTAAAATATTTAATTGTAATTATTTTAAAGAAACCAATCAGTTGCGTATTTTTACACATATCTAATATACACAGTTATAGAATATAAGGCCTATAAGTGATTATAGAACGAAAACATCACTTGAAAATTAAATATTTAATTAAACAAAAAAATATATTTCTACTAGTATAAAAAAAATTCATAATGGGTGCCAAAACTGTATTCCGATAGAAAAATACTTAATATTTAAGTTTAAAAGGTGTATGCGTATAAAAAAAATCGAGCCTCAAGTTGTCTATTGACTGGAGAAAATACTCAGCTTTTTTTGTGTATATGTAAATAAACATAGGACTTAAGTTACTTTTGATTTATTAGAAATATTTTAGTATTTTAAATAACGATACGAAAGCTATTAAATTCTGGGCTTAAATATGCTGGTAAATCACACCAAAAAATGCATGAAAATAAATAGGCCAACATCAATACAAACCAAATGCATATACGTACATTTCATCATGTTCCGAACTTACATGGACCCAGTTGTGTGTGAGTGACATACCTCGGAGAAATAGATATTAAATATTGCACAGTTCGGGTCTGGCAGGAACTTGATCTGGCGCACACAGTGTGCTTGTTACGTAAGTAGATATCGCGTGTTATTAATGCACTGTTACCGGTTGTAATCTTTATTTATTGATAAATAACTAGTAATCATTTTGTTCAAGTTTAAAATATCATCGAAGTCATCAATTATACACAGGGTGGTAAGAGGGCCTACACCGTTGGCCTAGACCTACACCGTTGCTATCTACGCGATTGGAAAGTAGAACAATTTCTTAGGAAGCCAGGGCCGCGTTTCATAAAACTGCAACTCATAGTTTATTATGACAATTCGATGTACATTGCGTAGATCAGTCTTCTACTTGTTATTGTGTGGGTTAATCGACTTTGCAATGTACATCGAATTGACAGGTAAACCATGAATTTATTGTAGTTGTATGAAATAGGCCCCGGTCCTCTCTTGCCATTTGACTTGGCTCGACAGTTACTAGTGTCACTGTTTCTAGATAGTTACAAATTACTAATTATGTTTAGCCTATTTTTCTCAAAAAGAAAATGTTTTTGCTGTCGTCAGTGAGTGATTTTGTCTACGTCAGTGCCACACACTTGGTCACAATGTAGACAACAATCAACGCTATTGTTTCAAGTGCCTACCTACCTATACGCAGGGCGTACAGCAAAGCTACACTTACCGTTACATACAACCATTACCATTAAACGTTACCATTTATATACATATATACCATTTATAGGTTGATTCTAGGGGTAGAGTCAAACTGTAGACAAACACATAATTAATTTTTGTCTACCGTTTGGACGGTAGTAAGCATGCTTTGCCTTGCCAGTTGCGTGCGTGAGCTACCAAATTTTACTCAAGTTATACGTGTAAACGAATTATATAACTAATAGATAGATGAAATAATCACAAAGCTTCAGATTTTGCATTGCATCCATGACTTTATAATATATCCATAATTAATTGTAAAACTTCAAACGTTTTTTTTTAGTATAGGCTTAACATACTACCATAAAATAGCCAAACGTGGTTTGGTTCTTTAAAACATATCATAAAAGATAACCCTATGTAAGTAGGAGAGGATGGGGCTAGAAGTAACATTTTTAGGGAAAATTATTATTTCTCTTCCAGCATCTTCCTGAGATTCCAACCAGATACTGCGATCGCCAACCCGCCTGCCAAGCGTGGCGATTATGGCATAACCCCTCATGGTTATGAAAACCACGAGGGAGGCCTGTGTCCTGCAGTGGGCGTCAAATGGCTGATGATGATGATGATTATTTCTCTTAGTACGTTGACAATTTTGTAATACTAGCGCTGGTTTTATATAGGAACTATTCATTCATTCATTCGTTTACCAAAATATGGGTTAACCATACGAATGAAAAAAACCATATAAGTATTTCGTCACGCCATGCGTGACGACGTGATGTCCTTGCCTGGTTACCATATCACAGGATATCCTAGGTTGGGACCAGCACAATGTATTGTGTGGAAGTTATTATTGACGTGCTCCAAGGCTTTGTTGCAAATAGTCCCGACTTATATTTTTTGATGTTTTTAATGTTTAAAAAATAGTTCAATTCCTGTTAAATGATTGATAACCCCAATTTAAGCTTTGATAACTTGTGAATATACATATAACAATTAACCCTAAAACCCCCAATCGAATTGCAGATTAAATTTTCTTTTTTTCACGACTATTTTAGAGTTCTTCTTCAGAACTACTCCGTTATTAGATCTGTGGACACTACACAATATAAGCATAGCTTATATCAAGGGGATTTACTAATAATCCAATCAAAATTGATAATTCTTGAGGTCGAAAACGCGGTGTTATTACTTCTTACTCCTGTTACTTCTGGCCCCGTCCTCCCGTAGTTGTTAAGCTTTCAAATATGTAGGCAAACTAGGTACTTTTTTAATCTACCTAAAGTCCGTTTTTTAATTCGATGTAAAAGAGGCAGTGTTACCATCATAAAATATATAGTTAAACTCGGTAGATTTTTTTATACCGTAAAAAAGTAGACTCCTGTGACCAGAAACCTTATTGCAACTAAGACATTAATATTTAGTTAGGTACTCATAAAAGAAAAGTATTTAAAACGTGATTATTAGTTTTTTATGTATTGTTTATAAGTTGTAGTAGTCTAGTGGGTAGAACCTAGGCCTCGGAAGCGACAGACCCAGGTTCGATTCCCAGTGGGGGCAGGTACCTATGTCTTTTGTTTCTAAGTTATGTACATTTGTGTAGTTATAGTAGCAATACCACTCTCTAACTGTAAAGGAAAACATCGTGAGGAAACCCGAGTGTCTGAGCTATTCACATACCTCAGCGCTTGAAATTGTCAATCCGCGGTAGGCACGCGTGGTGATTAAGCCCATACTCTCCCTGAGAGAAGGCCTGTGCCCTACAGTGGGACGTAAATGGGCTGTTTAAAATGTATTGGGAACACTTGTGTTTGAGGTTCGACACATTCTTCAAGACGTCATTTCTTTTCAAACATTCTGTTTCTTTATCGGTCCGAACATTTTATAATTAATGTCCAAGATGAAAGTGAGGACGATATACCCGACGAGTCCACATGAGTAGATGTAACATAGGTGTTAGGCGCTAATAAAACATGAAGTTAAATTGTATAATGCACTGTATTATCTATTAATTATAATGAACATATAGGTTCTCCCTTCAACGCTGTGCTTACGTGTGACTATAACGCTATACCAATCTATACTGATCTGACAGGTGTCAACCATATAATTATATAAATCTAGATATTGATGTACCGTCTTGTACAATAGGAAAGAGATTTTTATCGTATAAGTGAAAGAGATCTTTATACTTTTTGAGTTTTTTATTGGCATAGATTTATGGCCGTCACAGGTGACGGCGTTAATATATGCGATATATTTTTCATACAATATCCAACATGCAACCCGCGTCCAGACACGACTGCGGTCAAATTTTGTATTGAACAAGCCATCGCGCGATGTATTTATAGCCGTATGTCGACTTCAATACGAGCCTTAAAAAATAGATTCTTATTGAAGTCGACATAGATTACGTCAACAAATGTGATGGGTTATGTTATGACCGATTACGATGGTTTACGACCCCGGCACATGTCAAAATGACAGGTTTTTCATCGAATCGTAAAACGGACTTTAGAACGGTGATGTTATTAGCTTAATGAGAAATTACCAACATTTTAAACTTTAAGTGCATTATGACTACTAAGGCATGAGTGTCTCTTTAGATTTCTCAGAATAGAATGATTAGGTTGAATTTTTCAATTCAGGATACTTCTGATACTAGTTTAAAACTTTAGTTCGCATTTTGTCCTGCTTTTATTTATTTATTTAATTATTGATACTTTTATTGCACTTGCTTATTTACTGTCTGGAGTCAAATTGAGATTACCAGTTAACTTTCCAACTTTGAACTCGTACATTGCACTCAATAAATAATTCTATTACAATTGAACGACTAAAGAAGTTAATAATGGAAACAACTTATAAGTTTAGCTAGTTTCAACGCTATTTAAACTGGCTACTTCATTTAAGTTGTTTCCATTGACCTTTAATTACCTTCTTTTACTAGAGACTATTCCTACAGTATTTCAAATATATTTATTCTGTTTTTAGGGTGCCGTACCCAAAGGGTAAGGGACAAAATTAAATCCTAAAAACAGAATAAAATTAGTATTTAAGGGGGGCTCCCGTACAACAAACGTAATTTTTTGCTCGATATTAATAACGGCAACAGGTAGACGCTTCAAATTTCTTATATTGTATAGATAATGGTACGGAACCCTTCGTGCGCGAGTCCGACTCGCGCTTGGCCGGTTTTTCTCTTTTATTGAATATATTTATCTCGTATTCTCTATAAAGCCAAATGTATATACGTAAGTAGTGATATTGTATTTATGTATTTTTTAGTAAGTTGAGTATTTTTTTATTTTACTTTTAGATGTTCTTACCAATTTTATTTATATAAAATAGGGGATCTATTAAATGATCTCCAAACTTAATATTTGAACAGCAAAAAATTAAGTAATCAGCCAGCAATAATTATTTTGGTCAGCAGAATAAATAAATAGGCGGCATTCTTTTCGGTGAGTGCTTCAAAGTCGAAAAGGTTAAATGTCAGAGAACTTCGAAGTAAATAACCGACAGCTTTTTGCTACCATCTCAGGTAGTACACTTATTTAATTTATTATTTATTTATAGTAACTCACGATTTGCTAAACAATTTGGAATTTTCTGCCGGATTCCCCGCTGGCCATTGATCTAGACATATCTAGCAGGAATTATTTTATTGTCGTGTAGTTTAAGTGATACCCTTTTCATAAGTGTGTTATTTAATGTGTTATGTACTTGTCGTTAATTGTCCTTTTTTTGTATCACGACAGTTTATTGCTCCCTGCCTGGGTTACGTCAGGACTAAGTTAAAGTTATGAGGTTAGTTAATTTTAATCCTTTCTATTTAGGTGGTTTATGGTTGGTGGCGGTGCAGTGTTGTGCGTGACGTACCTAGATTATAGTCAATTGAATTATTAGTAAACATCTATACCTTCCCACTAAAGCACGTATGGGATTTTTTTTTTTAATTTCCAGCTAGTGAGGAATTAGTAGTACTAATGTTAGTGATAGATGAGAAATTTGTGGACATTGCTAGCGGAATCATTGTTATTTGAGTTATTACCTGTTAAGTGTGGCTTACGACTGTACGAGGCCACATTTGACAAGTAATAACTTGTCATGGGTACCTTTTCCAAATTCGAGTTTTTATGTCTGTTTTGACAATTTGTTTGTCTGTTTACAAATTATTTCACTAAATCCTCACAGGGTTTGAAATAAAAAAATCTCATATGGTCAGTTATGTACATGGCATGGTAAAGGATGTCAGGGGGCATGACTTGACCAAGGCCGACTTGTACCACTTCTAAAATGACAGTTCTGTGGGCATTTAACCTCTTCAGTCCTGACCTTGAATTTTTTCCCCCTAGTTTCACAGTTTAAAGTACATTTGTCATGTGCCATTACTTTAAAAACACAACACTTTTTATTTATCTATCTAATAATTACTCATTAACTTAGTAAAAAGACGTTTTCAGGTATCTATTTATTGTTGATGCAGCGAAATACCGTATTCTCCGTAAATATTCCACTTTCGCGCACAGATGTATGCGTTAAAAGATATTATTATACATTAACAAGACGCAGGTAAATTCGTGATAATTTGTTGCGACAGATAAGCCATCACTGAGACACTGCATTACATGGCAATTATTTATGTTTATTTTGGCAATTAAATGTAACAAAAATGACAATTATATTTAGTTTTCTCTAAGGTTGCTGAAGATGTTTTGTCCATACTTAGGTAGGTATGCTTCAGGGTATATGGGTATAGATACAAAGCGGCCGGGTAATTTACGTGGGTATACTTAATTTCATTCAGATTTTTTCTAGATGTAAACAAACCATTGGAGAGCGGTGGTAGCCTAGTGGGTAGAACATTGGACTTGGAAGAGGGAGACCCAGGTTCCCAGTGCGGGCATGTACCTATGACTTTGTTTTCTAAGTTATGTACATTTGTGAAGTTATAGTAGCAATACCACTCGCTAACGGGGAAGGAAAACATCGTGAGGAAACCTCTGAGCTATTCATATACCTCAGCGCTTGAAATCGCCAATCCGCGGTTGGCACGCGTGGTGATTAAGCTCATACTTTCTCCCTGAGAGAAGGCCTGTGCCCTACAGTGGGACGTATATAGGCTGCTTGTGTTGTGTAAAGAAACCATTGAGAGTAACGTTTAAATAAACATTTACATACAGGCACATACATTGCTTCTGACCTCACACTAGGATACCCTGTGTCGTGGAAACCAGAAACAACGACATCACAAACATGTAAACATCCAAGACCTGGGGTTTTTTGTCCCCAGCCGGGATTCGAACCCGGAACCTCTCGCATGGTATGCAGATGCACTACTGCTGCGCCACGAGGTCGTAATACTGAGAGCAATTATTGACTGTTATTTGCACGGTCATTCATTAAGGAGTAGAGTTACACTAGCGAGGGAAAAGTCGTATCTTTTTTTACAGGTCGTATTTGCAAAAAGTATATTCAATCTCTCCATCATGTCAATGGTGATTTTTAGGACCCACGACCGAGAATCTACCTAACCTGGGACTGGATAGAATTTATGCCAAAAACGTCGAGTGCCATTTTTGGCGTTAATGCCCACGTTTCTTGCCTAAGGTTCACGGCCACGGGTCCCAAAAATCACTATAACGTGATTGTGAGATTGTGCAGACACTTTTTGCAATTAATACGATCTGTAAAAAAATATATAAGATTTTTTTCTCTCAGTGGCGCTAGTATTAGATACTCTATGAGCCCATTAGTCTCATTGATTCAAGAAATACCAACAAATATTTATCAATTCTTGGAAGGTAAAAGCCGAATTTATTGAAATATACGTATGTACTTACTTCCGCCATATTTTATCAATAGGCTACAGGTCCCATTGTAGGGCACAGGGCCTTCTCTCAGGGAGAGAGTATGGGCGTAAATCACCACGCGTGACCACCGCGGATTGGCGATTTCAAGCGCTGATGTATGTGAATAGCTCAGACACCCAGGTTTCCTCACGATATTTTCCTTCACAATTAGCGAGTGGTATTGCTACTATAACTTCACAAATGTACGTAACTTAGTATGTTTCATAAAATAGTGTAAAAGTAGTCCCAAAGTAATTTGGTGATGTTCTGGTAAAAACTTTCGGAGATTGAAATAGAGAATTTCAAATTTTAAAGCAACGAATTCAGTAGGGTGAATTATGGCTATAAGGGACTTGTAAATTTTTCTCCCCCTCCCCCACTAAAAATAAAAAATAAAAACCGACTTCAAAACACTACAGCACTAAATTAGAAATAATTTAAAAGAATACCATTGTAGAAGTATAATGTGTAGCCGCGGATCGGTAAACGCAGTGTGGGACGTCCTCAGACTCGGTGGAGCGATGATCTTCGCAGGGCGGCTGTCAAGAGCTGGATGAGAGTAGCCGAGGACCGTGCTCAGTGGCGTGCAATAGGAGAGGCCTATGTCCAGCAGTGGACAAGCATAGGCTGATGATGAATGTGTAGTCGTTGCCCAGATTCAGGACATTTTTTTTTAAATAAGCTGCCAAAGCGCTATCTTGGGCAATATGGCGTCGCAGAAGAATCGGTGATGGTCAGTAAGGAAACAAACGTCATCTCCACCGAACAATACTACTAGGAAGAATGTCGATTCCATAGAAAAAAGAGGGGTACTAAAATTTACTGTATCGCCATCTAGTGTGTGCCTCCAGAGCGGGAACTTTTAAATATTAGTTAGTAGATAGATTCTAAACTTGACAGATACTGATCTGTGACCTCATCATAGATTCGGCCAATCCAGGCCGTTTTCAATAAAATGGCTACAGATACAAAATTATGAAGTTTTATCCTGTGTTTTTTTTTATAAATAATGCAATTTTTCTTAGTTAAAATGCATTCAATCGTTTTTATTAAGTGATATAAATTTATGCGAATATATGTAATTAATACTTTTTTTTTCACACTGTCAAATAGCCTATTGCTTGGAAGGTAAAAGCCTAACTTAATTAAATATACGTACCTACTCCACCATAAATTTGTGTTTTAGATACATAGCACGGTGACCATAAAATTTTAAAATGTTTTAAAAACTTTGATTGGTCATACTGCACAAATTAATTCGCTATGCATTTTAACTAAATTAAAACTGATTCTCATTAAAAACCATTCGTAGATTGCAACAAAGCCCTGGCGTGCGAAACAAATTAATCAATTCAATCAACCTGGCAACATCATGTTAGTTAGTTAGTTAGTTAGACCTGAGATTTCCGCACTTAGCCTCATGGTTGGGCCATTGTACGTAGCATAGCTGTGAGCTCACTCCAGCCAGCCTATCTCTTTCCAGAAGGCCAGCAGTGCTCTGATGTCACTGCAGGCCTCCCGAAGGGATCCCAGCTTCCCAATGATGGCGGTCCGTTGCTCCTCCACGCCTTCACAGTGAATGGTCACGTGGGCGGGTGTTTCCTCTTCTTTGAGGCATCCCCGGCAAAGCGGGCTGTCGGTTAGTCCCATGTTGTGAAAATGTCTATTTAGTGAACAGTGTCCTGTTATGATTGCCACAGCTTTGCGGAGATTATCCCTTCTCAGACGCAGCAGGCTACGTGAAAGACGTTTCGAAATCGTCGGTAGAGCCTCCTTGGCTTGTCTGCATTTGGTTTCCGTTCTCCAAAGTTCAGCATGCTGGCTTTCTGTTCGTGACCTCAGCCATTTCCTAAGCTGGTTGTATGGGAGTGGGATCAGGGGTTCGGGTCCTTCCACTGTAGTTTCCGAGCCTCTTCTAGCGAGTTCATCCGCAGCATCATTGCCCAAGGAGCCGCTATGGCCCTTTATCCACTGTAAGGTGACTCGGTTGTTTATTGACAGTTTTTCCAACTCATGGTGACACTCTAGTATCAGGCTGTTGTTAGTGAGATTGCTGTTGAGTGCTTGTAGGACTGAGGCACTGTCCGAGACTATACGTATTGCATAGTCTTGCACATTTCTTGTATTCAATAGTGCGACTGCTCTTGTTATACCTATGCATTCTGCCTGAAAAATTGTGTTCAGGGTGCCAAGGGTTGTAGACATTTTTAGGTTTAGTTCATTGGAGAAAGCTCCTGCGCCCGTTCCTGTTTCGGTTTTAGAGCCGTCCGTATACACTCTGACTTCGTGTATACCCGAGTAGTCGGCTGGCTCCTGTTGTAGTTGTACCCTGTATTTCTTGTCGAAGATATAGGTGTGAGGTATCCTGTCGCACGCCGCCTCCATCATGGGCTGGTCCGAAACAGCAGCTGACAAGATTTGTGTGTGTGCAAAACAGCTGTTCTGTTTCCATAGTCCAGCTGTCCGAAGCCGTAGGGCAGCGCTGGCTGCTTCTTGTTGAACGTGTAGGTGTAGAGGTCTGAGGTTCAACAGGGCTTCCAGGGCGGCAGTCGGTGTTGTCTTCATGCACCCAGTTATTGCGAGGCATGCCAGTCGTTGTAACCTCTGCAGTTGGAGTGCTGCTGTTTTCTGTTTTGTTCTGGTCCACCATACAACGGCGCCATATGTTATAGCAGGTCTTATTACAGATGTGTATAGCCACATCATAAGTGACGGGTGTAGTCCCCACTGTTTTCCAATGAGGCCCCGGCACTGCCAGAAGGTGATTTGGGCCTTTTTAATGATGTTCTGTAGGTGTGCGCTCCAGTTTAGTTTGCTGTCCAGCGTCACCCCAAGATATTTAACTGTCGGCGACAGAGTTAGCATTTTCCCGAAGAACTTTGGAAGATTCCTTGTTTTTGGGGTACGCTTGTTTGTAAAGAGTACTAGTTCCGTCTTATCCGGGTTGGCGGATAGTTGATGAGTATCGCACCAACATTCTACTATGCCAAAAGCCGTTCTCATGAGACTGTATAGAGTGTCCTCGCAATTACCTATTGTTAGGATTGTTATGTCATCGGCGTAGCCTATTATCCAGAAACCACATTCGTCTAGGCGTCTGATTAGTCCGTCCACTACTAGGTTCCACAGAAGTGGCGATAGCACTCCCCCTTGAGGGCAGCCTTTGGCCACTATTGCCCTGGTAGTTTTGTTTACCTCCAGCGTTATGGCTCTTTGACGCAGGAGGTTATCTATCCATCCCGTGATGGTTTGCTCTACTCCTCGTTCCATCAGCGCTTGGTTGATGCTACTGAAAGTTGTTTTGTCGAAAGCACCTTCTATATCAATGAAGGCTCCCAAGACCATATGCTTATCTGAGAGGCCCTTTTCAATGGTTCTAACGACAGTATGGAGAGCCGAGTCCGTTGATCTGCCGTTTCTATAGGCATGTTGTTGAGGGTGTAAGGGTTTTGTTCTTAGGGCTCCTTCTCTTATGTGCCTGTCCGTTAGTCTCTCCAACGTTTTTAAAAGGAACGATGTGAGGCTAATAGGCCTGTAGGATTTTGCCTGTGTATAGTCACCTTTTCCAGCCTTTGGTAAAAAGATTACTTTGACTTCCCGCCAAGAGTGGGGAATGTACTGGTGTGCCAAGCAGGATTGAAAAATACACACTAGCTGTGGTAGTATTATGTTTATCCCCCATTGTAGTAGTGCCGGAAAAATTCCGTCTATTCCAGAGGATTTGTACGGTAGGAAGCTTTTTACAGCCCATTGTACTTTATCATCGGTAATAACCGTGTTTGATATGTTCCAGTCACTATCAGCTGGCGCTCGTTCGCTGGGCTCTTCCCATTCCTGTTTATCCATGATCTTGCAGTCTGGGAAGTGGGTGTATAGAAGCAGTTCGCTTATTTCTTCGTCGGAGGTTGTGAAGGTGCCGTCCGATTTCTTTAGTGAGCCTAATCCTCTGTTATTGTTTGTTGACAGAAGCTTTTTAATTCTTGCTGTCTCCTTTGTTGACTCGATTTTTTCACAGAAACGCCGCCAAGAGCTGGTCTGATAGTAGCGGATTTTCTTCTTATACTCGTGTTGTAATTCTTTGTATGTATCCCAGTCAGAATCATTTCTGGTGTTTCTTGCATGATTAAAGGCTCGCCTTAGCTTGCATCTTGTTCTTTCTAGGTCCTTGCCCCACCAGTGGCTACCAGCAGGTTCCTTGGGGTGCGTTAGTGGGCAGGTCTGTTGGTATGTCTCTTGTAGGCAGGTTGTTAGTGATTCTACGTTGTGTTCTATATTGGAGGTGCTAGAAGTCGCGTCTTTTAGTTGCAGTGCTAACCACTTTGACTTTAAAACGTTTTGAAATCTAGAGACCTCCGTTTTGCGAGGGTTTCGCCACGGTTGTGGCGGTTGTGTCTGTGCCTGTATTGTATACCTAACCCGTCTGTGGTCAGAGAGGGAGGGTTCGTCGGAGACGTGCCAGTTGGCTACCATGTCCGCCGCTCCTACTGATACAAGAGTGATATCTATAACTGTTTGGTACCTACTGTTAATAAAAGTGGGATGGTTACCTTTGTTTGCTATGAGAAGGTTCGTGGTCATCAGAAACTCTATCAGGTCCTCTCCCCTTGTGTTGGCTTTGGGGCTGCCCCACAGAGGATGGTGTGCGTTGCAGTCGGCCGATATAATCAGCTCCCAGCTGTGGTCTGCGCAGTACACTGCCAGGTCAGCCACCTCCTTGGCTGGTATGGTCTCGTCTCCTGGCATGTACACGGAAGCCAGAACAAGCGCAGTGTGGTCATCCTTTCCATTGAGGAGTCTCACAGCTGCGAGATCTCTGGAACAGAATTGTGTGAGTAGCGTAGCTTGTAAACAGTTGGGCATGTAGATACACGCCCTTGGGTTGGGTATCGTCGTATCGACCATTAACTTACCTCCCGGGTTGTTAAGTCCACAGATTCTACCGCCCCTTACCCAGGGCTCCTGTATGAGAGCTATGGTATTGGTTTTAACCTCCAGCAGGCTACGCAAGGTGGCTGAGGCGATTTGCTTATGCTGGAGGTTTGTTTGGACGACCTCGACTTCGACTGTAGCTACTACGCGTGCTGGAGCCATCGCTAATCGGACAAAGTCTCCCCCACGCGCAGCAGCCAGTCTTCGTCTTCGGACTGGTCGTCATCGTCGCTGATCGACATACCAGCGACTGTTGGCGAAAAGGATGAGGGGACCGCACTCGACGGCTCATTGGCTGGAGTCGGGACTCCGTCAACGTCATCGCCATCGGGCCCGGCCTCATCGTCCCTTGTCTCTATGTCCTCAGTGGATGCCCGCGCGCACGGAGGCTCAGGTGAGAACGGAGTGTCGCTCAGACCCGAGGGAGTGAAAAACTTAACGTACGCACTCCCCATGATATAAGCGACCCTCCGCTCCCGTTCCAGAAGGCAAGGCACCTCCTCCTCTGGGATGCCCAGAACGAGGAAAATGCCCTTTCCTTCCTGAACCTCCGTTCGGTAGAGCCTCCACCTCTGGATGTTGTATTCGGGATTTTGATGGATAAGAATCTTGCGAATCTTATCCATCTCCATCACGACTGTAGTGGGTAGCAGCATACCGGCCTTCACCATCCTTGTAATATCTGACTGTGCGATGACAGTCAGGTCACAATTTTGGATCGGGCACGGTATGCTTGCTACTGTGTCTTTAAGCCAAGCAAGCGTGGCGTCGTCTCCACACCAGATTTTCAGCACCCCCTCGCTCAGATGAGGTTTCCCGTGAAACCTGAGCGGTTGGGCACCGTCACCGGCCAGGCACGACGCCAGGATTGCGTCGGAGGTGACTCTTTCTAGAGTCTCCTTGAGCTCATGCGCTTGCTCGCTTGTTAAATCTGTGGGGGGGACGGTGGTTACGGCCACGCGTAGGTGAGAGTTAATCACCCCCGCGTAGCTGAGCGCCTTTCCGTGCCCCTGTTCCAGCCTGCGTCGCTTATTAGTGACGGCCGGTGACAGCGTTACATCAGCCCCGCCACGCTTTACCGGAGTTTCCGGGCCAGCATGTCGGGGCCTCTGGACCGCCGTCATCGGTCGTTTGTGGGATGGCGATTTGGTCTGCTGCCGATCGCGTGGTAGGGACCTCGCAGTGATGGCGCACTCGGCTTCCGCTCGCAGCGGCCCAGCCTGCGGGGTTACCCCCGCACTATGGGCGCATTGTGCGGAAGTCTCTGGCTGCCCATGCGCGGTCGAAACCACAGCGGTCGTGGCGCGTTTCGCATGGGCGGCAGTGGCCCCATGGAGCTTATCCAGCTTCCAAGGAGGCGACCGCCCTCCACGGTGACCTCTTCGTCTCTTTTTGTTGCGTCCAGTCACAAGCTGCCGACTGTGCTGGGATCCCCCTGCGACAGACAAGGCGCTTTGCAACTGGGCGCTTTCCCTACAATCAGTCGCCAGCAGCCGACTGTGCAGAGTTTCCCCTGCAGCAGACCTGGCGCTCGGCAACTGAGTGGTGTCCCTATCTTCGACACGGGCAGGCGGTGGCTTAGCTTTCCTGGCCCGCTTGGACCTGGCAACGAACTTGCTAGTCACCGTCTGCCACGTGTTATCGCGCTTTGACTCACTTGGGCTGGCGCTCCCGGCCTGTGCCGGTGTGCTGCCGTCCAAGGAGGTTTCTCCGGTGTTGCCCCCCCCAGAATACGAGGGGCTGCCCGGTGCCAAAGTGACACCGGGGAGGGATTCTCCTGCCCTTGTGGGGCCGGTACCCTCCTGGGGTAATTTCTTTTTACTACCGGACTCACTCATTTTTAATTTTTCTCTTGAAAAATTTAAAGATCTGGGGATATTACTCGCGTCGCTTTCCCAACACGCCGCGGGTGCACTTTTTGGGGTTATTTAGGTCCCAAGGCCAACACAGACCTGGTTTGTTGTGGTTATCCCGCCACTGATTCGGGAGTGGTTCTTCGCCGTCACCAAGTCCATGACCTCGGCAGGAGATGTGCAGCTAGATAGCGCCCGATCGCCCGCCTCAGCCCGGAGTTGGGGCCGTTGCCCAGGATGTGCCAGGAGGGCGCCTGCTCTCGCAGCAGGCTCATCATAGATGGACCCGATGCGCAAGCAGGCGCCCTCACACGAGGAGGCGACCACACTCACATCCCCTGGCAACATCATTATCTCAACACCAGAACACAATATTAGGAGTGTAGATGTCGTCATGCTGTCGACTGTACATTACATGCGTGAACTCAACCCAGTTGCGTTACAGTCGACTTTGCAACAAAAATGTAGAGGTTCATCCGCAGGTGACTGTATAGACACAAAGTATGTCGAATGCCTGCATTATCTTATCTATCGGTCTAGCTGAAGAGGTTTATGTTTTAAATACGTTAGAGCTTTACGTAATTACTATAGGTGTTTTATATATAGTGTCATTGAAGAGGATTGAGGCCTACAGAAAAATTATGTAAAAACACAAAAGTAAAACTATATGCATAACAAAAGTACCTGAAAAATCTTTTTGGTGTAACAAAAGTTGTAAATTTCAAATTCTAATTGTATTTTTTCTGGAATTGGTCATTTTTGAGGTAACTCTGTACTCTACGAAAAATGCCTATTTTAAAATCGGAACCTATTCGAAAATTAAAATCTAAATTCAATTGTACGTTTTTTACATGCCTAACGACCTAAACGGAAAGGTAGACATTACTTTGGGGATTGCCAGATAAGTATGTAATCAACATCGCGACATCTGGCAACACTAATTACGAGCAACAAAAGTCCTCATTGAATTTACAAATGTCTAACAACGTAATCTCGAAAATAAATCGTTTCGTTGCACATGAGTGCACACAGATCGAAATAAATTAATCCCATTTAAAGCTGAAGTTACACAAGGAGAGTTTCTCGCACGCGAGCGGAGAAAAATCGTATGCGATTATCCCATAGCAAAACTCGCCATTCGATTCTCGCCTGCAGTAGTTTAAATTTTGAAAAAAAATCGTGTTAATCAAGCGACTCTCGAATGCGAGTATCACAGATGAGACTCACTTCTCTTAATGTTAACACTACAGGCGAGTAACCGTAGATCTATAGACGCTTACGTGTCTCGACTTGTATAAACAATGCTCGGGCGAAAATCGCAAGTGTCCATGCCAGACTCGCGCTAATCACTCCGTACTGATTTTGACACGAGACTCGCCATTCGTGACCTACATTTTTTATAGGCATATAAATCTGGTATTTCATTAGAGCTGCAATTACAAGTCCACCTTGTGCCACCTCCGAAGACATAGCACCACCACTGACACAACTGGACTAAACAAAGAGTCGTGTTTTTAAATGGCGAAACTCGTAACAGAAACTCGTATAGTTTGTTTACACAGGCTCGCGGCGAGAGAGGAGGGGAGAGTTTAAGTAGCGATAGTTGAATTCGAAAGGCGAAGCTCGGGGCAATTTCTTTACACTAGACGACCATATTATTGCCTAGAAGAAATTGCCACTCGCGTGCGAGAAACTCTCCTTGTGTAACAGCCCTTTAAGACCCGGAGCTTTTCTAAGCGCTGAAATTGTCAAGCTCCAAAGTCTCTTCGACTTACTGGTTACGCAAAAAATTTTGGTTCCACATAAAAATTCCAATGTGATTGATTCTTCAGAGATAAATGTACTTAGTGTCATTATTTTGCTAATTATTGATCCATATACACCTCATTTAAATAAGAGAAGATAATATTCTATTTACACACCAAAAACCACAGGCATTTAGGTACTTATCCTTTTTGAGCAACATTTTGCAACATGAATAACTTTGTTCGCACCTAGGTTATTATGAAAGTTACATATTATTAGGTTGCTCGACAAACAGTTACGTCGGTGTAGATTTACCATACCGTCGTAAAAATACCGTTTAATAGAAATATCGTTTGTTCAACGCTAGTTTGTAGGTAAACTGCTCTGAGCTAATAACGTTTAACTTAACAGTATTGTTTTTTAAATCTGCGCAATTAAACGAAAATACAAATTTAGCAAAAGCAGAACTGGGTTATGGGTCTCTTTACTTCTGTGTTTAGCCATTCTTGACGTCAAATCGGTTGGCCTTTTCAGTGTTTGTTTTTATAACGTCTCGCTCATGCTATCATGCTTTTAATAACAATTTGTCTAAGATCACGTAAGTAGTTCGATTTCATGACATCACTTTTAACCCGGAGTAGATATGCATAACAAAAATGTTGATATTGTTCCATGCTGTTATTATCAACATAAACAAAAATACATTGCACTTTAGTGGAAATATCGTTGACACAGAATGGAACATCGCTTGACAATGAGGATCATTCAGACATCAAAATATTGGACTTTCAAGTACCACCAGGGCGGATGGAGCACAAAAATTTAAGCATATCTATTAGTGTTTAAATGACTCAAATCGATCAAAAAATTACAAATTTAAAGAAGTTTAAAGCTGCCGGCGGGACTTGATTTCTATTGTGACGTCACAGGATCCGACCGGCCGGCTGGCCAGTTCGCTGGCGCCGGAGTGTTTTCTGAGACGCGATTTTCGTACGTGCCCATTTTTATTAGAAAAACCGAAAGACTAACTTTCTAATAGTAAACGAGAACACCCGAGTGCCAAATATGCTTAGTTAGGGAGACTTAAAAATCGGACTTTTTTGTTCCCGTAAAACAGAAAAACTATTTCTGGATCAAAATTTTGCATGTCAGTTGAAAAATTTTTGCTCTCAAAGCACATACAAAACCTCATTTTTACGTGCAAATAGAAAATTGGTACCATCTCTAGAATTCTAGTAATTTAGGTTCTTTTTTCATCTCGATGATTCTACCTAGTCGGATGCTATTCAAATATCAAAATATGTATTGTTTTTTTTTTCTGCTATCGTGATGATTGTTTTCCTTTCTTATAACAAGCCATTTAGTATTTTTTGTGTTGTCCCGCATAAGGCCACAATATCGAGACCCCTAATATTGCTAAATTTATAAATATTGCATTTTGTTACATGTTCAATTCTGTGTTTTAATATAAAAAAATTTAGCTATTAATATTCGTATTGGCATCGACTACCCGTATCTATATTTCTCCTTCGGCGAATTCTCCAATATGAGGTTGCCTGGAAGAAATTGCTATTAGCAATAAGGCCGCCAATTGTATCTTTTCTTTTGTCATTATGCTATACAATAAAGAACATTCTTATCTTATCTTAAGAGTTAAGACGGCGACCTTATCATTATTATCTTAAACATATACCCCAGAAACGTCCCGATCGAACGATCCCGTCTTATTTAGTTGCGATTGGTACACAAAAATAAATTAATCGCGTCCTATTACTGTAGGATCTATTTGAAAAAAAAAAAATAAAAACTGAAAACCTAAATTACTGGAATTTTAGGAATGGTTCGTTGTTTCTATTGGCACGTAAAAAGGAGGCTGTATGTAAGTGCTTCAGGAACACAAATCAAATTGCCAACTAACTTGCCATTTTTTATCACGGAATATTTTTTCTGTTGAACGGGAGAAAAAAAGTCCGATATTGAAGTACCTAATTATAGATAGACAAATGGATGGACAGCACATCCATTCATGCGCATGCATCCATTCACTAAGACAGACCGAGATCACCCGAGATCTATGTACGCGGCAACCAAGCGCGCGGTTCATCGGAATCACAGGTTCATGTCAAGCGTACGGGGGCGTCAGATCGCGCGTTTTCGAACCTGTGCACCAAAATCGCTGTAATTTCGTCATTTCTTATCCGATTTCGATATTTTTTCACAGAATATATTGTTTTTGATGACTCTGTAAGACTGAGAACCGGGTGTGGTCCAAAGATTGAATGATCCTCATTCTGACCTTATCGTGTCGCTTAGTTGCCTATGTTTCTACCTCAGATAAGTTATAAATACCTACTTAAGCATTTATGTCCACTCTTCTTTAATATATTTACCTGTATTAGTTGGGTTGGTACCTACTTACAGATTTTATATTTTGTCCGAGCTTAACCCATCTGGTGCCAGCGGATACCAACTTGCTATTTAAATCAAAAACTGAAACTCGTTCTCCATTCAGTACCAAAAAATTTAACCGGTACATACATAAACTCACGCCTGTATCCCAGAGGGGTAGGCAGAGACCAGGGACTGCCACTTGCTACGATCCTGACAGATCACTTTCGCTTCCTCAACATTCATTAGTTGTTGCATGCACGCACGCCGGTTTCGGGTACTTTTTATCTCATTCATATTTTTATTATTTAATTTTTTGGATACAGACGTGAGCTCATGTTAGTATGTACCTATGTATTTACTTTTTCATATAAATTTAGTGCGTCGTGTTTCAACATTGTGCGAGTATTAAAAAATAAAATTGTTAATATTTCACTTTTGAAAGTACATAGTACAATTTATTGATACGTACTGAAGAAACGGTTTTCAGATTTTACGTTGTTTCAGAAACACGTAGAAAATACCGTGTAGCGATATTTTCTGGGATCAAATAGTACCTAAACGATGTCTCATTAAAAAAATATACTGTGGAACGCGAGCAACATTTTATTATTGCTATTGTTTCTTTTTATGCTACCGCTATTTCTTTTACTAGAATGAATAACAATCGGCTCAGGCGTGATAGTGTTATAAACACTCAACAGTGCTGCGTTATCTATTCATGCTATCAAGCACTGGCGTTAGCATAACAGAACAATTGCAATAACTAAAAAATGCTGGATTTCCGTGGCATTTTATGAATGAAATCCTTATCACATATCATTTGACCCCAGAAAATTTTGTTTTAATGCCTGACAAATAACTTAAACAAATCACATACTTTGAATTCGCGTTGACGTCTTATTGGCGGTAAACGCGGGATATGACTTAGAGTTCTTCGGGCTTTAGTTTAGTTAAATATCCAAATAAATAGAATAGAATTATTAATAAATAAGACTACTTTATGGTGTTGTTTTTAATTTGTAGTAAAATAAATTTGCGTGTCTAACGCCCCGTCTGCTCGAATTTTTGTTCAAGTTATCTGTCAATTATGATAGCTATTTTTGTTAGACCTTATATAGCTTTGCCTAGATACTTTGGCCTCGGTGATAGAAAAAATGCTTATACGGTTTCTTTAGGATGCTTCCATACATTTGACCTGTTTCGTCGTAATTCGATATACTGAATTAAAATAACCCTTTGCAGATTTTTTTTTTTTGTTAATTTCAGGTACATGCCAGCCTAAATAACCGGGTGAAACGCCTTCCTAGAACAAGAATGTCTACAAAGTAGTTTTAAGTCGGTTATTGAATGTTAAATAACTGCAACAGTTATTAGAGAAATCCTCAAAATCTTATCTTATTCGACAATGACTGTAGCTTTTAAGACATTGCAATAATCTCACGGTGACATGGTGATATGCCAGCTCTACACTATTTTTATTCCTGGAATGCTAAACCTATCTACTTAAACGCCTCCTTTATATGAAAACAAATGTTATTGAAAGTAACTTTAATACAATTTAGATAGAATATTGTTTATTGTACACCGAAATTTCATCAACAACAAAGTGTATTCTATTATTTATGAATAGATAAGTAGAAAAACGCAAAAGTATAAAATAATAATAATTTCACGTACATCGGCATAGGTGACAAACTGTGTAAATACATAGTTCAAATTCAGCTTGATTTTGATTGTTTAAGTTTAAAGTAAGTATGTAAGTAATTTCATTATTTTAGTTAGAGAACAATACGGCGTGTAATATGTAAGCCTAAATTCATTCGTTATTGAAACTGTCAAATAATTTAATAATTCCACCATTATCGTGCTTGTAACTTACACTTAGAGCCATTACATAAACGTAAATAAAAAAGTAGAATAGAATTCCAACTATATACCACTATTTTATATGCTACAAAATCGTCATACGTCTTTGAATGGTTATATAAAGCATTTTCGAAGCAAGTGTTAAAACGAATAATCAAGACAAAAAGGCCGAGCCGTACTATGTTTATCGGTAGTTAACTGATGTCTCTACTTCAGTCAACCACCTAATCAAGAACCTAGAACGTATTGACAACATCTTGTCTAGACACTAACAATCCTTGAAAATATATTTCTTTTACTCACCCGTGTTTCTATGATTATAGTTAATTAAATTTAATGAACTGTACTACGCTACTACTTTACAGCCTACTTTTTCTCCCTGGTACTTTAATTCATACCGATTTAGGTACTTAGTAAGTAAATTGGTATGATTAAAAATCAGGTACATTTGCGAGCATTGGCCTTCATTATTATGTTATTAATGTACCTAAGTCGCAAGCCATAATTAAGTAAAATAATAATTTTATAATCAAATTCAGTTTTTCTGTGATTTAAATTATTATGCAACGTGTAAAAAAATAACAAAACTGAAAATATTTTTCTGTTAGTTTTAGTTCATGCGACCAATAATTTTTTTTATTGTATGTTTACACTCGCGAGCGTCAAACTCAGACCTCCATCAATGTAAGTGGCACAGCAATAGTTAAGTAAAATAATAATTAATTGTGAATTCAAGTTATTTAGCTTTTCTGTGATTGAAATTATTATGCAACGTGTAAACAAATTAACAGAAAACGACACCACAGAATTTTCTGTTTCTTGGTGTCAAATTCTGGCAACCAATACCTTGTTTTTAATTTTATGTTTACTTTAGTTTTTCTGTTCTATGGTTATACAGGTTTACTTTTAAAATTGGAAATTTCTTATTCATATAAATTGAAGGTGGCGTTTTAAAACAACTTTCGTCCTTTTTCTCAGATTGATATTTTTCTATACTTACATGGGTTTACATAATTTCATGAAATTTGCGCTTAATACAATAACAATAATGTAGCATCTGATAAATCATTGTCCTATGTATAGGAATAATGTTCATTCTATTGCTTTAATGGCTTTAGTGAGTTTTTTCAATAAAGAAGCAAAATAAAGCTTTCTACAAAACAGTAGATCTAGGTACGTAAAGCCAATGAATAAAGAATGACGGTTAAGATTTTTTTAAATCAAGCGCCCCTGAACAATAGTATAGTTGTGGTTAAGCAAAATCACATTTTAAAAATAACCTTTTAAAATGACTCTGTAAGTTACTAAAACTGTGTGTTTGTGGACCTTTAACTCGCATAGGAATTAAAGTAAACTCTGTTCTGAACAAATAATTTTCATGTGTTAGTGTTTAATTTGCACGTTGTGTTTTGGTAATTTTCTGGGTCTTTTCTACCTACTTATTTACCTTGCCTACTTGCAATACTGACAGTGAGACGCGTCATATTTTCAACACTTGTTTACTGATTCACGTTGGAACTAACATTTCTGTTAAATCAGTAGTTTTATAATATGAAAACCAGTAAGTTTCAACATATCATATCGTAAATCGCGTCGTCTCGTTAGATTTTTTTAATACATCGCAGGAGTACCTTCTAACAACGGACTAAATTTAAGTTAGGTGAAAACATGTCACGGTTCAAATTGAAAAATATAGGTACTTCGAGGTAAGAAGCCTATGCTATGGTATACCTAGGTACTTGTTACAGAAATGTTTTTGTCACCAATTGTTAATCGACAAACGTTTTCAGGCCGGGGGATTCACCAGTTTTATTGCTTTTGAGTGTAACATAACTTGATCTCGTACAAAAAAAAACATGCAACAATAACTGCAGTTGATTACGTCGACTAACCAAATTATCTCATTACAATCTAAGATATTATTTATGTTAAATGAAATTAAATGAAACCAATTTTATTGATCAGACTTTCATTAAATTAACCTAAAAACGTAAGTGTCGTATTTCCTTATTGGACCGCTGCAGGCGTAGTAGGTACACACATCAAAAGTTTCTAAGGATTTAGTAGATACATTTTAACTATATCAAATTAATATCTACCAAATCTAGTCTTCTAGACTGGCTTCTATGTCTAAGTTAACAATATATTTTATAAAAAACGGACAATTTAAACCCTATATTTTACAAAAACCGGACAATTTAAACCCTATATT
The DNA here is from genome assembly GCA_963969515.1 of Yponomeuta evonymella. Taxonomy (NCBI): domain Eukaryota; kingdom Metazoa; phylum Arthropoda; class Insecta; order Lepidoptera; family Yponomeutidae; genus Yponomeuta; species Yponomeuta evonymella. The sequence goes on from OZ018344.1 coordinate 1,334,938, forward strand.
TTGCACTTGACCAGTTTTTTTTTTCTACGTTAACTTGCATAAACGGCCGTAAAAACGTTAACTTAGAAGTTCGATTTTTCACTTTTATTTATATTGTAAAGATTAAAAAATATTATATAATTTGTGTTTCCACCATTGACACGAATTACACAATCACAGCGATCTGGCATGCTTAAAATCAGTTCATCAAAATCACAAAAGTTGTTTGTATGCACAGCATCCATACTCGGCAAAGCTCCTCTTTGAAACATATCCCAGGCGTGCTCCATTGGGTTGAGGTCTGGCAATTGAACAGGCCACGGCAGAACGTTAATGCGAGCATCAGCAAGTGCGTGTTACGATTCTAGCAGTGTGTGGACGGGCATTAGTCGAAATGAATCACCCAACCGGCTTCGCAAAGGGATAATCACGTCAGAAACAATCCTCCGCATAAATCTAATCTAATCTATTTGCAGTGCTTTCTCCTGGTTGTGCAATAAAGTTTTCTCTATCTCTCTGAACATTGAGGTTGACCCTGGTGCAACCGGCCTAAATCATGATTGTTCCCCCTCCATTTGAATGAACTGCCTGACAACATTTTAAACGTTTTCGACGTCCATTCCGTCGAGCAGTATTTTGGATACACCTACCGGTCCTGTCCGCGTGTGGTGATGCGAGATCGCCCTCCAAGTCCTCCGTCCACTTTCGCTCGGTCACGCTGGCCGTCATACGATAAGTGTGTCCAGAGGCGGCTTATGACACTCTGTGTAGTGCCAAGAGTGACAGCGACATGGAACGAGCTTTGCAACATTCCGACGACTCTCATATTATCATCTCTTTTCGTGTCAAATAATGTCGTCGATCCATATCGTTGCAATTGTTTTCAGTTAGATAAGAAATTGTACCCACAGAACAAAAAAAAAGACATTGTACCTATTGGTTTTGTAAAAACGCGGTTAGGTATACGCACTTGTAGGAATCCTGATTGACAGTTGATTCTCCATTTAGAATCAAAATTTTAAGAAAATTCTTTTTTCAAATTAAATTCACTATAATTAACGATGACGATCCAAAAAAGTAAAACAATAGACACTTTAGATGTGTGTATTGTATTGTAGATGTAGTAACTTTAGCTTAATAAGGGGTCAACCTCGGAATGAGAGCTAATAAGCTGAATTTTCGTATAGGTACTTTTATATAGGCCTTGATTTTGGCGTTCTAAAAGTTGTCTCAAGTCTCGTAAAATTTCATGTCTGAGTCTTAAGGAGTCATTCATAGCGTACGTCACACGAACTTCTTAAATTTTTGACCCCTCCCCCGTCCTTGTCACAGTTGGTCTCATTTGTGAGACCCCACCTAGTGTGACGTCACATACCTATTTTGCAATTTTACACCTAAAATATCGGAAATTATTAAATTAATGCAACAGTTCCGAAGTTAGTTATATTTCCATTTAAATTATTTTTAATATTACCAACATCATTTGAAAAATTTGGTGATAAGTTTAGGTACATTGCTAACGTTCGTCTCCGAAAGCCATGCCTACTGTACAACAAAACAAACCGCACTATCTCTTCAGGATCTCCATAAGGCTTGTTGGAGCCACCAAGTGAACAAATCATCTTTCCTTAGGTAGGTACAGATTGTTATTGCTAAAAGGGGCTTATATACAAATCTTTCAATCATGTAAATAGTAAATTTTTGGTCCCAGGATCGAGGTATTGGGACTACTTAGGTAGAATTTATGCAGAACTGCCGTTTTAAGCAAAAACGCTGTCAAGTCCTAGGTTTTTGGCCTTTGGTTCTCCGTCACGGGTCCCAAAAATCTCAATTTTTGTGAATGAGAGATTTTTAAGACACTTAAGAAAAATTATTGGTATAAAAGATTTTTTTTCCATTGTTGGCGCTAGTTTTATTACATGGCCTCATCATCATCATCAGCCACTTGACGCCCACTGCAGGACATAGGACTCCTTCGCAGTTTTCATAACCATGAGGGGTTTTGCCGTAATCGCCGCCGTTATGGCCTCTCCAATGACAAAATGGAGAACTTTCTTCATTGATGAAAAGAAAAACGTAATTATTGAATCAATCCTTTTATTGAATATAGGTGACATGAATTAAAATTCACGTCAATACACATACAATGTTTTAAAAACGTGATCCACACTAGAAACAGTAATTGTCTATCATTCTGTGCATGAATACAATATGTTTTGCATGTGTTCAGTTTCTTTAGTGCCAATAAACTTGAGCAATGATGTATCTAATTTATGCTGAGACATCACCTTTTATTTGACGTTCATTTTTATTTCTAGCTAGGTGCGGATACGATGGGGGAAATGTCCCCCCAGCCCCTAATAATTACATAATAATTTTGAAATTGTTCTTCTAACTTTAATAATATTAATGCAACATTATATGCCTACGTCCCACTGCAGGGCAAGCAGGAATTCTCTTAAAGAGTATGTACTTAATCCACCACACCACACGTGCCCACCGCGGACTTGCAATTTTAAGCGCGATATCTTTGCTTCGACAGATTTCAAAATTATTATGACTGCTTACAAGATTTTACACCAAAATAGTGAAACACCCCTTCCTGAAAATGATACCGCGCCTGCTTCGAACAGTATAAGTAGGAAACTTTACTTAACCCGATGTCCAGTTTATTGGCACCTTTGGCCATAATACGCTAGACTAGGTACATAGTTATAGGATCCCACGTGACTTCTATTGCAGATTTTACAAGACATACTTGGCACTGTTGGAGTTATAGCCGCAATGTATCAGCATTACACAGGATCCGTTGTACGTTTTATTAAATTAACGCAAAACCTGGAAACCGTTTCTACAGCTTCGATAGATTAAACTACATCCAGTGCATAATCAAAAGTTTAAAGTCCTCAATGATTTTTTTCATCTTAAAAAAATTGAGAACTTCAAACTTGCTTACGTACCTACTGGAAGTTGTTAAATCATAAACTGAAGAAAAAAAAATGCAGTTTTTGCCTTATTTTAATAATACGTTATCTAGTCTAGTGGCAGTTGGGCTTTAAAACACATTAATAACAAAGCTTATGTTACTGGAGGGCACACTACTAACTGACAGAGTTCTTCCCATCGAGTTATTATTATGTAGGTAGGTAAAGCTGCGTCTCCTGCAAGCATACAATACATAATGCAATAAATGTGTGGCGCCCGCTGAAATAGGAGTCGTTTTGTTTACATCGAGTCATGGTATCACTAGAAACCGACAGCTCGTAGGATCTCAGTTAGTGACTTATGTACTTCCGTACATGACGTATTTCTGGTTTCGAAGACCCTGATCCTTTTTCTTGCGCCTTATTTACGTATTTTCTCGAAATAATAATATTAAAACAGAACTTTATTTTTTAACCTCCTCAATCCTGACCATGAAAATAACAATTGAAGCCCATTGTTATTTTCAAGGTCAGGACTGAGGAGGATAAGGACAATGCCCATTCACATATTATTTCCACACTAAAAACCCTCACCGAAACCTTTTGAGATGAGAAGTTGAAAGTTGCAATAAAAAAAAAAATCGAAGATGTTTTGTGTTTTGTATAGAGGCTACCCATACCAATACGTTTGGTCTTAGCTTATAGGTACCTAAGCCTTAGCATCCATTGCACTGTGTTGTGTAAGGTATGTTGAAAAACACGAGCAGGCGACGCAGCTTCAGTGACAAAAACTTGCAGCAAATCGTAACGATTTCGCTTTTGACTAAATAAATGTAAGCCCCAAAACTTCAGGCGCGTAGGTATTAGGGCATCTATTACGCGCCCCAAATCCTGAATGATTCCAATCGTCTTATTAGTAGATATGGAATTTAACAGTTAAGTCTATTAGAACCGCTCAGGATTTAGTGCGCATAACTAGGCTCCTGTTCAGCACTGGCAGCACGATGACGTCGAGACGTCCTGACTTTACAGTAGGTACCTACAGTAATTGTCAGGTTCTGACATTTTAGAGCGAAAAAATGCGCGACTTGCCGTTGTGCTAGCTATTCTGAACAGCGTTGAAATCAGAACATTTTCCAGAAAACACGAGGCAATGTTCTAGAAAATTATATGCCTCCAGTTGTCAGACTAGAAACGGTTGCACTCAATCCCATTCCTTCGAAACAGTAACGCGACCTGGTTACGGTGGCGGGGAGTCGCTGGATGCGGGCGGCACAAGACCGGGAAGCTTGGAAAACCATGAGGGAAGCCTATGTCCTGCCGTAAGCGTCAAATGGCTGGTGATGATGATGACGTAGATGAGTAATGCATCATCTTCAGACTGTAAAAATTGCAAACGATATTCGCCATCGTAGTGAACGGATTTCCCGATCAGCGTAATGTGAATAGATAAGTTCGCGAAACATAAATAAACTGGTTTCTCGAAACGCGTCACAGGTTTGAAAACACGTTATTTTAATAACAGTTTTATTTTGAACTCTCTTATGCCTTGGCTACGTTAACGGGTAATAGCATTAATTATCGCGTTGCTGGGCGTTGAACGTTAGTGTGGCCGGCTTAATGCCGTAATTAACCGACTTCAAAAAAGGAGGAGGCTATCAATTCGACGCGTATATTTTTTTTATAAACGCCGTTGTCAATGACGTTAAACGTTTGGCGATAGCTAGGGTGGCGGTCTCTTTCGCGTTTCTTGCTGCGTTGATGTGGCTACACTGGGGTTTGTCATGACTCTATATACAATGATTGAAAATATTTACCGTTATCCAATTGTTGTTTTTGTAGTATTTTTTGTCTTTACTTTTTTCGAAATAACGACCAAGCCTTCATTTAACGAATCTAATCTATAGGTAAACCTGTTTAGTCTGCCGTAAAACTGCGACGCTGCGCGCTGCGGAAACGCCGGGAATTAAGTTTATTTATTAAACAAACGGAGAACCGTTAAACGTATAAGGAAGTACCTGGTAGGTAAGCAACAGGTAGTGTTGGTTGATACGTCATAGGCTGGATACGTACCAATCGAGAACCGGACGAGGGCGCTCGAACCCATAGAACAGTCCGCACCACGTCAACCTTTACGTGAGTGAACTCGACTCTGTTACGTTTGCAACTAGACTTTAAAGGTTGCTGTGCAATCGATTGTACTAATACTACGGCGATCAATGAATTTCACTTGTTTTCGCTCTACGTCTACAGTGCTTCGTTTGGTCGGGCTGTAAACGGCACTTATCGAAGCTCCGTTACATGGAAATACGACCAATTCTACCTATCCATAGAAGAAAGCCTACTGACAGCTGAAATTTGACGTTTCTTCCGTTCAAGTTAATTCAAATACCTACATTCGATAGAGTAATCTATCGATGTAAAAATTACGTAGGCAAAGGTCAATAGTGTATAGGGCGTATAAACCCCGGCTCCGAAGTTTTAAAACATAGGTATGAACTTTTGGAAATGGGATTGAGTGTGTGACCACACAATAAGAAGACAACAAGATTGACAATCCAAAATAGACACAGTGCATTATGGTAACATCGGTTTACAGTCCAATAAAAAGTAAGTATAAAGATTGACAAGTTTCTTGTGTAGGTAAATTTTACAATGTCTGTAAGTAAAATAAATATGCAAACTATGAAAAATTTTAATGCTCATTTGTGAAGGATTAAAGTTAGGTCAATTTGCACCCTGAAACAATACCTTTGCCTTTCACGGCAATTGGATACAAGTAATTTGAAGATAAAGAAAGTACCTGTATTTACTTCAATTGGAAATAAGAAAGTTTAAATACATTTCTTTTAAGCAATACAATCTTGTGCAAAGAATAAGAAATAACTTATATATAATAGAATGAGGTATTAAAATACTTACCTAATAAAATGTTCAGTAGAAAAAATATTCTAAAATCATACACAGCATTACTTAATATTATTTTATTAGTACGGCATTTACAGCAAATATTGTGTGCTACTTCTAAAATATCGAACACCACCGAGGTTTACATACTCAAAAATATATTAAAGTAACATTTTTATGTAAATAAATGCATATCATGCATATAATTATAATAAACTAAGAAAATCAATAAAAATATTACACTTTCAGTACCAAAGGTAACATACAGACTTGAAAATCTTTCATCCAGCTTTAGCATTTTTTATCAGATTGAGATTCAAACTAATTTAATTCATATTATTCAAAATAAATCTCAATCAAATTCACACCAGTAGGTCACCACTACAGGGTTATCTGTTAGGACGACACACGGAAAATAATGCCATAAAATATTATACTCGATTTAGAAAAACTACAATGTAAATACGTTACTGTATGGCTGTCTTGTCTGAAACCTTGTCAATCAGCTATTCATTCGTTATCTCTGGATATCGTAATATTTATCGTAAGCCGTAACATGAAGCTTTGAACTCGCTGAGTAACCAATAACCCTGTTTAAAGTACTTACATTTAAAGGAAAGGTGGAAAATCATTACTGCTGTTGTTTCGTAAAATTAACTATTTACATGTTTAACAATTTTATTTCAACAAAAATATCGAACAATTTGACTAGGTGAGGCCGTTGAAAGATTTTGTTATGTCGAAACACACCGCATTGTAATGAGAAACCACTAAGAGTTCTTTAGAAAATGACGTACGGGTAAGATCGCTAGTTTAACATTAAACTACTGAGTTAATACGAAATCGTCAGCAAGATTTTACAGGAATGTTGGTTTCATCATCAATATTAATGAATTAAAAGTGTACAATGGTGAAACATCTTTGTAAATTATTTATGGTTTGTAAAATTTGGTTTGGAACTGTAGTACACAATTCAAAATTAGTAGGAAATACTAACTTTGAAAATATTTTTTATTAGTATTTTTTATTGGTTACGTACCATGTGAAAGTACAATTGAGTTGGCCGTCGCCAACTATAAGACAATCGACCAGTTTTTTGAAGTATTTGTTACTTCCTTGTTGATGTTGTTGAATATTTTATGTAAATATTTTTATTATACTTATTTTTTGAGTAATATGAGTATTTTTCTCATATTACTCATATGACTTATATTTAAAGAAACATCATGCCCCGTCAAAATTTTGCTAACGAATCCGATGTCACTTTGTAGGGACTCCTAAACTGCATAATTTGAACACCAAATATTTCCTTTACCCTAAACGACAGACTAGCTAAATAAAAAAATATAGGACTTTTATAATTTTTTTTTTATATAACAGTCATTGGTAAACCATCTACATTTCGGGAGAAAAAATTAGGCGATTGGTCGAATTTCTTTTAAGAGTGTAAGCTAATACGCAGTATGTATATAATAAGTATTAAACGCCGACTTGTACGTGAAGGTTATACCTCAATTCGTTATTATTTAATAATCCTCTAAGCAAGAAACTATTTTCGTGGCAGTCACAACACGCTCAAACTGCGAAATTTTAACTTAAATACTAATACAATGCGTGCCAGCTGCTATTTCGACGATAAATTATTTCTTTACATCAAGTATCAAATCAGAAGTCGCAGAAGAACCGAAGTTACTGATATAGCTCGAAGAAGTGCTCAGTTGAAGTGGCAGTGCGCGGGGCTCATAGCTCTGAGAAGTGATGGCCGTTGGGGCGAAAAAGTTCTGACCTGGCGACCGCGGACCGGACGACGCAGTGTGGCCAGGCCCCCCACCAGATGGTCTGACGACCTAGTTACGGTGGCGGGGAGTCGCTGGATGCGGGCAGCACAAGACCGAGAAGCTTGGAAAACCATGAAGGAGGCCAATGTCCTGCAGTGGGCGTCAAATGGCTGATGATGATGAAAGAGACAAAGAAATTATCTTTCACATAACATAAAATTTTCAAAATCACTAGCTCCCTATGACTTTCAATGTTTTAAAACATTTTTGTTGCACTTCAGGGTATGTTAAACGCGTCTAGAATTGTAAAACTGAAGTGTTTATTTACTAGTAATGTTAAGTCCGGTGTACCGAGGTCGTGTTAGTGTAGACATTTTTACCCCCTGTTTCTCATACACTACAATATGTTAATCTACTGTCTGTTGACAGCTATCAGATAGCCAAGCTCAATACGAAAAAAAACAACTGACAACTGTTATTGTACGAGAAACTGGGGGTTAATCTGACAGTTAAGAAGCTTTCTACTATATCCAGTAGATTACGTACTATCATAAATCGTTATATGCTGAGGTATTCACAAATCCGCGTAAAGCAAGCGTGATGATAAACCTCTTTAATATTAATAAAAATGGAAATTACATAGATATATTAGATAAGGCAAGTGTCCTTCAGAGCTTAAGATATTCTTTCATATTATAGTTTAGTTTATTATCCATTGTGCCAAATTGTATCACCTCAATTGCACCTAATTTGTGAACGGAGAAATAAAGTTAATTTGTATTGTATTGTAGTTTTCGTGGTTTATATTGTATTGTAGTTTTCGTGGTTTATTTTAAAAGGTATTCAGTTTTTTTCTTTTACTCTTTGAAGCGAGTCTATAGTTTTATTTTCATCTCTTTAATAATAATAATAAATATAACACCATATCCACACAAAACAATCACTCGTTTCCAAATTAGGACATTAAACAGACAAAGACAAGCATGGAAATTGTCTAGCACGAAAATCTATACAGGGAACAGCTGCCCTTTGCAGGATACGTGCCGACGACCTCCGTGAGGGGTAAGCAAACATCATGCCGCTAGGCCAACGAGACATTCCCTTATTGCTGACACTCTTATAACAGTAATATATTAAAGGGGTCCAAGAATTCCATTACCTTTGATTCCCGACGTTTCGGCAAAGTTGCAGCTGCCGTGGTCACGGGTAGACTGAAGTGGCGAGTACAGGCAATCATTGTAGTGAGGGTAGGTGGTCCACCCTCAAGTCACTCTTAGTGGAATTCTACCTAATAAATAGTCGCGGTTGGACCCGTTTAATATATTACTATGTACGAGCATCGCGAGTCATTCAACAATACTCTTATATCAATGTATGAGAATGCGAAATCGACAAGACAGAATTAGGTATAAAGTCTTTCCAAAAGGTCTGAGCTCAACTCTTACCGTGAGGAGTTAACTCAAGACATCGCGAAAGAGAGGAGGCCCAAGCCCAACAGTGGGCTCTTTCTACGGGCTGTGTAAATAGACAAATAGATTGACAAACGTAGGTGCTTAATATCTATGTAGTAATTTTATTACAAAAGAACATAATGAGCGCTAGAATTCCTCGCGGGCAGAAAATATTTCTCAGTTTTCAAATTAGATTCTTTATCACCCTGTGTACATTGTACTTGTTACCTTTTAAAATTGGGAAGAATCTATCCTAACAAAGAGAAGTAATGACTTTTTGATGATGAAACTCATTTCTTAACTTGTAATCTGACACATTACTCTAATGTGAATGGCAGTATTCTTTTGTCTTGTCTCTATGAAATATCTAGGTTTCTATATCCGTACCGTATCCGTTTCTATATCCCAAACTTTGTCAATACGTTTAGAGGACATAAACCCAGGTTTGATTGTTTCCAGAATTTAGTCATCATCATCATCAGCCATTTGACGCCCACTGCAGGACATAGGCCTCCCTCATGGTTTTCCAAGCTTCCCGGTGTAGTGCCACCCGCACCCAGCGACTCCCCGCCACCGTAACCAGGTCCTCAGACCATCTGGTGGGGGCCTGTCCACGCGGCATCGTCCGGTCCGCGGTCGCCAGGTCAGAACTTATTTGCCCCAACGGCCATCAGTTTAGAGTAAACTAATTGAACATTAAGGCCTTGTTAGAAAAAAGAAGTTTCTATGATAAAGATCGACCACACCGAAATCATCGAGCCTCCCAAATTTTCAAATACCTAATTCCAAATTCGCCCGAAGCAGCACGGTTGCATAATTAGTAAGTGTATCTTAAAATTCGTTTCGATCGATATTCGATATCATTCGCTTTCACTTTTCAGTTTCAGCATACTTAGGTACAGTTTTATTCGTGTAGAAAAGCTGAAAAGAGAACAATATAGACAACATACTCGTACATACACTCACATCTGCGTCTCGGAGGGTAAGGCAGATATCAGAGTATGCCACTTGGCACATTCGTGACTTACCTCGTTCGCTTCATCAATATTCATCGGTCTCGGGTACTCTCTATCTTGCCCTTCGCTAATACAACCCCTATTTGGTCAACCATGAAAAAGAATCCGACAATGTAAAAGATTCGATGATATAAAGCACTCAGTAGATTAAATACATTACAACGTAGGTACTTCAGGGGTATTATACTGTAGTCTTTAAATTATTAATATTATATCGGAAGCAATTAAGGAGCGCATCGAGCGTATTGTGACCTGTATGGACTGCTGAGGACGAAACTACTAGTTCCTGTTCCGAAAAAGGCCGATGATTACCGATGGTCTCCGATTGGCTGGGCACAGAGATACGTGAGGCTCATTGGTCCCAGTGTTTAAGGCGTTACAGCCATCGCGCAACGTGTAAGCCAAATATTGTACTCGTATTACGCAGTTTTGCCTTCAACAGCACAATTTTCACGAAGTCTGTTAATAAAAAACGAATACGTACTTGCGTAAATTTACTTATCTCTTTAAAAATATATTATTATGTATATGTATCAGTGGCGAAGGGTCCATATAAGCCGATTCCCACCGGCTTCCCTTTTAGAAATGTGAACCCCGCAAAAACCAAATTTGCTACACTCATAATGTCAGGCACTCCGTACATTTTATCGAAACAACCCGGAATGCTAACGACTTACCTCGGCCATAGCCGCTCTAAGCAATAATACTCTGTCTCGCTCGCACTCCCACAAAATATGCTCTGTCTTGCTTGCCTTCATCGCGCCCGAAAGTGGCCGAAGTACGCTGCGCTGGCTGTCCCTGTTTCCTTTTCTTTCTCTTTTTATTGCCGTATGAGAAAGCGAGGCGGGCGCGATCGGTTTTTTTTATGTATGGTGAAAGGGGAGCCTTATCTTCTGGAGAACACGTCAAGAATTCGTGAAATTGACGCTTGCATCCACTCGATGAGTTTTTTTTGGACCGGCTTCCCTTCATCATAATTCCACCCGTCGCCACTGATATGTACTAAATTTAAATTTTTGTTACACTTTTCTTGTGGTGTTATCGACGAGGTACATTGCACTTTGTACATTTTACACAGACTGTAGTATGTGATACAAGGTGGAAAAATATTTCGTCGTGATTTTCTCGCGCGAAATCAGGCCTGGGCCGCTATTATACTAACGAACTTTCCACCTTGTATTTTCACTTTCCTTTATTCTCTCCCTAACTAAAGTAGAACTGGCACTTAGGTTGAACTGAATATAATAAATACATTTCAAAATGTACTTCATTGACTCCGGCCTTACTCCGAAAATTGTTTTACAGAGTTGAGGTCGGTATCGAAAATTAATTGGTTAAACAAAATAATAATGAATTAAAATTATAATGATTGCGCTTACGTTTAGATTTGTGAAGTCAAAATGTAGTCGTTCGCCATTACAGGGCACGAATATCCTGAAAACAAATGCAAAAAAAGGATTATTACAAAAATAAAAAGCACTACTGCCAGTTTAGGCGCCCTACGTTATACAAGGTGTGACGTCAAGAATTGACAACCTGGAGACAGTTTCCTTATGGGCCATTCAAGTATTACGTAAGCACTTCAGGGGGGCGGGGGCGTCTTACCTTTGCTTATTTTTCATGACATATCTGTTTGGTGATTACGTCAGCAGTAGGCATTGTATTATTTGACCACTTGTTATGACTTATGAGCAAAATTTTAATTTTTTTTTATTTAGACGAATAGACCGCAACAAGTATCAAGATAGTATAAGAGTTATAATAGTTTTTTTTTCTTTTGCTTCTAGCGAGTGGTTTCGTTTAATGGATACTTAAGAAACGGACTTCCAGTTACCCTTTCTTCACGCCATATACTATGTATGTTATGCTCCTCTGGATATCAGAAGAATTCTAATAAGACACTTCTAAATCGGTTGAAGCGTAAAATTAGTTATGGTGGAAGATAAAAAAGTTTATTTGCTGTACCCAAAGATAGATAAAAGAATTTAATTTAATTCATTAATCCTAATTTAGATGACCTGGCAGCCTTACAAACATACTTATAATAATCCGAATCCGAAGATATTCTTATTTGTTTGGTCAGTCGTTAAAAACACAAAGAAAAACCCCTCTTCTCTTTGCAGCCAAGTGATATCAAATAACATAATTTTTCACTGGTTTAGTTAAACCGTAAAAATATCAAATAACAATAACGTCCACACAAAACTAACACTCATACTGATCCCAAATTGGGATACTAACCGCCGGTTTCTTAATCGGGAAGTTCACTACGATAATACTTAAGTAACGTTATACATAACATCCAGAAAAAAACTGAAAAGACAAACTGTTTCAAACCTTCGGTATTCAACCTAAGAAACAGTGTCTTCTCAGTTCTTTGTGAAATTTGCAACTCAGAAACCTACGGTTACTTTCATAGTAACCACATAAGGACTAAATAAGTTCCTCACAGCCTCGAGGAAGTCGAACCCACAACGAGTTTCAAGCAGGCCACTTGCCGACGACAAAAGCACATTCAGGAAATGTTTCTAATCAAGTCAACCAATCAACTGAATACGCAAAACCATGCATGAAGGCGACTACAACGACAAAAAAAAATTACTAAAATTGTATACTTGTTAACGACCTCGGGCAAACAGGTCGGGTACATAATATACAAGGGAATTTCTAAAATGCGCAATTACTGAAATATGTCGGTTACAGTTTGTCATTTACAACTTTATTTCTACAACTTTTGATTTTTTTATTTTTAGTGATACTGTAATCGTTGATGGTAAATAGAGTGGGTGTCCTTCTACGTAGGACAATGATTTACTGGAGGCTAAGCCATTCGTAGAGCGCGTAAAGCGCGTTTTAAATAAAGTCTTGTAAATCCTGATATTTGGAAATATACAGGGTGGCCAATCGGGTGACGTAATTTTTTTTTAGATAGTCCGTACCGAGACCTATCCAAAACACCCCCATGTATGTTAAGCGATTATTGATAGTTTTCGAGTTATGATTTTTTTTTTTATTTAGAGATTTTCCAAGAAATCGTCAAAAAAAACCAAAAATGGTTTTAGGCTTTTATTTTTTCTGTAATTATAATCAGTACTAAGCCTATTTTCATATCCAATAAAGAAAACCTGTACATACGAACAATAATTAAGTACACTTTGGGCCCAAAGTTTGAAATTACTGTTTTTAGTCGGGAGACAAAAAATTTCTAAATAATATTAAAAATACTTATGCCTGGTTCTGGAGCTCCAAAGTAATCTTAAAAACTTTGCAAGACATTAGACTTTCGAAATAATAAATAAAAAATAGCACTTATGGGGGCATTTTGCGCCGTACGTGTCTGTTAAATGTAAAAAGGTGATAATTTACGAATTTCCAAAATTATTTAAAAATCTATTATTATGACAAATTAAAGAAAAAAAAGTCATAACAACTAAAAAAAAAAGTCGTGACAACTAATAAACACGATAATCATTGCTGTTTTAATGACTTAATAAAAAAAACTAATACCCAAATTGTGATTTTGACGTATTTTTGCTATGTACTAATGAATTTCTGCTAAATTAAGTTGTATTTTTGTTTTTTTTTAATAATTATTCTTTTATGGTCAACCTACAGTGTGTATTGACTAAGAATGTTAAGGAAAACGAATTCTCAACTTACGCGATGTTATCGAATTTTTGAATTTCAGGGCATTTAGAGAAAGTTTTTTACTAAATGGTAAATATATTTTCATTTAAAATGTTACTTCACATACATTAAATTAGACATGTGTGGAATGAGGGATCACACAAAACATGTCGCTTTCCTACATTGCACAGAAGGTCTTCCTTCACTTTTTTAGACAAAATTTATCAAGTCTTTTCCTAAAGGTTCGCATTAAAAAAAAATGAATTTACTTATTTTACAATAAAATAAATCGCAATTTTGTATGTTGATATTTGTGTGGACTCAGGGACCACAGTGCAGTCGCTCAGCTATTCAAATATTTTAACACTTTAAAGGCGTTGTTGCTCATTTAAACTTGGCATATTGTTAACTAAATGCATGCAACCTTATTTCATTTATTATTTTGTATTTTTCTGAGATCTGACGAATCAGCTGTGAGGACTGTGGGACCACATAACAATGGCTGTATTTTTTCGTACATTATGTAACAAATTAAAATTTTCGTTTTAGGTTTATTATAAAGAATTGACTAAATCCTTGAAAACTCATTTGATGATTCGTGCCTGGTTCCCCGATCCTCCCATAAGTCCCACAACCGCTTAAACACAATTTACAAACACTTAATCTGTAAAAATACTAGACGTTTTGAGCTAAAATCTATGAGTGGAATGAAATCATCATTAGTAAGCACAACACATTATTAACTTAATTCCGGATTCACTGATTTACCTGGCCGGACTCTTCCTACCAAAAAGCAAGTAAGTGAATCCGGAATGTTGGTAATATTGTTAAGCGTTCTCTTTTCTACGCATACATAATAGTCTAGCTTGGTGTTATGTAACTTTAGGTAAGCTTTTTGAACTAAACTGAATATCAGAGTAACATTATCTCTAGGGTTACCAGATAAAATGTAACTTGGTAAAACATACGCGTGAACAGACAAGAACTTATTCATAAGAATATGTACTATTACTGCTTATCCTAAACCACAGGTTTTAACCTTTTTTAAGGAGCAGGGTACCATTGCCTTAGTGATAAGGTCACTAAAATGTTCCTTGAATAAAGTATCTTTATCTTTACTCTTACAAATACTATTAAGTATTAAACCCGGCAATGGAGAACTTGCACAAACAATGTTCGCATCGCATTGGTTAGACGATATTAAAAGATAAACAACCGAGTTTATCACACTTTCCGTGTGGCGCCGGATCAAGAATAGCGTCACTCCATCTCCTTCCGTGGATGTCGTAGAAGGCGACTAAGGAAATCAATTACCAGGAGACGGGCAGCAGCGTCTTTCTGAGAATCCAACCACATACTGCGGTCGCCAACCCGCCTGCCAAGCGTGGCGATTATGGCAAAACCCCTCATGGTTATGAAAACGACGAGGGGGGCCTCTGCCCTGCAGTGGGCGTCAAATGGCTGATGATGATGATGAACCGAGTTTAAGTTTTTCTAATCATTCTATTACGTCACAGATTGTATGTAACGCCTTACAATATATAGAGCGTTTAACAATATTTTGCATTTTTAATACCTGTAAAATACCGGAAATAATATTTTTATCATTTTTTTTCAAATTATTTCTAAGTTTGACGCACGTTCCCCATTCCAATTGTTATCTGGTACAATCAAGGATTTAATAACATCTAGCTGACCCGGCAAACGTGGTTTTGCTATATTAATTAGCCTACGGCCTATTCTCAGATCTACCAGACATACACGAAAAAAATCATAAAAATCGGTGAAGTCGTTTCGGAGGATTTTGATAACAAACACTGCGACACGAGATTTTTATATATTAGATTAGGTATATTATTCTACCTCAGCACGCCATCTCCAGTCGGCACCGCTTGTTGCTCGCTAAAACTCACTCCAGGTGGAATAGAATAATCAATGTAATTTTTTATTTTTATTTTATTTTATTTAATAAGGCACACCAACAGCATACATACAGAACATAATAGAATCGTGTTATATAAAAAGATGTAATAACGTGAATGTACACCACTTATAGGTAAGCTCAACATTTATATGTAAATTAAGCTTACATCGAAAATGAGGTGATGTTACAAGGATGATAACTAAATATTCAATCAACTATACCGCCTCTGTATATACCAATTTCTTGAAATCCCGAAATGTTTGATGGGTAATATCAAAGTCATTGCTCAAATCATTGTACGTAGTAACGACACACACGAGCGATTGGTCCATTGTAAGAACAATGGTGATTTGTTATTTTATTATCCTGCGTTTGTCAATATTTGCGAAGTATTGACAAACGCAGGATATGACGCCCATCAGCTCACTGGACCGACGATCGAAGGCAAATTGCTGGTAGGGACTGGATGAGAATGGCCGTGGACAAAATAATATGCCCTGCTTTGGGGAGACCCACTCCTGGTTTCTCGTACACTAACAAGCTGTTAATCTACTGTCAACAGCTGTCAGTGGTTGGTTTTGTATACACTTTAGTCAATTGACAGCTGTTAACAGTAGATTAACAACGTGTTAGTGAACGAGAAACTGGGGGTTAGCCCAACATGAATATTCGGACTAGAAAGATTGATTAGAATGGACTTACCCCCGGTTTCTCGTACACTAACAATCTGCTAATCTACTGTTAAAAACTGTCAGCAGGCCAAAGTGCATACAAAAAAAACCAATTGACGGCTGTTAACAGTAGATTAACAGATTGACATTTTATTTACAACAATTTTATGACAAAGACGATGATTCGACGAGAAATCTTCGTGATCGCTCGCCATCTTGCACACACAGTTTTGTTCGTTTTCCGTAAAGGTTGGGCAAAGGCTTTGAAACGTACCGCCTCATTCGACCTAAACTTTTTTTATGTGTCAGAAATAAAAAGTTAACATAGCCCAGAAATACATCTAGCATGCGGTCTCGCTTGCTCTTTTAGTGATATTAATAAAATTAGTATACTTTGGCTAAACGTGGCCTGAGGATACCGAACCCACGTCAATAATAAAATCATGATCATATTAAATACATTTTTATTTTCCTACACTCAGTTTTGATAAAGAAAAGGTTCTTCAAAAATTAGTAATTGTTAAAATTTATTGAGGCTTAGAAAACTACACAACTTCAATTTTGAATTGATTTTTGCGTAATATTGGACGGTAACCATGGCGATTCGAATTTTTAAAAACTTAGTAACGTCACGTCTACCGTAAATAGCGTTTTCGGTGTCATAAATCAAGAATTTGTTAATTTTATTTCTACAGCCATCTTGTACTTTTATGTATTCAAATCAATATAAGTATGTTCGCTAGGAAATTTACTATAGGAGATAAAAAAGAAAAAATGTGTTGTGAGTCAACTAGCGTATTGGACAGTCTTTTGCGAATGGTACGTCACTGTTACTTGTGCTAAAATGTAAAAGTCTGTGGCCGTCTCACGAGAAGTTGGTCGCTCGTTAATAAAGTACGTATTAGTTCGTATATCGTTTCCGTATTCTACAATCGAGAGATGTGAAAAGTGTATAAACCTACTGAAAATTGCAGGCAAACCAAAACAGCTATATCGGTCGAGCCGTTCTCAAGTGATGCTCCGTTATACGTGTGGCATACTTATATAGATAGATAAACGAGATTACGGTATGATTACATTGTGTCAATAGACTCCGAGATTTACTGATACATTAATAACATATATTACATAAAATTTTCACTTAATATTCGCCTTCATAATAATTGACACACGAAACTCAATAAACATTAAGCCATTCTGAACCAGGAGATAACGGTCAGTACATTACTTTACATGCAGTGCCAACATATTGGATTAAGCCGCGCTGAAACTGTCAGTCCGTTCGCCTAAACTGACTAAAATTGACCGTAGCAGTACTTGGACGACCACGCCCAACCTTTCAAAGTCTACTATCATTCGTACGTGAACGCACAAACTGGTCCCCTGTTTCTCGTGCACTAACAATCTAGTGTTAACAGCTGTCAGGTGGCTCAGGTACGTACAAAAAAAACTGAAACGTACCGTACTAGAAACCGATGCTAATGGCGTCCAAACAAAAAACTATGTCACCTAGCTAAAGGACATGGTCTAAGTGTGATATGTGGCAACGGGTAATCAAGTGAACTTTAATCAAAGCTACTTTGTCCAAGCTGAGTTTGACTCTATTTATTAATATACTTAGTTCAGTCCTGTCGAACTTGAATGTTCTGCATGCGTCAATAAGTATCATAATAACCAAACAAATAAACAAAGCACGGATGATATTGTGACATTGCCAAAAGCTCAAGGTACAAGAGCAGTCATTTGGAAAATTTAATTTGATCTCGTCATACTCGTCAAACTTACATGGATTTAACTTTTACAAATAGGTAAATAACAAACTAAAGCACCAACTCTCGAAGCAGAAAAATATATCAGAAGATCCAAACCAAATATTTACAGGCGCGCTTAACTATTTTGTATTGAACGGAACAATTTTATTAATCTTGTATCGTTGCAAAAACTCAGTAAGATGGTGGTATTTTCAAAATGACAGCTCTTATCCTCTAAGAGCAGCATAGCATGCAGGCACAAAAACTAGGCATATCAGAGAGACACCTTTCCAGTAAACTAACTTTGCGGAACAAGTAAACGAAGAATCTTTAACAGCCGAGTTAATTATGGAGGCCGTGAATTTGACGCCCACCAACATCGAAGACGCTTAACCTTGAGCGTGACGCTGTGGGCGTCCTTAAGTTTACCCTTGACTCCCGGCTGGAGCAAGATGTCTCTCCAAAGCAAAGTTCCTCGACATGAAATTTATATTGAGTTCCATCCGGCGATATAAACATAAACATTTACATACAGGCACATACATTGTATGATTAGAAATGTGAATCTACAGAAGCAGTACCATTGGCCAACAGTAAAGGAAAATATCGTGAGAAAACCTGAATGTCCGAAGTGTTCAATCCACGGCCGTCAATGCACGGTGGGCACGCGTGGTGATTAATCTCTCTGAGAGACTTTGAGTATGGGACATTTTGAGATCGGGGCGTTATGCGAACGAGACGCTGCAAACGGGCCTTTTTGCGCTCAGGACATATTGTGAACGAGCAATTTTTCAAACGGGACATTTTGAGCACGCGGGTAGTTTTACGAATGGGACACGCTACAACGAATCCGCTTTATCGAACTCAGTATAAAGATCCTGCAAAGCGAGCAGCCCCTGCACTTTTGACGCGCAAGGATGAACTCAAACGCTTATCTTTGATCAGGGCACTTACTGCCCGGGTGGCATTGCCAAATAACAAAAGCGTACCAAAACAACGTTTCACTACAAACCAGCTCTCTAAAACTCAAAGACAGGCGTCAGCCGCGACGACACATTCGTCCTTACGCGCGGGACGGGTGTTAGTAGCGCCCTGTTACCTGAGCGTGGGCTAGTGTCGGTGGGGCGTCAGTTATCGCGGCGCCCGCTTGCCGTCGCCGCGGGCCGAGGGCGTGGGCGTACGCGCGGGCGCCGGCGCGTCCGGTGTCACCGCCTGGACGCCAAGCGATTGGCCGCGTTCACACAACGAACTCCCCGAAACGCATTAGCGACGCCATGACGCCATTTCTGTCTCCTCAACACTTTAGAGGCGCCCCTCCAGCTTAGTGTGTTGAAAAATCAAACACGCTATGCGTGTTGATTCAGAGAAGGAACATATTTTATTACGCGTATGCACGCGTAAACTTTGGCCTTAGCATCTACGTAATGAGATGATTTATACAGGGTCCTCTGACTCCTTCACTCACACTGGATGGGAGAAGGGTAAACTCGGAGGCTCGGACGTGTATTTACATGCTTATCGTGTTTGATGTTTGGAGCAGCTAAGAAAGTGTTAACTCACATAAAGCTCATTCTACAATGGAAACGCAATGATGACTATAGTTAGAAGCTCGATATATAGCGCCGTGCTTATATGGAAATCTTAAATTAGCTTTCCATGGAGGAAGATGTTACGACAGAAATAACGTCAATCGTGTAGGAAAACTCGCCAGTGTAAACGTAGCTTTTGTTGGCTATACAAACCTTCAGGCTGGCCGCGAACATTTAACTAATTCCTTTTATTATCTTTATTTACCTTTTATTTCTAAAATACAGGACATCACCATGGAAGCCGCGAAACTAAAAAAAAACTAAAAGGTAAAAGGATAGGTGGAGAGTTACTTATGCATTTTGATTTTGGATCACGGTAAGCCCGTGTAGGTCAGCCCAAATATTTGTGTAGCGTTGTGTTAAGATGACGTTAGGTACGTCTACATTATTAGTGTTGTTGTGTTAGATATTTACATGGCCTCGGAGACAGACCAAGATGGCGCTGAGTTTTATAGAAGAGTTTGAAGGCTCGCTGTTCACCTTTGTCTGTCCCCGAGTGTAAATGGAGGTACAATCAGCGACAAAAGCAACTTGTTAGAGGAGAGGTTATAGAAGAAGTTGAGCATATAGTGTCAAGCATTTTGCAGCCGATTGTTGGTGAACTGAACATTAAACACACTCACATTCAGCAGTAGATTAACCAATTAACCCTTAAGGCTTTTATTACGAGATCACCGGTAACGTTAATGCACTGCTGGCTGTACAATGTCTTCAGAAAGTAAATTCTGATAAATTAGGAAATTCAATGACTTATGTACTTTTTAATCAGACACGGTTACCAAATGTCTGATCCAACGGTATCTTTTCGCGTTGCATAATCGACTTGTAAGTACCATTTTTTAAAAACACCATAGTTTTAAGCTGTGTTTTAAGTAAGGGGTGGAGTTTTTAAAATATAGCTGCGTAACACACACAAATTACGCTACTTATAATTCATGTTATTTGAATTAAACACGTATCCTACAGAGAAATGTTAAGAACAGATGATAAGGCGTGCCAAACGAAAATGAGTAGGAAACTTTACAAATTGATGTGAAATTTCAAACACAGGGCAGTCGTGCGTTATGGTCGATTCGCTGCGCTTGCGACTACTTAACGTTTTATTAGATTTCATAAGTAACAGTCTAATCACTGCGATAATTATCAGGGCATCCAGGGCCTTTATTATGAAAAATGTGACATTATCGGAAGTTGCTCGTCAGCGTCAAAATCCGTATCTAAAGATATGATATGACGTCATTGGGCTAACAAAGAGACATGCATTTCTAGCGGGAAATTTCGAAACTATTCAAAATAAGAACCGCATTTGTCGCCAGATTCGAGTGAATTGTCGGGATCAAACGCGACGTTGACGACCCCCGAACATATCATCTGATCCGATCACATCATCAACCCATTATGTCCCCACCGAGGGGCACGGGTCTCTTCCCTGAGGAAGGTATAGGCCATACTCCATCACGGGGGCCAAGTCCGGATTGGTGGAGGCTTGTAGACTAGTGGCTCGTCTACTGTCAGAAGTTGTCAAGCCGCCCTAAGGCCTCTGACTTGGCTCAACGACTGCCATCTATCGACGGCAGCCGGCACCAACAGCTTTGCAGCAGTGCCTTGCGAAGCACGGAACCGCTCGGAAAAATGCCACTAGCGTTAGGCATAGACGGCGACCCATCCATGCACTGAACGCGCCCTGTGTTGCTTAACCTTCGTGATCGTTTAAGATCACTCAGGCAGCCGGGGCTACGAGCGATTCCGAACATATCGCTGCTTCATAATAAGGGCCCAGTATTGTTCAGCCTACCATGGTATAGAAATACTCATCTAGGCCTTGTTTGAGTTTCACTTGCATTCGGGTTGTTTTTGTAGTGTTTTTTTTTTTTTAAGTTTGGCAAGGCCACCGGGTGTGTGCCGCGAAACTGTTACCGTGAAGAACAGAAGAATATACAAGAAGACCCTTGTCATCGGTATCTGCCAGAGTGGTCTAAGGTAGTTTACGATCAAAAACTCTGGTCTGAGAGACCCCTCTCAAGAGATAAATAAAAGACTAAATATTTAAAAAAATATTATCCTTTATGGTCCTTTCATACTAACTATATGACAGCTGACGTCAGCCATTTTGGTTTTTTTGTGCCGGTACACAAGTAACCTTTCATTTGACTGACCTCTCGGTAGTCATAAAGAAACATACATAACAAACCTACGTTGCTTTTACACTCTGATAAAAAACCCCGACACAAAACCGAGACTACGGGAAATTAGCTGCGCCGATAAAAAAACTAATTGAACAAAACGAGCGTAGATAATTCTTAATCACTCGTTACGTAGAACAGAGGCGTACAGTAATTTCTCGCGCATTTGATTTTATATCGGAAATCATAGCACGTGCAATGAAACAATGAAACATAATGCGAGAGAGTATCAATCGGTTCCATCTAGAATGGTGAAAAGACCGTTCAACTGATAACGTAACCGATATCGATGAATGATTCCTGAAATATTGTCATCGTTTTTCGATGTAGGCGATACAAAAAGGAAATTGCGTCTGCTTGATAGTTTAGACCATACGTATGAATTACAAAAGCTACCAACAGACCTCTAAAAAGAGTCGAACTAAACTTAACAATTCGGATACTTTATCACGTCTTCTTTGTCGAACTCTCTGTCATCATTGAATGCGAAACTGGTGACTTAAATCGTTACAGACATCTCAATTCATCTTTGTGCTCGACGCTGTGCGTGTAAGCTTGTATACACTAGCTTTGATTTGTGTGTGTGAGATGCGTCTATACTTCATAAATATTAGCTATCGAAGAAATTATCTCTAATGACGAGGTAACTCATAACTTACTATAAGAACGTACCTACAGCTTAAAAACTATTGTTTTTGCACTCTGTCAGGTTATTGCACAAACGTGATATATCTGTAACTCCCCAGAAGATTCCGAAGACACCTAGGACGAGTGCTCTACTTAAATCTTTCTTAAGAAATTAACTAATTGTCGTCGAGCTACACATGTATTTCCATGTCTGCCTTGCAAGCGAAGTTGCCCCTCGAAGTACGTTGCAGTGGCCGGGTTGCTCTGTTTAAGGCTCTTTTTTCGTGGCTGAATGATGATGATGTTTAAAATGTCCCTAATTTAATTATGTATCAAACCCTCAGACAATTTATCAAAAGTTTAATCATATTATTACTATATAAAAAAAAAAGTTAAATTGTCCGAGCGAGCCAGCATGCTCCACGTAGGAACAGCCTTAAGGGGCGACCCGGTGCTAACTAGCGCTGCCAATTAAAAAAAAAACATATCTTCTTTTATACGTCTATGCAACTTACCTTGGAGATGTCAACTCCAGTGACGAAGGAACACTAATTTCCCACTTGTAATTCTGTGTGTCGACTATGACATGCACGTTAGTAAATCACGATTGCATATTAAGAAGTTTTCTGACGGACACGTAAAAGTGCTGGATAAATATATCTTGTAATTTAAGTACGAGTGTACCCTCGGACCCTACTTTATTACACAAGTAAGTAGTCCTAATAACATTTTTTACATTTTAATCTTGCACGGCCCACCTGTATGGACATATAGTCTGAAATAAAGTACAGCCGGTTATTGAGTTACCGACCGACTTACCATGGAGATGTCGACGTCGATGAGTGATGGCAGCAACGGATTAAGCAGGCACCATCAACCTTAACTGCGAGGCTTGGTTGTATGTAATTATTGAGACGCGTGCATACAGTTCGATGTTGCATATTGGAGTCTCCACACGGACTACACAAGTAGTCGACTTGGAGGTGTCACCATACTGCAAGGAGGCGACTGCGTTACCGACGTACCTTGGAGATGTCGACGCCGGTGACATCCTTGACGAGCTGGGAGACGTGGGAGACGACGGCGAGGACCTCGCCGGTGAGCTTGGCCGCGCCCACGTCCCCGCCGCCGCACGAGACCATGGTCACCTTACGCGTCTGGGACAGTGGCGCCGCCACCTCAGCCGCCACCTGGAATACGCATAACATGAAAAACTCGTTAACGCATCGTAGTACAATGACAACTGCGCGCGGTGATTTCTTTTCTTTGCCGCTTTAATCTGTAGAATTGTAAAGACCCGATCGGGCCACCATAACAATGGTTTTTAATGGTTCTTTTCAAGGTCGTACTCTAACAGGTTAAGTGTACACGGCCACTGTTTTCAAATATCCTACGTGTCATAGCAAGGATATGAAATAACTCGTCACGTGACCGGACCGTGTAGTGGTCATTGTATCAATAATGTACGAGCAGCATCGAGGACCTATACCTAATAGTGGTGGTTATAGTGAGTGGTCGAAATACGACACTAAAAAAGCTTTGGCCTCTGCATCTACGTAATGAGATGATTTATACAGCGTCCAGTGGCAGCTTCACTCACACTAGATGGGTGAAGGGTCCACTCGGACGCCGGGGAAATTGTTTTTTTAGATGGAGTAGGCTTGCCCAGCACCTGTACCATCCCGACAGCTTGTCGGCCTAGCCCACAGGAAAGACAAGTCAATACGTGCGGAGCCAACCAAGCCGCGGGTTTCTTCACGATATTTTCCTTCGCCGTGCGTGCATGCTGATTGATTGAAATAATATGAGAAAAACGTACCTTGGGTAGAGTGTCAAGCATCATGTCGACCATCGCTGCAGAGCCGTACTCCTTCCACGCCTCGGCCTTCTTCGCCATCTGCTCAGCGTCCGCCACCGCCTTCGCTTTGATCGCGTACGCCTCGGCCTGGGGACGCGACCAATCAATGAGGCTGAAAGGGTTCTTAATGAAACGCTGAGGGATCACTTCCTCAGCACAACGCTGAGTCAGCTGCCTTTTGTGGCAACTTAAACACACCACAGGCTACATCTATGGTCCTGTTTTATTGGTTTTATCTGTTGTGTATCTAGTTTTCTTTCTGATGTTGTGCATATTATCGTCGGTGCGCCGACCAAATGTGATATGTGCATTTATTCAACTTTACAGGAGACACAAAAAACTTATTTTCTAAAATCCTGTAATGGTTATAAAATATCCTTGAATAAGGAAAGCTAACAAAAAAATCTAACTTTTATCGGCTTAAAAAATTAAACTGATTGTTATTGTCAATTTAGGCTAATAATTTTTTTTTTAATATTTGTGCACATATCAGTTTTGGTTTTGGACTTCCAAAATAGGTATGTGTGGACTATGCACTTATCAGTTATTATTGTTCCTTAATTGAAACAAATATGGGCCTTTATTATGTGCATAATTAGAGGAACCTAAGTTATTTGGTATTTGATTAAGAATTAAAACAACATAATCATAATGAATAAATTTATTATATGAAATAACCAAAATATGTTTGTAAATTACAACAAAATTTCACAGTCTGTGATAATAGTTAACAAAATTTCACTTATTTCTAATCAGTTACTGCGACAATAGTTAGCAAAATTTCACTTAGTAATTCTAATCATTAATTGCGTCAATAGTTAACGATATTTCACTTAATTCTAATCATTTATTGCGACAATAGTTAATAAAATTGTACTCTATTCTAATCAGTCATTATGAAGTTTAAGTAATTTAACGAGATCACAAACTTGTGTACTTGGTGTTTATTAACAAACTTGTTATTATTGTTAGACATAACCAAATAAAATAAAATATTTTTTCTATTATCATATCAGTTTTCGTACACGAGAATTTTTACAGTTTAAACAAAAAAAAATCCTCTCTTCATTAACATACACGCCGTCAACATCAACATTTACTTTGATTTTAGATTGTCGTAAAAAAAATGATTGTCTCTGTGCATGTACTTTTTTAAAGACTGCAAACTGTCGTATTTGGATTTCTCAATAGTTCTTGGCTCACCATACAGATCTAAAAGACCTTTGTCGTTGTTTTGTAGACGTTGCGGCAGCAGCTGCCAGCCATCTGGATGACGAAGTTTATAGAAAAACTCTCCACCTTTGTATAAAGTTCCTCTGATATCGGTAACAACAGGGTCTCCACTTTTCTTACCGGGCCTTATGGAATCAAACTGACAAACTACTTCATAATTCTTGAAGAACGTGTAATCGACGTTATGTATGATGTAAGGCTTACTGGGGCGAGCTTGAGCCATTAAGGACACATAGTGGCTAGGGCTGTAAATTGGAGGTTTAAACATACCTTCTAGCGTGGAATGTACGCTATCAACTTGCATCATTGTATGCCCCTTTTCCAGGATCAGTTGTTCTATCTCAATGTATTTTTCTCTTGAAAAGTTTAGAAGAGCTGAAGACAATGTTTTATTGCGATTTTGATAACAACAACCGTCAGATATTACTATTATTTTTTTGTAGCCTTCAGTAGCTTTTTGTCCCAAAAAGTCAATAAGGCATGTAGTGAATTCATTTGCCGTAACACCTCCGTCACCCTCGTGCCAAACGTACAAATGAACTTCACCGTCATTGTTGCAGTATATGGTGTAATTGTGCATTTGAAGTTTCTGTTTGTAGTAATGGACAGATACTTGTAGTTTGGGACAAAGAAGTACGCTTTGAACATCGACTGTAATAACTAGCACTTCAAGGGAACATAAAGCTGTTGCTCTCTCTTTCGCGATGTAAGCTTCTTGTTTCATGTTAATATGCTTGTCGTATTCATCTTGAGCTAGGTTACCTTCTTTAAATGCAGTGCAAGTGTCGCATTGGTCCTTTCTAGGTTTGAATATGGAAATTTTCTCTTCCTTTAGGATCTTGCAGAATAGTTTACGTTGGGCAAATGGTATATTTTTTGTTATGCACCATTTTTTATACACTTTAAACATGTGACTTTTGTTTCGAAAGGCATCTTCGACATAGGTTCTTTTGGAACTAGATCTGCAATAATGACTCGGAACCTTTGGTAGTAAATTCAGCCATTCTTTGATTGCTGATGCCTTTCGATGTTCAATTCGGATATTTGAAGTCGTGTCATTTTTTTTCTTACTATCCCTTTTATTTTGGGAAGCAGATGGACCAGCTTCGTCAGGATAATCATTTTGATACAAAGTGTTTGTCCATTCCGTCAGGGTTTCATTATTCATGTCGATGGTGCACAGCATAAAGTTCTTACAGACTTTTACCATCACATTGTTCTCATTTGGCAAATACCAGTCACATCCTTTTTGTTTTTTAGAAGAATCAGCTCGAGATTCCTTACGTCTTCTTATAATTGGACGCAATCGCACGAGATTTTTTATGTAAGCTTTTTTAGCTTCCCACGACTGGAGACTCCAAAAATATGCGAAAACTGACTCTCTCTGTTCTTCACTTATAATGCCACACTGGAAGCTTCTTTCAGTCTTTATGGTATCCAAGTCATGTTTGCAAGGTTTTCTCTTCATACATCTCTTGTTTTTCACTACGAAGTTTTCTTTTCCTTTGTTGTTATCTTCTCTTTTCTTGTTTTCCTCTCCTTTCTTGACTTCTTCTTGTATTTTTTTTCTACCCACATATTTCTCACCTTTAAGTCTCTTAGACATGTTATACTTCCTATCTCTTCGTTTATCATATATTTCTGTTATGTCTTCTGATTCTGTTTCCATTGCTTCCTGGTCATATTTGTCAAATTCACCTGTTTGATCATTCAATATCAATGTTTGTCTGTCACTTAACTTTTTGGGCTCCAATACTCCCGTGATATAGTTCAGAATAAAGTCAGTTTCATTTGATTGTTTTAATATGTTAGGATTGTTTTGGCCACTTTCGTCTGGCAAACAATTTAAGGGCTGTATTATAGTCGTCTGTGCAGTTTCGAAGTTGTTTGAAGTTGAGACTGATGGAATTGATAAGCCCATGGTATCTGCATAGTTTTGTTCAATTAAGAAGTCAACATGACCAAAAGCTTCAGAACTATTGGTAGTGCCGCGATCGTTATCAAAAAACATGGGTTCTAGTGGTTTGTATATGTTATTCAGCCGCATGCTTTCATGTTGTATTAGGGAGCTTGAAAATGGTTCATTGTATTCATGTTGGCCTGAAGTTAAAGTATAGTCTGTAATCAAGGCTTGCTGCGTGTTTCTATGGTCTACTGTAGGATCATAAGCATTTGAGACAAACACATCTGTGTTGTTTTCAATAGAAACATTTCCTATACTAAGATCCACAAGTAATTTACCCCGGCAATTAGTTCTTCGAGCCATTTTCAACGCATTTATTTTATAAAACGTTCCGAACCTGAAGAAAAATGAAAGAAAACCGCTGGTAAGAAAGCGAGCACCAGTCCTTAAACCAAATAAATGTAATAAAGAAACTAATATGAAAGGTTAAACTCAAAAAAGGTTAAAATGCAAGGTGCAATAAAGAAACGAAATGTTATGACAAAACCAAACATAACGTGTTATTTCAATTTGGGCAGATCAGCGATACTTAAAAACTTAGGTTTCAAGAAAAGCATACATATTTAATTGAATTTTTTAACTTACCACAAATTATTCGTTTGTTTTCACTAACACCTATGGTCAGTTAACCTCAAAATGTTACTCCACGTGTTTAAGAAAAAACTGATATGTACATTAGCTCGACTAGAAGCCAGATACCGTATGAGCATTTGTACACATAACAACTTTTTCAGCTTTCGAAATGTACATATTTGAATTGGCTTTTCGGGAACTAAGCCTCGTCTACACATAAGGGTTTTTTCGAGGCATAGACCATTGAAAAATGATCACATCTAGCTAATAAAAAATAATTTTAAGAAATGCACATATCAGTTTTGGTCGGCGCACCGACGTTATGTTACTTGTCTGCTTATTTTGTTGTTGTGATGTGTCTTGTTGGTATAATAAATGTCTTTCTTCTTCTTCTTCTTCAAATAGTACGTTGTTACCCTAGGCACCCCTAGGGGTGAAATACGCTCGGGCGCCAATAGTTCGAGGGACTAAATAAGTCTTTAATCCGAGGTAAGCACTGTGCTTTTCATTACGAATATAAGGAAAGTAAAAATAGAAACATGAATTAGCAAATTTGATTTCATTTGACAACTCGAAAAGACCAATGAAGATCATGTTTATCTAAAGTTCACTCATGGTAGTACAATATTAAAAAAATGTGTTTTCTAAGGTTAAAACGAACACTAGATTTTGCAGCGGAAAATTGTAAAATGAAAAAGTAAACGAGTAAATATCCGTTAAAATTTAGTTTTTATTATATTAAAAAATGTTAAATTGTGCGAGCGAGACAGCATGCTCCACGTAAGAGCAGCCTTAAAACACTCCTGCAGTGTATGTGGTATACACAATACACTGTCTCGTGCGCAGGCTGTCAGCTGTCAGGCTGTGCGCGTCAGACTGTGTCGGGAGTGTGCGTGGGCGAACCAGTGAGTGTTATACTAGCTTGTGAAGTGAATAGCGAATGATACAACTCCTCAGAGGCAGTTCATTTAATCTATGGTTACGTCTTTTCCTTGTAAAATCTCCACCACAGACTTTTTTAATTGGCGTTTATCGAGTGTTTGAAGGAATCGTGTACATAAGGAATCTTGCGGCATTTTTCGACCTTCTCTAATACACGAGAAAGGGAGAAGACAGACAGAGACGGAGACAGAGAGAGTAAGTGGGACAGCCGTGTTACCTCTCCGCGAACTTTGACCGCTTCGGCCTCGGCCTCGGCCTCCAGGACGGTCTTGAGCCGGTGTGCTTCCGCCAGCTTCTCGAGCCGGAACTTCTCGGCTTCTGCGGGCCTGCGGACAAACGTTTCACCTCATTTTACGTATTAACAGGCAGGTGCGGTAACCACTCAGATGTAGCAGTGTACCAACAGACAGGATTTCTACACTAAAAGTTAGGTCTTGTACAGTCGACAGCACAGATATATATTACATCCGTGCACACTAAGCCGTTACGTGTCGGGCGACTTTGCAACTGAAACGAAAACTTTAATGTGCTTGCGGCTGTACCTACATACATAGCAAGTGCTGTGGTATGTGAACACCTCTGACACTCGACTTTTTTATATGCTACAAATCACAAATGTAACTGTTCCGAAGGTCCTAAACCTGGGCCTCTTTCTAAGAGACACCCAACGCTTTACTGTCACTATACTGACTGAAACAACTGGGGTCTGGGGAGTGCAGGGAAAGGTCTTTGTGAGAGAGATAGGTCGTCGCTTGAGGGACCGTGGCTATGATTACCGCTCTGGGGCCTATCTTATGCAAAGAATTTCCCTTGCAGTGCAGCGAGGTAACGCTGCCAGCGTATTGGGAACCTTTGGGTCGGATGTGTCCCGGGGCGGCTTATTCTCGTAATGATTTTGTGTTTTCAGTTGTTTATATTTCACATGTTTGTATTTGACGAAGCTTTTTGCGAATGAATTTAATTTGATTTTAATAGGTTGACATTTTGATAATATTTATGTTTCCTTTGGCTTTTATTGTTGTAGTGTTTAATGTATTTTGTTTTCTGGTGTGTAAAATAAAATTGTCCTATGAACTGACCGTTACTACCCAAATGAGATAAAATATTAAATTATATTGATTAAAATTATTACTGACTTAAATGTATCCCGTTCCTGTGCACCGCATCAACTCAGGGTTGCCAGATGCTGGCGTACATGATCCAAGGTCCATCTAAACACCTTTATAAATGCCGACCAAGATAGACTATGCGGGAAGTTTAAATCGTTGGAACGAATTTAATCTCTACAAAGGCAATATGCAGCCTTACCAAGAGACTAATCCAGCCGGATTGCTGCCCCTCTGTCTCCAGGAAAGCAAATCTTCTACAGCAAACCAGCACCAGCCGCAGCGCTCTGATGTCACTGCCACCTTGAAAGTATCCCACATTCCCCCGTTACCTGCTCACTATAGCCTCCCAACTCCTCGCAGCGTTGGACCTCCCACTTCTGCACGGCGACCTGAGTGCGCCCCGTCAGGGCGACATACATCCACTCCACGAGACCACTCCAGCGGGGTGGCTGCCTCCTCGTGGCTTCTCCAGCATACCAGCATCGCTCTGATGTCACAGCCGACTTGAGTGTACTCCACATTCCTCCCCATCACCTCCAAACTGTAGGCTCCAGCTCCCTCGTCCTTTCCACGAGACTAAGCCAGCCGGGTTGCTGCCCCTCTGTCTCCAGGAAAGACAGATCTCCAGCTGCCTAGCACCACTTCGGTGTCACTGCCGCCTTGAATGCATCCCACATTCCCCACTACCTGCGCACTGTAGCCTCAAGCTCCTTCTCGCGGCGTTGGACCTCCCACTTCTGCACGGCGATCTCCTGGGTGCGCTCGACCACGGCGATCTGCATCATCTCCTCCTTGATCCGCTGCTTCGTCTTGGCCGCCTGCAACTCGTAGGCCATCTCCGCTTCCGCCTGGACAGAAGACGTTGCAGTTTGTATCACCGACTCTAGCGAATAACATAAATTAAACGATCTGCTGTCTTTTACAGTCTAAGATATAGCGTAAACTGATCTGAATGTTTTATCTATCTATGCATCATCCATCCGGCCTCCCCCAACCACTTCTTTCTGTCCTCGGCGATCCTAATCCAGCCGCTACCAATATTCTGCCTCAGGTCGTCAATGGCTCCTCTAAGTCTGTTCTACTGTCATTCTACTCGTATTAACTTCCACACAACACAATCATTTATCGTGGTCCCAAACTAGGATACGCTGTGTTATGGCAACCATGTAAGGACATCACAACATGGAAATACACCCAGACCGAGGCAACTTGTACAAATGTACGCATCATCACCATTATCATCAGCCATTTGACGCCCACAGCAGAACATAGGCACGGTTCATAACCATGAGGGGTCTTGCTATAATCGCCACGCTTGGCAGGCGGGTTGGCGATCGCAGCATGCGGTTGAAATCTCAGGAACGCTGCTGCCCGTCTCCTGGTAATTGATTTCCTTAGTCACCTTCTACGACATCCACGGAAGGAAATGGAGTGACGCTATTCTTGATCCGGCGCCACACGAGACGCATGCATGTATGTATTGCCAACACCGCCAGTTTTGGGTATACACGTCTCGCGTCAATTTTTTAGGGTTAACCTTTCCAGGACCCACCTTCTTGGTCTGGACCTCGACGTCGTAAGCGGCCTTCTTGAGTTCGAAGTCGCGCTGCGCCTTCGCGATCTCGGTGTCGTTGAGGAAGCGCGACGCCATGCGCTGCTCCTCCGCCTGCGCCTCCTTGATGCGCGCCTCGGCCTGGGCCTCGGCCTCGCCGATGCGCGCGTCGCGCTTCACCTCGGCCGTGCGCGCCATGCCGAGCGCTTTCAGGTAGCCCTGCGGGTGTTGGCTTGGTTAGGTCACGTTAGCATAGTTTAGGTTAGATTAGTGTCGCGCTTCACCGCCACCCACCGCCCATGCCGAGCGCTTTCAGATAGCACTGCGGGCGTTTATTTATTTATCTATTTAATATCACAATAGGAGCCGTGCGCGCCTCATGCCGGGCGCTTTCAGGCAGCCCTGCGAGTGGTGGCTTGGTTAGGTTACGTTAGGTTGGCTTAGTTCAGGTTAGGCTAGCGTCGGGCCTGACAAGAGCCGTGCTCGACATTTCTTTTTTATTAATGAAAAGCATTATACTCTCTCAGAAATCAGATTTTATTTCAACGTAAAAGATTACCTACATCCCGATTCTTGAATATCAACATAATATTATATTGTATTCAACAAACAGGCCGTATTTTTTTACGTCGAAAAAATATATACGTTCTAATTTACGGTTACATCCTGTTTGTTGAATGTCACAAACAATACAATGAAGCTGTGTAAGCTGCCTACGGGCCGATATTTTAACGGGGAAAAGGGCAAAGAAATATTCAACACAGTCCTTTAAAGAAATAGAAGCGCGGCTATGTCCAATGCTAGCCCTAGGCAGACAAAGTAAGACTGTAAACAGAGGTAGAAAAGGCTTAACAACGTTTTATTTGCAACGCGGGACTACCAAACCACTGAAAACGAAGTCGAAAAACGAGGAGCTGTTAGTTTAAAGCCTACACACACACATCAAAAAAAGTTTGTGATCAATAGCTAAGCTCCTATAATTCTTTAAATTTAACTTTATCAAGAAAAAATTTATGTTGTATGCTTTCTTTAAATAGGAATACCCTGTTTGAAATTAAAATATAAAACTATTTTTTATTATTTATTTAAAAAAAATTGAGCCATTAATCATAATGTAATTGTGATAGAAATTTCATAGAAAGAAAAATACTGTTTAATTAAACTTAAACAACAATTTATTATTAAAAGGTTAAATTCAATATAAAATAACTCCTCCCCTGGCTCGAACACATGCGGAGATCCTCCTGGGCATGCTGAGGATCATTTGGGTTTAAGTCGGGCGAGCCGGCAGGCCAGTCTAAACGTGTGATATCGTATTCTTGAAGAGCAGCATTGACTCGTTGAGCTCGATGTGCGGGCGCATTATCATCGACCAGTACAAATTGGTGCCCATGGTTTACTCGGAATGGTCTGACGATATCATCAATAACAACTGCTTTGTACATGTCTGCTGTCATGTAGCCCCGATACGGGATCAAAGGCGTTCTAGCTCCAATCATAATGCCACCCCAAAAGGACACCGATTTTCCGCCTTGCTGAACTGTTCCAGTGGCAGTTCTTTGTCTTTCACGGTCGCCTGGCCTTCTCCAGACACGGACACGTCGGTTATCTGGATGAGTGCTGATTCGGGATTCGTCAACGAAGAGACAGTTTTGACAAATTTTTTCTTCCTCACCTTCTTCATTTTGCCGAAGTCTAGCCCACTGCAATCTTCGTTGTTGACGTTGCCGGGAATTGAGCGGAGCTCGCCAAGACCTCCGTGCTTGTAATCCAGCGTGGTGCAAGCAATTGCGAACGGTCTGCGTGCTAACTTCAAGCCCAGAGGCGGCCCTGACTTCTGCTTTTATTTTAGTGGCGTTGATTGTTGGATCACGGGCTGCCAGCAATCTAATATAGCGCTTTTGGGCAGCTGTCAAAACAGTTGGGTGACCGCTGCGGGGTCGGTCAGCTAAAGTCCCCATTCCGTGATACCTCTGCAACGTAGCCACGACACAGGATTGGTATATAGCAAGTCTGCGTGCTAGTACTCTCGTGGTGTATCCTTCTTCCCTCAAAGTTACTATTCTTGCTCGTAAAACCTCTGATAATCCTCTTGGCATTTTTTCAATCACAACTTTCCGCAAAAAATATCTTGAATCGGTTATAATTGAGTAAATCAGCTTTCTGAATGAGCGTAAGCTAGGCCTTTTAATATGAAAAAACAACTGAACGGTGTCATTGTTTTGTGTTCTAATTCTTTATTTTTAAATAAAGAATCCAAAAAGAAGAAAAAATCATAATATTAGGGGTTAAAGTATGAAATTGCCGTTTTATTGCAATAGGTTCTTTGAATTGACATAGAATCTTCATGGTTTGAGGTTTTCGAATGAAACTTTTTTCAAATGGTTTCTATGATGTTCTTTTTTTAAAAAATGTGAAACATTTGAATATCGACTTTCAATTCTTTTTGTTATTCAATTTAGACAAGAAAGATGGATACTGCGAAAATTCGAGTGATTATGAGGCACCCATTTTTCGTATTTTTTTATTTTATTGATTTGACGCAAGTGAGTCAATATTGTGGGTAAGGTAACGTTAAACCATGCCGCTAATTCCTGGGTAGTTTGACTAGGGTCGGCTTCCACTATCTCTCTTAATTCATCGTTATTCACCTGTGTGGGCGGTCTTCCTCGTGGCTCGTTCTTTAAGTCGAAATTTCCATCACGAAAGCGTTTAAACCAAAATCGCATGGTGCGTTCATTAGTAGACCCCTCTCCAAACGCAGCATTGATATTGCGGGCTGTTTCTGCCGCGTTAGTTCCGCGTCGGAACTAGTATTCAAAAATCACTCGAATTTTCGCAGTATCCATCTTTCTTGTCTAAATTGAATAACAAAAACAATTGAAAGTCGATATTCAAATGTTTCACATTTTTTAAAAAAAGAACATCATAGAAACCATTTGAAAAAAGTTTCATTCGAAAACCTCAAACCATGAAGATTCTATGTCAATTCAAAGAACCTATTGCAATAAAACGGCAATTTCATACTTTAACCCCTATTATAATCTACAGTAACAAAAAAGATTTCAGTTTTTCAAAGTGATCGCAAACTTTTTTTGATGTGTGTATGTCTATATCTGGTCAGTATACTTTTGACGACATAAAAATTTACAATAATACGTGATTGCTGACTGATAGCATCCAGCCCAACAAACATTTCCCCAAAATGAGAATAAATCGCCTTGCAATTTTCATTTACGTAGCTATTATCTATAAACACCCAGGTTAAAAATGTGATTGAGTGTATGAACATAAAAACGTTTGAACACGTGCATGAAAGCAACACAGGTGATCTGGGAATCCCAAAAGGTGGTGAAAATTAAATGAAATCTGTGAAAAATTCACACACTTTATGTTAGACTTACCTTGGCTCCCTGTCAAAGCGTCGATGTAAAAGTAAGTACTAAGTGACATGGCAGAGATTATGAAACAAACATACAAAGTCGAGAAATACAATGAACACAAACGAAAGACTATACTAAATTTCCATTAAAGAAAATTGTTTCTTACTCAACTATTATAAAACTTGTCAAAAGCAAGAGGATACTTTTACTGTGAAGGTGGACAATCGCATACAGCTGATAGACAGCAAAATTAAGCAAAAAATATACACCCTGTCATGTTATGAAGTGAAGAGAAACAGTGTCACGTCACAGATATCCACTGTAACGTCATATCCACTATGTGGCATAAATATTAAGCGTATTCAT
Source organism: Yponomeuta evonymella (assembly GCA_963969515.1). NCBI lineage: Eukaryota > Metazoa > Arthropoda > Insecta > Lepidoptera > Yponomeutidae > Yponomeuta > Yponomeuta evonymella. Next base: position 1,370,344 of record OZ018344.1, read on the forward strand.
TAAGTACAAGCTAATGTTTTTGACCAAAACTATTTTCTACGCTCAAGACAAAAGAGTAAAGTCATTTACCGTATAATGCCAGAAGTATAGAAAGCCGCCTTTGATTTTATATGACTAAATTATACGACAGACTGAAGTGGATATTTTATTATCTTATACGATGGTATGCTATAAACGATCTTAATTGTAGAAATGAGCCTAATCACCCACTAGTAGTATAACATGGCATTGGCTAATATGGTGATAAAACCAGTTTTTAATTACACACTTACATAAAATGGAACATCAGGAGGAAAATACGTACAGGTATAGCTCGAATAATGATAAATACATTTGTCAGTATGTAAGATGATAGAGTAAATGCAGGTGTTATAACGAGGTACCTCTTCATCTCGAATGTCCTTGAGCGTGTAGGAGACGACTGTGATGCCCATGTTGATCAGATCACTGGACGCCACCTCGAACACCTGGAAAATATTTTATTCTTGGATAATATACAGATAATTTTCCACATAACACAATCACTTGTTCTGAGTAATGGTAACAAGACAAAGACATCACAACAAAGAAAAAAACCTGCCGCAAGCTCAAGCTCAATCTAGACCTCATGCGCACCAAATGCTGTCGAAATCCTGACGTTTGCAATAGCAATTAGTATTGAATTTGATATTTACACCATGGGGATCATCGTTCAGGATTTGGTGCGCATAATGTACGAACAGTCCACATTATCCAAGGCTTGCCTACACTATTTCAGACTAACCTATACCAGCCCAGATTAAATCCGCTCATCTGTTTTGAGAAGTCATTCTGGTCCTTGTACATTTCCTCGAAGTTGACCAGCGCGATATTATATGCTGGACGTCTTCGATTCGCCAAAGGGTCCCTTCTGTAACAACCTGGGCCACTCCACACATCTCAGACTTTTGGAAGCTGATTCAGATCAGGCAAGGCTTTCGCAGACTTTTTTAGACCAAGCTAGAACCGGCTGGAATATTCCAGACCAGTCCAACCCAGGTTATTCCTATGCCAACCTAGACCAGTCCATACTATAACAGACTCATTAACAACAGTCAAGGCCGGCCCCAACCACGCCAGACCAAAGTTTATTTCTCACCACAAAGAAAAACATTCAAACAAAGCGTGTCTTACTTGTACATACAGACCTTGTAAATAAACCTTGCCAGTCTAATCCAGCCCACACCAGACCACGTCAGATCAGCTCACCTGTTTAGAGAACTTCTTCCGGTCCTTGTAGATCTCCTCCACAGTCATGGATCCCATGATGGCGCGCTGGTGGCCCTCCAGAGTCACGAGTGCGATGTGCTGGATCTCCTGCTCCGATTTGCCGAGGAACTGTTCGCATGCTGACAGTAGCATCTCGGCGTTTTGACCCTGGATCTTCACCTGGGGAGCGGAAGAAGGCGTAACGTCATTTATTATCTTGTAATTACAGAATAACAAAAACACGCACCAAATGTTTCTTAAAAACGACCCAGAACAAACGAATTGCTGGTAGGCTGACTTTGGGATTCTGTACATCACGTTCCTAGTAGGCAAAAATTATAAGACAGAGGGTGTTATTTTTAGAAACACGATTCCCTTAAAACACTCAATAAACGGATTATAAATAATCTGTGGTAGTCTTTCCCTTCGAAAGTCTCTACAAAAAACTATTAATACGGCGTTGATGGAGTGTTTTAAGGAATCGTCTTTTAGAAAAAAAAAAAACACCGTACGACATAACTAGCTTCTGACAAAAGAATAGTTAATGATTAAAGTATGATCCGTTCAACAGCATCGAAGTTCAAAAGGCATAATTATAAAGGTTCATTACTAATTTCAACACACTCCAATTTCGAGTAAAACTATGCGTGACTCGTCCCTCGGGTTGATTGAATTGACGTCATGGAGAGGCCTAGCTTAACACATCGTGTAACGAACCGTTACAGGGGTCTCTCGAGAAGACAAAGGTTAAATGGAAAATTGAATTTATTGAAATTATTGAGAGGTCGCAACCCGCGCGAGAAGGATGATTAAAGACAAACTTGTGTCGAGCGCCCGCGGGAGCCTGGAGCCTGAAAGGACTGACTGAGGTCTAGCAGCAGCAAGCATTGCAAACTAATGAAATTGTAGTTTTTCTTGTTTTATTGAGAATAAATATTAATAAATAAATAATTTAGGGTACAGCAGAACGTAGCTTTTATTGCTTGTGATATAAAAACGAGAATCGTACCTACATACTATGACGTTTATTTAGACTACGAAATCTTGTATGAAGATCAAATATTATATTTATCACTTATTATTAATGTATCACTTGTTTATCCCTATTAGACCATTGTTACGCTATAGTGATACATTTATCGAGTCTAAACGCGATTGCATAACTATCACAAGTCTATAAAAATACTATTCTTACGCGCCGCAGCGATTTCGAGTGGAAGTTATGTGTAAAGTGTGGATGTTAAATTGGATTAAAATAAACGTCTCATTGGTGCGTTTATGCTTGCGGTTCCCAGGTGTTCTTCGCGTAAAATAAATAAATAACTTCCACACAACACAATCACAAAAATATATGGTTTCCTGCCAGTCCATACTTTCTATCCATATTGTACAATACAGAAGTAGGGTCAATGCCCGATTTTAGGTCGTCGATCCAGCAAGCTGGCACGCGTCCTACACTACATTTGGCACCATATTTGTCGCCTCTATTTAGAATCTGCAGAACCTCCTTTATATATGAAAAAAAACTAAAATTTGTTTATTTGCACAAGTAAAGGTATTGCAAATAAGACGGTGGCCAGTCAGTCGACTAAACTCACGATACTTTCGGATACTTTTTATCGCGACGAGAAAATCTAGGCTTATTTTGCTGAACATTCTCTACGAATCGCTACATTTAATCATCACCACTGTTAACCATCATCATCACCCATCATTTCAGGCATGCGCCAATCGCTTCTACTCCAATGGTTCTCTTGTAGATCTTACTTGCTGCTTAGTACAATGACAGCTGCATGAACGCGGCGATTTCTTTTCATTGCCGCTTTAAGTCTACACGAGCACACTCATCAAACATTCTAGGCGGCAATGCTATTGTATGAAAAAAATATGTTGCGTAACCTGACCGTGTAATCGCCACTGTAGTATATTGCACACGATCGAGGCCCTAGTTGGTTGTCGAAATACGCAACTAAGACCAGTCGCCAACTCCCACACTAGTAAATGGTTATAGACGTCATACTGACAAATATCCAGTATATTTATATCTGTAATACCACTACAGTCCTGTGAAATTTATTTTTAGACTACATAATGATAGAAGTAGATTGCGAACGCTCGATAAGTTGATTGCGCGCTGCAATCCACGTCAATACATTAAAATGAGCTCGGATCTCGGGTTTGATCCATACTGGAAATCCAAATATCTCTTATCAGCATAATGATTATTCAAAGTTTACTCGTCGCAAACGAGATAAAATTTTCTACACGATAGGACTCTACACTGCTCTTATCTGCTTATTTTGTTTCTGTGATGTGTCTTGTTGGTATAATAAATGTCTTTCTTTTTCTTCTTCTTCATACACTGGCACGGTTTATTTATTTGAATTACGCAATTTTTTTATGTCACATTTGTAATTTAGTTGTAAGTATCACTGTACTGTGTTAATTAATTTGCGAATACACTGAGTAGATACAACAGTTGTAACAAGTCAACTTTTTTTTTATTTTTTTTTATAAACGGGATAACATTTTGAATAAAAAAAAATGTATTTTCCGACGTCACACTACGCAAAAAGGGGTTAACCGGGTTACCCATCCCCTTATCAGTGTTATGCAAGATCCATGTTATGTAAATATATAAGCGCCTTCAGTAAACAATTCATCGCGAATATATAACGATATCACCTCGAAACTGAAAATCCTCAAAACAACTCCTTATCTCTCCCTATCATGTGTAAAAGCAGTTACTTGGAACAACACATAAAACTATTTTCCATCCGACGTCAATCTTCAGTGAAAGGGTTGGCAGCTGACGCCTCAGACCGACAGAATCGGGAAGAGTAGAATGAAAAGCACCCGAAACCGGCCAATGAGCATGGAACTATTCCATGATGGTACGATCGACAGTACATCAACTTACTTTGAAAAGACTATGGATAAAATGGAAATGGACAGTTTTTTGTCCATTTTTCTCCAAAACATGACATTATGTTTAACGTTTAACGTAACCCTCATGAAGTTGCTACTTTGAATGAAAATACTGACTTTCACACCCAAGCACTGTACTCACTTATGTTACTGGCGTATATGCTGTCGACTGTACTATTGTACGCGATTATTTCACGACGTACTTTATTGCAATAACATTTAATTCCACAGCGGAACAATTGCTATTATCCACACTAGGCCAACCGCTCATTATTCTTTCCATCCTCGTACAAGGGGCATAATTATCTTACTGCCATGCATAATAAATACGGCCGTGCCATTCCGAGTAATAATAGATCTATGCTGTCCCACCCAGCGCACCAGTGTATCATACGATCAATCGACCAAAGGTGTCCGTTACAACATAAATCTATATTCTTACTACTATGCGAAAATCGCTAAATTTGGATGGATGTTTGTTACGTGCGCATTTATGCATGCGTGTGTGTGTCGGTGAGTTGAGAGTATCGCTTGAGTTCAGCCTTACGATAGGAAAATTATCTTGGGATCGGGCCATTTTCTTCTCTTTATGGTCTTTAGTAGCTCCTTTAGTAGCACCTTTGTGCATTCTCTATGAACCCTTTCCAACTCAAGCCGTCCAAGATATTTTCCCCATCGGTCTCATCCTCATCATCATTCAGCCACAAGAAGTCCACTGCTGAACATAGGCCTCCTCCATCCAACCTTCGATAGGAGACGGCACATAAAGAAGAAGAGGAACATTATCAATGAAAAGCTCAACCTGCTGCAGCAAGTTCTGTACCCAACATGAAATAATAATAAAAACTTCCACACAACACAATAACTTGGCCTGGTCCCAAACTGGGATACCCTGTGCTATAGTAACCAGGCAAGGACGTCACAAACATGAAAACACACCCAGACTGAGGCCATTTGTTCCTACATGTGTGCGGCGGCCGCCAGTGGGAATCGAACCCACGACCTCTGTTTTGGTAGCTAAGCGCCTTAACGGCTAGACCAACGAGGCAGTCGAGAAATAGAGCATTGAAAGGACGCTACACGGAATCCCTGCCATGATCATGAACTTATTTTAGTTTCAGATATTTCGGCAACGTTGCAGGCTCCATCTCCATGAGGGACCTTATTGCAGGCACAAGGTCCATAGAGGTGATCTACTCAATTAAGTAAAGTAATAGTGTTACAAATTTACAATCCCGTATGTATCGCCAAGTATTTGTTGTTTCAACATATTTTACTAATGAATACCTTTGTATCGTAGCCACACTGTACTGAATAAAAATACGGAGAAATGAAAATTGCCGCTAATGCTGCGTAAGTAATCATAGCAAGTGAGCTATAAAATGCCTCGTGAACAATAGGTTTTTATTATGAATAACATGTTTGAATTATACATTTTTAGGGTTCCGTACCTACCGTACCTAAAGGGTAAGGGACCCTATTACTAAGACTCCGCTGTCCGTCCGTCCATCTATCACCAGGCTGTATCTCATGAACTGTGACAGTTAGACAGTTGAATTTTTCACAGATGATGTATTTCTGTTGCCGTTATAAAAATAAATACTAAAAATAAGATAAAATAAAGATGCCGGCGATTAGGACCGAATTCTTATTTTTCGATGTGTGTAATTGTCCAAATGATTATCTGGACGAAGTCTTCTTTATGAAAATTCTTAATTTTACTAATTCTTAATTTTCCGAATTTTTCGTATTCCTAATTATGGTTAGGACGAATTCGCATTTTTCGAAATAAGTACAGTCAAACAAAATGCACTTTTTGGATATCATCCAAATCCCAATTAATTAAATTAAAGGAAAAAAAAATTAAAATGTAACATGGAAACACGAAGTTTATTATCATATAATCATTCAATTAGGTCCATTATATATATATATATATATATATATATATATATATAATTCTGCTGTACGTGTGTATGTCACTGAACTCCTCCTAAACGGCTGGAACGATATTGTTTATATATATATCGCTATATCGTTTCACTATTATATATATATATATATATATATATATATATATATATATATATATATAATGGACCTAATTGAATGATTTTTTTTGTATGCGTTTGGGTGGCGCCCTGGGTGGTTTAGATTCACAAATCATCCCGACAGATGGCGCTGTAGTCAGGACGACTGTTGGGTCGTTTTTTTTTATTTTGTTTCTTAATCTCTATAGAATATTACAGGTTATTTAAATCTTATACCTATTCAAGAAATCTTACAGCGGACCTTAGAAGAAACGAACCGATGGCATGTTTGTTTACAGTTTACATTCCAGATATCTGTCATATTGACAGGAACTTGACATTTTACTGATTATCGAAACTATCGCAAAGAGTTCCGCATAGGAGCGGTTAGGTGAAGAAAGAGGTCGAGAAAGGCAAACTTAGCAATTCACAAAATCGCTAACTGTACTTTTTATTGAAAAAAAACAACATTCGTCCTAACCATAATTAGGAATATGAAAAATTCGGAAAATTAAGAATTAGTAAAATTAAGAATTTTTATAAAGAAGAGTTCGTCCAGATAATCATTTGGACAATTACACATCGAAAAATAAGAATTCGGTCCTAATCGCCGGCATCAAAATAAATATTTAAAGGAGGCTCCCATACAACAAACGTGATTTTTTGCCGTTTTTTGCTCGATATTAATAAAGGCAACAAGTAGACGCCTGAGATATTCAAATGTTGTATAGATAATGGTACGGAACCCTACGTGCGCGAGTCCGACTCGCACTTGGCCGGTTTTTTATAAAGCGTAATATTAGCGTCAGTCGGTCATTTCTGTTAAATTGAGTGTTCGGACACGAAAGGTCTGGAAACGGGTAGACAGATAGATAGAATATTCTATATTGTACACGAGGAACCGGATACCGTGACGGTAAACAAATTGGCGGTAACCAACTAATGTTCTGTGGCAGTGAGGTGAATCGGCACGCCTCACAGTAGGCCGAAAATCACGTTTCATAGACATTCAAACTGACATGTCATAAGTGACGCTTTTTTTGCTTAGATGTGATGGAGAATACTTGCTATATGCCTTACATAATGAACTTTCAGGTTTATAATCGTAAACAACGCGCTCAGAATTTTTTTCGAAAAAATTTGTATGGGGTCGACATAAAAAATTATGATATCTCCGTAATCGCACAATTGCGCCTAATATCCTCTGAGGTTATTAATATATACATTATTTAGGATTTTTTGGCATACTTGATGTTGCGGTCAACCATGCGTTTTTTTTTTCTTCGATTTTAAAAATTTCACTAAAGTTTTTTTCCATTTTTACAAATATTAAGTTTTACATGAATGCATATAGACTGGGCATTCATGAAAATTAATTGTGTGCTATATTAGAAGGTAAAATACATTAAAAAAGCTTAATATCTTGATTTTTTCAACATATTATATATTTACATCATAGGAACATTTACACATATCAAACTAAGTTTAATTAACAACTAAGTGTACTGATGATGAACTAACAAAATAATTGTGTTTCGACTCTCTAAAAATGCTAAAAAAATTGATTTAAAAATTATTACAATAAAATTATATGATAAAAATATAAATAAAACAATAAATATATTACTTTAAAATATTGCCTAATCTGAATCACTATCTTCAGAGTCAAACTCCGAGTCAGAGTTTATATCAGCAATATCCCTAAACTCGAATTCAGGCGTTTCAATGTTCAGCAGATCCAATGTTTCCGCAAACAAAGTTTTCTTTTTTTTGCATCCATCGTTGGTCGTATTGCTGAAATAAACGGATCGGAAGAGATAATAAGGAAATTAAATATATCTTCGTTTGAACTCAGTCTGCTCTTCTTACGTGAGTGATGTTCCCTGAATCTTCTGAAATCCTTATTTCGCGCTTCTGAAGCTTCTTCTGATAAACTCCCAATCGGTACTATTGCGTTAGCAGCAATAATTTCAGCTCCATGAAGCAGTATCGTGTGCACTGTTGATGACATGTAGTACCAGTTGTATAATTCTACATACTTTTCAGCAGTTGTGTAGGCATATTCTTTAAATTTTGAAACATTGATGGATTGACCTGAAGTTATGGCTTGCAAAATCACATTAAATCTTCGGATCAGATCTTCATCTAGTCCAGTGATACTTGCAGTCTTTTCAGGAAATTCGAAGAATCGTCGTGCAGTGTTGCCGTCATTAGTTGTGCCATAGCCTTGTTTTACGACATCAATCAATAGGTTGAGTTCCGTTTTGAACTTGGCTTGGATTGATTTTTTTCTTGCATCCACTGCAGCTTTCTCACTTTCTGTTCTAGCAGACCACTTCTTAATATCTAATTTATATGCGATATGCAAAAGACATTCCATAATGTTAATGCGCGCATGTAGTGATGAAAGTCCGAGATCCATCAAGTCATCTTCTGTACATTTCTTTCTAACTTCTTCTAACTTGTTCATCTCCGAAGGTTTCGCCAAACAAATATAGCAAGCTGCATTCGATCTTACGTAAGGAGAGAGGTAAGTTTTTATTTTGGCATCAACCATGGTGAGCATTAGCTTATGACTCACCATATTGCTATCACAATCAGATGGTTGGAGAGCTGATATCTCAGCTTTGACTCTTTCATTTTCTTTCTTCACCACTGTTTCACTTTCTTTAACAAAGATGAACTGCACTGGACGACAATACGCTGCGGAGCATGACTTTGGGTTCTCCCAAACTGTAACATCTTCACAAGTCATCTTCAGTGGTGACAACGAAGTCATGAAGATACTTGAGTCATCTTCTGTAGAATCCATTTTCTGTTTGTATCTGCTTTGGCTGGATGCTCCGTCAAAACCGTATTTTGATATTAAAACCAGTTCTTTATTTTGCATACTTTCTGGCAACGATTGAATTATTCTTTTTGCTGTCAGATCTAGCAAAACTTGCAGTGAAATTTTCGCTGAGGAATCTGTCACCGTAATTGCATTTTTTGGTTCAGGTGGAAAGCACACACTCTTCTCTTTTTGCACGCAGTAATTCGAAGGGTACAAGTGTTTAAGGCCTTCTCGAATTGCTGATTCTCGCAGAGTTATGTATTGCCACTTTGATAATTTCAGAGATATTAGTAAACCAAATGCTTTTTGAGGTGAAAACGTTTCTTTAGTGGTTGGTATGGGAGTTAAATCATGTAGATTTTTGATTGATTCTGGATGTTGTACCATGTATTCAATCACAGAACCCATGTTGTTCTGGCCTTCATCTTTTAACTTTGAAATCGTAGCAAATACGAGCTCACTGGAATCTTTGTCAGTCAGGTCTCCACTTCGCCTCTTTTTCTGTTTCGTTCCCAAGTCTTCAAAAGGTTTACGATTGGCGATTTTTCTTTTCGTCATTGTTCCAGTTGATGATGTAGATGGCTCACTAGATGAACCAGTAGCGCTTGATGATGACTCCAAAAGGGGCACTATAGGACTTCCTTCATGCTGAATAATCGATTGCATATTTTCTTTCAAGCAACTCGGCCAATCAACATCAGTTTCAAGCCAACTTTCGTAGTGAGTTCGGAATATCTCATATTTCCGATGTGTTGATTCATATCGTTTCTGTGCAGCCCTAGTGAATCTCCGGCAAAATTATTTTAAAGTCACACAATCTTCTTCAGATACACTGTTGTTTAAATGAGATAGCACTGTTTCGAACAAAAAATTATAGTCACTGAGTTTGTGTGCTTTTCTCAAAATAACGAACAAATCCAAATTAGTTACGATGCTTGCCATAATGTTTTTACTTTCAATGATTGAAGTATACTAAATTATTTTCTTCAAGTGTATTCCTATTTATTGCGATCGATTTTAGTGTATGTGCCCGAACAAGTAATTTACTAACTACCCTCTAATGTACTAACTTATGAGAAACTAATTATTCTATAGATAAAGGTATTCAACAAGTCGGCAGTTATTTAAAACATCATTTACAAACTATAATTTCCCTAATTTTATTGAAGATTTAGAGGATCATTAGACAATTGTCAGATATCAGCTAATGAGTAAGCTATTTTCGCTTTCTACTATTGTACATAATTATTTTGCATTAATGCCTAGTCTATATACGCCTATGTTAAGCTTAATATTAGGTAAAAATGAAAAAATAAACAAAAAAAATTGGTAAATTTTTAAAAATCGAAGAAAAAAAAAACGCATGGTTGACCGCAACATGAAGTATGCCAAAAAATCCTAAATAATGTATATATTAATAACCTCAGAGGATATTAGGCGCAATTGTGCGATTACGGAGATATCATAATTTTTTATGCCGACTCCATACAATTTTTTTCGAAAAAAAATCTGAGCGCATTGTTTACGATTATAAACCTAAAAGTTCATTATGTAAGGCATATAGCAAGTATTCTCCATCACATCCAAGCAAAAAAAGCGTCACTTATGACATGTCAGTTTGAATGTCTATGAAACGTGATTTTCGGCCTACTGTGCGCCTCTTCGGATCGGATCACTCGCAGTTTAGGATTCCGTAGAAGGACGAGTTTATGTCCCAGGCACCGCAGCGTCCGAGTGGTCCCTTCACCCATCTAGTGTGAGTGAAGATGCCACTGGACGCTGCATAAATCACATCATTACGTAGACGTAAAGGCCACAGTTTTAATATATTTATTGCACACCGGTAAACCAAATACAATGGCAATGTGGCGGACTTAATAGGGTTATATATAAGGTACAAATATTAGGATTTTATTTTATTTAACTACCTTAAACTTTACAGAAGTAACAACTTCATCGCAGTAATTTTCGAGGAAAACTGTAGGGAGATTTTACTTTCATAATTTTTTCGACTATTAGTTGTTATCTTGTAAAGCCTACTTAGCTGTGATAGTTTTCCTTTTACGTCCCACTGCAGGGCACAGGCCTTCTCTCAGAGAGAGAGTATGGGCTTAATCACCACGCGTGCCCACCGTGGATTGGCGATTTCAAGCGCTGAGTGTGAATAGCTCAGACACTCAGGTTTCCTCACGATGTTTTCCTTCACCGTTAGCGAGTGGTATTGCTACTATAACTTCACAAATGTATATAACTTAGAAAACAAAGTCATAGGTACATGCCCGCACTGGGAATCGAGTCATCAGAAAAAAAATATTATTATTACTATTATTAAATTCGTTACTGCATTGAAAACAAGTTTTGTTATAATTGCGTACTTATGGCCAAATAGCATTTTCTTCCAGTCGACCTCTGTCTTGTGGATAAATTGGCCGGGGCAATACATATAAGTAGATAAATTACTTAAATACAAAAAACAGGGGGGCAAGAGCACATACATAAATATATATGTATCTGCTATTGCCCTACATTTTTTCGCCGCTTTCGAATTCGGTTCACTAAATAGGGAGCAAAGCAAAGCAACGGACCTGTGCGATGCCAGTGACAGAGATGGGCACGCCCTGGCTGGTGTAGACGGTGGGCGACTCCACCTGGAGGGTCATGGTGTTCAGCGAGATCCGCTGCACGCGCTGCACGGCTGGCCAGACGAACGCGCGCCCGCCGGGCACGAGCAGCGGCTTGGAGTAACAGCATCCTGGTCGGCAGGGGAGGAGACGCCGTTACGTTTCGTTCAATCACCAGGGGGGCATATCATGAAACTACAATTCACAGTTTATTATGACTATATGTAGATGTCTATCTGGTATGATGTATGTCGGGTGTTACTTTGAATAACAGGATACGCAATAGTTTGATTAAAGAACGTCGTGGACTGAAAGAGGATGTAGTGACTAGAATTGAGAAAGGAATGTTGCGTTGGAGAGGATGAAGGAAGAAAGATTTACCAAATAACCGGTTATTTGATTTGAGATTAACCGGGCGGAACGGCCGGTAAGTGACGTCGCAGGCGGAAATACTTCGACCAAATAGGGGATGTAGCAAAGGGCAAGATAAAAAGTACACGAAACTGGCGTGCGTGCATGCAACGACTAATGAATGTTGAGGAAGCGAAAGTGATCTGTCAGGAACGTGGCAAGTGGCAGTCCCAGGTCTCTGCCTACCCCTCTAGGATAAGGGCGTGAGTTTATGTATGTATACGTAGATGCAAAAGGCCAAAGTTAATATATTAAATTGTCAGTGTAAACCATGAATTGTACTTGTATGAAATAGGGCCCTAAATGTTCCACGCGAGCAGTAAAACGATAACAGTACACTAGACATTTAATTTAAAAAAACTGCTTTGAAGAAAACATGTTATATTGTTTTTGTTGCACTAACCCGTGGTGAGGACAATTTTAAAAACTTGAGTTTTAACCCAATTTTAAAGACTTGAACCCGCGACCTCTAACCGTGCCAGGGCTCTCCCAACTGAGCTAATGGTTAGCCTCTAAAAAGGTTTTTAAGAAACCATGTACTAAAAGAGAAGTAATTTTCTCATTGATCCAATTAACACATCGTGACCATATTTGGATCACCCTTACGGCACCACTTTTTAACGAAGTGACAGTGTAGTACAGAATCGAATTAACGAACTAAAAACCTCCTGAAAGTAAAAACAAATATGTATTTTAAAAATTTTCTCTGACATGGAAGGAAGCCTACTTCCATATAAAATTACTCAAACCTCTCTAAATATGTTCATGATTATCTATTAAAGTAATAATTTTAGCAGGCCAGGTACCCTTCCACAAAATTCGCACATTATTAAACATAAATCTTTAGCGCCAATTATTCGCAAAGAATCACATAGCAGAGCAAAAAGGCAAGCGAGCTACTAATAATAGTACATTATGATACAAGTGTGTAATGTTGGTGATTACCGCTGAGGCAGCATTGGGACCCGAGCCGTTAGGTAAGGGTCTTAAGAGAGCCGAGGATGGTAAACATCAATACACACGTGTATCATACGACGTTTTTCAACATAGGTAGTGTGAAGAAAATAATAGGTACCTACTAAAAATAACTATGATTTCAACAGTGAAAATTAGTTGTGAAAATATTTTCGCAATGGCGGGAAAAATTAATCAGTCAGTTATCCTATGCGCAATGGCGATCGGCCATAAACTAAAAGAATGCGGTTTCTTTTTTTTACTTTTCGCGGATAGCGTTTTAGCCACGTACAAAATGGGGAATTCAAAGATTTCTTTATTATTATTACAAAGAAAACAATACTTATATTTGATTGCAAGTTTTATTAATTAAAAAAGTACAAGTTGAAATTATCTATTTAAATACGAAGTTGCATGAAATGAGCAAGCAATAGGTACATTAATTTATTTATTTGTATTATTGAACACAATGTTTTTTGTATCGAAACTTTTTTGACAACAACCAATAAAATAAATAAAAACCGACCAAGTGCGCGTCAGGCCACGCGCAATGTAGGGTTCCATCGAAAGAGGGTTTTTTTTCTGCTTTACTGAACTAACAACTTCATCGAAGTCATTTTCAATGGATTTTGTACGAATTTTGACTTTTACAAATTGGTTGTCTATTACTCGTTAACTAGTAAAGCCTACTTAGCCGTGATATTTTTCCTTTCAAGTTCATTATATGTGCTACTACCCTGAATTTTTTCAGGCCAGTTTAGCCAGGAGATGGGGGGACACCCTACTCGGACAAAAAAATTGCGCTTTAAAGCTTAATATTTCGCAAACGGAGCCCTAAATCGAAAAATGGTCTTCGTACACTCACAATATTTTTCAACGACCAATCCAACAATACCCCACATGAAGGGGTAGACGAGAAAAATTCATCCTCACTTTTCATGTTAGGGGAGGTACAGTAAAGAAAAATAATCTCCAACATTGTATTGTTTGCGTGATATACCTATATGTATACAAACACCAAATAACAGTTTTCTAGTACCACCGGTCTTTGCGCTAAGCCACGGACGGACAGACAGTCAGACGGACATGGCGAAACGGATATAAGGATTCCTTATAGTTCGGACTACGGAACCCTAAAAAACTCTATAACTCACTTGTGAATAACAGCAATGAAAATGTCAGTTTCATTACAGGTATCATTATGTGCCTAATTGTAGTGAAATTAGAGCCATTTTATGAGCAAGTGAGTTGAAAAATGTTTAATCTTTCAATCTCTCAGAGAAAAATAGAGCAATATACTTAAGAGCATGCAACAACATTTGTGGTGCAAAAGTTTTAACATTTGACTAAAGGTCACATTCATAATGCATCTTTATTACAATTTAATCTCTATATCAATGTTAAATGCTGTCTATGAATCAACCGGTGAATCATAAAGATTTTATAATGAACACTCGGGTATAGCCGATCGCCATATGATAACTATTCAGTAACATTTTTCATCTAGGGGATTCCCTGTATGAAATCTCTTGATAGTATTGAGATATTATTACATAAACATATTGATATATACCAATAACTGATGACTGATGGCCGCTGGGGCGAAAAAGTTCTGACCTGGCGACCGCGGACCGGACGACGCAGCGTGGGCAGACCCACCACCAGATGGTCTGACGACCTGGTTACGGTGGCGGGGAGTCGATGGATGTGTACTTCTCCACTTACGGGGTATTGGTATCTTGTTAATTGGATCAGAACGTAAAGAATTTATATTTCGTTCAATATACAATGTTATAAACGTTGCCTTCAGACCGAGTTTGAGTGGAAAATAATTACACTTGTTTATAGGTTAACGTCGAATATTGGACTCTTCGCAAAAGGATAACGCAAGTACTTAACCTATATCGGGCTAGCAGGTTTCACCACAACACAATTTCAATTAATTTCTGAATTTCTAGAATATTTTTTTACATTATCTATGTATTACTTCTTACGCTATCTAAATATTCTGCAAAAATATCAACAGGCTATGACAATGTACTTAATAATACAGCAGCTTTTACATACATGCTCTGGTCTGTTATGTTATGGGCACTTTTTTGTTCTGTGTGTTATGGGTGACTTTGGCCATTGCATCAACGTAATGAGATGATTTATACAGCGTCCAGTGGCACCATCACTCACACTAGATGGGTGAAGGGACCACTCGGATGCTGCAGTGCCTGGGACATAGTTTTCTTAGATGGAGTAGGCTTGCCCAGCACCTATACCATCCTGACAGCTTAGTCGGCTGAGCCCACCGCCCGAATTTGTAGTAGCAATACAACACGCTAACTGCTAAACCCGCGGCTTGCTTGGCTCCACACGTATTGCCTTGTCTTTCCTGTTGGTGATTTCAACACAGTTACAATTGCTGAGTGAAGACCGCTTTAGGGAATCAGTACTTAAAAGCCGTTTCTTTATTAAATCAATTTCAAATACTACTTGTGTCTTATAGGTTTGAAAGTTTGTAAGTATTTATGCACATAATTCATATGTAAATACAGTACTTTGGTATTAGGAATGGTCATCCCTGCCTGTGGGAGTAGCCAGGATTTTATTCAGGGGGGGGGGACAAAACTTATTATATACTATATATACTCCAAAAATCATGCTCCATTAATAAAACCAATTATATTCACTTTATTTGCATATCAATAATATCGAGGTTTTTCACAAAACAGTATTTACTTAGGTAGAGCTGGTTCTATCACATGTTGCGCCTGTATCATGGCCCCATGCACAATAAAGAAAAAAAGAAAGAAAGAATAATAATTTACTGCCATGCAAGGTTTACAGTGATTATATTATAGCTAGTAGACAGGACTTGAGTAAAAGAGACTTAAACTAATGTGGTTTGCACAAGGTCCTATCAATAGGAATGCATGACAATAAGACGTACGCTCAGCATATAGTAGCAGTGTCACTCGCTAACGGTGAAGGAAAACATCGTGAGGAAACCTGGGTGTCTGAGCTATTCACATACCTCAGTGCTTGAAAACGCGAATCCGCGGTGGGCAAGCATGGTGATTAAGCCCATACTCTCTCCCCGAGAAAAGGCCTGTGCCCTACTATAGGCTGCTTATGCTTAAGCATATACCCATACTCCAGGAAATTGGGAACCAATCTTCTCACAATCCTAAAGAAATATGAGAGATGTTTTCTTCATATTTTCTCTTAGTTTCTGAGCCCTCTTCTCCCAATGCTTACAATATTGATGGCTTTTCGGATGCTGACTATGGTAATGTAGCAAATTATTTACCACACAGAGTTTGAGGAAACTGAGGTTGAAACAATGCTTAGTTCATCATCATCATCATCATCAGCCATTTGACGCCCACTGCAGGACGCAGGCCTCCTTCGTGGTTTTCATAACCACGAGGGGTTTTGCCATAGTCGCCACGCTTGGCAGGCGGGTTGGCGATCGCAGTATGCGGTTGGAATCTCAGGAAGACGCTGCTGCCCGTCTCCTGGAAATTGATTTCCTTAGTCGCCTTCTACGACATCCACGGAAGGAAATGGAATTACGCTATTCTTAATCCGGCGCCACACGGAACATTATAGTGGCTTGGACTGTAATAAGGGACCTGGTCCAGACAAGGTTGGCCCTCTGTTTTGAAAAATTTTGCTTGTTATCTATGTGTTCCCTTAACCACTCCTCTGCCGTGTCACAGATCTCTGCCCAAGTATGTATAGACCACATATACAGCCCATTAGCGAGGGCAGTCATAAGGTTAACTCTCCTATTTAAAGTCTGCGTTAAGGTAAAATTTCGGAATACTGGCAGCTAGCACAAGTAACACCAATATTCAAGGCGGGGGCGAAGCACTTGGTCTGTAACAACTGCCCAGTTTCCATACTATCTGCCACAGCAAAGTTAATCAAACAACTAGTATGCGCCAGACTCTATGCTCACATTGAAATGTCACTTGATGTAAATCAGCATAGCTTTGTAAATGCAAAGTCAACAGTTACAAATCTTCTAGTATCATCATCATTAGCCATTTGACATCACTGCAGGATATAGGCCTTCCTCTAACCATGAGGGGTTTTGCCTTAGTCGCTTAATTTATTTCCTTAGTCGCCTTCTACGACATCCATGGTAGGAAATGGAGTGACGCTATTTTTAATCCAGCGCCACAAAGATCTTCTAGTATATTCAAATTTTATTTTTTAATATCTAGATTGTAACATCCCTGTAGACTATTAGATTTCCATAAAGTGTTGAACAAGGTTGACTATCATTTATTATTGAAGAAATTGTCTTACAATGGGATAAAGGGAAATCTTCTTAGATGGTTCGCTTATTATTTGCAGTGCAGGCATCATGCGGTTACAATGAATGGTTACATATCATATGTCTCTACCAATAGTTCTGGTGTTCCTGAGGAATACTTTGCAGTAAACGCATTGCAGTAAAAGATAAAGGCTCTTGAAATTTTTCTACAAGGATCTCACCGAAGATCGTCAAGGGGCTTGAAGGGCCACAAAACCAACATAAACGAGGCCTTTAGATGATAAAGGCACCGGAAATTTTCGGAAGTACTCCGACCGAGCCTGAACAGGGGAGGATTAATTTCAGAAGGTGTAGAGCTATTGTCTACACCTTCTGAAATTAATCAACAAAACTACAGTGACACAAAAATGCTGATAACTTTATATTCGCACAGTAGAGTCAAATTACATTTTACATTGACGGGCTTCCACCAACTATTCTTATATTCACACACAAATCTGTGCTTGCTGTACCCAAAATGATTAATCTCAGATAGAATTATGGATTGTGTGGAAAGGTCGGGGACTACAAGTACGCAGGAATTTCAATAATAAAGAGGAAGCTTGTGTGATTGTTCTAATACTAGATCGCAAAGGCGCTCTACTCACCCGAAACAACGAGTGCTTCATTCGGTCCACAGGTCACAAAACCCCACGACATTTCGATAATAACACTCAGTTTTATTTAGAACTACAAATGGCGAGGCAAATTAAATAACTTCATGTAATGCTATGATAATATTGCTTTTAAAAACGACAAAACTTGAGTCCAGCTTCATAAAAGGGCGACCGCCACATTTGGTGTTGCTATACGAAACAAACAGTCAAACTAAACATAGAATATTTTGTATTAACGATCATCATAGAGTAAGCTTGATACCTTACACATTCAATCCATAATTCCACTCTTGCGTGTACTTATTGACAGTGATATTCCATCATGTACGTACTAGCAATTTCTGTATAGGTAGGTACTGTGTTTCAATAAGAACTTGCCAGTTAGCTGGACTAACCTTCTTCTAAGATTTTTCCTTATTAATTACAATAATTTCTTTTGGGTTAGTACAGCGTGCCAACGAGATCTTATTACTAAGCTTACGTTGCCTAACCTGTCTGATCTACGTTACAAAGGCTATATAATTTGAACCGTAGGTAATAATATATAATATAATTTAAACTAATAACCGTGACGTAACCGTGCTAGGTAGGTGCTTAGAGTTAAAAATACTTCACACACCTTTATTCCAATAAGTCCGTTTTGCGAAATAAGAGGATTGCTAAAATTTAAATAAAATAGGTGTGCAAAGTGGCAGTGGGCGGGGCACATATCACGCAGAACTGATGGCCGATGGGGCCGAAAAGTTCTCGAATAGAGACCACATATTGGCAAGCGCAGCGTAGGACGACCAGCCACAAAATGGACAGATGACCTCATCCAAGTGGCAGGAAGGCACTGGATGCAGGCCGCTTCCAACCGGTCATTTTGGAAATCCATGAATGATGCCTATGTCCAGCAGTGGACTTCTTGTGGCTGAATGATGATGATAATGATCAGATGTGCAAAATCTGATATGAAATTTTTGCCATTCAGATATTGGCAGTATAATGTTAAATTTAACTTTCAGCTTATTATATAAGTTGACGCAATAATATTACTATAGGATTTATTCACTTTCATTACTTACCAATGTTTTAAATATGCTGCCGATAAGATTTGGAATACCATCCTACCTAATTTACCTACGTAACTTCACTCACTACTATTGGAACTTTACAAAAAAAAATTAAAGAATATGTTTTCAGCGCGCACGTTATCGGCAATTTCCCTCTTTGACTTTTTGTACTATCAAGCAATAATTAACAACTTTAATACACTCACACCCACACCCGCTTGTTCAAGAATATAATGTCCCTAGTAGGCAATTAAGAACCTAACTAAAATCAAAATGTAGGTACTCAGCTACGGATTAGAACTCTCCAGAATTGTAGCTTAAACGTTATTGCACAACATTAATGAAACAGAAAGTTGGCAATTACTTAAATGGTTTGAAAATATTTTGAATTTCTGTAAAAACATCATTCTTTTTCTTTCAAGGCACGTTTCGAGTGCATTCATATAATGCTCATCATCAAACTGACAAGTTTCATGAGGATGTATAGTCGAAATTCAACTTCAATGCCAGATCTACCTAGTAATCAAATTATTACAGCCAAACAAAGGTTGATGGCAGTTACAATAAATAAATTAAATCTTTGAAACTTATTTATTTGTTTATCGGAGTAACTAACACGTATTGTTTTTTTTTTATAATAACTACCTGTGTATTCCAAGCCTTTGACGACTTTTTATTTACCATTAGCAAATTATTATAGCACTCTCATTTGTTTGTTTTAGCACTGAAATTTTTCATTATATGTGAACTACTTACACTTTATTTATGCCACTGACATTATGTAGTTAGTAATATTATTACCAATATCTATGAAACTTTTATACTTCTTAAGTATATTGTTACCATTTGGTATGGAATTATTATTGTTAAATTATTGTTTGGCTTAGTATAAATGTACCTTCTCCATTGATTACAGTTCAAAATGTGTCGTTACTGTACAAGAAATAGCGGACATGTAACTATGCGCTGTACGTGTCCGCGCCGCGTCACAAGCTATGCATATAATAACTTCCATAATAATAATGGCTTCCACACAATACAATCATTTGATATGCATACGCTCTTCCCCTTGCCGTATGTATATAAGAGACAGCATTTAATCCTTTACTAATCTGGACTTGGCCCCCGTGGTGGAGTACGGCCTATACCTTCCTCAGGGAAGAGACCTGTGCCCCTCGGTGGGGACATAATGGGTTGATGATGATGATTTATACTTTTATACTGATTCCAAATTTTTGTTAATTATTTTATGCTTAATATTATGCCTCACTGTTTTGTATTTATAAAGAATAAGTGTAGAAAATCGCGGCGGAGACTGAAAAACAGCATTAATGCTGAGGCTCCGACCATTTCAAAATTGTACTAAATTAAATTACTCTTAACATAAGCAAATTTGTTACTTTTGAATAAAGTTCTTTTTATTTATTTATTTAATCCTTTGGCAACCAAATATATGAAAATATCTGCATCAATGTTATTTCTTCAAATGTACAAATGCTGTTAGGATACGAGCTTTTGAAATAGAGGCATATGACCTCAACTAACGCTTGTCAGTACCGGTAGCAACGCTGGCGGGAAAGCGCATGACACGTAAGTACAGCTTCATAGGAAGTATTTCTTTTTAAATTATATTTGTTACGTACGGCGAGAGTGTAGTCGAACGTGTAGAATAATCTAGATGCTAGGTGCAGAAAGATTACGTGATAGTTACTTATGTATGTAGAGACAAGAGAACCTTGCAGAATAATCTATGTGCTAGAAAGAGACAGAGCTAGCTGTAATACAGAGATAGAGGGATATTCTAGAATGTCCGAAAGTCTTCTAAAACCTATTTCTGGTATCTTCGGTCTGATTCTGGGCACTTCAAGAAGATATTCAGCAGAGGCAGTACGATGACGCTAATCGCAAGTTTGTCAAAAATAACGACCTTATTGTACATTAATTGTCAAATTTTGACATTTTAGCGCCACAAAACGCGTGACTCGTGCCATCGTACTACCACTGCTGGAATTTAATGTTCTATAGTTTTCTAGTACCTTCAACGTCGTTCTAGGTACATCCCTGATAATGTTCTCTTCAAAACTTAGGTTAGCTGGTAGATAATGCTAAGTAGCCTTAAGCTCGCCTTTGTGCAAAACTGCCTGTTTTAAATGCAGTAAAGGATTTAATAATAATAATAATAAAGTTTGTAGTCTGGTCAAGTACAGTTCTATTATTACGTACTCGAGAGGATGGAAAGATATTGAACCTTCTCGAAGTGTGTGAGTGACACAGACAGAATATCTTTATCTTAACTATCTTTATTTAATATTTTAGTCGCCTTGATACATGAAAAAAAAAAATAGATTAATATTAATAGGTCATCACATCACTGTCGCGTAATGCAACTTCAAAAGGTCTTATCCTAACAGCATTTGAACCGGATAATAGAGGAAAACATCTCTGAAAATGTACCTAACATTTTAAGTTTATTACTAGTTACACTATGAGCATTGTCGTTTGCATACTTACAAATATTTCGCATGCTGTCGAAAACCGACGCGCGGCGTGTCGAGTAAACATCTTTGTCTGAGCGCATCATCCGAAAAATCGATTAGGGCTTGAGCGTGTAACATTATCAATGAGCGGGGAAGCAAATCGTCCAGCCAGCCAAAGATGAGCCCCGTCCCGCACCACACCCACCCCGCGCCTTTTTCACCAAGCACAAGAGCAGCCAGGAGCCAGCACCAAGCAACATGTGAAGCAAGCGAAGCGAAATCGCACGCAGCACGCATTTTTCGAGTTGTAAGTTTGTATTTTGTAATTTCGCTAAGCAACACAACATTATACGTACAATAAACGTTATTAACTGTTCACGAATACTTTCTATTTGATGGGAATGCACGGGATGAGAGAATTATTAAGTGTATCAAGCAAGAAGAACTCGATCGGAAGTTGTAAGCGTTGGCGTTTGTGTTTAAGTACCATAATAATTAGTTTTACACAGTTTGTGGGGCCAATAGTTTGTTTTATTCTCCCAATGAAACGCTGACCACTTTTTATTACATTTGGCTGGTGAGTGAAGTTTGTGATCAAATACCTATCAATAAAATAAACTAAGGTACCTACATAGGTACTTCTAGAGGTATTAGATAGGTAGTTCTAAATCTAACTGTTGGTAACTGTTAGACTCCAACTGGCTAATTGCTCCGTTGCATATTAATTATGTTGTCTATAAATTTAAATTAGTCATATTCATCTGGTACTTTCTCACTTTTCAGCGCCTGTTCCAGCCAGCAATGTCCACTATCATCCAATGCTACTGGGTAAGTACCATCCATCTTTTGTAATAGCAATACCACTCAACAACAAGGGTGCAGATGTAGCTCTAATATTGATAAACGCTTCATACATTATAAGGTGTTACTTGCAACTTTTTACGTCATAGTTTGAGTCCGATTTGCGTGGCTCGTTATTGTACCATGTGACTAGAATGAAAAAAATTAACAATGTTTATTTATTTATCTTTTAACATGGCCTTTCCAATTATATGAAAACTTTTTGTGCAAGTTCTCCATTAAAGGCTTAACAACATTCGTCTTTAATTCTAGTAAGCACTAAATTCTAGTAAGTCTAACTTCTAGAGTTTTAAAACTTAAAAAGAATTTGTCTTAATTAGACACAAGAGATATTTCAAAAGGAAAAGTCATGGATTAATTTGCACACATCATACTTAAATTTTGGGTCACTGAGCCAGCATGAATGAATTTTTCTAATTTGACTATTAAAGTGAATTAAGTACTTAATTAGGGCAATGAACTGTGACTAATGAATGTTGATGAAGCGAAACTGCCAGCGTCGTGGTAAATGGCAGACCCTGGTCTCTGCCTACCCTTCCAGGATATAGGCGTGAGTTTATGTATATATGCTGCCAAGGCCCCATTTCGTATACATAACTACAATTTATGGTTTACTATCCAGCATCTTCCTGCCACTTGGATGAGGTCATCTGTCCATCTTGTGGTTGATCGTCCTACGCTGCGCTTGCCGATATGTGGTCTCCATTCGAGAACTTTTCGGCCCCAGCGGCTATCAGCGGCCGCTTCCAACTGGTCTTTTTGGAAATCCATGGAGGAGGCCTATGCCCAGCAGTGGACTTCTTGTGGCTGAATGATGATGAGGTTTACTATGCCTATTTTATGTATCACAATTCATGTAGGAAGACTATTGTACTAATCGGCTACGCAATATTAATTAAATAAAATTGTTATGTTAAACTATGAAATTGTTGGTTTAGAAAATGCGGCCCTGGTCTAAAATTATGATTTAGTGAAAGAATAAGAAGAATAAGAATAAACTTTATTTGACAACATTACAAAGAATTACATACAGTAGGCACATAATCACGCCAATATCCTTACAAAGAATTACAAACAATGTGCATAATTAAGTTAGTAAACCATAGAACACATTTGGCTAAATATATGTACCTAAGTACCTACATGAAACTTAGACACACAAAGTGAAACATGAAACTGTTCAGTTAGAGTTTTAAACAGTAATCCTATTGTTTGGCAGGCGAGCGTCTTTCCATTTCCTTCCGTGGATGTCGTAGAAGGCGACTAAGGAATTAAATTACCAGGAGACGGGCAGCAGCGTCTTCCTGAGATTCCAAACGCATACTGCGATCGCCAACCCGCCTGCCAAGCGTGGCGATTATGGCAAAACCCCTCGTGGTTATAAAAACCATGAGGGAGGCCTATGTCCTGCAGTGGGCGTCAAGTGGCTGGTGATGATGATGATGATGATGAGATTAACTGTAGGTTATCATAAGTTAAATGAATGAATTAATGAATGAATAACCATTTATTGCCAATAAGAAAGATATGTTACACTTAACTTACAGACTAATTAGAAACTAAATTGCTTAGATGTTATTTTTAAACAAGTTTGTACAGAGCATGCTGTATCTTAACAAGTTAAAGCTCTTGTAGGCTGCTCTCACGTTAACACTTAATGCTGGCCTAGCTAAAGCATTTCATATCTAGCTTAAAATACCTAGACATATTTAGAAGCAATGATTCGTTTTTGTTTTTATCTTTATTGAAGGGTTTGGTCACATAGTGATCATGTCACCCTAAAATGATTAATGCCTATCATAGACAAATAATAATTTGTAGCTGATAATGGCATTTTGTACTCGTATACCATCTGGCTCTGGGGAAAACATGTCTTTAGTTAAGTTAGGACATCTGCTCATGACAGTCGATGAAAAAGACCTATCAGTTACAAAATGTGCTCTGAAGAGGAGCACAGCAAAGTTTCTAAAAAGCTTGTCTCTAAGAAGATTGCGGGGCACTGACTGGAACCTAGTGTAGTGACACACTTTTGGTATAAATAATTTAAATATGGAAAGAATGTCTATCAAGTCATTCTGTCTTGCTAGGGCATTCTTTCCTCTTTTTATTTCAAGAAATTCAACCCCTAGGTACTATCCATTACATGACATTCATAGTTATAAAAAAACTCGCCACGCTCACTCGCACTCGATCTTTCCGTAGAAAGAGGGGCTTTTATCTGCTTTACGGAGCTAACAATTTCATCCACGTAATTTTCATTGGATTTTGTACGAAGTTTTCCTTTTCAGTTCATTATATTTGCTACTACTCCGAATTTTTTCACGTTTCTACAATTAACCGATTAGCCAGGAGAGGGGAGGGACGCCCTACTCAACCTAAAAATTGCGCTTTAAAGCTTAATGTTTCGCAAACGGAACCCTGAGTCAAAAAATTATTTTTCCTACACCCACAACCTTTTTAAACGACCAATCCAACGATACCCCACTATGATCGCCCACACTATGGTGTAGGCGAGAAAACAAAATTGCAACCCTAATTTTGGTGTCGGGGAACGCCTTTTTGTCGGCGTGATTAATATACTGTCTATGCCAAATTTCAGCTTTCTCGTACTAATCGTCTCTGAGCTAGGCCGCGGACAGACGGACGGACATGGTGAAACTATAAGGATTCCTTGTCAACTACGGAACCCTAAAAAATATTTTTTCCACGTTTGTGGTGCCCTTGACTCGTTACCTTATTATCGGTTAAGTGAATGTGTCTATATTACAATTCTAGGGTCGGCGGACTACAGCACGTCAAAAACACAATTTTTTGAGGCAGTGAGAAAAATCTATTTATTATAAAATTACTCTATAACACAAACATAAACATTTACATACAGGCACATACATTGCTTCTGACCTCACACTAGGATTCCCTGTGTCGTGGGAACCAGAAACAACGACATCACAAACATGTAAACATCCAAGACCTGGGGGTTTTTTTTTGTCCCCAGCCGGGATTTGAACCCGGGACCTCTCGCATGGTATGCAGATGCACTACCGCTGCGCTACCAGGTCGTTAATAACATTTTTATTATCTTTCTTACATTAACAGAGAGCACTCATTAAACAATGTATGTTCACAAAAATTAAGCAAATTAATAACTCTGCTGTACAGAACAATAATTTAATGACTATTTGACTTATCGTCGCTGTCATTTCAAAAAGTCGTATGTTAAATGTGTGTTTTTTTCTTAGCTGTATGCGTAGTACGAAACGTGATCTTCCATGTGTCAAAATGTCATAGTAAGTTAGTTATGTTGGACGATATTAGACTTTATGTATTAACATAACACATGAAAGATCACGTTTCGTACTACGCATACAGCTATGAAAAAAAACACACATTTAACATACGACTTTTTGAAATGACAGCGACGTTATGTCATTTAATCCCCTGTGCCGACCCTGGGACTTACATCCTGGGAAAACCGAAATTAAATACACTTCACCTGTACGCATGTAAGTAGGTACCCCATGTTCTAACACTAACACTCATTGAGTTTTTAAAAGAAATTATTTTTTTCTTACAACCATTCTCCTTTTATTATAAAATATATTGTAGCAATAGAATATTCTTCACAGGAAAAGTACATTCAAGTTCCATTCAGTATATATCAGAATTAAGTTTGTTAATCGGCTTAACTTTCTTCTTGTTCGTTGTGTCAAAGACTTTCTTCGTATACTTACAGCTTTTATGAAGTAAAACTAAATTGTAAAGTTAAGAACAGAAAATGTAGCCGGCCACCATTATATACCTCCTGGAGTTTTAGAGAAGTTCTGCGTAATTGTGTCGGTTCTCTCATCTTACTGGCTTAATTAAGCGTTATTTTGGATGACGAGAGGATTCGAGTTTACTGAGCTAAGTAATTTTTAGGGTTCCGTACCTAAAGGTTAAGGGACCCTATTACTAAGACTCCACTGTCCGTCTGTGTCTGTCTTTCAGTCATCAGGCTGCATCGCATGTACCGCGATAGCTACACAGTTGAAATTTTCGCAGATGATGTATTTCTGTAACTGCTATAACAATAAATACTAATAACAGAACAAAATAAATATTTAAGGAGGCCTCCCATACAACAAACGTGATTTTTTTGCATGTTTTTAGCTCGATATTGAACGGTAGACGCTTGAAATATTTAAATGTTGTATAGATAATGGTACGGAACCCTTCTTGCGCGAGTCCGACTCGCACTTGGCCGGTTTTTATATGCTGACTACCTCGTTGGTGTAGCGGTAACGCGTTTGATTGCCATGCCAGAGCTTGTGGGTTCAATTCACTTTGGAAGCCACCAAATGGCCTAATTCTGGATGTTTTTCATGTTTTGGATGTCTTCGTTTTGTTACCATGTCACTAGGCATCCTCGTTTAGGACCGGGGCAAGCGACAATGTTTGTTGTTTGTTATGTTATTCAGCAATTTAATTCAAAGAGAGTTTCAATGGTAATGATGACATTCCTAAGTTACGTCGTGCTGGTGGATATTCTGCTGTTATTTAACCTTTCATCTCTGTACCTGGAGTTTTTCTTTTTCCAGATTTCTTTATTGAAAGCTGCTTTTATTTCTAGCATCCCATGACTGCAAAAGAATGAAGGTACTCATTCTTTTATGCTTTAGCCTTTGCATCTGCGTAATGAAATGTTTTATGCATCGTCCAGTGGCACCTTCACTCACCTATAATTTTTAGCACTAGATAATTAGAAGATGACTGACCTCCAAAGGGTAGCTACCATGGAGTTCAGCGTGATTGTTTTGAAATTCGTGAAATTTTCGAATGTTTTATGACACTTGTTTTGATAGAGACTTAAGAAGTTGGAAGTTAATAATTGATCTTATAAAATTTCTTCGTCAAAAACTAAATTTAAGAAGTTGAATGGAAAAGCTGTCTAATAATGGATAGGATGCTTGCGTAGTGAATTTTTTATAGGAAAGTGCTGTCAGTGATAAGATAGGGTGCTCAGTTGGCTACAGTATTCCATTCCACGTGGAATACTTTGGTAATCAAGAAACGGGTCGTCGGCGGCGATATACGAGAAACGAAGGTAAGAATCATGCTGTTCAAACACGCAGGTATCTTGTTAGGTAGCCAGTTAGGCTCCACTTCCAAGTTTATTGTGTGCCCGGGGATAAAATGGAATGGCTTTCTTCTCAATACAATGTATTTTATACTTCCTGCCGCTTTCCTTTCACCTAGGTCATGGAACTACGCCGTAGAATTTAAAGACGGGAAAATAGGCAGCTCTCAAAGACCCAATAGTTTCCAAGAAAACCCTGTCACTTAAGAAAGGTTGGTACGGTATCAACCTCTCCTTATAATACTTGTTAAGCCGGGTATAAACCAATCGAAGACGTTACAACGAAAGCAAGAGAACCTCAGTGACCTCCATAGTGTTAGAACTATGGAGATCTGTAAAGCAAACGCAAATAAGGTACCCCACCCAAGAAATTGGTGTTATCAACGTATGTACCTAACTTAATTAATGTCGGTCTAGTAAAGGTAGAGCGGGCCTTCCTGGCAGCGGTGACTATAAAATCAAAAAAATATTTGAGCTTAAAGAATCTTGTTGAATGTCAATGTTGAAAGCCGCTGCCTTCGGGTCGATTTGTAGCAGAGAAAAAGGCAGCGAAAATAAACTTCACTCTGACCGTCTTTTCTCAAATCATCTTAAACCTAATACGTCAGTTGCTACCTTCATGATAAAGATTCTATGATTGCCATCAATAACTTTAAATACCAAAACATTACTTACTTTTCTTACCAAGGCAAGAAAAACATGCTGATAATTATACACTCAATAGGAAGTCACTGCCACAGTGTAAAATTAACCTTAAGTTGGTACTTTTGACAGCCTTCTGTTCAATTAATTAATCAACCTGTCCGTACTTGTACAATGCTTGACATAGCTCCCCCTAGGCCAGGCTAACCTCGGCCATCCTGATCCAGCCGCATGGTATACCTTAGTGATGACAACTCGCGTCCTAGTGTACTGATACTTAAGGCGGTCAAGTTCCCCACGTCATCCACGGCCGTCGGACCGTAAAAGTGGGTAGCGAAACGGCTGAAAAATCTCGCGTGGCGGTGGGATGATGAATATTCGCATTGAGCACTTAATTATCGGGTGCGCGAATCGATGCTGGTCCGCGGCAGGCAGCGGCACGGAGGGCGCGGGGGGCGGGGGGGGGGGCGGGGCGTCGATACCGCGCAAGTCGGAACACCGTATCGACCGCCCTGGATGCATTGAGATACCGAAACCGCACCAGCTCCTCGACGCTGCAACGCTGTTACGCGCATATAGTAAGCGGCGTGGGCATATTGCTCCGTGCAGACCTGCATACTGGAGGCAGGAGGTCAGGCCATATAACAAACCACGTGGTGTGCCGGAAAAGGCGAGGCTGGTAAAAGGTTCATCCAACACGCGACTGCGGCAGAATTGTGTTGAACTAAAAATCTCTAGGGCTAGCCATCATGTTTTGACTACGAGCCTTGGCGTAGTCGACTGTCGATTCTTCGCTGGCTAATCTGACGGTTATTACTGATGTAGTGTTGCCGGTAACATTGGGAAATCGCTCATTAACGTTGCCAGTAATAATCCCACTAATGAAAATGTAGCGTAGTTGGTGAAATAATATTTATTTGGTTCTGGTTATTACAATAGAACGATTTAATAAGAACGAATCATAGTCGGAATATTCCCAATATATTGGGAATAATACCAGAAAAATGAGCGCAGATATTTCCAAGATTTTCGTTAGAAACGTGTAGTAAGAGGGCAAAATTACATCCAGTGTTGTGGTTTGGTGATAATGACGGTTAACTACTGTCGGGTCGAATATACCTGGGGGCAATTACCGCCGTGGGGATAGAATGATTATTCTGCGAGGGTAAAAGGCTATCAAATTTGAAACTGAGTAGGTAATTATCAGTTTCATCAAAACCTAGCGTTTTAGTGGTAACGTGATCTAAATGATACATAAGCAGCCTATGTACGTCCCATTGTAGGGCACAGGCCGTCTCTCAGGGAGAGAGTATGGGCTTAATCACCACGCGTGCCCACCGCGGATTGGCGATTTCAATCGCTGAGGTATGTGCATAGCTCAGACACTCAGGTTTCCTCGCGATGTTTTCCTTTACCGTTAGCGAGTGGTATTGCTACTATAACTTCACAAATGTACATAACTTAGGAAACCAAGTCATAGGTACATGCCCGCACTGGGGATCGAACCTGGGTCTCCCACTTCCGAGTCCGAGGTTCTACCCACTAGGCTACCACCGCTAAATGACAAGGAACTATGTATTGATAATATGATGGCCAATGGGGCCGAAAAGTTCTCGAATGGAGATCACACATCGGCAAGCGTAGCGTAGCACGACCAGCCACAAGATGGGCAGATGACCTCATCGAAGTGGCAGGAAGACGCTGGATGCAAGCCGCTTCCAACCGGTCTTTTTGGAAATCCATGGAGGTGGCCTATGTCCAGCAGTAGACTTCCTGTGGCTGAATAATGATGTATTGATGAAAGGCATCGATCCAGCTAAGATCGTTTAAGTTCCAATACTCAATATGAAGTATTTGACTGAAATTACTGATAAATTACAATATGCCTATGGGCGGATCAGTGTTTATACCTCCTTTAGTGCGGTTTCGCACGACGTCCGATCCGAATCCGTGAAAATGCGGTCCGAAGTAGTCGTAGAACTATTTCTATGGTAGTCTACGCACTATATCGTGCTTCCGTCATCCGCTCTTAGTTTAGTCGCTAGTGCATCGTCTGTTATTAGCAAGCTTCTGAGCCAGATGAGGCGTGACTGACCGCGTGAGGCTTGTGTTTTGATTCCAGATCCGTGCCCCTAAACTCATTTACCGCGTCAACACCACGGAATTAAGGGCGTGGACACATGTGTACGGTGCGGCGCCGGGGCACGGCGGCGCGCCGCGGCGGCACACGGTAGTAACCATAGACATCTCAGATATCTATGGTAGTAACGATCGTTCCAAAACATACTTGACTATGGACCGCGAAACACGTATTGTGCTCTTGCTATTGTCGAGACGACGAATGGAGAAAAAACAAAAACAAAGATGATATTGGGTGAATCCATACCTTTCTATAATGAACCACGATGGAAGTCATTTTAAGAAGAAATATGAAGCGTTGAAAATGTGTGGTGATGGATGACATTATATTCCTCCTTCGTCTTGTCCCAGAGAACGGGACGTGCTAGAGAAATTAAAAAGTCGATATCTAAATTTTCAGCCATTTTTTGGTAACGTGGGTAGGTACGTGAGCGCTATGCAATAGCAAAACACAAACTACCAAGCATCAGTGCACCGTGTATCGCCGCGGCGCGCCGTACACGGCGCCGTACCGTGTTGCGGCGCCGCGACTTCTCCCGGCGGCGGTGCCGTGCCGTAACACGGTGGCGGCGCCGCGCCGGTAGTGATGGGGACGAGCCCTAACACCGGGCGGTGTGTGAGAAGTAGATTAGATGCGACGACCGTCGTGGTGATAGCCTCTGGCTTTATTGAATAATAACCTCATGGTTAGCGACTGACTAATGTCAATAGCTCACGCCAGTATCCCGGAGGGGTGGGCAAGCTCGGTAGGTGGCAAACCCTGGTCCTGGTTTCTGCTGGCCACTTGCCAGGAACCTGAACAACCTAAAAAGCAATGACAATGTCCAATGACAATGTTGACAATGTCCTTTAGCAAAACCATGGAGGCTTCAGTTCCACCAAAGTATGTACGTGTTTTAATAATTGGTTTTTATTTATAGAATAATAAGGTTCTCAAACAGTTATGTAGACTTCAAAGATTTCGACATTCCCGATTTTTTTTTGTAATCCCGGAATTTGTATTTAAAAATATGTTTTAAGAAGCTGCTTCCATAATTTCCTAGCCAAAAATTTACTTTAGGCAAATATGCATCCGATTATCCGACCACTGGTCATCAATCAGGATCTGATGATGGGATCCTGGAGAAATCGAGGGAACTCTTCAAATTTTAAAGGCACACTTGAAGCGATTTGAGTGTTTTTTATAGTGACTTGCATTTGCGCTCGGAAAACACAATTTGGCGGAATCGAAGTGATATTAATAGTGAAATAAGTTTTTTTTTATAACAAACCGGACAAGTGCGAGTCGGACCCGAACACCAAGGGTTCCGTACTAATTTGTAGGTACTTACATATTAATTAGCCTTATTCTTTTTTTTTTTACGTGAACTTAGAAGTTTGATTTTTTTCACAGCTTCAAGGGACTGTAAACCCGAGTATATGGTTTTAATTTCAACTTGATAACTCCAAGCGTTCCTAAGATAAAAGGTCTTGACATACAGACGGACGGACAACAAAGTGATCCTAAAAGGGTTCCGTTTTTTTCCTTTTAAGGTACGGAACACTAAAAATTAAAGAAATAAACCTGAAATTATAAATGATGGGTTACCATTCTACAAGTTAATCTTTAATAAATATTAACAATTTCTTTCTTTGTAAATAGTAGAAAATTTACAATTTTGTGCCTCTACTGAGTGAGGAAATTAAATTAATATTACAAAAAGGTGGTTTAACAACGAGCATTGAAATAATTGCAATTGACAATTGTCAGTAGTGATGACGATTGAACGGCAAAGAAGAGTTTTTCTTAATAAATATAAGTGGGTTTAAGTTTAGTAGATCTGGGTATCTTTACGGTAATCCATTCTTTACGCCCGGATAGTATATAGCCGTCCTTGATCTGCTAATTACACGTCAAGTTAGCAGCTTCGGTGAGTCACCTAATCCTCGGTTTCTCATACATTAACAATCTCGTGCATCTTTCATCTACTGTTAACAGTTGTCAGTTATTTATTTGCACTTTAGCCACTTGGCAGCTGTTAACGGTACGTTACCTAACAGACTCTAACCCCCAGTTTCTCGTACACTAACACGCTGTTAATCTACTGTTAACAGCTGTCAATTGACCAAAGTGCATACAGAAAAAACACTGACAGCTGCTGTGTTTTGAAATACTTGTTCTGCCCTGAGCACAATTAGGCAGTCTTTTACGAGTACTTGAATGACTTCAACGAAATCGCTTATGCCTCTGCTAAATAGACGCTTACTTTCAAATTGTGTCATTCATTGCAGGTTGCCCCGGTAATGCTAACCTCTTCTCACTCACCGATGTAATGCTCGTAACTGAACTGTTACATTAGGAACTAGTGCTGCGGTGAGGGACGGGTTTAAAGTCCCCCTCTGCACGTGGGTCAACTCATTCGGTGTAGCCCTTTGTTCTGGGAGTGTGTCTCTGTCAGATGACCTGCGTTGGCTCTAGCCAACGATGTTCCATCAGCGAACCGAGTAGTGAGTGTAATAATTAAAGCGAACGGTGCTGTGTGTAGTTAACAACGCTGTTAGGCTCGCATTGCATTGACCGCTTAATTTCGTTGCACTGCTGAACACGATTAATCGACGAGAGAGCATCCAATAATGGGGAACTTGCGTCAAACTTCGATTGAAATAGCAGTGCTTTTATAAAGACATTGAAAAACCCAAGAAAAGTACAAAAATAAAGTCATAAAAATATTTCTTAGTTTTCGTTGTCTCAAAAATTGTGAAAAATCAAATTACTGTTTAAAAAACCATATGTTATTACGTTTTTTATTGAATTCTAAACGTTTTCTAAAAATATTGTAGATGCATAAAAATATTATTTTACGAGATAACTCGAATATTGGTAAACGCTTCATACATTATAAGGCGTTACGTGCAAGTTATGACGTCATAGTTTGAGTCCGGTTTGTATGGCGCGTTTTTGTACCACGTGACTAGAATGACAGGTTTATTCATCTTTTAACATGGCCTCTCCGATTATATTAAAACCTCAGATTGATGAATCCAATATAGATGAAGTTTAAATTAGCATGAACCTACGACCCTCATGTGGTGATATTCTCGCCCACGAATCTTCGATATGAGAAAAAGAGACGAATTTATGTTGTCAATACGCCGATTTCCAGCTTGATAAAACCCTACCTGTCAAATAACTTTTTTCTTCTTAATCTGTAATCCCAATTCTTAGGGCTGTGCCGATCGGACATACAAATTTAATCGACATCGATAAGAATGTCGGAGGAAAGAAAAAAGAACTCTACTACGCTCGTATACAATATTACGTCATTGTCATCTGTTATTCGTCGAACCTAGAAGAAGAGATACTTCTAGGCCCATCAAGGAATATTTCTAGAATCGGCGAATTAGACACTTAAATAATTTACTGTTTTATTAGTTATCATCATCATCAGCCACCCGAAGCCCACTGCAGGACATAGGCCTCCTTTGTGGTTTTCATAACCATGAGGGGTTTTGCCATAATCGCCACGCTTGGCAGGCGGTTTGGCGATCGCAGTATGCGGTTGGAATCTTAGGAAGACGCTGCTGCCTGTCTCCTGATAATTGATTTCCTTA
The DNA here is from genome assembly GCA_963969515.1 of Yponomeuta evonymella. Lineage (NCBI taxonomy): Eukaryota > Metazoa > Arthropoda > Insecta > Lepidoptera > Yponomeutidae > Yponomeuta > Yponomeuta evonymella. Next base: position 1,404,161 of record OZ018344.1, read on the forward strand.
GTCGCCTTATACGACATCCACGGAAGGAAATGGAGTGACGCTATTCTTAAACCGGCACAACACGGAAGTATTAGTAATTAAAATCTTACCAGTTTCCTTACTTTTTGTCGGAAATTGTTAAAAGATTTTTTTGTTCAAGTTCATTATAACCTATGCCTCTGATTCACTTTTATATAGTACTAGCCAGTGTTGCCAAATGCTGGCCGGCCAATGTCGCCAAAATTAAGAAAAACAGGCGCCCAAGTCGCCTGAATTTTCAGCGTTGTATTCCAAAATAGCTTTAATACAATGCCTTTTTATTGTGACGCTTGTAGTTGTATACGCACCTATTTCCAAAAATGTCTCAATCAATCTTAAAAATGTGAAAATAAGTTTTTTTAAGTAATTGCAGGTTTTTATCTTTCAATATTCATTGAACCCTTACACAACGCCACGACATATCCAGAAAACGTAAAAAATTCGATAAGCAAAGTCACAATTATGCAAAAAAATACATATCATTTTTATAATTCTTATCTTATAATTTGTTCTGATAGCCCAATTGTCGCCTGGTCGCCGATGGCAATTTTCGGTCGCAAATTCACCTACCGAGACATAGCCCAAATGGCGGTAAATCGCCTCACCCGGCAACCCTGGTACTAGCGCCCAGGAGAAGGGCGTGTCTATTTCCGGCATCGCGTAAGGTCAATGACTCGGTTGCGGAACCGTACTGTGCCACACAATCGGCACTCATCTGTCTCGACTCTCGAGCCGAGGAGTCTCGCATTCGGTCCGCTTTGCCAGGTGCAGCTGGTTTAGAAATATTTCTGAAAATAGTGCGCCTGTGAGAAGTCTTCCTTCCACCTATGTGGATGGACAGGAAACGCTGGTGCCGGACGAAGAATTTTCGTACAGTTTTGTAAACGAGTATTATTCCTTTTATACAAATACGAGCTGACCTGGCAAAGGTTATTTTGCCATATTCGTTAGCCTACCACCTATTCTGAGATCTACGAGTACCAAATGTACACAAATCTTAAAAAATCGATGAAACCGTTGCGGAGGAGTTCGATAACAAACACTGTGACACGAAATGTTTATATATTGGATGTATAAATTGACGCTTGTGTCCCGGAGGGGTAGACAGAGACCAGAGTTAGCCATTTGTCACGATCCTGGCAAACATCTTTCGCTTAATCAACAAAGTTCCTTTCGTCAGAGGTTTAGGTACAAATGATGGATTTTTGTATATATATTGTATATATCACCCAAAACTTGACAAAAACTAAATCGCGATAATTTTTTCGATAAAAATTAATTCTAAATTAGGATGTTTGGTTTATATCTAGTTCTGTTTTGTTCTAAGAAGAGTCTAAAACTCCAAACAAAGAACATATTTCAGAAATAACGTGAGGAAACCTGAGCGTCACCAGTCTGCGCATACTACTTATTTAGAGAAGGCCTTTCTGTGCCTTGTATATGCTCTCCACAAATACAGTCGCCTGTAAAATACATGCGCATTTCCGGGAACACGCCAATTAAAGTTTGTGGCTTACATTAATTTAATAACATTATTTGTTGAAATTCGCGCTCCGCCCATGTTGCAGACTCCGGTAAATCAAAAGAGCACGAGGTGAAAAATCTTTGCACTCGAGTGCAACACGTAGGTACCTACCTCAGCGAGGAATGACTAAATGCAAAAAAAAACACAAAGGAGGTTCCAAGTCAAGAGTTTTAACAAATTAAAAAAAGTTGTATGATAAATTCGGCACCATGGAGGTAGAAGTAAATAGGTATAGTTATGTTTTGAATTTACAAACTTAGTGCACACGATGTTCTAAATTCAATTTTCTTTATCCTCTAGCGGATAAAAACAGCTTTTGCACTCAGATATCGAAGAGCAAAAATACTCCTTCCGAGATGGGGGAAATGGAAATCATTTTACACTGTTATATGTTAAGAGTCAACGTAGCGTTGAATAAACATAAATAAGATAGCCCTCGCCGCCGGCGCGGCAGTGACCTTTGGTCAGCCTGGGGCCTATTTGGTACATTCGATGTACGTTGCTAGGTTAATCGCACAGATTAACGAGTAGAAAGACTGAAGATGACGATGTACATTGAACTATGAATTGTACAGGTGATTTTGAAATCGTTACCAATATTTTGGGGAATGTTCAGTATTTTCAATGATTTATCAGTAATGTTATATTTGTAAATAATTGTGATTTCCTACCTTTTCCTTTAAAAATTTTAATCCGAATTCAAAGTAGTATAGTAAGTACCTACTATGTATACCGTTGAAAAATGTTTTCCAATATGTAAAATGATTAAGACTCCTTCGCCCGATATGCGTAAACAATTAAAAGAACTGATTTGGATGGCGTGGCGCCGACCATAAGACGCTTGACCCGTACTGTTCCATTTTTTTTTATTAAATCGCCCAATACGTTGTAAATTAGGGTAGCAAAGAAAAAATTCTTACGCTTTTTTTTAAACTAGCGAAATATGATTCTAAATCATGGTTACAATGTCCCGTTAAAATCGGTCGATTGAATTCGAAATCACCCTGTAGCGGTAGGAAGCGGCACTTGTCTACGTGGCGCCGCCGAGCGGTAGTCGGTAGAGGTGGGCATTGATTCCACGAACTGGTTTAAAAGCTCCCTTTCCTCTGTCAACGAATAAACAGCTTTTTGCCCAACTAAGAAACTTCAACTACATTTTATCAAAGCGAAAACCAAAACAGCCGAAAAATCAATGCGATGCGATCAACGTGTCACTCATCCGATTGAACATCACACAAAAAAACAAAAGTTCATTCGATTGATAAACGTGAAAATCTGTTAAAAATCCGGCGCAAAAGTTGAGTCCACTAAACGCACAAAGTAAAGATATCGACGACTCCGCCAAACCTGTTCGTCGCTGCGAAAATAGTTGGAACGCTAACAATTCACAGACCTGGGCCCTATTTCATAGAACTACAATTCATGGTTCACTATGACAATTCGACGATGCATGGCCGAGTAACCCACAGATCAAGAAGTTGGAGGACTCGCTACGCCACGGGCTAGCAACGCGCGGGCGCAACGATACAAACTAAATTAATAATTATGCAGCTTATACTGCAATAATTTTGGGTGGTTTGAAAGAGATAGCAAAATGAACGTGCCTGACAATAGCTATCGAAAAAAAGTTTTTTTAAAAAAAACAACTTTTCAAAAATATCACTGCACAAACTCGAATCTATTAGAACCATTAGTAGCCATCCAGAGCGGTGTGTGCCGCGGGTCCGCGGGTCATTGTTCTGTTAGACGGAGAGGCGGTACTAATAATTAATAGCGCATTTTTTTAAACAAGATCTCTCACCTCGAATCAAAATTTCTCAACAATTTTTTTTATTTACGACTATACAGGTGTCACAGAAGGCGACTAAGGAAACAAATTACCAGGAGATGGGCAGCAGGGTCTTCCTGAGATTCTAACCGCATACTGCGATCGCCAACCCGCCTGCCAAGCGTGGCCATTATGGCAAAACCCTTCGTGGTTAAAACCACGAGGGAGGTCAGCCGTATGTCCTGCAGTGGGCGTCAAATGGCTGATGATGATGATCATGATGATGCGGTCTATTTAGTCCTCTCTCGAATAGGACTTTTTGGTCACGAGCGTAAATGCTCAAAAAATGCTGTATGAATCATTTGCAATAGATGTAAAGGCCATTGATGATACTTAAAAGTAATAGTAAAAATAAATGGCATTTTTAATTACTAATTGCATAGTCGCGGCTTTCACCGCCCAGAAATGAGCATGTGTACTACGTCCCACTGGCTGTGCCGAACAGTGCACTGTTGGGCACAGCCTGCTCTCAAAGGGCGGATTGCTAATATCAAGCGCTGATGTTTTCTGTTAACGTTAGGGAGTGGTATTTTATTAATTAAAGAGCACCAAAGGTATTATTGCTACTACAAATTCACAAATCTATAGGTAACTTCAAAAACAAATCATTGGTACTTGCGCCGAGGTTCAAACCCACGTGAGGTAAGCCTTCCACCGACCGCGCTACCACCGCTTAAACCGCGATACAGACTACAATTAACCTTAAATACTTTTAAGAGTTAGAGGCTAAGGGCCATACTACACGGGCGGTTCTCCCGCGCCGCGGAAATCCGCAGCCGACACAATTTAGTATAAACGTTGTAGGTACCAAGCAATCTACACGGCGCGGTTTCCCGCCGCGGTCGCACGCGGTTCACAGGCGGGAGAAAGTCGACCGCAAGATGCATGCAGCGTCAAACCGCCGCGGATAGCCGCGGCTTCAAACTGCACGACGGCGTTTTTGTTTACTTTTAAACAATTCTATTAATATAAGAGCCAGTAGGGCAGTTATCATTGGCGGATGCTGGTTGAGGAACGAACGAAAGACAGCGATAAATCGCATTCCGTGTAGTTCAATGGCCTGCGGCAGCTTTCTCGAGAGGTTCCCCGCAGCGGGAGAACCGCCCGTGTAGCCTCGTCCTAAGAAAAATCCCGGCCACGACCAGTGGGCCAACTTTTTCAACTTGTATCTGAGTGTCGTGACTTTGTGAGTACTTATTTAAGGTTTATTTTAGATTGAATTGGTCGCCGGCCCGTTGTAAGGTGGATAGACCTTAACTGTTTCAGCCACTGCACAGAGCGTGCGATCGTGTGTGAAAGGATGTTACTTAGTGAAACAGTGCTAGTATGTATGTGTATTGAAATGTTAATGAATGGATATCGTGTCTACTCGTATAAGAGTCAAATGCAGTTATATTATTTTGGTGAATCTTACATTCAGTTTTATTTAAAAAGAAAACACGATTTAGCCTGTTTTTATCTTGGCCTGCCCTATTAAGACCGGTTCAATGTATGGGTTCCATGTTTTAGAATACTTAATATATAATAATATAATTTAAACTTTGTTAATTAAGGTCGAAATTTGAAAACTTGAGTTTTTGTCTTTTTCTCCAACATGATCTAGATTTTCAAATGGACACATAGTTTAACTTGAAACGTTCATAAATTAGCAGTTTCTGTGTTACTTTCATAAAAAATTACTGTGAAAAAAAATACAGTCACCCCTGACATCCACCCACATTTGCTTTATAGGTATTTCTGTCGTCAATGGACTCACAATCCGTCAATTAAGTTGGTCTGGCAGGAATCCGAATTTCCATAAACGTCGCACCGGCGGGTTCAACGCCACATCGGCATCGGCTGGATGCAACTACCCCGTCCCAGATTGCACAAACCGCGCCCGCGGCCAGGCTCTCAGGAATGCGCCGTGGCATCCGCGCGCCTCATTGTAATAAGAATTTGGCGCGTAAATAAAAAAAAACTTATTTTTGAAATAGAAAAACCGACCGCTAGAAAGTCTTATGGAGCGGGCTAGTCTCCTCTTAAGAGGGCGGGCGTCGCAAAGAAATGGGAAACTCCCAAAGGCGTCAGTCAAAATAAGTTTGGGAAGCCCTAATCTAGGCCTTGTGTAAGACTTCAACAGCAGCAGGGCTTTTGGTTTTAAAATATGTTTTTTCAATACCATTTATTGACTTTACTCGCAATATGACAGCTGACGTCAGCCATTTTGTTTTCACGTGCCGTGAGACAACTAGTGTCGGTCCAGATTTTTGGCCTCGGGTAGAGTCCATAAATTTACAAATATACAAACGTGCGAAAAAAATATTAACCTCCTTTGCAGTCGGGTAAAAAGGCGGCCGCTCTACAGAGTTCCAAGAAAACGGCGCACAAGAAAGGGCTTCTCAGAAAGAGCGAGCGGCGCCACGCGCCCTTTTCTCCCTCTTATCGTTTATTTTAATGACTGGCATCGCAGTTCCGCTGCTGGTGCTGGACATCGCGACCGCTGCCAGCTCTTGTATTTTTGCCATAGGATGCAAGTGGCAATACGCTCCGGCTCCGGAGAATTTCTCACGATGTACGAAATTACTTTCGAGAATTTCATTCGGCGGCGCTCGGAAAAACTAATTTTATTGCCGATAACACGTTTCGCGCCGAATACAGCTGAAAGGAACTCGGTGTAAAGGAATATTAGTCTCCTCTATAACTTTCTGTTTTCTGTTTGAAGCTTGCCCCGTCGCACGCCGAGATGAAAAAGGTTTTGTTTACCGTTAAAAGTGTTGCTCTTTCCTTGGCTTTAACGACTCTTTAGAGGATTGAGATCTAGTCAGCTTATAATATTAAGTTTTGCTTTGAAAGCTATCCGAAGTCAACTCTTTTGCAATTTTATTTATATTCAAGTTTTCTTGGTACCCGTTTGTGACGCAGGAAGGCAAAGAGACGTCGACCACTAGAACCAATTTAGTGTTTGAAAGAAGCAGCAGATAGCAGGGATAGGAAATTACATAATTTCTTTGATAGCGACTCGACTTCATGTTTGTTTTGCTGTATGTTATTTGCAAGTAAACAAGTACTTTTAGTTCTCATGCAAAGGCTTCGAGTGTATTAGTTTGAGTTTTATTGAGGCTGATTCTACTTACTTTTGGCTGACGTTCTAATTAATGAGCTTAATATGTGATATGAGACGTAAGTATTCGAATTCCCTGGTAGGTTTTTGATTTTCTTTATCAAAAACTAATTAGTTTCAAAGAAAATTGTTCACTAATAAGTACTCAGACACATGTAATTCTGCCACAAAATACATAGATATTTGTTAATTTTAAATATATATTTTTACGATTCATTAAAAAATTAAATATGTCTGGCGAAAGGGATGCCTTAGTTGTAAAAGTCACGTCTTCTATTTGCCATTGGAATTCTTAATTCAGTCGCTCATCATTAATTAATGTCTCGTTTGCGTTTCTAACGTTGAAAGAACTTCGCCATTGTCCTGAAACTACGTGTTACTTGCGCGTTGTTTTATAATTGTATCGCCTTTCTCTTCAACTCGAAATATAAACAAAAAATAATTATTTAATGACACGGTTACAGAACATTGGAAGCAAGACGCAATTTTAAATACGTCTTTTGCTTCCCATGAGCTTAGAAATAACTTAGTAAACGTTTTATCTGTAAGAAATAGCATTAAACATATTGAAACTTCAGAGCGCATCAGAAACTGAAGCATATTTTGGCGATAATAAATAAATGCACTTAATAGTAACGGTCGATAGTTTATTTTTCAATTAGCATTGTTATGTTGTCCATATTTTTATTACATATAGTTTAATTAAATAAAAATTGATTAATAATAACTACAACTAAAAACTAATACTAATAATAATAAACATAATGTATAATTAAGTAACGCAAATTTTATAAATTTGCGTCGAGGGTAGAGGTTGTTTCGAGTGTTCTCGAAACAAAGGTTGTAAGTACTCGAAACATGTTTCATTTGTAGAGTGGCCACTTCATTCAAATTGCGGCAGGAGGGGTTTAAAAATACCACATACCTACAAAACAGAGTGGTGGCAGCACTGGCAGCACTGGCAGGGCCCTATTTCATAGAGCTACAACCTATGGATTACCTTGACGATTCTATGTTCATTGCGTAGCCGAGTGTTCCTACTCGTTAATCTCTGGGTTAATCGACTCTACACTGTACATCGAGTTGCCATAGTTAAATAATAAATTATAGTTCTATGAAATAGAACCCAGGCCCTAAAGTCTACACACATAGTTTTTCAGTAGAATTATATAAGCACGACAATAGTTGTTATTTGTCTCTGTTTGGTAATCTTCTTGGCAATAGCAGTACAATGTGATTCCAATGGACCCGCAAATTAAATAGGCATCTCTCGCGAAGACGATCGAATCGCGCTAGGCGTCGAATTAATTTTAAGGGTTGTACCAATCAAATGCCATTGGTTACTAGACTACCAATAACGTCAATGAAACAACTGTCACGACAGAAAGGACAATGGAAGCAAAAGTCGCAATTCACATTGCCGTACCGCCAACCAACGACAACCATAACCGCACTAATATGACTCTATTGAACAACTATGCTACTACTGTTTTAGAGACTCGCCCCCCCCGGCTCTCGGTGGCCGCGTGTGGCGTGATAGGATGCGCGGGCGCATCGACGTGGCCGCTCTGCTCGGCTGGGAAGCGTTTCTTTTTTGTCCACCGCAGATTCCGAAGCCCCATGTCCAACCTGTAAGTCCGGCAGTTTGCCGACCATTGACCGCGGCCGGCCAAGCCACTTGATCACAACAAATATAATGAACGCTTCACCCCCACCGTTTTTACTCTCGGCGACGTTTCAGCGGTCTAACAGCCGCCGGATGGGTATTGAGATATTTGTCGATGTTCAGTTCTGGACTTGAATTCACATATTGAATGTGTTTAGTAACCGAATCCAAATCCAATTACGTTATGACGAGAATAAGACCATTTGCATGGTTAGTACGAGGACGCCAGTCGCGCGATTTAAATGTCAAAAGTTACGACTTACCAGTCGATTCATTGTCAAATTCTGACATTTTAGCGCAACAACCACTAGAGGTAGTACTTTTTCGTAACCCGGACGTTGGCAGAATCCTTAGGAAAGCCATCACTACAAAAAAGGCATGGTATGTGCTGAATGGAATGGCCAATCTTTTGAGTTTAGGACTATGATTTACCGGAGGTGCGAGTATTGGAGAACGCGTAAAGCACGGATTATGTAAACCCTGATATTTTGAAGATTTTTCTCGGCCCGTTGTTGGTAAAGAGTGAGGTGCAAAGTCTCCGTACTATTTAAACACCTGACAGCGTTGAACCATGAACGCAAGGGAGACAAGGTTTGGCTTATCGCCCCCGTCCGATGATGATATTATTATCGTCGCACAAGTCACATCCTTTTTACGTCCATTTAACAAATCAATGAAGATGCTAGTCGGTGAGATGTTATTTTGCAGCTCTATTCTATTCATTCTTCATTCATTTTATATACGGTCCACTGCGTTGTTACATTTCTAAAACAATTTTCCAAACTTAATCATATATGTTGCAGGCGTTCACTCGCTGTTGTAGGATGTAATCAAAATGTCCGTCTGTCCTAAGGAAGAATCCTCCCATTGATAATAGGGGTTAAAGTATGAAATTGCCGTTTTATTGCAATAGGTTCTTTGAATTGACATAGAATCTTCATGGTTTGAGGTTTTCGAATGAAACTTTTTTCAAATGGTTTCTATGATGTTCTTTTTTTAAAAAATGTGAAACATTTGAATATCGACCTTCAATTGTTTTTGTTATTCAATTTAGACAAGAAAGATGGATACTGCGAAAATTCGAGTGATTTTTGAATACGAGTTCCGACGCGGAACTAACGCGTCAGAAACAGCCCGCAATATCAATGCTGCGTTTGGAGAGGGGTCTACTAATGAACGCATCGTGCGATTTTGGTTTAAACGCTTTCGTGATGGAAATTTCGACTTAAAGAACGAGCCACGAGGAAGACCGCCCACACAGGTGAATAACGATGAATTAAGAGAGATAGTGGAAGCCGACCCTAGTCAAACTACCCAGGAATTAGCGGCATGGTTTAACGTTACCTTACCCACAATATTGACTCACTTGCGTCAAATCAATAAAATAAAAAAATACGAAAAATGCCTCATAATCACTCGAATTTTCGCAGTATCCATCTTTCTTGTCTAAATTGAATAACAAAAACAATTGAAAGTCGATATTCAAATGTTTCACATTTTTTAAAAAAAGAACATCATAGAAACCATTTGAAAAAAGTTTCATTCGAAAACCTCAAACCATGAAGATTCTATGTCAATTCAAAGAACCTATTGCAATAAAACGGCAATTTCATACTTTAACCCCTAATATTATGTAGTCGGTGGATGTCGGGGACCGTTTAGTAGGCTCATAGCTGTAATAAATGTGAAGTTAGTACTCGCGGTTCATTGGCCCAGCGATTGCTCGACGTACCACACAACAGATGGCATCAACCACAGATAGCCTTAGAGGCGGATTTCCATTATTGCCCAGAAATCGAGTCTCAGATTAGCATGTCACTTAAGGGGATCCAGTGTGCTAACATCGGTTAACAATGGACTAACTGGCAAGAGCTGGATGAGAGTAGCCGAGGACTGTGCTCAGTGGCGTGCCATAGGACAGCCCTGTGTCCAGCAGTGGACAAGCGTAGGCTTGATGATTATGAAGGGGTGGGCTAACTAGCGCCACCATTTTTTTTTCAGATCGTATTTGCATTATTTGTCTGTATTGAATTGAATTGAAATAATTTATTCACTTAAAAACACAGTACAATGTCAGAGTACAATTTTAAATTATAAATTAAAAAGAAACATGCAAGGAAAGCCAGTGCACTGCGTTTGTGAAAGGACCCGACTCAGCATTTGTCACAAAAGGGGTACCTACCTTCTGTAACGCTGGTATTTTGTCGGCACCTAATAAGTAAAATAAATAAAAACAAAAGACACACACAATAGATATTAGGAAAAATAAAATAATATAATAATAATATAATCAGCCTATATGCGTCCCACTGTAGGGCACAGACCTTCTCTCAAAGAGAGAGTATGGGCTTAATCACCACGCGCGCCCACCGCGGATTGGCGATTTCAAGCGCTGAGGTATGTGAATAGCTCAGACACTCAGGTTTCCTCACGATGTTTTCCTTAATAATAATAATAATAAATATGTAAATTTTCAAATATATAAGCAGATATTTTTAAATATAATATAATATATTAAATAAAGTAAATGATAAGATTAAATAGGTTAGTTCGACCGATCCTGAAGTAAATGAAAAGATGAAATAGGTTAGTTTTACCGATCTTAAGCGAGCCATTGTAATTAATTTATTTTGTTTTGTTTTCTTTTTTCGTTGGCATAACCTACTAATAAGCGCACCACAGCAGCAAAACAAACTACAGATGACACATCTAATAGGGCAGAGCTATACAATTTCAATCATTCTGCTGGTCCTCCAACAACAATAACCTATAATGATTTTTGAATGATCCTAAAGTTGGTAATGAACGGATTGGTAGCGGAAACTGCCCCTAAATGCTGCTGTTCCGTGTTTTGGGATGGTTATAATTGCGCAACACGCCTTACGCGTCGGTCTTTGGCGCCATGTCAGTTTTTGAAATAAATAGGTACTCCGGTTTACCTGAGTTGATAGTACCAAATAATAAACAGGCCATCTGAAATTTTAATCTATTTTTAATTTTTAATATTTTTGCGTTGTTCAGGAAAGGTGTTAAGTGGGTTCTGGGAGGAATATTAAAGCAAAAGCGTGCACACGCGTTTTGGACGCGTTGTAGAAGACGATGCGATTTTTCATACAAACATGGACCATAAACCGTCAAACAATAATTTAACTTTGATAAAATCAGTGACTCTGTCAATTTAATTCTCTTAACTTCACTTAAAAAAGGGCGTATTCTATAAAGTACTTTGAGTCTATAAAAACAATTTTGAACAACTTCACCCAAATGCTTTTCGAAGCGCAAATCGCTGTCAAATGTCACTCCAAGGTTCCTCGCTTCGACAACTCTCTCTATCGGAACTCCAGACACTTTGACGATAGGATTCAAAGCCTGAACTTTGTGTCAATCATGTTAACAGTGATCAAAGAACGTGGGATAACGAACGGGACTAGACAGCTTTTATGTTATTTTTGGCGTTAATGCTATCTAGTCCTAGGTTTTTTGCCTTAGGTTCACAGCCATGGGTCCTAAAAATCACTATTAACATGATCGAGAGATTGTTTACACTTATTGCAAAATCCGAAAAGAAATAATTTTTTTTTCCTCGGGTGGCGTTAGTGTTCCCTGGAGCCCCTTAACTGTTCTTGCACGTATTGAACGGCGATTTAATTATTTAGCATTTTATTAACACGTTCGGAATGTAGACGCTATAGCATTTGCACCGTTACTTTGAATAAATAATACCGCGCCCCCTCCTCTCTATTGAATAATTAGGGATAAAAGAAGTGCACAAAGACATGGTGGTGATTTAAGATGAACTATTTCAACAGTAATTGCTACTTGAAAACCTTGCTAGCTTATCACATATCAGTATCACATATTAACCATTGGAGATATTACAAACCGCATAGACAGATTTTTTTTAGATTTTAGGTGCGTTCCGCAATTTAACTGCTATATAACTTACTCACTCCATTTTTTTAATGTTGCCTATGTACCGTGAGAGTATGGGCTTAATTACCACGCGTGCCCACTGCGGATTGGCAATTTCAAGCGCTGAGGTATGTGTTCTCTCAGGCACCTTAGACACTCAGGTTGCCTCACGATGCATGTTCATTCACTCCATTACACGATTATTTAAACAAAGTAACTGAAAAAAAGAACTTCCGCACACGCTTAGAAATAGACGGTAGTGTTTTGTGACCCTCACAGGAGTAGTTCAGTTACTATCTTTAATTACCCGTACTATAAAGGGTATTAAATAGTAACGCCCTTCCCAAAACATTTTTGCTCTGTAACAATACCTGGGAAACAGGGAAAAGTCATATTTATTTACTGCATTACACAACAGATAAGTAACATTGCATGTTAGAATATCATGGTGAAAGCATAATATCCTTTAATGTGTGATGACAGCGTGCTCGAATATGGACGAGAACCAAAACTCATCAAGCCACATATTATATCCAAATACGACCACCCGGCGCAAAATATCGTGGACACCCTGCACCAAACGGTCGCACTCGGACACAATTGTGGCCTGATCCGCTTTTACAAACGGATCCAATAGTTCTCCGAACGCAAATAGATACTTAATTAAATAAAGTAAATTCAGGCAACGGGTTATCAGCATACTTAATCATCAGTGAAGTAGGTGTAAACGTTTTCCTTTTATTCCTGCATCTGTTTTTTGTATCTTGCAGGGTGTGGGGGTCGACGCGCTTTCAACTGCACTTGCTGATTTTGCACGACCTTTCTATCCAGTAAATACATACAAACAAGTCAAATAACATACACAATAAATATAAAATAAGACGCTTACAGCTAAAATAAAGTCAATAGGCGCGTCTACTGGGCGTCGACCCACATCGGCTAATACAGTATAATTATGTAATTTTTAATGTTACTTTATAAATGATTTAAGCTTTAATTACATATTTAAAGATGCTCTTTTAGTGAGTCACATTTAGTTCACAACTTGCTTAGTAAACTGTGGATAACGTAGTGGACTACATGTTTATAAATCTTTCAACCTGTTTGTTTTTAGTAATATTCTAATATGTAGTTGTTTGTTGTCCCAAATAAATAAGATAAAAAAAATATAGTTTAATCAAAAATTCATAATCTAATTTACTAAATTTGGAGCTTAATATTTGTGATTTAAATCGATTGAGGTTTACAAAGATGTCAAAAGCGTCGAAATTTTTATTTGATATTTCGTTGAATGACCGACACATGTTAGTTACTAAAGGTTCGTGGTGTGCCCTTACAGTTGGTAAATTAAATGTCTGGTGAGTCTTGGCCTTTCTAGGAGTTAAGGTCTCTGACTAAATCAACAGTTTCGAGAGTTTGATTGTTAATGTTATATTCGGAGTCGTTAATATCGTTTTGTGAGACGGAAAATTTCCAACTAAGTAAGCTTTTCATTTCCTTCCATGGATGTCGTAGAAGGCGACTAAGGAAATCAATTACCAGGAGACGGGCAGCAGCGACTTCTTGAGATTCCAACCGTATACTGCGATCGCCAACCCGCCTGCCAAGCGTGGCGATTATGGCAAACCCCTTCATGATTGGAAAACCATGAGGGAGGCCTATGTCCTGCAGTGGGCGTCAAATGGCTGATGATGATGAAGCTTTTCAAAACTGTTCATATTTTAGAAAATTAACTTGGAAATTTTTTAGGTCGTGACTTGCGTTAATTGTCAAATTCTGACATTTTGGCGCCACAAAACGCGTGACTCGTGCCATCTTACTAACCATGCTGAATATTTTGAACGAGCTTAGACCGCTGCCGCTGGCTTACCGAAAGTTACGCGTTTATTGCGTAGATACTTTTTTTATTTTAAAATAAAACAACAGTACGCAATAAACGCGTGACTTGCATAAAAAAGTGAAGCGAAAAAAAAAACAAAAAGTGAACATGGTAAAACTCAATAACAGCAATTAACATTTTTGGAATCTACAGCCTATATAACCTCGTCGTTTCGACGAATACGCGACAAAAAAATTGTTGCATCCTTTTGGTGCGTGTGCTGATAACCGTGGTGTCTGTTGTCAACTCGGTGTTCGTCACGGCTTGGCGAGAGGCAACGAATTCCGGCAGTCAAGTACTATTTTTTTTTCGACGTTTTACAAAAAATATGTACAATATCGCAATTTATGGTGAACATAAAATTTATTTCTGTGCTGAGTGGGCGTATAAAAGTATGTTTTTTTTTTCTAATGTTTACGGTTTAAGTTTTCCCTTAAAATGAACAACTACTTTTTAAAAATTCTGTTTTATTAAAAAAATCATAAGTATGTCGGTTTTGATCTGTAGAAACGCGTGCCATTTTAAACAGAAAGAAAATGAAATAAAAGTATGTGATAAATGACCACAAATTATTTCATTAAAAACTATGTAATGCGCCTGAAACATCAGTGCAATAAAAGTACCAAAAACAAAAAACTTAACGCTTCAAAAAATGGTCGTCCAATTTACGAATGGTTAGGTATTATGGGGTATGTGAGAAGGTTAGATGTGTAGGGTTAATAGATTCGAATCTCGTTGAGCCCTTGTTAAGAATGTTTGCAATCGGGTTTTTGTGTTATAGTATAACAAGTATTTTTGCAATAATAATAACTTTCACACAATACAATCACTTGACCAGGTTCCAAACTAGGACACCCCGTGCTATGGTAACCGGGCAAGGACGTCACAAACATGAAAATACCCAGACTGTGGCCATTTGTGCAAATGTACGGCGTATCCCAGTGGGAATCGAATCCACGCCCTCAGTTTTGGTAGCTAAGCGCCTTAACGACTAGACCACAGAACAGAGAAAATTCCTGTGTTCTGTGGACTAGATCAACGAGGCAGTCAATATTATGTATTTAGGCATGGCGGTACGGAACCGTCGCAGTGCGCCAGTCCGATTCGCACTTCACTGATTTTTTTTTTATGGGAAATTAGAAAAATATTATTCCCGCCAATTTTTTTGTTGAAAAATTTTTATTGCCATAGAAAATGCAAACTTGTTCAGTGTAACTTGCAGTGCAAAGTATCACCATTCAAGGCCCTCGCCGATGTGGTCTGATTACACAAATGTAATGATTCATCTCGACCGCGCGTGTAGTACTATAATTCATTTCTACGTTACATACTTACCATAACATGCAATTTGCCTGAGCGTGATTCGTCAATGACACTGACAGTTTCAAGTGCCAATCTGTATGATGCATCCAGCCAGCGTAATGAGCTATCGGTTCGTAAAGTTTAGTTTAGTCACGTAGATAACATGGTGCCAGAGCGGGAGAGAGCTAAGGCTTGGTCTCGGGCGAGCGGGACGGCGATAGTGGCCGCATCAGTTGCGCGGGCGCTGTTCATTGATACGCGGGTGCGGCGGTGTGCCGGGGGGGAGAGGGGGAGGAATGCGGCCGTGGCG
Organism: Yponomeuta evonymella; assembly: GCA_963969515.1. Classification (NCBI taxonomy): domain Eukaryota; kingdom Metazoa; phylum Arthropoda; class Insecta; order Lepidoptera; family Yponomeutidae; genus Yponomeuta; species Yponomeuta evonymella. The sequence goes on from OZ018344.1 coordinate 1,419,704, forward strand.
AGCAATGACCGCGCCAGGGTCGCTTCCTTTACGAGAAGTGCGGGCCGTCGTACTACACAGCGCCTCCCTCGGCCCGTACGTACTACATGGCCCCTTCGGCTGGCGATAGCGTCGCGCGCTTTTCGACCCGCAGTCCGTTACAAAAATGAAGTGAGCCGCATTCCGCGGCCGCTCGTCCTTCCTCCTCGCACTCGGGCGCCGCCTGTCGCACTGTCCCGGTCCCCTCGCCGCGCCTTATAACGTTTTGGCGTCCCACGGCGCGGGTGCAGGGCATGAGGCAGGACGCGAAACTTCGTTTGAACGCGCGCGCTGTTTCGTTATTTGATTGGCTATAGCGCTGGCCGGTGATATCACTCCCTGCGTGGGTGAACTCAAATGAGCATTGTACTCTGTTCTGCTTATATCTTGCCCTGTGCCATGTTACCGGATTTGATAGATGTTTGTTGATTTTAACAACTATTCCATTACCATTTCCTGTGCAGATCTTACACAGATTGAGGATAAATCTAAAATCCTCGGAAGAGCGTGATGAACACAGGTCTTCTCGTGAATTCAATGAACCTTGTACCTACGTTAGTTAGAGGTCTAGTGGTCAAGTTAAATGTTGTGTCAAGAGAAAATAGTTTTTTTTGTGAAAGAATACGCTCAAGCTTTGGCGCTAACTTGGGGTGCTCTAAACTGTCATGATCATGAAATCAACAGCTTATTTGCGGGAAAACCACTTCCGATGCTTGGTAATAGCTAATAATTATTTTGATATCAATAAAATTCACTAGCACCTGGCATTCCTCATCGTTTCCCTTGTATTCAACCGCTTTCGCTAACGGTTACCGAAATAGACGCGTGCAAACAAAATCTTATCTCTCGTTTTTTGCGATAAAAATATCACGCGCGGAATTTCACGTTATTGTCAGAATAGCAAACGAGCCAAATCAATTTGCAATTCTAGTAATTCTAGCAGCCCTTTCAAAGTAAAATTTGAGTTCTGCAGACATTACCTACGTTTTGATTGTTCTAACTTTTAACTTGACTGAAAAGTTTGGGATTATGAAAGGTGTGATGATTTATTTGGTTGCCCGGTCTGCTCCGGCATCGGCAGTGGGCACTAATTGATTAATTCGGCGTAGTCAAACTTTTCGACAGTGTGTAATATACACGAAACAGTAAATTTCATAAAAACAACGAACGCTACATACACCTCTCTGAAAAAAAAAGTGTCTGGCAACACACTTGTTGCATTGCACCCTGTTTACATCCCGTTTGTTGAATGTCAATATACTATGTACGAGTAAGCTGCCGACGCGTCGGGACGTAGCCTCGTCACTAGTTACGAGTAACTAAGGGTCACGCGAACTAATAATGAGATGACTTACTCGAATCTTGACTGGTCTTATCTCCTCTGATTGGGGTCACTGGCTAAGGGGGAGTCGAGTTGACCGTGCTAACCCCTGAATAGTCCAAGCCACCCTGGAAAATAACTAGATCCGCTAGTGATGCCCCACTCATTCTGCCTCCAGAGCCGAGGGCGTCCGCAATGTCCCACCATCACTTTCTGACTTGGGCTGTGCTGATAAACTCCAGCCAGGTCTTCGTAACCGCTGGCTTCATCATCGATGTTTCCTTGCGGGCGCTTGGTTTGGTGAAGGATCGGTGTTTTGCAACGAAGCTCAATTAATTTCTCTTGCCATAAAATTTTATTTTAATTTTAACCTTAAGTACCTATAACTTACAGCTAGGCCTAGCTAGCGTAACAAGTGAGTCAACTCACACCTCGCCTCATTCAGACTAATATTGAATGAGTCAAAAATAAGGTTGTCGACAGCTGAATTAACATCAACAAAAAACAAAAGGCTAATGGTCATATTAATTAGCCTAGAAAAAATCATAAAAATCGGTGCAGCCATTTCGGAGGAGTTCGAAAACAAACGTTGTTGATATATTTGGTATATTGAGAATTATACTTACTCCTATTTCTGAAATTTTTTTTCCGGTATACAATAAAGAATATTCTTATCCTATCTTATTCTGTAACTGTGAATTTTATTGTATTGTTATGGTCATTGTAATTTTTCGCAATAGCTCTTTCCTGGCACTAAATCTTACACTATCTACATAAGCTCAAGGTTAGCTGGAAGAAAATACTCATTAGTAATAAGCTCGCCTTTTTACAAATAAGCTTATTGTGTAATAAATAATTTTCTAATCTAATCCAATATTAAGTGCCCAGACCCTTAGTCAAGATCATGGTCTATCTCCGTTCTAAATTTCCACCCTTGAAACCTTTTCAAAGTCAAAAATTTTATTCACTATAAAAACAAAACGTTTACTTAATGAACGTCAAAGCTGTTAGTTTCACAATTTTCACGGTTGTATTAAATTTACTATTTTTATTATATTAATCTACCTCACCGGCCGCGCGCCGTCCCCCGTCCCCCGTCGGCGCAGCTTGTCGCTCGCTCAAACTTCATTCCAGGTGGCATAGAATACTGAATGTGAAACAGTGATTTGTACTTTGAATCTGTTTGCGAAATATTGACAAACGCAGCATAGGGCGCCCATCAGTTCACAGGATCAACGATCTAAGGCAAATTGCTGGCAGCCGCTAGTTGAGGATGCCCGAGAAAAGAAAGATGTGGCGTGCTTTATGGAGGCTTATACCCAACATGAATATTCGGGCTAGAACGGTAGATTAGATTAGACTGAGCCACCCAAGCATATTAATTATTTGTACGTACAATCATATTTAGTGTTAATGCAGTACCGCGCCCGGCGTTACATCCTCACAAGATCGTGTTATTTCTCTTCCAGTCAAAAGTGAAATTTGATAGGGTTTGGTGTGCATTTTTGTGCTAATGATAAAAATCTTTGTGATCGCTCGCTATCTTGCATACGCAGTTTTGTTTGTTTCCCGTAAAGGGTAAGCGAAGGTCCTCAAACGTAAAGTCCGCACCACCACTAAAGTCCCTTGAGCTAAGACATCTTCATTCTTATGCCAGTACAGTCGACAGCACGTCAACCTCTACATTTTAGTTGCAAAGTAACGCACGCAAAGGAGTAGAGTGCATGGATGTATACCATGATGTGCTGTCGACTGTACGAGATTAAGATCTCCGTGGGACATAAGTAATGGCGCGTGCTCTACCGCCTCATTTGACCTAAACTTTTTTTTAAATGTTAGAACGTAACAATACTAATAAAATAAAAAGGTTCCGGTCACAGTTCTGAAACGTGAAAGTTTGATGTCACCGGCCAAGTGCGAGTCGGGCTTCTTGGGTTGAGGCCCCCACGGACTTAATATTTTGTGTTTTCCTCACTTTTATGTAACTAATAAACACGACGTTGTCAGTAATTCACTAAAAGTAGAAAATAATTAACCTATTCTCGATAGGTGTATTTTGTGGCGAAGCCAAAATTATAGGCAATTTTACAGTTTCCAACAATATCACCGTTCTAAGTACCTACACACGTGAGGCTGAGCGTTTAAGCGGTCTTAAAACACGTCTAACTAAGCAAAGGGATTTGTCAGCATTTACTACTAAGTGAGTCTGCTTCTAAAGCCACGTGATGAGGGCTATTACACGTTTTCAACGAGAGCGTCTGCTTTCTCGTTTTCTCAGAGCCGGGTTTGTTTGTCGAGTGCTCCGGGTCATTATAAGGCGCGTATTACATCTTTTGAGATGAGGAGACTTGATTCCTGTACCCCAATTAAATAAAAAACTGTTATCAAAACAAAAGTAAAAAGATCTTTTATTTATACAATATAAATCTTTTTTAACATGTTGCATGCACCTACTCATGAAAATTCAAAACGGAATGTTTGAAAATAAAATTACGTCTAATCATTGTGTAAAACCTCAAACCCAAGGTTATCAACATCCAAGTCTTGCCAATATGTAAAAAACTAATAATCCAATTATACTTCCAAATAAAAATTGTGTGAGTTACGTTAGTGTTTTTTAAATACTTATCATTTATGAGTACAAAATATTAATGTCTGATGCAGTAGGGTGTTTGTTCACACGAGTCTACATTTTTGCAATAAACCAAAAATCTACCGAGTATGACGATATATTTTATAACGGTAACACTGCCTCTTTTTTGCATGGAATTAAAAAACAGACAGGATTACTAACCAACCGATTTGGATGAATAAGAACAAGAAGTAGGGCCCGATATTACTTTTTAACTGTCATGGCCAACTGTACATGGTTCTATATTTTTATACTCAACATTTAAAATTACGTTACCCACTCTAGATTTCTTTTGGATTTCTGGGATACGACTCTATCCTTCGAACAGTTAAGCTGTCATCACTTATCTACAGTTTCACAATGAACACAGTTTTCTTTTTAGGTCGTGTACATTTTATTAATCTAGATCAAGAATCCTTCAATTTAGGTAGAGCTGGCCCATTATGTGTGCTACTAACCTGTGTTTTTTTACTCTTCTACAATCAACCGTTTAGCCCGGGACGCCCTGCTCTAGCGCTCCTGCTCACAAGAAATAGCGCTTTAAAGCTTAAAATTTCTTTTTTAAAAGATGTTATCCTACCGTTTTGTTGATGTCAGTAATAAGTATATCTATGCCAAATATCAGCTTTCTAGGCCTTATCGTCTCTGTGACAGATGGACGGATAGAAAGACAGACAGACGGACAAGGCGAAACTATAAGGGTTCCTTGTTGAGTACGGAACCCTAAAAATACTATCTTGGAAAATATGTTAGGCTATTTTAAAATAGTGTAGTGTAGAACGTCCTCAGACTCGGTGGAGCGATGATCTCCGTAGGGCGGCTAGTAAGAGCTGGATGAGAGTAGCCGAGGACCGTGCGCAGTGGCGTGCAATAGGAGAGGCCTATGTCCAGCAGTGGACAAGCATAGGCTAATGATGATGATGTTAAAATATGTTTTATTATCTTTTACTGAGGTATTTTGGACGCAAAAATCTGTTTCAGTTTCCCGAACGCTGCCCATCCATATTATTGTTTAACTCTCGTATGTAATTTCTGCTGTACATGCCATAAAGAATATTCTATCCACATTCTATCTATCTATCTAACCCACCCGAGTTGGATTCGACGAGTGACCTCTTTCTCAAATTTGGACTTACTTAACTGGACTGTTGGTCCCAGGTATACATAGTGGTCGACAACTGCGAGATCAGAGCCGTTGATAGGAGTGGGTGCTACATGGGAGTTTGACAGTATCGTAGTCTGGTCCATGGTCATTTAAAAAAAAAATAATACAAAGCTGTAACGTAATAACATCGGGAATACGTTTACCTAATCAATCGCGTTATACCTGTTAAATGTTGTTACACTATATTAATTTTATTTACATTTTGCTTTTTCAAGTGTTACAATAAATTAATAGTTATAAAAATATGCTTTTGTCGGTATTGCACAAAAAAATCTGTTATTTGCCTCCATTTGTTAGTCTACTAAGCAATAGCAGTAATACAATGGCTATGAACGAAACGCGCGAGGCGCTGAATTAAGTTGCTCGGATTATACCATTGAAATGCGATTGGTAACTAGACTACCGGTCAATTAAGCAAATATTACCGTACTATATGACTATTGAACAACTATGCATTACAGAGACTCGTTCCCTGGTCCATGGAAACCGCTATTTATATGGACCACCCACGCCCCACTTGCTTCAAAGTGGTCCTCCAGCAGCGCCATGAAATCGACAACCACTAATCAAAACTACATGTTGTGGCTGTTGTTAAAGACAGCTACACGATATAAATTGACAAAGAGGAGATGAATCCGATGACATCAGGGCTACTACAGGGTCGACCGGACTGCAATAGCTGCCGACCGATTGCGATGGAGGACTCATGAAGAGGCATATGTCCAACAGTGGACAAACAAATCCTGAAGAAGAAGAAGATGCATCCCGAATTATTGTATTGTCATCCGACTTACATACACTTGCAAAGTTTCAAATCGATACGCCAGAATTAGCATTGAATTGAATGTTCGACCCTGGATTCCAGCCACAATGAAGGAGATTTTGGAGCAATTAAAAAGGATTGAGGCTCTTATCGTTATCTTATTGTCCTAAAAAGCAGATCTTATTGATAGGGTTTGAATTTATTTGGCAAATACACAGATGACACTTATATGTTTTACTTACCATTACATGCTCCCATCTGGAGTTGTAAACGTTGTGTTAGCATATGGTAGCATAAATAGTTAAATTCATAATAGATGTGTTGACGAAACAAACGGATCGATTTATGTTATATTTCTGTATATTCAGAAGCTGAGTGGCTACTAAGTGCTATCGTCCCTAGATGCATTTTCTCTTTACTGAAAATAATGGAAAGTTGACAACAGAAGTAAACAGTGTAATAAAAGCCGCAGTAGTCAGATACATAATCGATGTATTGACGAAGAAAACACATCGATTTCTCCCATAAAACAGGCACAGTCAGGTCAGCGGAATGCGCAAGAGTCTGTGGATCAGACATGTCGCGCCCAACCGGACGCCGCGGCGGCAGTGTCTTGCATACTCAAGCTGCTATGTAGATGTTGCACTCGGCGCTTTTAGCGCGGTGACTCGCTGTTGAACTCCGGTTTTCCAATGCTTGTTTGGATCCGAGTGTCAGTGGCATAGCAAGTTGGGTAGCTATAGATATGTAGGTTGTTTGTGTCCCTGCGCACGGTGCAACGTGCGACCCTGACGCGTTTGTGACCGGAGACTCGAAGTAAACATCGATGCAAGGTCAACCGCCTCGCGCTGCGTACGGCGAGTGCGTCCCGAGATCCTGTTCTTTCTGTTCCTTTTTCATTTTAAAGGTTATGTGGAAAATAAACTTTGTCGAAGCATAAAGGGACCGACGGTTATTCCGTTGACTCCGACTCCGAAGCATAATCAGAAATAAGCGCAGGTAAGATGTAAACAAGTTACACTTTAGAAGTATTAAATTTTTGCTTTGGTGTCGTGTGTAAACTATTTAAACTGTTCATCTATTAACGCGCAAAACACCACATTAGCACCAATAGTGAAACCAAAAGTAGACAGGTCCAATGTAAATATAAACACCGTTGTCCTAAATATTGACCATAGTTAGACCATAGCCCAAATAGAAATATTCAAGATTACCTTTTTACCGAAAAAAATGAATAAAAACAACAACATTTTTTTAGGGCAATGCCCTATAGATATTGATGTAAGAGATAATACAGCGAAAATATTTCAACCATAAATAGTGTAAAAACGCGTCTTCGACTAAAACCATTACTCCGATGTCGTGTTCAATTTCAAATCACTAATCCAGGGGCATGTTCTGCCTTTTGCACACGAAGCTAAACTCAATCCCTGATAATAAAACTATTTACTAAGTATCATCTATAAGTAACCTATCGGTGGTCAGATGTTATTCTCAATAATCTCTTCAGACCGCCGACGACGACAGGACGCCATCAATTTGCACATTACGAGGGTCGCAGCAACTTTGCAATTTTTAAATTAAAGCTTCTTTATGCTCTTAATCTCTTTTATTTCCTTTCACCCCTCGGCGTCTATATTGATGTTTTGTCATGTCGCTCGTCAACTTTTGAGTTGTTAAGCCTCGTTTTGTGTGCATCGAGATCAAAATTAACATAGGTAGTTCATGTTTTTAAGATTCCTTTAACACTGATCTGTAATAGAATGTGTTTTTGGAAATTTTCAAAATACGACTTATTTATGCGCAGTTGTAAGTTAACAAAAGTGAACGTTGTTCATGCTTGCGGTTCAGTGCGACACTCTGAGGCGGGCCGAAATCACATTGTTTATGTTCAATCGTTCCGCGGCAGTCGTTTGGCAGGACGCCATAACCCAGTCGCTATCACATCGCTCCTGAAATAACTACTCCGTCAAAACAACATGAAACAAGACGGCCCGTGTGTAATTCTGTGTCAAAATCATGATCATTATGTTGCACGATGATGGACTGTCGCGAAAATATAGAGTTAATGAAATGTCTGCGTCCGCAGGGAGGGCCGTGTGATAAAGGTCTGTCCACGTCCACGTTGTAACGAGCCGGCGACGTGCGGGAAGGGCACGATTTAAATCTAAAATAATCCTAGAATACATACGAAGTTAGAGACAACCAGTCTTGTTTATAAAAACACGATTCCTTAAAACATTCCTCAGATGCCGTTTAAATAGTCTATGGTAAAGGAAAATACGTAACCACAGACTTAATCTGGCTCTGAGGTGTGTTTTAGAGGAATTGTGTTTTTATCAATGAGAGCGTTTAAATACAAGGATAATAACCGGCCAAGTGCCCGTCGGGCCACGCGCAGGGCAGGGTACCGTAGAAAGAGGGGGTTTTCGATCGGTATTAGGATTTTGTTTTATTTTTATCACCCCATCTCGGAAAGAGTATTTTTGCTCTTCGATATCTGAGTGCAAAAGCTGTTTTTATCCGCTAGAGGATAAACTAAATTGAATTTAGAACATCGTGTGCACTAAGTTTGTAAATTCAAAACTTCATTAAACCTATTTGCTTCTACCTCCATGGTGCCGAAATCATCATACAACTTTTTTTAATTTGTTAAAAAACTCTGAAACTCCTTTGTGTTTTTTTGCATTTAGTCATCTCCACGCTGAGTTGGTATGAAAAGTTACATGTTGCACTCGAGTGCAAAGATAGAGAGAGATAAAGATAAATTTGCGCTCTCAATATTTCAAAAACAAATCCGTGAATCGAAAAATCGTTTTTTTAGGCTCACGATATTTTTATTTACAATAGTCTAACCGGATGATACCCCATACTTAATAGACAAGAAAGAAAATCATCTTTATTTATATAAAAATCAAAACCGACTTCAAAACACTACAGCACTAAAAAGTTAGAAATCATTTAAAAGAATATCTTTCAATTACAAGTATGTATACATGTAGGTAAAGTAGAATTATAATTGGAGTCGGTGCCCAAAATATATGTACTAGTCATGAAACTGGGCACCGACTACAAATTATACCGGTCAGGATGTAACAGTTTCAAACAGCTTTGTGAAATTCTCAGCCAACTTTGTTCGGCCGTTAGCATTCTAGGCACCCAACACGCTGAGACTTTTTCCATTTCCAAATGGTCGTGTATTATATTATGAACACTCCCTATTGAAATCTTTAGTTCTTTAGCTAAAATCCGCCGAAACAATTTTTTCAACATTTTTTATAATTTTTTCAGTTACAGCACTTACAGCAGTCGTAGGGCGCCTTGAGCGCGAGTCGTCATTGGTGGATGATCTTCCGCTCTTAAACTCAGCACACCAACGCGCAGCCGTAGAATAAGGAGGAGCATGTACCCCTTAAGTCTTGATTTACTTGTTCAGTATTTTCTCTGTGGCAGGAACTTCAATTTTCTCCATTTTCGATTACTCGTTGCGACAGAACACAAGAACCTTCTATGATTGAAAAAACAAAGGGCATCAAACTTTTTTTATTTTATTATGATAAGTGGGCTATGCCTACCAGTAGTTTCTTTTTTCTCTATGCAAGGAGTTTATACCTCATTGTCACTACTTATTGAACACCTCTCGTAGAATCGTCTCTGAGACAGGCGAAACTTTAAGGGTTCCTTGTTGACTACGGAACCCTATAAAGCCTGCTGTCGCGAACAGCACGTCGGCCGTACGTTAACGGGCTTTTTTGCGTTAGTATTGTAGTCTCTAAGCTTAAGAATGTTTAAGGTTTGTTTTAGTTCGTATCGTGTCGCCGGCCTGTTGTAATCTGTATAGTCCTTAAACGCACGAGACCATATTTGTATTCTGGAACAGCTCGCTCGCCGGCGCGCATACTTACCCCATAAAGATGCATCTGCAGCCTCTCTCGGTGTTAATGGCCTCTAGTGTTGTTTCCAAGCTCAGCGCTCTTTAATAAAACATACGCGATCCTGTTTTTTGCCGCGCGCCGCACGCCGATCGTCTCGGCGACCAGTGTGTGAGGTTTATTATTTTTAAAATATTATATGCGAATATTTGATGCGAATCCGAACACAGTGTTTGAGACCATCGATTGCTTTAAAAAAATGCGCTTCAGTAAATGTGTAACAGTTCTTGAAAAACCATCGAAGGTAAACATACCTTCGATGGTTTTTTTAGGAACTGTCAGTATATATTACACTGAGTAGGCATTCTATACCTAATCAGCTACGGCGTCACCTTCGGTGAAATAATTTTATTGAAAACTTCGATACGGAGGAATCTGATAGTGGAAAACTTCGATATTCTCTTTGCATTTCGCGCAAGAAAACCTATAAGTATCTTTGTGCAAAACTTTAGCACAGTGCAGGCGCTTCTTTCGCAGCTGCATTAAATTATCGCAGGTAACTAACAATGGGTCTTCAGCGAAGACTGCCAAGTAATATCCTCGAAGTAAGAAATGCCTGAAGCAGCGAGCGTCGGTTATATGGTTGTTATGTACAGTACAGAAAGCAATAAATAACAGTAAATGAGGAGACTAAACACATTGGAATAAGGGCAGCGCCTTAATTAAGGTCCACGAGCTGCATTGTAGTCGGCATACAAAGTTTCCGTTACTTTTGCCTTTCGAACCGGGCGTCGGCAAGCGTAGAGGCAAGTTTTTTCCGCGACTCGTTGCTCATATCGCCGAAGGCTCCGACCCGTACATACCTCGTGTGTTCAAGTGCTTTCCCACGTTCGCGCTCTCCGTCTCTTTTTATCGATAAGTCACTGTCTCTCGGTCGGTCCCTCGAATTTGGTCGGCCCCATCAATACACGACCTTATCGATGCGATTCGTGTGCGTGTAAAAATTACCATAGTGAGCTCGCTATCTAATTAATAAGCTTTTGTTTCCATTCGTTAAATGAGTGCATACTCACTTATTAGTGCTTCTTTACAATTTTCTTCGTAGACGCCTCGAATTACGGCACATCTAATTCGCAGTCAGTGTCTTGCGCTGGCTGATCATCGATTAGCCGTTATTTGCTTTTATTAAGGTTCATTTTGCTGTGCATGTTTTTACTAAAGGGGAAATTAATGCTGTTATTAATAAGCTTATGCTTACAACACCGTTTTTAGGGTTCCGTAGTCGAGAAGTAACCTAAGGTTCTGACAGACAGACAGACGGATATGGCGAAACTATAAGTAGTATGTCCGTCTGTCTGTCCGCGGCCTAGCTCAGAGACGATTAGTACGAGTAAGCTGAAATTTGACTTAGAGCCGGTTTCTGAATTACCTAAGTAACGTTCTGTCACGCTCTTTTCTGAGAAATTTGAAGAGAGCACTACAGCTAACCATTTTCTTAGCGTAATTCTCAATTCAAAATCTAGCCATTAGACATTCATAATAAATAATCACGCCGACAAAACGGTAGAAAAAAATCTTAAAAATTTTTCTTTTGGCGTACCTACGGGTGTTATGTAGCAAGATCATTTTGTTGATTTAAGGTTCCATTTGCGAAATATTAAACTTGAAAGCGGAAATTTTTGTCCAAGAAGGGCATCCCGCCTCCTGGCGAAACGATTGATTGTAGAAATGTGCAATAATTCAGTAAAGGAAAACTATTACGGCTAAGTAGACTTTACAAGTTGACGAGTAACAGGCGACCAAGTTATAAAAGTGAAACTACGTACGAAATCTTCTGAAAATTACCTTGATGAAGTTGTTAATTCTGTAAAGCAGATAAACCCCCCCCCCACGCCACGTCGCGTGGCCCGACGTGCGACGAAACTGCGACGTGCGTACGTGGCAGTTTTTTTTAATTATTACGCGGTTTTCTTATTAAATGAAGGCCCATTACTCTATTCAATAAAGCAAACGAAAGAAAAATATACTTAATATGTTTATATTTTTCTTTCATTCCAAGCATTTAAACAAAAAGCTCTGCTATCCCAAGCAAAAGTCGAAGCTCTAAACGATAAAGTGGCCGCTCAAAGAGACCACTCACATACCATTACGGACATGAAAAACACGATCCAAGAGACCTGCTGAAGACCCAGGGCGGGAAACGTTTTTTTTGCAGATATGTTAAAAAAAGAGCCCAGATTCTGTTCGCACAAGCTCGAACTCAGTCGCAAGATAATATATTGAAAACAGGGTACGAGAAGTTCTTGGCGATTTTCGTCAATTCTAGTACTCAAACCTTAAATGGTCCCATAGAGTCTGTTGATCCCGACATGAAATAGGATCGATTGGCATAAAAATATTTTTTTTCGTATTTCAGCATTTTTTTCGCTGACTGTACATTTTCTCCAAAATCTGTGAATGCAATTCATAATATCTTAAAAAGTTGGGGATGGTCTCCGAGGAACGTTTTCCTGTAACTATAACGATTAGGGAACCTGCCCTTACTGACCCGTCTCAAAAATCCACCCTGTATACCGCAACGAAATATTTAAGTCGAGCGAGGAGACAAAAACTCTTGTTCAAAAAATTATAATTATGCCCTGGACAAATGAATCTCCACGTTAGAGGCGTACGAAACATAAGAAATGGCGGCATAATAATTGCCACACATCAAAGCGGCTCATGCCTGGACCAGGTGATGCTCAGAACCACCCTTCCACCCAAAACAATTGTTTCCAACTCTACGCTTACAGAACTGTCATACTAACATTAAAATTAAAGGTATGTAGAAAATTCAGTAATAACACAATAATTAAAATAAACAGGAAAAACCTTGAACGTGATTTGTGCTGCATCGACTTTAGCCCCGTTTACCCAACAACAGACGTAAACATTTCTTTGGAATACGTCGTAAATTTCGTGCATCAAGCTATCGTATGTAATTCAATAACACTGACTGTAAGTAAGAAAAATAGAAACATAAAGCCTTGGATTACTCCTGGGCTTATTCGTTATATTAGACATAGAGATAGACTCCATCTGAAAGCCAAAGTGTCCCTATTAAATTATATATGACGGACCTCTTACAAAAGGTATAGAAACGTTTGTAATACTCTACTTAGAAAGCTGAAATCTGCATATGAGAAAAACAAAATTGCAGAGGCTGGTAGGGATAAAAAGAAAATCTGGCAACATTAACAATTTTACCAATATCTCGAAGCAGCCTGAATCATGTTCGGGCCTCCTACAAATGTACGCTTCACCGCTTTTATCAGCTAATGAATCAAATCACTAATTAATAAGGTAAAAATCTAGCCCAACAAATCACTGAGCCGTAATGCTTACTTCCCCCACCGCCCTAGAAGAGAAAAGATAAATCATTTGTTCTCCTGGATACGGATGTAAAGGTATTATTATTATGAAAGATAAGTGTGCCGTGGGCTGATATTGTATCCCAAATCTTATTGTTGTTGTTCATATTATGTTACATAATATCTGCTTATTTTGTTTCTGTGATGTATCTTGTTGGTATAATAAATGTCTTTCTTCTTCTTCAAATAACGTACTCGAGCAATTTGAGCAAATCTTGGCACTGCCTTTATTTTCCCATATTTTCCAACAATGTCTGACTGTGGGTATTTTTCCTATCTAAAAAGATCTGTAATAATTCCAATGCATGAATCCGGCAGTAAATTCTTAGTATCCAACTACAGACCGATTTCAATACATCCATCTATCTCTAAAATTCTTGAGAAAATAACAAATGTTAGGCTGATGCCGTCAATAATATGCGCGGATAAGTCATTGCTTTGTCCGTGTGGCGCCGGATGTCCGTGTGACGCCGGATGCCCGTGTGACGCCGGATTAAAAATAACGTCACTCCATTTCCTCCCGTGGATGTCTTAAAAGGCGACTAAGGAAATAAATTACCAGGAGATGGGCATCAGTGTCTTCCTGAGATTCCAAACACATGCTGGGATCGCCAACCCGCCTGCCAAGCGTGGCGATTATGGCAAAACCCCTCATGGTTATGGGCCTATGTCCATAAATGTCGAATGGCTGATGGTGATGATGAGGCTGATGAAATTTCTCCAGGACAACTCCATCCTCTTAGACAGGCAATATGTTTTCAGACCTAACCACTCAACTGCAGATGCTATTCATTAACTAACTTACGAGAGAATTTGATAAGGGGAAAACACTGTTGGAGTTTTCTTAGATCTGGCCAAAGCATTTAATACTGTCCATTCCGATCCTCTTGAAGTACTCGATTTCATAGGCATAACAGGCATTAAACTAAAATTATTTGGTGATTGATTACATAGATGAACGTACCCAACAAGTGAAGATAGACAATGTCATAAGTACTGAGTGAAAAAATATTGTTTCGGTGTTCCCCAAGAAGCATAATATTGCGTCCAACCCTTTTTTTATTTTCATAAACGATCTCTGTGACCTTGAAATGAATGTCGGAACAATTGTATCGTATGCTGATGATACTGCGCTACTTTTCGCAGCGGATACTAAGGGGTTTTGGATTTGGCACAGTTAGGCTTCAATCACGTAATAAACAGCTGTCTACATCAAAATTGTTTCACACTGTATGCGGACAAAACAAAGTTCATAAAATGTTCAATGCGTAATACTTACTATTTCGCTACCCTACCTCTGAAAGCACATTTGTTACAAAACTGTGATATCAAACACTGTGCGTGTCCTGTCATTTCGTGGACAGAAAGCCTGAAATAATTAAAATAATTGAGCAGATAGTTTCCTTCCGGCAGCACATACATACACTAAATAATAAAAGTCGTAAGCTGATATTTGTGTTTAAAAAATGAGGCATGTTGCAGACCCAAAATTAATTAAACAAGTATATTATGTCCTGTGCCAGTCCGTACTAACATGCTGTATAATATCATGGGGGGAGCCCTTAATACACTTTTGCTGCCACTGGAATGCGCTCAAAGAGCTGTCCTCAAAGTTGCGACTTTCCGACCTTTCCTATTTCCAACCCATCTCTTATACCAATCATGCGAAGTCCTAAACAACATGCAACGACCTTTTCTCTACAATAGGCTCAAATCAAAACTATCACTGTTTCTTTTAATCTCCCTACGTTGCACACAAATTACAAAATATTTTGCAAAACATCATAATGAGAAGTTATTAACTAATGTAAGTTAGTAATTTTTTACCTTAAAACTTTACAATAACTACTGATTAAAGGCTTTTGTTTCTAATAGCTTTTGCTACAATTAGATTTTTTTATTGTCTATTGTAGCCATTAAAACGCTTGAGATACAGGTAATTTTAAAACCTAGATCAAGCATAAATATGTTATTTTTACCAATGTTAGCTTAAGCCGATTGTACACTGTTATGACTCTTTTTATTTGAAATACATTTTGTTATTATTATTACTGTATTTCAGTTTATTCTCGTCCTCGTTTGGGTGACCGCGTTAGGAGGTTTATGTAAAGCTACTTATTTCTTAACGGAACTCAAGAATGTGCGCTTTCCAATGCCTGTTTCCTCTGTCAGCTCGAAACGTCGAGCTAAAGTACCTCGTCCGTGTATGTGTGCGGCGTGCCTGTGTGGTAGCGGTTGAGAATGCAGCAGGACCAGTCAAGTTTCTGTTAACTTGAACCTCCCCTTATGGATCTTGGTAGGTGGTATTAAAGTAACTTTTCATTTGATCGGCCCGAGGCGCACAGTATTTCTCACTGCCTACATATGGAGGCTTGGTGCAAATATTCTCCACAGACTGGCCATTGCAACTGCGTGGACGCATAAGTTCCGTCTTATTGATTTGCTTATTGTTCCTCGTATCGTATTTAATGATTTCTTGCTCGTTTATATTAACTTGTGGTCATAATACAATGATTAGCACATCGTGGGCCTGTGCGTATTTGACATTTAGATTGTTTTCATATTTTACTATCATGGTTCTTGAAGCCGTTTCTTCGCATCGCCCCAAGCTAGGTGTCTGACCAGTGGAATCCAGTCGCCGTCGTTCGTTCCGCTATAACTGACATCCTTTCTTCGAATACCTAAACCGTTACGAGGCGAAGTCTGGTCTTTGTCGTCTGATGGCCGAGCTAAAGTGCCGTACGGAAATTAATATGTGTCCAGCGTAATGATTAGCATTGCATTAGTATGTGCTACCGGGTCCCGTTCGCTAGGCACCTCATTGGAGATATATTTGACTAGCGGTAATTGTGCCGCGGCATCACTATTTCCAATAGTGTTTTTTGAAAGAATTACATTACGGAAAACTTATAACACAATCCCGTCAAATCGCACAAAAACCCATCAAGAATTCTAAGAGATCTTTATAACCCTATCTTTTAACCCTGATTTTTTCTGATGGGTCTAAAAAGTGCGATGTCGAAGTATCTGCTCACCACCACTCTTGTATTTATTATGTTATCATATCACAGCATTATCCTTGCTGATTTGACAACGCCGTAGTATAAGATAACACCTATCTCGAATCATTGTGTATTTGCGTATTATGGTGTGCTTAGTACCTACACATCTGCAGGTCAATGGACCCAACGAGAGCTCCGGTTTCAACGCTCTTGGCGTCGCTGCTCGGTTTCGAATTGCCATTTGCCTTTACAAGCGAGAATTCTCCATTTAAGCTTTTGTAAATGCTCGGGAGGACAGATGGGCTTCTCTTGAACAGGTTAATCTTAGACAGAAAGTTCACGAAGTTTGGTCAAGATTTCCATATAAATGTGGAGGCCGCGGCTGCCTGAGTTGTCGACGGAGACCGGTCTTTGTTTATTGAATTTTTAAACCGTATTTGGTCCCGGCAAGGAATGTCTGTTGATAGTACCAGTTTTATGTAAAATTTTATTTCACTAGGCTCTTGCTCGTTTCTGTGGTCAAGTGGGCGTTCGATGTTGTGTTGGGACAAATCATTTGCTTAATTTGTTATTGTAAAATCGTAAGCTTAATTGTTATTGTCATCGCTACACTACGCTACGCGTTTGTAAGGGATGTTTCAGTTCTAGATAAATTTCCTACACTATGCCACTCTAGCAACCGCGACTGTCTAGACTTCTAGTTAGGCTTTGAAATAGTTACCTTTCTATCGATAGTATAGTACTTAGAGGCCGCGAGTTTAGTTATGTCGGAGACTACAAAGATATTTCAGACTTTAACATCGCAAACTTCATCAAGTTGTTCGCTCCTATACGTCTTTATTACGAATATATTGTCATTGATTGTAAATAGGCGTTGCATTCTGAAAGTTTAAATAAAAAACCGGCCAAGTGCGAGTCGGACGCGCACGTTCCTACCATTATCAATACAACATTTCGGAAATCATGGCGACCTAGTTGATTTTCGACGTGTCATGGTAATAACCATACCTTTGTTACACGTTACCTACCTGTAATAGTACTTATACTTTTCTAAGGTATGTAACAGGGTTGATATGATTAAAATCACTTGATTTAAATCAGTGATTTAAATCGCGATTAAAATCAAGTGATTTTTTTAAAAAAATCCATGATTTTAATCAATTCATTTTTACTGCGAGCAAATCCACCAAAATGTGTCAAGGGATTTCCCCCGATATATACAGCGATTTCCGAACTACAGCGCGCACACAAGTGTCCAATTCGGTTTATACACCGGGAATTCCCTGAAATTTAAACTCGCAACTGAATCCGTCTGTTTAGTCTGTGGCGCGGTCATTCGTGATTGACTATTGAAGGACAACAAGATGTCTGGAAGGAAAAAAGATGCAGTATAGGTTTATTTCGATAAAAAAAGTCCGCTTGCGGCAAGTTTAACAAAGCAAGAGTTGTAAGAAGGAGTTAATGGGCTGTAGCGAGGATGAAAAAACATGTGTGACAGAAATCGATCGCAATCGTAACATAGTCGCAGACGACGGCGGTGGCAGCGATGCCGTGAGCTCGGGTAACTTACTATCTAACCGCCTTCTACACTAAAACAGATCAAATAGTAAAAAAATCAAAAAAATCCGATTTAAATGAAATTAATCCGATTTAAATCAAATTAATCCGATTTTTTTGATTTAAAAAAAAAATCATGATTTTTATCAACCCTGGTATGTAACATGTCCTAAGTATGTAAGATGTTCGTATACATAATAAATTTTATTCTTTATTGTTATCCTTATTTGAATATTTCAAGCGTCTACCTGTTGTCGCTATTAATATCGAGCAATAAACGGCAAAAAAATCGATTTTTTTTGTATGATTAATTGTTGTAGGCCCCCTTTAAATATTTGTTTTATTCTGTTTTTACTATTTGTTGTTATAGCTGCAACAGACATACAACATCTGTGAAAATTTCAACTGTCTAACTATCACGGTTCATGAGGTACAGCCTGTTGACGGACGGACAGCGGAGTGTTAGTACCCAAAGGATAAGGGACCCTCCCTTACCCTTTGGGTATGGAACCCTAAAAAGAATACGATTTTCACCTCAGTAATAAGGAGACAAGATACCCGTCCAAAATAATAATGATATCGGAATATCTATACGCCTGCCTCGGCTCAAGAACATTATCATATTAATTACCTACAGCATTGCCGCTTGCATATCCATAACAACCCTGAAAAATGTCAGCGATAAATGTTTCAACGTGGTATTGAATAACGCAAATTCTCCAGTATCCAATGATTGAAAAAAGCAAGTTTTGAAATTAGATATTTTTCTTTTTAAAACAGGACGCGTCCTTTCATATGAAATACGAGTTATTGACTATTTTTAACTTTCGCTTATATGAAGTGGTTTAATGAAGTTACTGAAAAATGTTATGAGTTATTTCAATAAAAAAAACTTACCTTCTCGAGTAGGTGTCTCCTTACAGTCGAACATTTTAGATAAAATAAAAAAAATTATTTTCGGTATAGCAACGTAAAAATTGATGAGCATTGCTACCAAGCATTGGACAGCTCGAGCAAAAACCAATTTTGATACGAACGAACACCACTTAAGGGGTTGTCACACAACGAGAGTTTGTCGCACGCGAGTGGCTATTTATTCTAGGCAATAATATGGTCGTCTAGTGTAAACAAATGCCCCGAGTTTGGGTTCAAAGATATGTATGTCTCATAAAGAACTTACAGTTCACTTAATTATTGAGAAAATAAAACTTAAAAAAAAACCGACTTCGAAACACTACAGCACTAAAAAGTTTTTATACATGTATCCGTGCTTCGCAAGGCACGTTAAGCTGTTGGTGCCGGCTGTCGTCGATAGATGGCAGTCGTTAAGCCAAGTCAGAGGCCTTAGGGCGGCTTGACAACTTCTGACAGTAGACGAGCCACTAGTCCACAAGCTCCACCAATCCGGACTTGGCCCCCGTGGTGGAGTATGGCCTATACCTTCCTCAGGGAAGAGACCCGTGCCCCTCGGTGGGGACATAATGGGTTGATGATGATACATGTAGGTATTGTAGAAATATAATTTGTAGTCGGTGCCCAGTTTCAAGACCAGCACATATATTAGGGCTTAAAGTATGAAATTGCCGATTTGTTCTGAAAATCTAAATTGTTTATTTTTTAAATTTTTAACAAATTTATTTAATCCAAATAGTTGCCATTATTATCTATACATTGCTGCTATCTAATGGGAAGGTCATTAATGCCTTTGCGATAGAACTCCGACGATCTAGACTGCACAAACTGTGTGAAAGCATTTTGGACTGCCTCCTGGGAAGAAAACTTCTTGTCACGTAGATAATTGTCCAAATCACGAAAAAAATGGTAGTCCGTTGGAGCAAGGTCTGGTGAATACGGAGGATGACGAATGGTTTCTAACTGCAGTTCCTGAAGGGTCAAAATGGTTTCTCGTGCTGTGTGAGGTCTCGCGTTGTCGTGGAGCAATATAATGGTGAAGATCGATTCATGAGTCGGGGCTGTTTTACTGCTAGTTTTGTCAACATGGTTCGGAGTTCGGCACAATAGACATCTGCCGTTATTGCTTGACCAGATCGGAGAAAACTATAGTGAATAACACCATGCTGAGACCACCAAACAGTTACCATTACCTTTTTATTGGTAAGTTTTGCTTTAGGACACTGCTGTGGCATTTGACCTGGGGTCAGCCATTGCATTTTTCTTTTCCGGTTATCATAAAGAATCCACTTTTCATCACATCTTACAATTCGATCCAATATTCCTTCATTTCTGTACCGGTTCAACAAGGCAGCACAAGTTTCAACACGCGTTTCTTTCTGCAGATCAGTCAAATCATGAGGCACCCATTTTTCGTATTTTTTTATTTTATTGATTTGAAGCAAGTGAGTCAATATTGTGGGTAAGGTAACGTTAAACCATGCCGCTAATTCCTGGGTAGTTTGACTAGGGTCGGCTTCCACTATCTCTCTTAATTCATCGTTATTCACCTGTGTGGGCGGTCTTCCTCGTAGCTCGTTCTTTAAGTCGAAATTTCCATCACGAAAGCGTTTAAACCAAAATCGCACGATGCGTTCATTAGTAGACCCCTCTCCAAACGCAGCATTGATATTGGGGGCTGTTTCTGCCGCGTTAGTTCCGCGTCGGAACTCGTAATCAAAAATCACTCGAATTTTCGCAGTATCCATCTTTCTTGTCTAAATTGAATAACAAAAACAATTGAAAGTCGATATCCAAATCTTTCACATTTTTTAAAAAAAGAACATCATAGAAACCATTTGAAAAAAGTTTCATTCGAAAACCTCAAACCATGAAGATTCTATGTCAATTCAAAGAACCTATTGCAATAAAACGGCAATTTCATACTTTAACCCCTATTATTAAGCTTAATTATAATTTAAGACATGTGGTTTAAGTTTATTTTTAAAAGCATTTATTTCGCCTCTCGAATGCAACAAAATATCGCTTAAACTCTCCTAGGCCGCGAGCCTGTGTAAACAAGGTATACGAGTTTGTCTTACGAGTTTCGCTACTCAAAAACACAGCTTGTTTGTTTAGTCTAGTTGTGTCGGTGGTGGTGCTTGTCTTCGGAGGTGGCACGAGGTGGACTTGTAACTGCAGCTCTATAAATGATTTCTGTAAACTACCGCGTGTGACGTCACTGAAAAACATAAAAAGAAAGCTTTAAAAAAATTATCTAAAAAACCCCATTTTACTCCTTTAAATTATTATTTCCGGGATGAAAAGTATCCTATGTTCTTCCCCGGGACTCAAACTATCTCCATACCAAGTTTCATCTAAATCTGTTCAACGGTTTAAGCGTCAAGAGGTAATAGACAGACGGACACACTGAAAGACTGTTCGAAAATAGAGTAGCATGCTAGCGGCTATTTCTTTGAAGAGGCCAAAAACATGTAATTCTTAAGCCGAATTTACATTACGAAACTAGTGGCATGCATGTGGGGGGGGGAGTCCCTGGCAGTCTAAATTTTTAATCGATCCATTGCGTCATCCGCAATCTTGATTTTAAGGGTAAATTTTTATTTGTTGAATAACTCATTTATTTTCAATTTCACACGAAACATGGCAGTAACAAAAGTAGTTTAGAATTTCCTACAATTTTGGCTGTAATATTTTTTTTGCATCTCTTCTAAATATTCGTGATTTCAATTACCGCAGGCACTGACTGAAACCCAGCGCTGAGAGCTCACGCCCAGCCCTTCGTGGCAACTTTGACACACCACAGGATGCACGCTCTGACTTTGCCTTGTATTATGTTGTAACGGGTGATTTTTTAAGAGGTATAGGATTTGATTTGAAAAAAAAACACAAAAAATTTGAAAAATTTGATGAAATCTTTATTGGAATCGATAGAACGATCAGTATAATTTAATGTTTGAAGATGATTTCATGCAAATGCTGGCCGCGGCTCCGGTTTAGATGGCCCATTCGCAAGGCCCAATTTCGGCACACTCTCTCCAACATATCAGCCGGTATATCACGAATAAATGCTTCAATATTGGCTTCCAGTGCGTCAATCGTTGCTGGTTTATCCCTGTAGACATGAGCCTTAACATGGCCCCACAAGAAATAGTCCAAAGGCGTTAGATCACACGATCTAGGCGGCCAATTGACGGGCCCAAAACGTGAGATAAACTGTTCACCGAAGGCGGCTCTCAATTGGGCCATTGTTTCGCGTGCCGTGTGGCATGTGGCACCGTCTTGTTGAAACCACATGTCAGGCATGTCCAATTCTTCCATTTTAGGCAAAAAAAAATCGCCAATTGGAAGAAGTGCGCGATGCACTCTCTTAACCGAGCATGCATTTTGATAGTAAAATTCAATAATTTGCAAGCGTTGTTCGTTCGTAAGTCGATTCATGGTTAAATTATAGACCAAACTGAACAAGTTTGACAATGACACAAGACACGATTCACGCGTGATCTGTCAAAAACAGTGTTGCCAAAAAGATACCAGCAAAAAAATCACCCTTTATTTATATGTGACTTGTTTTTCCTTGGTACTTGTTTATGTTGCCATTTTTTCTTGTGATGTGTTAATTTGTCCCAATAAATTTCTTTCTTTCTTTCTATTTTCGACCTTGGTCTCCAAACTGTGAATCCACATTGGATGTGGTAGGAAGTACCGTAACGTTGAAAAAAGTTTTCTAATATGTTAAATGCTTAAACGTTAGACGTTGAAAACATTTTTTTATTGCTTTTCGTCCTGATATTGTTTGTTTATGCTTAAGTGAAGTAATTTTGGGAAAGAGATTTTTTTTGGCGCCTAATTTTTTGCCATTTTATTTGATTTATTTTGTTTATTGACAAAACCCACAGCACAAGCTAATTACATATAAAAATAGTAAAAAATAAATTTATCATAGGTCAATTAAGGGCTTACTTTATACTAACTTAACTAAGAGATAGGCATTTTTATTTTAAGTCTTAAAGAAACAAACAAACCACTTAAGTTCTTAATAAGGTAATAAAGCCAAACAGAATATTAAAATTAGGTGTCTAGTCATGACTGCAGAGTGTACAGATTCATGCCATATTTATTAGCCTATTCTCAGACCCAAAACACAAAAAAATCAATCATAAAAATTGTGAAGCCGTTTCGGAGGAGTTCGATAACAAACAGTGTGAAACGAGATTTTTATATACTAGATTTTTTTCCAAAAATGGAAAATAGAACAGAAAGTTTTCGAAAAGCGGAAGAACAAAGGTAAATGTAAATGACCAACTCTAACTGACGTGTTTCAACAATTGCACATTTTACTAATAACCTGCTAAATGTGGATCAGTACAATTATGCGGTACATTGAAAACCCTAATTTTTTACATGTTTACCTTTTTTCGAACGGCTCCATGAATACGGTGTAATATTTGTGTGTATTTTAAGCAATTGCAATTTCATGTGGTTTTGCTAGAGAAATATTATCGTTTCGGTATTTGGTGTTTTTGTCAAGTTTTTTTTGGGTAACTTTAGTTTTTGCTTCATTCGTTTTTTTGAGAGCAAATATGAGTACGCCTGAACGCAGTAGCTCTTGCTCTCCATTATATAATAGGCAAGTCAACCGTCAAGTCAGTAAAGGTTTGCAACCGCTGTAGTTTTTGCTGACATTTATTTGCACGTTTCCGAGAATAACATAACATAAACTCACGCCTGTATCCCAGAGGGGTAGGCAGAGATGAGGGACTGCCACTTGCTACGATCTCGACAGATCACTTTCGCTTCCTCAACATTCATTAGTCCTTGCATGCACGCAAGCCGGTTTTGGGTACTTTTTATCTTGCCCTTTGCCAATACATCTCCTATTTGGTTGAAGTATGTTCGTCTGGGTCGTCCCTTACCGGCCCTTCCACCCAGATTCGCTCGATATATTTGTTTTGTCAATCTTTCTTCCTTCATCCTCTCCACAAATCCAAACCAACGCAACATTCCTTTCTCAATTCTAGTCACTACATCCTCTTTCCGAGAATATGGTGTATTTATATTGAATATTGGTTATTGAAAGTTTGTATTTTGAATATTTTGCAAATTATATTTTGAGAATTGGTTATTTCGCGGATTGGTCATTTCACGAATTGTCCATTTCGCGAATTTGCCAATTCACGAATTGACCATTTTCGAACTCGACGGCCATTTTGCCAATGGGCCATTTGTTAAACGGTTAAGGCGCAGAACATCCTTTTCGCAAAAAGTCCTAGTCGCAAGATGTCCTAGCCGCAAAATAACCTTTTGGAATATGCCCAAGGGAAAACGCACAAATGGCCAATCATCCGACATTCTAAAATTGGACCTAATACTGTGAGGTTCTGCGACTTGATTATTTTCCTATTTTGGAGTCAAAGCTCATGAAAGTTTTGATTCAAATCAACGCGCTTGAAGTTGCCAATCCGAGGTGAGCATGCGTGATATAGTCTCTCCGAGAGAAGGCCTGTGCCCTACAGTGGGACGTACATAGCCTGCATTGTTATTATTATACTCGCTTACTTCTCGAAAATGTCACCAAAAATTATTTGAAGTAAGTATCTCGCCGAGGCCCACATAAAACATCTGGCTGCGATTTGAAAGGGCTGCAGCCGTCACTACGACCTTGCTAGTCCGTGACAGATATTTCACGAGACTATCGGCCAAAGCCGCCCCGAAGTGGACTTCTTACAGTCAAAATTGGAACAAAGACCACATGGCGGCGCACTATCATTAAAGAGCCAAATACTCTCGACGCGAGCCAGCAAGAGATTACAGTTTCAAAAACTTTTATAATTAACTAAATAATGAAAATAATTAACTTTTAAAATTTTAATAAAAGACAATCATCAATCATTTTAATAAAAGATAATCGGCCTATTCACGATTACCTTTTCATGAAGATCTGCCTTCGGTATATGCGAGTTACGCAGTAGTTTTTGTCAATCTGCTTGTGTGCTCCATCTTAACTATCCACTTAGTTGCAGTCGAGGCATTCACCACCAAACAATTAACTTTATGATTAATAACTTGGTGATTTTTGTAATCAGCATTAGCATTGGTAACAGGACCATTGTCTGTTTGCGCCTGCGCTGACTCAGCTGGGTGACGCCCGTGCAGCTATTTCTGTGAGACTGCGTAGGTGGTACTACATGGTTTGTGCTTATACTTTTTATCAGACTGTTGGAACCAGTAGGACCTGAATTCTATGGTAGGTAGCTGTTTGCCGTTCGTGAAGCTTATGATCAAACTGTTCACCCACTAGCAGTTAAAAAGGATTTCCAACAACAATAAGCGAAATTGAAATCCCATCGCTCGACTAAAGCTCGCAGCTACACTTCTTTATTTGACCCTGTCTAGATGCAGCGAGCGAGCGCAAGTGCTAGTGTAATTACTTAGTGTTCAGGAAACTCTTCCTTGTGTACTAATCACGCTTTTCCTTTTCGAAGGCAATTTTTTACCAACTGTGCAATGCACCAAGCCTTTCTCAACTTTATTGGTGATGTTGATGACTTTTAGGACCTAGATGGAACGTACGAGGCGCAATATTCTCTAGCCGGCTGCGCCAGCCGTTAAAGTGATAAAACGAGGTGAAAGAATGTGTTACAGTATTATAAGACGAGAAATTGGGAGACCTATTTTTCACGTCTCAAGGCCTCGCATTTTCGTAGTTGAAGTCTGACATTAGATTCTGTAGCTTGCATTTTGTTAGTCTTGTCACGTACCGGGTGCAAACCGGGATGTATGGTGACCTGACTTTTAGCTAGGGTTACCAGGTTTTATTTTTTTTATACTGTTAGGGACAAATATTTACTGTATCATTGTACCACATGTATTTGACGTTGTTTTTATTGCTAGTTAACAGTTATATTTTAAAGAAGATCGTGTAAGTTTTAATACATCTTTGTTTGATTTTACAATTATTTGTAACATGCAATGCAGCTGTAGTTATAGTTGAACATTACCTCTTTATCAAATCCGGGGTACTGCCGGAGTCATGCGGGACAGAATCTGTCCCGGCGGGACGTTTAAAATGACGCCTGAAATACAAGACGTCCCGGGAGATCCGGGACGTCTGGCAACGCTACTTTTAGCGCAATTTGCGCCTATTGTGTCACTCGACACTAGCAAAGATGCTTTTCGCAACACAGAACAGTAGATAAACTAGTAATTATTATACCTATTCAAGACCCGACCAAATATGTGTTCATCCCAACAAGAACAACACAATCCTGTTTGCATGTGCAGAGCGTTAGACTGCATAATATACTTACTTGAGTTGATTCAACTTCTGTCAAAGACCTGTAAACAAAAAACAAGCACAAATGAGAAACGTTACTCCTAACCTGACGAAGGACGCAAAAAACAGCTGTTCTTTTGTAGCCAGTCAACGCACCTGTAGACTTTTGATTTCGCAGAGGCCTGCGAGCGTTGCGCTCTAATTTACTCCAAATTACCCCCACGTTAGAGCTAGAATCGCGCGTTTCAGTGCCTAATTTGGGGGCATACTTACTCAAGCGTTGGTCTGCGAGTAAAAAAACTAGGTCGCCGGATGAATACTACAGACAGAAGGAGCTGGGACTTGGTGGTATGTTGCTTTCTACGCGTTTCAACATTCTGGACAAGTACTTAAGGAAATTGCCTTGTCTGAGATTTGGTTGATGGTAGCCCATAAAGACAATATTGCTGTAATCTAGGTATACAATAGTTGAAGGCCATTTGTATTATTGTTTAATAAAATGTGTGGATATTTCTGTGATATGTATTGGGCCAGTTTCTAAATTGAGATAGTTAACTGTAGTGCTGTCTCTTCGAATTTCTCAGAAAAGAGCGTGACAGAACATTCCTTAAGTATTTACTTAGTGAAATGCTCAATTCAGAAACCGGCCCTAAGTCGTCTATACGGCTTCAGTCAAACGGGCTATTTCATGGAGCTGTTAATGATCTCGAGCCGTGCATTAGATAAGACATGACTGTTTGTTTATTTTCTGGTGTTTACATTTCGTGGTGAAGTAGCTAAATCGATCTCTGCACTGCGTTGTGGAGGGTGTGTCAATCTAAGCTTCCTTGATCTTAACTCAGCACGTGATCGCTCCTTTCTTATACTACCGTAAGTACGTAAATAATATAATTGGTTTTGAGGGCCCACATAACGCTCGATATATTTCACCTACATTTCTCGGAGACTGCGCCAAAGGTAAAAAAGTTCCTTTAATCTGTTGCGTTTTAGTACCGATCTGCGCAAAAGTGCGACACACAGCTGGCGCGCGGAGACTGCGCCTGTACGTGGTTGTTGTCACGTATCGTCCTCGGAGACTGGGGTCCGTTAGATAAAATTACATTATTCGCGCCTCAAGGTGAATCATCACAGTGTTGATGATTCACGAAGTACCTGTCAAAGGTGAACCGATGACGTCTCTTGGCCTCCCTTTTGTGTTTACAAAGTTTCAACTATAACATACTTATAAACAATAGCCTGGTTACATCCACTTCTGCCCGTAAGTGAACCGACCAAAGGAGATTATTGGTAAATAAAATCAGTTCGTCGCCATCTGTATCATGTCCGGTACCCGTGAATCTTGAGCGGAAATGCCGTACGTTTGTACGCGCATGTGCATGCTTCGTTGCAATCGGAACAAGGTAACGGGAAGCAAATACAATACGATCAGGGAGGCGCCCACTCCAGTTAGCGATGACCCAAACAACAATAGTTTGTTGCATCATGATTGGTGTTTCGAGCCCCGATATGGTGGAGGCAGGCGGGCGGCAGGAGGGTAGTGGACGATGCGGGCGGGCGGCCGCGGCCGGCGTGCTGCGGTAGAGCGAGAGTAGCGCGCCGGAGAGAGGCACGCTGGCGCGGGCGAGGGCGCGCGCGGTCGATGAGCCCGACGCAGAGGGCAGCACGGAGCGCGCCGGGGGGCCCCGCCCCCCACTCCGCCGCCGCGCGCACTCTGCCGCTGCCGCGCATCGGCCCGCGCGCTCACTAATGCGTCATACCGCCAACCGACTCGACGCTCCCACCCGCGCTCCTCGGCCAGCCATTGCGCGCGCGCCATGTGAACTACAGTGAAACCAGTGCAACTGCCGGACAGACTCAGTGCAGCCGTGAGATGGACGTTGGTCAGCTCGGACAGTGACCGGTGGTGCTAGTGACGAGAAAGACTCGATTGAACCGGCACGGCGCACGTGCTTACCCCACTACTCACGGTGCCGGAATAAAATGTAAGTTTGAGTTAATTTTAAAGTGTCTCGTTGTCGGCGTGTGTGTGTTATTTTCGCGGCGAGGCGGGCGTCGCACGCCGTTCGGAATGCGGCCTCCGCCCCGCCGCGCACTGCCGGCGCCGAAGCGCACCGCGCGTAGCGTAATAAATAAAGGCGGGGCGCGGCTATATGCGCGCGCACCCTCCCGCGCCCTCCTCGCCCTAGGGTCATTGACTCGCACCCGCTACCCGCCCCGCGCGCCTTCGTTTTCGAAGAAAGACAACACATTCTCGGAAGCGGCGTGGTACGCTGGCAGTTCGGCCGCCGACGGGTGACGGCGCGGCGCGGTCGCGCACTACGCCAATGTCAATGCCGTGCGTGGAACGGCGGCGGGCGAGGCGGCCGGTGGCGTGGCTCGGACACGACGTGTACGCGACACTTCACTCGCTACTTGTAGCGCTGCCGAGGCTATTGACCCCGGCCCTGCACCTGGCCGGCCCTGCCACGCACGACCCCACAGAGCGTGCCATGCCAACCGACACTGCCACCATACATTGTACACTCGACGCGTCTTTAAGATTCGCAAGACCGGTTATAAAAATAACCGCGACCCGAAACCGTTTTATTTCCCGAAAATGAATCGCTGCTGGCTGGTTTAACAACAGACTGCGTCTATAGTTTTATAGTCTAATGGGAATAGGTAGATTGTTTTGAAAGATTATTTTTACTCACTGCGGTTGGTCTTAATGTATTATCTTATCGGCATCCACTCTGAGAGCAGTCCACTAAAGCCGCGCAGTTGTGATAGAGATAACCAGAACACAACAGATCGCTCTGCGTAACAACCTCAACGTTACTAGCATATTCCAATATAAATGCGTTTAAAAAGGCCAATTAGCGGTGGGAACGCATGGTAAATAAGACCTCTCTCTCTGAGAGAAGGCAGTGGGATGTATATAGGCTACATAAAAAAGATTTTTTATGTAGCCTGTCCGAGACATGTCCAGCCTCGCCCGCAACCGTCGTCATTTGAATTCCGGTTAAAAATGGGATGTGGCGAGCGAGATCAGTGAAAGAACGTTTCAGAGCCGACATACGGCGTCGTGGAACACTAAAAATAAAACGTGAACTTCCCGGTTGAATGGCGTCGTTCGGCGCGGCAGCTAAGCGCGGGGAGCGGCGCGCAGTTATTGCCCTCGCCTGGTTTGTTTACAAGTCGGGCCCCGAGAGGTGGCCGGCGACTCTGCACCCTGCGAGCCGGCAATAGGGTGCAGAATCGCGCCTGCGCGCTACCTGCGCCCCTGCGCTTGCGGCATCTGCGCGCGCATCGAAATAGATGGCTGGAGACAGACGGAGCAGGCAGCGGTCCCGCGGCCGTCACGCCAGGTGCGAGGTGAAGGTGCGCCTAGTGCTAGGTCAGTTATCGCCGCGAGATGGCGCGGGCCGAAGACCCTACAGTAGTGCCAATGACCAGCGCGCCTCGCTGGGCCTCCGAGCCACATGTTCACTCTGAGGCGTCACCTCGCATCGCACACATCGTTAGGATTATTAGATCTTTCACGCACGACACTTGGCTACGCAAACTTGCAAACCAAGTTTGCGTCTCCTAAGATGTTCAGCAAATACAACAAAGAGGACTACATTTTTAGGTTATCGAAAATCGAGCTGACGCAAGTTTGCACCGTTATTAGTAATAAAAAGCTTGTACTTCTCAGTAACGTTCCTCATATATCACTGCATTACAGTGCATAGGAGCATGTCTATTAATTCTTTCATAAAGCTTGGGTAAGACTTAGGAATATCTGCCCAAGTAATGGGAGGGGCATGTGACCACAAAATGTGTTTTATTAAAGTCGCGCGCAATTAGAGACGACTAGTATAATTATACTGGGTTTTCCTGAAGATATGTTGAATATAAACGAGACAGACTTCCGTTCATGACAGTATTGAAACAATAGATAATTCAGATGAAGCCGTTACCACCGGGTGTACCGTCTGTTGAATATATTTGCGGGTCTCATTAATTAAGCGCGCGCGCAAGTCTCGCGTGAAGTGGACCGCAACGAGTCCGACGCACGCAACTGGTAGGCACGTAAAGAAAGTAGCCAAGAATCGAAATTATGAAGTTATATCTATCAATTTAATATATTTGGCGACGAGGATTAGGCAATAACTCCGCCATTATATCAGCAGGTGATAAAAAAAAAAAACTTCCTTACTATATCAAATGACGTATCCTCAATTTTTCTGCGACCTCTGCATTAAATTGGCATTAACCATATTTCTTTCGGATCTTTCTTTTGTTGGAGATGCTGTGCATATGATAGATTCGTTCTAAACCTCGGTCAAATGTGAACTCTGACAGTATGGGGTAACCGGCGCACCTAGCACGGGCATAAAAACACACCCACACGCATTATTAGCTCCAGTAGTGTAGTTTATGGCTCACTCATTCACCGCGCAAACGCAACTGCGCAGTGCGCACACTTTCATCAGACAAACACTTCAGTCGCTATTGTTAGTGGCGTGGCATGCGAACTTTGCTTATGAAACGGAGGCTCTTTGTCCCGTTGCGTGGATTCATGGGTAGTTTAGGAAAAAACAAGAATGTTATCCCAGGTAGGATATCTTACACTGTGTTAGAGACGGAACACGCTCTTGGGCGTCATTTCATGACTGAGCGTATTGTGTTGTGTGAAGTTGGGAATATTGATACTAGCGCAAGAAAACTCGTTGACTTGGTTGTAACTGTAAATAAAAAGCTAGATATGGAATGGAGCAAGATCGAGGCGAGACGATACGTTGCGTTTGGAAAGCTATTATTCGTATCCACGCACGATCGACCGCCGCTTCCCCCACCTCCATATCTCGTGCCGACAGCCCATGCATTACAAATAATACAATGCAGTTGTCAACTTTATCTGCTCGTCCGGAGCTGCCTCGACCTGGAGCCGGATCTTGGAATTTTTCAACAAACTTGACTTCAAGACCTTCGATACTTCGTCGCTGTTCGCTAAACTACTTTTCTTTGCGATCTTAAGCGAAAACTGCGATCGGCAAAAAAAACCAGCTCAAAAGATTACTTTTGGCATCGCCGTCATTGGTTAGGTGCTCGGATTTTTAGTCCTCGAGCAATTAGAACAGACTGACAGTGTAGCCTAACTGTCTCAAAGAAACACAGGCGTCAGAATCGGCCTGAACCGGTGAGTGGGGCGGTTGGTTCAATTACCGGACCGTCGACCCAGACGGCCAAGACCGAAGCCAGTATACGGAGGAAGTGATGTCACGGGGCGTCTATCGTTGTCGAGCTACCATTAGCGTGATCCACGCATTTACTTAGAGAAACAATGAATAGACGAGCGTTGCAAGCTCTTATCTCTTAACTGTAATATACCTAAGCCTCATCACAAAAATCATAAAATGAATTTAATGATAAATCATGACCTTAGTTCCTAAACGGCCACCACGAGATCTTCACTTCGGAATTATTTTATTACTCCTTTTTTCACCGAGTCGTTTTGAAACGAAGGACTCAATTCAATGGTCTCTTGTCGCGATTACTACCTCAACAACAATACGTCGTCCATCCCAAGACCCGACGCCCCAACGCGTACGACGTTCCGATAGTCCTACGTGACTTGGAATTGTATGATCGCATTTGAATTGATTACATTAAATACCTCCGCTCAAGACATTTCAATTACAAAAGTTATCGGTCGCTTAGTACTTATATACAACAGATTCTACACTAAATGTAAACAATTCGGTTTGAAAGGTGGAATAGAACAGTTTTAATGACTTTGAATGTTCCCGATTAGTGTGTAATGGCGATTTTAGACGGAACAAACGACCGTCCAAGCTGGATTATCGCAAAAACCTTACATCGATAAACTAGGGTCCGTTAACATAAGTAGACCAACAACACACGCAATAATTTACACTTTTATAATAACTTAAAACGCGATCGCAAATATGTGCTCTATAAATAAATTACGACTAACCTATAATTACTTTTCTATAACGACGAGCTCCGCATAAACACGTTCGTAAGTCGTAACCGAATCTTTTCGCAGATTAGGCGAATTTGTCGATTTCTTCTGCGAATTTCATTATAATAATTTAATTATAACCACTCTGATGTTAATTGAAACTGACATAGTCAAGTTATACAGTCGAAATTACTTTGTGTCACTGAAATTTTGTTCGCAACGTAAGGAAGCGTGCACAAGCCAATTGAAACAGTTAGGTACAGGTTCAGCTACCATATTATTAATGCCTTGTGAGAGCTAATTAATGTAATGGTGAGTTCGGTGTATGTAAGGACTTTTTCGGGTCTTTTTACTTTAACTGTGACAACGGTGTCAAGAAAATGGGACGCACCCTGTGTGCGCGCACCTTCGAAGCCAAGATCTACATAAGCTACCTCAGGAATACCCTCAACAACCATATACCAAAATATGACTAAAATTATTTTTTTTTTCACTTTTTTAAAGAAATAAAAAATTGTGGCCTAATTGTGTTCATTTAGCAGACTTAACATTAGTGTTACAGTTACCAAAAACTTCACCCCTTATGTGCCTTCAAACTCTAAAACAAAGCTTGCAGTTGACTCAGGAACTTTGCACGTTATAAGGGGATACCATTTTATTGACCTTTTTTTTTGTCCGGTAACAGACTGTTTTCAAGCAGGTAGTCATCGCACGAACAAGCCACCCCAAAACATTTGAAGTCCACAAAAAGTGCCATCAAAATTCCGGATCGTAATAAATTGTGCAATAGATACACTTTGTTCGATACCACCCTCCTATAAATTATTTATTTTAAAGGTACTACATCCACCTTAAGATTTTTCTAAAAAGTTCCTAGAGTTAAATTCTTTCAATGCGAACAATGAGCTAAGGCTGACTATTGAATGACTGGCCTCAAGGTACTGGCGTGTTGGAAAAGTGTGCAAACGGGTGTATTCGTATCTGATCAATCCGAAGTACCTAATATTTCTGAATAGTGAATTACCACCATAGAAAGAGTCATACTTCAGGATTTCATCAGTAAAGTGGCGTGTTTAATAATAATAATAACAACTTCTACACAATACAATCACTTAACCTAGTTCTAGGACTAGGATACCCTAGGTTTCAGGTATTGCACTTTTTAAAAATTATCTTACATTTTATTTAAATGCCCAGAAGAGTAAATAAATTACTATAACGAGTTGTAACAAATAATTTTCTTCTCTTCCATCCTAAATTTGGACGAGACCGTAAATACGAACCATTATAAATAAAGGTTCGTCATACATCACGCCTGTAACTGAATAAATTCAATATTATTTAAGACTAGGCTTTGCTTCAGGATCTTAATTTATTAACTCATTGACTACGGTGCAACCGATTCGCAATGGCAAGGAGGCCGGCGGCGGCATATAATGTACGCAGAACTTCCTTCTGTTTTACTGTGGCGTTAAGTTAGAATGCCGCTGGTTTGTGTTCCAGGTGGTTGCCTCCCCTGGGTGGCGGCGAAGGGCGGGAACACATGTCGATTGTGTGTCTTGTGTGTCGACGACCGACCTAATGTTCAAGGACAGGGGTGCATAGCGCCCGAGGCTACACGATTATCACATTTTTACCAAACTCTTCCTGAGGGACGCGCCACAATCTCGATGCTGTAGCCGATTTTGTGGGTCTAACGATGCATTCTGGTAATGTTTGCCAGGGAATATGTTCTGTCTATCTTCTTTGTGTTGGTTTCTTGGCTGAAGTTTGACAGTAACAAAACGTTTTCATGGTTTGCGTTGGCCGTAGTATTTATGCTCTCTTGCTTTAATCTTATTAGACAAAAACAAACATCTTAAGGCTGTTCTTGTGTGGAGCATGCTGTCTCGCTCGCACAATTAAACATTTTTAATTATGAATGTGGTCTGAGGGTTTCATGCAAAATTAAAATAACGGACGTTTTAAATGCATTTTCGTTTTCCTATACATAGTTTTTAATAAAAAAAAGGAGGATTCAATTTTTTACATATAGGATAAGAAAAATGTGCCTTTAATAGCCGCAATTTAATTATCCATCAAACCCTCACACCACATTCATCAAAAGTATACTAATTTTATTACAATCAATTGTGCGAGCGAGACAGCATACTCCAGGTAAGAACCGCCTCAAGATTATTTGAGAAAAGGTGGCAGTTTTTAGTTTCTACGGCGCCTTTTCGTTTCCAATTTCAGACCTAGTTGAAATGCAGGATTCCCATTTTTGAATTTCTGTTTTTCAAATAGGCTTGAAATTTTTCAATACAAATATGTAGACGTACCTATGTTGTAACTTTTTTGGTTACAATTTGATTTGGAAATACAATAATCATGTTTTAACCGTAATATAATTAATGACATTTTTTCCTGGAAAGTTTCGGCCGCCGGATGGCGTCACTGTTGTGTGTGTTATGTAACCAATAATCTAATAGGTTTCTTGTGTTTGGTGGTTAGGTATGTTATTAGTATTGCATCCTTATTCCACTCCTAAAAGAGAAGACCTGCTTTTTTGTCTTCTTTTCTGCAACTTTGCTAAAGAACAAGCTTTGGGCACAGAAATAAAAATGAGTAGGTACATTACTGCAGCGACCAGCAAAACATTGATGGATAGACGTGTAAATGTGGTACACAAATTTATTGTATAGTAAACGTTTTCTCAAATAATGCGCGCAAATTAAAAGTTAGTTCTGCCTAAATAGTACCTAGGCAGAACTTTTTATTTCAAAATATAATTACTTTTCACATTCAATGACGAACAACAATAATTTTTCCCGCGTTAAATTGTTCATTCGTTTTTTTTTTCAAATTTCTTTCTGTTTGTTCAAAATTTAAATAAAACCTTTGATAAGTTACCTCCTTGGTTGCCATGTTTCGGAGTAAAAGATCGTTCCATTTTTAAATGGCACGACAGATATGAGTTTACTATGTAATTTATTTGGTCGCTAATACACGACTGATAGTATGGATTTTCATACAACTTTTGCCGGCCGCTTATCGCATTGTATTTGGCTACAAATTTCCAAGCATGTTTGAGAAAAAGTAATTTGGTAGGCAAATATAACAGTAGCGAGCAATTTTAAGGTATTAATAATGTATATGTTTGTTGTCCACAGTTTGATGGCGTCCGATGTGACATAGCTGAGGATAATCTAAAGATGTCAATAGACATTAAATGAATCCAGAGTTTCAGGTAAGGCTTTTTTGAAAATTTCCATTCTCGTATTCGATTATAGCAGCCAGTGCCTGCTAATATTGGCTTCAATGTCGTGTACAGTAATTATCGTATTAACTATCATTATATAAACCCACAAGGACGTCACTTGGTTCATCTTCTTAGTATGTTACGTACCTACAAAACTAGTAATCAATAGATAACAGTATTCCGGTTTCGGTTTGTGAAAATTATTTTTTGAGCACCCCTGTTAAACCAAAACAAAAAGGTGGTGAAACAGAAATGAGAGTCCGAGTACAAAATATGCACTCACAAAGTTTACTTTAATAATTCCTTGTTCTTCTGTTGTATTTAGTTGTCTCCTTGATCTGCTAATCGTTTCCAGCTTGCTCGATTACAACGTTAACAATAGATTCACCCACACCAATGCGATGTTTGTTTCTCATCTCTAGGTTACAGTTAGTAATGGCAGTTTTACTTTCCCCTACCTTGTTTAACTGTTGTTTTCTTCCTCAACAAAGTTCGCAGTTATAAATTCTTGTGTAATTCACTCGGGACTATTTAATCTACCTACTTTTGTTGATACTTAACGATACTTTGTTCTTCTGAGCGTTGGGCACAATTAGAGTTGTATCATCAGTTAAAGTTAGTATCTTGTCGGTGCAGCATCTAGCTATTGTTATTCAATAGCCGCGTAAAATACAAGGCATAATATTCCAATGGAATCCTTAAAGACCTGCTTTCATTGCTACGTAGGTAAATACCAAGTTTTGCTGAAATACGTTACTAACCCCCAGTTTCTCGTACACTAACACGCTGTTAATCTACTGTTAACAGCTGTCAATTGACCAACGTGCATACAAAGAAAAACTCTGACAGCTGTTAACAGTAGATTAACAGCTTGTTAGTGTACGAGAAACCGGGGGTGAGTGTTTCAACATCGTCCTAACTATCGAATACGTCATATTATTAGTGGTTACGATGTTACGTTACGTACATTTTACAAGTATATAAAGGATTGCTGTAGTTGTCGAACTAGGAGAGTGATTGCTATTTAGTAGTCACTTGTGTAGATTTTTCTCTAGTTTGTACAGGACTGATTGAATTTGCCAAACTTGCCCTCGAAACAGTTATATCTAAACGCCTACGCGAATGACGTCTGTCGGACTTCTCCTGATAACGCGCGTTATTTATTTATAAGTTAAAATAACAAGCCAGTTTATCGTAATACTGCGTCATCGCTATGGTTGCTCGGCCGGCGAAGGCCTAACGCTTCCACAGCGCTGGCGTGAAGTATTACAGAACGCTAAAGTCGTCAAAATATAAGAGGCACGTTTTGACAGCTACAAACAACATAGAATCTAATCTAGATTGAGATCCAAAACATTAAAAATCTAAACTATGAGTAACTTTTCGGGCTAAAAAATCTGTTTTTACTTTCGAGCGTTAAATAATATGCCAGAGAATGTTTCTTTTTATGTATTTGTTCGAGTAAATCCAAAGTAATATGCTTTTTTGTGTAACTTTCAAAACGGGCTTCTTACATTTCGACAACTATAACATGGTTGATACAAACTAAATTGCCTGCCGAAATACTGAGTTACATTGTTACGAAGGTAATGTAGACCGACTGCAATGCGATAGAACGGTGGAATTTGTATCATGGAGCCAATACATAGGCAGCACATTACACAGATTGAATTGGCTATCGCCAAGAACGTAAAACATGTGCCAGGCTGTCACACATAGCAATTTCCGAGCATGGAACGCGTGTACCTACCTACAAACAACGGAAACACGTTGCGTATAATGTCATTCATGACATCGAGTCCGTCAGAACAGGCGCCGTGATTGCGGTCGAATTATGAATAAAAAAACCATAGAAGTTTCTTCCTACAAAATTCACTCTCAAAAACGGCCCCTGTCCTCTTGATTAGTCTGTACCAATGAGCGCAAGATGTGCTGTAGAGTAAATCACTTCATGATGCACAACCCGTGGTCTTATCTAGATACCTCGCAAGATGCGGCCTGACGGTGGCAGGTGCATATATATTTTGCCGGGTAATACTAAACTCGCTCCGATTGGTAACACAATTGACAAGCCCTGCCCGCCTTTCCACAATTGAACGTGGGGTACTTTTTTGCGCTAGTTAGACATATAATTATATGTTTTTAATATCACTGAGTCGAACGAATTGAGAGGTCGCATTTCACGATGACAGAGTAGCTGGTGCTGGTACCGACCGAGTGTTTCAGCTACAGGCTTAATTCCCGAACTTTGTGTATGGCTGGCTTTCTATAAATTTATACTCATCAATATTTTCTTAAATATTTTTAAAAATATATTAAGTAGTGTGTTTTTTATTTAAACAGTTAAAATTATAATCCGTAGTGTGATATGAAGTGTCACGATACATTGTCAACTTTTGTCCTTTCGATCCGGAGAGTGATTGAGGTAAGGGTTATGGGGGTGTAAGTAAATTATAGACTGTGTATTATATAAAGAGTATTAATCTAATCTAATCTAATACATACACCCTCCAATACTGCGTTTTATTTCAGTGATAATAGAACATTTCAATTAAATACTATGAAAGAGAATTTCAAAAATGGAATAACAAATATTAGTCAAAAGGTAAAGAAGCAATGAAAATCCAAAAAAAATCTAGAGTCGGTGACGTCATAGTACGAAGGTTTACACCTATACACTTTTCACCCCACGTTGGGCGCCATTATGGGGGCATAGGTAAATGATAGAGTGATGTATTATATACACTCTCAAATACTGTGTTTTATTTCAATGATAATAGAAAACTTCGATTAAAAACAGAATAAAAGATAATTTCACAAGCCATCATCAGCCATTTGACGCCCACTGCAGAACATAGGCCTCCTTCGTGGTTTTCATAACCATGAGGGGTTTTGCCATAATCGCCACGCTTGGCAGGCGGGTTGGCGGTCGCAGTATGCGGTTGGAATCTCAGGAAGACACTGCTGCCCGTCTCCTGGGCCTAGATTCTGTTAATGCATTGTAGTAACATGACAACTGCATGAACATGGCGGTTTTCATTTCATGGCTGCTTTAAGTCTACGCGGGCACACCCATCAAACCTTCTAGGTGTCAATGGTACGAAAAAACACGTCACGTGACCCGACAGTTTACCTGTCATTATACTACAATGCACTAACAGAATCGAGGCCCAGGTAATTGATTTCCTTAGTCGCCTTCTACGACGTCCACGGATGGAAACGGAGTGACGCTATTCTTAATCCGGCGCCACACGGAATGGCTTATTTGGTTCACACAAGATTTTTTCAACATGTTCGGTAGGTAGGTCGTTTAATATCATGGGAAGATCCATGATATTAAACTACCTACCTACCGAATCCATCTATCTATAATAGCGTATGGTACCTACACTGTTTGTTGCAAGCGAAAGAATATTGTCGACATGCAACATGTTGTTATTACAGTCTGTGTAGCTGGTGCCTCTTTTAGGGCCGGTTTCTGAGTTGAGAGTTTCGCTAAGTAAATACTTAAGTTACGTTCTGTCACGCTCTTTTCTGAGAATTTCGAAGGGACAGCACTACTGTTAACCATTTGCTTAGCGAAATTCTCAATTCAGAAACTGGCCAAGTAGTTTCTCACTTCGTGTTATTTCTGAAACGCGAATGCATTCGTGTGTACCTACTTCCCCAGTTTGCTCATTCAAGGTGATTCAAACAAAGTAGGTATGTGCTAACTGAAGTTTATTATAGGAATTGATTATTGGAAATTGCTCTTCACATGGGCGGAATTGCACCCTCGGTTTCGCCCCGGAATCTATATAATCATAAGCAGTTCAACTTCTTTTTCCCAGTTCCAACCTAATTTTGTTATTAAATTATGTACGTTTGCGGAATTTTATACCTCCGGGAATAGAACGAAGAACGTTCCTAAATTGTGTAAATGGATTTTGTTTATCAAAGCAGTAACATGACAGTCCACGACGCGATCGATAAGCGACGAAGTACAATGTCAAAGTCGCCTCGACTGCGCCGAACCGGTGAAATGACCCGCTGCAAAATCTGCCGCCGATAAACAATACGTTTGTACAACAAAATTTGTTTATACAGTGCCGCATACAAGATCAATATTATGGGTAACTCGGACCGGCATCGGCATCAGAAATAAACCTAGTAGTTAGACGGTCGACGTACATTATTTAGTTTAGGAGCGAATAACAAAAAGTTGGCGGCCGGTATTAATTAGGAACAAAAGCCCCGAGTTTCGAATCGAATCCGCCATCTTGCTTTTGTGAAGTCGGCGCTGCGTGGTGCGCGTGCGAGCCCGCGCGAGCGCGCCGCTGAATGGCGCGTTATAATGAGAGCTGGTGAAAAACTGATGGCGTTGAACTCCCGATGAATTCACTACGGTACGGAGCCGTTAGCCGCCAATCCGCACGATACTACAGAAGTTTTGCTTTGTTACTATAATTCTAATGTATCATAGCACACTGACGTTATTGCATGGACGCGTCAGTTTCGACACAGCGCACACGTAACAAACTTTGTAGGCCTTCGGTGAAAAAACTGCCTCGTTGGAAATAGAGCCGTTTGATTTCGACTGGACCTCAATTTGGGTGAAAGGGCATCAGTTTAGGTGTGTAAAACATGCTTTATTCGCATGACAGTACAATAATTTGGTATCATCGTGCTGATTTGATGTTGGAGCCAAGAGTAGATGGTGGATTCTTTATACTCTCTGCTGCGCCATCTATTCCTAGTCTGTCGATTCCTATTGTTAAACAAACTTCAACAGCAGTAATACGTAGTTCAGGTCTTTATTTGTACTGTGGTTCAGGTGTTTTTATTAGGCCACCTAACGCAGAACCACTTCAAGGATGATTAAAAAATAAAAAGTAATTATAGTTTCAATTACTAAATAACACATTTCGTCTGTACTGCACGAAAAAAATTAAAAATATGTAATTTGCTGTGATCTTTCAATTAATTTTGTGTACATAGGGTAAATACTTTTAATTAATGTTGACAAAGCGCCCCACGCTTTTTTGTTTAGTCACTGAATATTGCTTATTTCGATTGACTTCAAAAGCGATTGTTAAATGTTCTAAACGTCCTTGAGGTTTTAATGTTTTTTGAAAAACTTTAGTCACAAGTACTAAAGTCATAAAACTTGCACTTGTTGCTAGACCATTTTATAGCTCGGTTTACAAAAAACTGCCGGAACGCCTGTGACGGTTATTGCGCCGTTATTTTAAAAATATCTTAAGCGGTGTATACTCTGTATACGTACGCAATGGATGGATGTATGTAGCCAGTGTTAAATACCTGTTTCGCTTGGCAACAAATGGAGGAGAATCGACTGCCGATCTCCAGAAGCGGAGAGAAGACAACCTTGCTTTCGTCGACAAAGCAAAGTTGTCCTTAACGTACGTAACAGTTCAGAAGGCACGTATGTAAATATTGATGTGCTGTCAACTGTACGCGAGTGTCAGATATGGTGGTGTTGGCTTGCTCTATTCGACCATTGAACATTGGACAATGTATATTTTTTTCATACAACGTACGAAACTAGATGTCGTGTCGTTACGGTCATCGTCCAATGTGAAACAGTTGGTACCTTCACCATTGTTCACGCTGGGCATTTTGGGCGGCGCCGAGTCGAGTAGCCGCTCTGTGACCGGTGACTTGAGTAGTGTGACTGAAGCCAGGTATTCAGTGTTATGCGGACATTTTGCTGCGCTGCGCTTTGTTTGTGCCACAAGTGTTTTATTCACTCAGTATTTGCGCAGCGGCTTGCGGTGACTGACGGCGCGCGGCGCCGCCGCCACACTAATCATCTGTTTTCGGTAGGCCGTGTCTGACGGATAAGTACTCTTATTTCTTAAAATGTTCACAATTTTGTGGCATGCAGTTTGCAGTTGTTTTAGGTACAATAATTGTCAATTCCTCGAATCCTTAAATGTTTTCATCAAAAAGTGGGTTGACTAGAGCTCAATGGCCATTTTTTTTCCAAGATTGGTTAGATTACTATAGGGGTAATCATGTATTAACTGAACATCTGCGTGAGAAAGGGTAGGAGCCATATCTAAGCACGCCTTTTATTTGCCATCTGTAACGAGAGAAAGTTCAAGAGATAATTTGTACAATTTCATAGAAATTACCGACAAGCCTAATAATGAATAGACGTGTAGAATGCTAAAAATAACTTAATGATTCGTAAAGAACTCGATATTCCAAGAATATCGTTTTCTAATAAGCT
This sequence comes from Yponomeuta evonymella, assembly GCA_963969515.1. Taxonomy (NCBI): domain Eukaryota; kingdom Metazoa; phylum Arthropoda; class Insecta; order Lepidoptera; family Yponomeutidae; genus Yponomeuta; species Yponomeuta evonymella. Next base: position 1,461,058 of record OZ018344.1, read on the forward strand.
GATAAATTTGTGCTTGTGAATTAGTTCGTTCGAAGCTCGATTTAATATGAAGTCTGGGTATAAAAATAGCTTTTGTTATGAAGATTTTTAAGAGCGTTTTGTGTAAGTCCGTACAAATGAGACTCACAGAAACAGGATGTGTCTGACAAACAAAACCAGACGCTTGCTTTCTTTACAGAAAATTGGGATCAAAGAAACTCTCCTGAACTATCATATTGAAGGTGTGACAGACATAGGCAGTTACAAATACAAATAAATAAATAACTTCCACACCACACAATCACTTGTCAAATAAAAAAATATTTATTTCAGCAAAGATATTTTACATAGCAGACTTTCATTACACACATTCAATATACACAACAATAATTTACCAACGCTCTCGCTGTGTAACATGAGTAGGTAGTTATGTACCTACATAGAAAATTTCGGATAGAGTCTACAGTAAAGTTCCCGATCTGCAGCGGCTCAGGGCGCATGCGCGACGCCATCGATCTCGCACACCAATTCCTGAATCAAACACATGTCTCCGTAGCCATTTTCGACTCTATCTCATCGGGAGCAAAGTCGGCGGTGTAACAACTCTCGTCTGAGGGCTCTCGGAGAAATTCAGCGAGTTCGTCGTAGCTCTGCATTTTGTGACAATGCTTTATCGAATTACCAGGTTTCCGGTGTGCAAAGCGAACTTCTAATTTTAATTTAAGTATGTGCTTTATGGCATCGGACAGAGATCATGTAATCCACTATGTTGGACATATTAAAGTTTCCGAAGTGTTAAAATATGTACGTATTTAACAGTCTCAGTGATCTTACAAATAAGGCCTTAGGCCTCGATACTCTAAGTACATAATACAATGACATTTTAACCCTTTTTCATTTTAACATTGCAATTTTTCTCCAACATTGTGTTGAGGGAGTTCTTTGCCCAGAGGACACAAAGTAAGTGTAGGACACAAACACGCCTGCGTAATAAAAGTATGTGCCAACTGTATGTACAAGTACGTGTACAGTATCAGCAATATTGTATGTAGGTGTAATAATATAAGAGTACTAGTAATCCAACGAAATGGGCTAATATGTGATTATAGTTATCAAAGCAACTCGCACGTTGCGACGAAACCAATAATACCGCATTCAAAGGCCGGCTCTGAATGTAATCCCTCGGTTGTGGTCCAGAGCGGAGATATTACATGCATGCAGCACAGAGTTTACCGAGAACTGCAGTAAGCTCCAACGATGCGGTCTATACATCCTTATTCAATTCTCGTGTGATACACTTGAACATTGTACTGTTACGACACCTCTTTGCTTAGCTGGCCGGGCACAGCTTTGGCTTTAAGAGAAATCGTGACATTTTTTTGGGGTCAGTCGACCACAGCAGGTGACTAGGAATCAGATAGGATGTACCGACCGAATATATATATATATATATTCGGTCGGTACATCCTATCTGATTCGGTCAGCATTAGGGGACAAGATTGAAAGGCTGTCTTTTAATACTCCTTACTGTTTCCACTGCTTTCTGATTAGACGTCTTTTGGTTAGGAAACGTACCCATACTACGTGACTCCTTTATGGGGGAGGTGTTCAAAATACCACGCTTGGTCACAGGGGCGGGGTATGGGAGGGGGGGGGGAGGGGCTAGGTTTTCGTCACCTAGTCAATATCCTGTAGGGAAATCTCGCGGTTTTTCGAGCTATATTCAAATTATGGCGCTTTTCTTTCTAATTGTAGTGAGCCAAATTTTTTTAAACTTTTTTTTTGTAAAAATTATTTAAACCAATATTCATGAATTACTGTTCGTTTATTACTTGAATTGGTGTTTATTTATCGTCTGCTATAAAAGACAGCTTACATAAATATTTTAGCGCGTGTCGATTGTCTGATCTCAGTTACATTTACTATGTTTTCCTAGCCGATTCTTCAGTACCTTGTTGCTGTTTACACCTTATATTAATGTTTTTGTTCTCTTCTTCAACAGAATTCTATGGAAAGGTCTGGAAGTGGCTTCGACACGACTCAAGAGCGAGGCGATGCAAATCAGGTTAGTTTTAATTTGAGGAGATTGCATTCGTTACCGCCTATGTCAGCGTCCACAATGTGTTTATTGTTATTGTACCTCGACAATCTGCTAAGCGTTCTAACATATTTTTTTACGTTTTGTTATGATTTTGAAGCGATTTTTTTCCAAGCTTGTGCGAATTGGTTCATGTGCGTCTATTTAGTAAATACGGATCATATCATAAATTTATTTCATTTTGGTTCGAGGTTTCATGATTTAACACCGGTTTCTGGATTGAAGGTTTCACTGAGTAATACTTTAGTATTCGACTGTCTCTTCAGGTTTCTCGAAAAAGAACTATATGATATATAAATATTTTCTTAAAATAAATACTTAACTATCGTTTTGTCACTCAATTCAGAATGTTTAGAATGGAAGGTTATCAATTTAAAAACTGGTGGTATATTTTCTATTGACACAGCTAATTCATGAGTACTTCTAGTATCATATTCTAGTGTTTACGTATTTTTGTTATTTTTTATTGATGGTGAATATTTTTACTACTATAATTTTGTATTTTTTTCTTACGGATATTTGGACGTTTGAAGGATCTCGATGTATCCGTTAAAATGAAAAGAAAATAGCAAATATTATCAAAATTACAAAGTGTTTTTTTCTATTGTTACAGAAAATGTCTAACATATATGACCATCGTAAAGGAACTCTTCTGCCACAAAATGTAAAAAAGAAGATTAAACTACGATAGCAAAAATGTTTAAGGCTCACAGGCTTACAGGTAATTATCACATTTTTTTGTTACAATAGTTATAGTCTCTAATTAACAAATGGATTAATAATCTGTCCATTAAGTTTATTATCATGTCACTATTAGTTAAGAATAGTCATAAGAACTACTTATATTACTAAGCGAAATGTTACTGCCTTTGCGATACTTGCGAATTGTATTTATGCATTGACTACGTGTTAAACCAACACAATTATATAAACGAATACTAGTTAAACCCAGCGAGCGATCCATTCTACCCCCTACAAGATGCAACGCAAGAGGATATACAAAAATCAATAAATATTTGAATGGTTTTATCATCGATTTCTGCAGTCGAGGCGGGGCGGCCACTGCAGGGATACCAGCCTGACCTGACGCTGAGGACTACCCTCAACAGGTAGGTGACCATAAGTGTCAAGCTACCCTATTTATCGCCTGGCTTCATTAGGAACTGAAACCATATCGATTTTTTTGCAATTACGACTGCTAAAATTTAATAAACAAGACGTAGACTTGCCCATAACAACCATTATACATATACGTGTTTACGTAGCATAACAGATCTTCAAAACCTTGTACTTAGTGAGCATATTAACGTTGAAACAAATCAAACGGTACTGGAAACAGTTTTCTATCATCAAAGACAATTATCAGATTTTATTTAACACTAGATTATGTAGAGTTATGAATACGTGCGTAGCTAAGTGAAGCCTAAACTTATTAAAATAGTTTATAAGCAGAAAGCTTTCACTTCAATGCTCTCGTTTTTGCATATTCCTGGCTCAAAATGTCCTTTATTAACTAGATTGGTTAGGGTCAGATTCGAGTTTTTCTGCAATACCTCGCATAAAGCTTTGCTAGCTGAGCTTTCGCGTATTTGAAAAAAAAATAATTCAAGAAATAACTTATCATTCGAAAAGGACATAACGTGAACTGGACTGATCGCCCATTCTGCGCCTAAACCTTAAAAAGTCCGACCGAGGCCTAATATTGTCTCATTAGTCTAGTGTAATTAGTAATTGCCAGTAGACGCTGTATTTATAAATAAATAATCTGTACTTAAAAAAAAAGGAATCTAACTCATTGACAGATGACAACGCACAGCCTAAATTAACATTCCTTGATTACCTTCAGTCACTGCCCTCCACTCCTGGAGATCCGTCAGCTCTGCATATTCCTTTCATCTCTTTGCCAAGGCAAGATCTTCGACGCCGGCAACTTTACTCCAATCTCTGAGCCATGATTTTATATTTCTGCCGGTGCGCCTCTTCCTTTTGTGTGCCTAGTTTTGTGCACTAAAGATTTTTTTAATTATAAGCTGTATGTACCGCTTGAAACAAGGTGCTATTAATGTTTCTATGGGATTTTTTAAAAGTTTGGTTAGTCCTTTCAGAATTGAAATAATTGAACGTCTATTACAGGGTTTACCAATATTACCCCTCGGCGGGATGAACGGGGATGTAACGGACTTTAAAGTTTCTTTTCGCCGAAAATTTGGTATTACTGTTCTTTTTCAAATTTCAAGTCGACGAAAAATTCATAAATAGTATCTAGTGTAAACCCTCGGTTCTCATTACAGTCGACAGCAGCTCGCCTTTTACCATTGGGACCCATTAAAAGGCTTTTTAAAAATAACGGAAATCACTATTAAAAACGGATATATGTTAGTCGTTATTATTACAATGGTTATATAAAGAAAATAATTTCCATCGCTGTAAATTAATAAACAGCTATATAAAATGGATGGTTTCTACCGGAAAAATAAAGATTCAATTTATAATGTATTTTCAATATAACCCCTTACAAGTTAGTTGCAAAGTCGCCCGTAACGGAACTGAATAAAGAGCTCGCATATTAAGGTTGATGTGGTGTCGACTGTTCCGACGAGTACCTAGATGTCTTTTGTATATTGACGCGTAGTCTTTTGTAAATCGAGCGGGAAGTCGGAGGGTGGTAGCTGTGAATAAAATGCGTATCCCGTTAATCTTGGACTCGACAAATCCCGTTTATGGGCTACGGGAAATATCATCTCAATTTGGAAGAATTTTCAAGTTTCAATCACACGCTTAGTAAGCAATCGAACCGCAAAAGATTCGAAATCGCCCAGCCCCGAATGAATTACTTGAGAAATACTGCGTAGAGTTGCGTACGCGCAAGTTCAGGCGCCATCTTGATGTGTATGTATCGGAACAAGATGGCGGTTTCAAAATGTTTATTCAAAAATAGCAAAGCAACTACCATTAATAGCATCTTAATAAAATATTATTTCGCTCTTTACAAAATATTTTTCACGAAAACGTTACTATACTTGAGCCATTACAAACGTGCGAACCGAGTCATAAAACGTTACGCCGTAGGAATGGAACAATGCCGCACCACTCATTATCGATAAAGGAATTTAAAGACACGGTCGTTGATGACTAATGCAATTAGGTAAAATGCAGGTGTTTGTAAAAATCGTGTTAGTTGTCATTAGACTATTACAAGCGAACCATGGACGCATTATTCTCCAAGTTAACTTTGTTAAAGGGCGATATTAACGCTCAAACTCGTTCGGTTATTCATAATGTGTTGACAGTGTTTAACGAATTTAAAAGTGACCCGGAAAAAATATCTTCTTTAAATTTAAATAAACCATGACAAATTACAGCGCTTCTTTGTAGAGTTAGCACGAGAACTGTAGACAAAGTCAAGAAAGAAATACTTCAATCTGGACATCCATCTACACCAAGAGAAACATATGTGAAACCAGAAACAGTTACAAATATCGATAACTTCGATGTTTGTTTGTTGCAACGCACCATTTCATCATTTTATGATAATGGTGAATATCCAACAGTGGCTAAAATATTGGAAAAAATGCAAGAACATATGCCTGAATTTAAGTGCAGCAAGTCATCGTTGAAAAAAATCTTAAAGAAAATAGGTTACCAATTAAAAAAAACATGGATGGCCGAAAATACCTAATGGAACGAATTGATATTGTCTGCGCTAGACTTGAGTTTTTAAGAAACTTGATACATTAAAGAAGACAAACGATACCCGTCCGCGGTTTTATCTTGACGAGACCTGGGTCAATCAAAACCATTGCAGAAAACGAATGTGGCTTGGAAAAAATGACCAAGGTGGCTTCAAAAATCAGCCAGTGGGAAAAGGACATCGTTTGATTGTGTGTCACGCCGGCTCCGCTAAGACAGGTTTCGTACCTGAAGCAAAATTAGTTTTTAGAGCTGTGAAATCCAATGACACCGATTACCACACTGAAATGGATGCAGAAACATATATGGCGTGGTTTAAGGACTTTTTACAAGTTTTGGAGGAACCATCCGTTGTCGTTATAGATAATGCCAGCTACCATTCCAAGCAATTAGAACCCATACCAACAGTGTCTTGGAAAAAAAATACCATACAGGAATGGCTCAAAAAGAAAAGCATTGCATTTTCGAATGCCGACATAAAAGAAGAATTAATAATGAAAGTGAAACAAAGCAACCCAAAAAAGATTTATGCCATTGACCAACTGGCAATTGAGCACGGCCACGAAGTTATTCGGCTGCAACCGTATCACTGCCAATATAATCCCATTGAATTGGTATGGGCACACAGTGTTTTAAATCACTTAAAAAATTTCCCGATGCTGTTTTCCACATTAATCGATCAAGGAATGCATTTGAAATGTAAGAGTAGAACACCCACGTGTCAATTCCTATTACTTTATTTAAAAAAAAATTAATAATATTTCGTGACCTTGGCTTAGAAAATTGTTTAATTAATTTTTGTAGGCGTAACGGTACAAGATGTCATTCTTTTATTAATAAGGTTTGATAAATGATTTTACAGCGCATATTTTCCAATTTTAAATTTTTGGAAATCACCTCGGGATATCGAGTAAATAACTTTTTTTCAGATTTTGGTTTTTATTTTTTTTCTTTAAAATACCTCAAAAGTGCGATCTGTAACTAGCACAGTTAAATTACTCTTAATTAGGTTTATCACTGATAAAAAAATCACGTTGCACTTACGCGGCGTTTATGAGTTATTGAATTTCAAAATTTAGTGTTAGGGGTGTCACTCAACTTGACCTTTCAATTTAGTCAAAATCTATATATACTTTATTTTTTTTATTTTTTGATTAGTTGCAAAACTATATATTATTTAGACATACACTTAAAATATCTTCTAAATAGCTTCTTTCTCACATTATATAGACTAACATTTACATGCTTAAAACAATTTTAGTTTTGTTACCTGAAGTAGATTGCTTGGTTTTGTTTAAGTATTTTTTTTTTTTTTATTTACTTTAAGTAAGTACTTAGTTTTAGTTCAATTATGGTTAACATGTAGCGTAGGAAGGGGTCCACCCTCGTCAAGCTTACCTATGCTAAAACCCTATGCTTATACATGTTAACTTGAGAAACGGGGGTGAGGCAAAATGGAGCCATTACAGACCCATGGCGCCACTTCGCCTCAGCAGGGCCTTACCAAACCTGCTGACGGATGTCCATCCGGGCCCCGACCGGAGGACTTAGGACAAGGAGGGCATGAGGGCGCCAACCCTCATGTTGGTACACGAGTGGCAAGCGATGCTATGGATCACCCCATAGCCGGTACTTCTTATCAAACTCCAGAAGTAACCGCAAGTATGCAAGGAGTTTATTCGCGACTACATATTTTTGAATGTTTTTACGCAGAGAGCAAAAAATATAAAAAGACTGGGTCTCCTGACGACCTAACACCATCGGATTTGATGACCGTACTTTTCAGAGAAATGGGCGAGCGACTTAAAGATCTCTCATCTAGCGAAAAAGATAGACTTATAAGCAACGTTGTTTACCCGTTTCTTAGAAAAGCCACTAGGTTTTATAAAAGTTGCAATCGGAACAAAAAGAGGTTCAGAGACAAGCATGCTGTTTTCTTGAACAAACTGTTGTCTGCCAGAAACTGTTCGTGGACTTCTGAAGCCGATTATTGTAGAAAACTTGCAATTCACAGCAGAAGATGGCGAAGATCCATCAATAGATGAATCTTCATCGTTAGACGATGAAGAAGATTCATCCAATTTTGATGACTGCCCTCTGGTACTAGAAACTGAAAATTATTCATACGAGCCATAAAATCCAGAAAATTTGAAAGCAATCTAACATGCGAAAACGTCTATAATATATTTTGAAGTAACTTTTCGTTAGTTGGTTTCCAATTTCCTGTATTTAATGACATAATTGTTATTAATTGGCAACATATTCAAAAGTCTTAAGTTTATTTTTCACTTTTTAATTTTAGTAGTAGGTTCACTATTTTTCGGAAAATTTCATCATCATCATTCAGCCACAAGAGGTCCATGTTGGAAATAGGCCTCCTCCATGGATTTCCAAAAAGACCGGTTGGAAGCGGCCTGCATCCAGCGCCTTCCTGCCACTTGGATGAGGTCATCTGTCCATCTTGTGGCTGGTCGTCCTACGCTGCGCTTGCCGATATGTGGTCTCCATTCGAGAACTTTTCGGCCCCATCGGCCATCAGTTCTGCGTGCTATGTGCCCCACCCACTGCCACTTCAACTTACTAATCCGTTGGGCTATGTCGACGACTTTCGTTCGTCTACGGATCTCATCATTTCTGATTCGATCTCGTAGAGAAATTCTGAATAGCCCTTTCCATAGCTCGTTGCGTGACCTTGAGCCTTCTTATGAGGCCCATAGTGAGAGACCACGTTTCAGTGCCATAAGTCATCACTGGTAACACACTGGTTGTATAATTTTGTCTTGAGCGATTGAGGTATATTAGACCGGAAATTTTATTTTAAATCTATTTTACTATTTCTCGTGTAAAATATTTATCGTTCCTGTAAATAAAATACCTAGCTTTTAAATTTTATTTGTAAAATATTTTATTTTTAGTGAAAACATTTGTTAGTGTAACCTTATGCAGATAATTACAAAAAAAAATCCACTCTTCATACAAATACTAAAAGTCAGCTACCAATTTTTTATAGACAGTCGAAAAAAAATTCATTTCCGACACTTGGTTTCTTTGGGAAAGTTACTCAAAATCATGGTCTGAGTCCACCCCTGAATTATTTAAACCTTTTGTATATATACCCCGTATAGTTTTTTATTAGAGACAAAAAATAAACATTATATTTATTTGACCTTTAGAGACAACCCTAAAATGTGTCAGTTGACCTTTGTACGTAACTCCCAAAGGCCGCGATGGAGCAACGTGATCTTTTTATCAGTGATAAACCGAATTAAGAGCAATTTATCTGTGCTAGTTACAGATCGCACTTTTGAGGTATTTTAAAGAAAAAAAATAAAAGCCAAAATCTAAAAAAAAATTAATTACTCGATATCCCGAGGTGATTTCCAAAAATTTTAAATTGGAAAATATGCGCTGTAAAATCATTTATCAAACCTCATTAATAAAAGAATAACATCTTGATCCGTTACGCCTACAATAATTAATTAAACAATTTTCTAAGCCAAGGTCACGAAATATTATTAATTTTTTTAAAAATAAAGTAATAGGAATTGACATGTGGGTGTTCTACTCTTACATTTCAAATGCATTCCTTGATCGATTAATGTGGAAAACAGCATCGGGAAATTTTTTAAGTGATTTAAAACAGTGTGGGGCACAAGTAAAGGGCGAAGTGGCATCAAAAAATAATACCTTCAAAATAGCAGACGTTGAGATCCTTCTACATAAAGCTATCGGAAATGTATCTAAAGATGACTCGGTCAAATGTGTGAGGCATGCAGAAGAGTTACAGGATCGGGATTTAGCCAAGGATTCAGAGAATACAGCCTCTGATAATAAATTTACATGAAGATGACAGTGACTGCTCAGAAGATGACATAGACATAGATTAATATTCTAAGCTAAAGCAGAAATAGAACATTCATGATTAAAAATATTTTGCATCACTTCCTAAACCTTTCCCTCATTCATTGCCTACTATTGACTATCGACAAATCCCTTTTTTGTTGTTACACACAACACTAGAAGTGCGAGCGAGAGTTCCGATATGCCTATAAGTGTGAGAGAGAGGTCTGATAAAAATAATTTAAGACTCAGTTCGCACGTTTGTAATGGCTGAAGTATACTTCTCCGATATGTTTTGTCATTGTTCTTTCACCTATCCTGGTACCTGCATCAACATGCCGCTTTGCTCATTTCAAGCGTTCCTAGGTTCAAGCATTTATTGCCATCGTCATAGTTATTATTACCAATACCCACTGCTGGGTATTGGGTGGTATTAGCTATGTTAAGAAGTCACTGATCGCAGCGCACTCTGGCCAGTGTGAAACATTTCGTCAATGCAAAATTATCTTTTTTATTTTCCCATGCTGAGTTCGCTGTCTTTTAATGTTTATGGGCTCCCGAATGAAATGGGTCACACCTTAAAATAAATTGAGCAAAACAAGGCATATTTAACACAAATATAATTAACTTCTAAAACTTGCAGTCGACAATAGGCGAGTCGTGCCCATACCGGATGAGCCTTTTCCCCGTCAGACATGCTTTCTTAGAGTTCCTCATAGTCCAGTCGGAATCCGGATTAATTTGGTTATAATCAAGTAAAGAGCTCAGAATAGTGAATTTATTTTTTAAATTGATAATGCAATTGCACAATCTCTTCTTGGGTTTGTTTTAGTGGCGATTTGAGTTTTCGTAATTTCTGGATTCTATGTGTGTTGAAGAGCGAATATTTTTAGGACATTATTTTTCTGTTGTTAGTAAATTCCAAAGTAAATCTCGGTGCTAATCTTCTAATATATAAAAATATCGTGTCACAGTGTTTGTTATCGAACTCCTCCGAAACGGCAATTTTGTTCTAAACTGATTTTTTTGTGTATATTAATATGTCGTAGGCTAATTTATTAATATGACAAAACAACGTTTGCCGAGTCATCTAGTAAAAATATAACGCTCGTTGGTCACAGCATTTTGCGAAACACTGATATAATTGAATCGTGTGATTTTAAAACAACACAAGTCACATGTGTTTTTAAAATAACACTTGCCCGTTTTTTTTTTATTAAATTATTTAAACCTACCTACTGATTTACATTAGAAAAAAAAATTGTAGTTTATTCATACAGAAATCAATATAATATGCTAAAATATTGCTGTTGTAGATATTAGTATTTGAATAAAACAGTTTTTTCTATTTCCTGCAAAGTTGTAATGAAAGGACATGTGTCGTTTTAAAATCACACGATTCAATTGTGTTAACACGTTTTTTTTTCGACTACCAGCGCCATCTAGTTGGTTTCAAGCGAAACTTTAGGTGTAGTTGCACCTATTGCACTTCAAACTTTTCAGATGAATGTAAATAATTATAGCGCCACTAGCGCTTACTTTCAGCGAAATGCTTGGATTTTGGATTTTTGGAAAATGGACTACTACACAGTAATGAATTTTTAAAATTTTTGCAAATTAAGTATGGGGATACTTGTTGCTATAATAAAGTATTAGCAATAATTTAAGGTAAAAGATGTCACGTATACAATTATAAATTACAGAAAAAACATGCATCACACAATATCCACCAGAACAAAAATACTTAACAAAATAAACAAATTGCTGTATATTGCGATTACAATATTTAAGTAATTAGCGGACAATGATGATTGTCATGGTTGGCTTCTAATGAAACTTCAAACAGTCAAAAATTAATTACTGGTTACTCATCTTTCGTTGTGTGATATAGACATTTATTTACTATTGAAGCGCAAATTTAATTAAAATTATTTAGACTCTGATATTTTGAACGATATACTTCTGAGAAAAATCTCATAGAACAAATTGGGATGTTTCAAGAATTGCACATTTTTGGAATAACCCTGTATAACTAATTAAATTATTGAAATCATTTAATAATGTAGCCGCAGAAAACATAAAAAATGCACAACAACGTTTATCTTTATCTTAAAGTAATTAGAAAAACGCGCATAACAATATTAAAAACACACGGAAAAAATCCAAGTGTTCATTAACAGGCTTTTGAAATAACTGTTAGACCTGTTTAATATATTACTATTACAACTGTTATGCAGATAATAAAACTCTTGTTAGATTTAGATTTTTAATTCAATTCTGAACGTCTTCTAACTAGGGTTTTTTTAATCATTGTTTTACGGGATTTACTTTTCAACAGGAAACATTAGGAAAAATATAAGGTGTACTGAAAACTTAATCGGGTATTTTTATGGTTACTCATGGATACACGAACCATATATTTTTCTATCTTATTGTGTGGACACTAGCGCCATCTGAGCTGGCTCCGAATACGTAGTAACCTAGAAACCAAGGCTTATACGCCGAAGCAGTCACTTCTATTGCCACTAGATGGCGTTGCTCTCACCACAGTTGACATATTATATGTATTGGCAGTATTGGCACAGAGGAAAAAAAAACATCGGTCTAGGTAGTTCCAGATTGTAATAATGAAATAAATGTAATATGCTACTTTCTATGTCCGGTTCTGAAATCACCAGTTTCAAAACAAATTAGTATCACTTTTCCTGAAAATTTGGGAAAACAGTAGTTACTCAATGTCATTATATATGTAGCGCTCTTTAGTCGGGTGTTCACCTAGCTACAGAGACGGTCTCTTTAGTTTAATTTAACGCCAATTTTTCAATAGTCAGATAAAACTTAACTGGATAATAAATTACGTGCTATCACTGTCCAAATCATACGACAAGACAGTAACAACATCAGTTTTATTCTCCAGTTGATATTTATCTGACTATTCAAAAATCCGATCTTAATAGTAAAATGGCACGTAAATGTAAGTTTTAGCTCCCAGGATGGAATAATTCAATTCAATAAATTATTATTATTATTATTCCAAATATAAAAATTCATATAAAGTTGTTAGTAATCCTATTCTAGTGTTAGTGCATATTCTTATTCCAGTAACTACAACGCTAATAGTAAATTACATTTGTGTAAAAAGTAAGACAAGATAAGAATATTATTTTTTGTACACCGGAAAACATGTTACAGAAACAGCAATGACAAAAGAAAAGGTACGATTGGCGGCCTTATTGCTTGCTTTAAAAAAGTTTAGTTTACCAATCTACAAGAAGATTTCCACAAATTGTCGATGTAATTCTTGTCTATTTTCCCTAAGTATCTGTTCGGGCTTCCGTAAATTAATATTTAATTTTACTCCCCACATTATTGTTAAGGCAAAGCTACCTAGCATATAATTTGCTGCAGCGCACAAACAACTGTGTTAACTGTTACATAGATCGAGCTCTGGCTCCTACTCCGAGGCTAGCTACTTCACCCCACACACCTAAATTAGGGTGATTTTTTTCTCGCCTACACTATGGTGTAGGGTCAAGGATGAAGGGTATTGTTGGATTGGTCGTTTAAAGATAAGATAAGAATATTCTTTATTGCACACAAGAAACAAGAGATATAAATTATGAATGTTACAATGAAAAAGTACAATGGGCGGCCTTATTACTAACAGCATTTTTTTCCAGACAACCTTGTGACGGAAAGGTTGCCGAAGGAGAAAGAGGGATCGTGGTGTAGAAAGACTATTTTAGAATTTAAGGTTCTGTTTGCGAAATATTAAGCTTTAAAGCGCAATTTTTTGTCCGAGTAAGGCGTTCTCGCCCTCTCCTGGCTAAACGGTTGATCGTAGAAACGCGAAAAAATTCAGGGTAGTAATTATAATTATAATGAACTTAAAAGGAAAACTATCACGGCTGAGTAGGCTTTACAAGTTAACCAACTTATAAAAGGAAAACTTCGTACAAAATCCATTGAAAATTACGTTAATGTTTCCCCCCCCCCTCTTCCTACGTAACCCTGAACCGCGGGTGGCCCAAGCATTTGGCCGATTTTTTCTTAAAATTGTTTACGCATGTCGGACGACAGAGTCTGTCGTAAACATATACATTAACATATTAGAAAACATTTTTCAACGTTATGGTACTTCCTACCACTTCGAATTTGGTTTCAAAGTTTGGAGCCAAAGGTAGCAAATCACGAATATCTACAACTATGTTAAACCATTACTCATCATCATCATCAGCCACTCGACGCCCACTGCAGGACATAGGCCTAATCGCCACGCTTGGCAGGCGGGTTGGCGATGGCAGTATGCTGTTTAAATCTCAGAAAGACGCTGCTGCCCGTCTCCTGGTAATTTATTTCCTTAGTCGTCTTCTACGACATCCACGGAAAGAAATGGAGTGATGCAATTCTTAATCCGGCGCCGCACGGAAAGACCCAGTACTCATAAAGCGTTAATAGTACTCTTTTCACTACAACTTCAAAATCACCATGTAGAATAAATATGTAACTTTCTTGCGCAACTTACTCAAAACAAAAAGTATGTATGTACTTTCTTGCGAAAATTACTTAATTACTTCCGACAAGTTAAACAATAAGGGCCAGTTCTGAATTGAGAATTTCGCTAGTGCTGTCTCTTCGAATTTCTCAAAAAAGAGCGTGACAGAACGTTTCTTAAGTATTTACTTAGTGAGATTCTCAATTCGGAACCCCGCCCTAATGGAAGAACTCGAAGGTCGCGCGAATCGGCGACAAGATTTTGATTAAACTGGACTATTGCGAGTAGGACTCGCGCCCCCGCTAAGGTTCCCAACAAACCATGCGCTATTGAACCCTTTTTTGTTTAGTTCTATTAGACAAAAAAAAATAAAAATTTGATGGTACATTGACGTTACATTTTTTTTTAACATTTTATTTAGGAAACAAACGGTACTTTTATTTTGATATCGATAAGCCGGTGAATCCCACTATCAATTAACACATATAGCAAAGACAGACAGATTAATTTTTTTTTTTTTTACGTAGCCTCGTTTGTGTCCCATTGCTGGGCAAAGGCCTCCCCCAACTCAGACCAGATGTTTCTGTCTTGTGCCACCTCAGACCACTCCGGCATGTGTCGGTCGAGGTCGTCTCGCCAACGTCGTCTTGGCCTACCTCTCCTGCGACGATTAATTAAACTCAATTATGTAATCAAATCGAATTAAATGGAATCAAATTACATAAATTAAGGTAAGATAAGAATATTATTTATTGTACCAGGAAAAACACAACATAAAAAATATTTATAAAGATACAGTACAATTGGCGGTAGCTTATAGGAGCAATTTCTTCCAGACAACCGTATGATGGAAAAATTCTGAAGGAAAAGAGACAGGCAATCGGCGCAATTATGAATATTAAAATACATACTTATATAAATAAAAATATACCTACATAAACCAATACATATGTAGTTATGATAAACATACATAAATATAATAAAAATCTACACGAGGAGGAAATAACTAATATATTATACCTACATGAAGGAGAAAAAAAGAAGCACAAAACAGATAAATGCACAAATATTATACTCTTAGAAACAGATAGAACTCCTTTACATTAAAGACAGCTAGGTAGGGAGAGCGCCTTATTAAAACCGGCAGATTATTCCACAGCCGAGCGGCCGTTACAGTAAGTCGCTGAAAAACCTCGTCGAGTGAGTAGGAGTCTTGAGTCAGAGCGACAGGTTCTGATCAGACCGCAATGCCCGGCTGTGAGAATCACTTAGATGGGTGAAGCGCTCTTTGAGATAGGAAGGGGTGGCTGGCAATAAGTCAAATCAATTTAAATAAAATATTAATTGAATAAAAGCAAACTAAATCAAACTTTGTAAACGAAGAAGTTGGGCCCCAGAAGGTTACGGCGTAACTACGGTGGTTCGGATCTTCGCAAACTTGTGACGTCACGACTATGGTGTAGCGTGTAGGGTGTTTCAAGTCAAAGATTAAAAACAAGATTTTTAAATGGAATTTCTACCGCCATCTTCTACTTTTATGTAGTCAGATCCATATTTTTAGGTTCGTTAGGCTTTTTTCCTCTGTGGTTAGGCCAAATATATATATCTAAGGCTGCTTATGTTGTGTATGGTTGATTATTTTTATTTGTTTTTAATTTTTATTAGATAGGTACTAATTGACGAATTTTTTATGAGAGTATCTTTCACCTATTGCTTGCATGTGTCTTTATCTTTTAAAGAAATCTGTAATTCAAAGATAAGTTTGAATGTGAAATAACTGACAACTAACGTGTTTTTTTGGATTTTTTCCTTTCCTTGCTTCTTGCCAAAGCCTTTCATGATATAGGTACTTCAACAGGAAGTACCTATATTTATAGGTTATGATGTCTTTGCGAATGACCTTACGAGTGTTAAATAATTATGCTGCATACACGACCCTACCCTTTGATAACTTAGAAGTTTCATTTTGTTTATAGCTCTAAGGAATTTTAGTCCTGAGTATTTCATATTAAATTCAACCTGATAATTCCTCGCGTTCCAGAGAAAAAAGGGCCTTGACAGACTGACGGACGGACAAAAAAGTGATCCTATAAGGGTTCCGTTATTTCCTTCTGCGGTACGGAAGCCGGAAAACATCCAAACAAAACCAGCTTGATTTCATTATCGCCATTGCGAGAATACCAACTGTATCTATAAAGTGCAGGTTGTACCGCACCGTTTTACCGGCTTCACATTTTGATGTCTTTATTAATACTTTATACTTTACTTTACTTTATACTTTATTGCACACATAAAATACACCGATAAGTAGGTACAGTAATTTTCCGCTCGTCGCTGAGTTGCAAATTTCACCCTAAGCCGTATTTTAAACGACAATTGTGCTAGTAATTAACTAGCTACATCACATGAATTGACTTGTTTGCGGACCGGACTTAAAGGTGGTGCTGGCCCGTCAGGGTCAGGTGTGATATGTCTACTTACTTATCATTATCTTTTTTGCCTTCTCTGGTTGGGCCGATCGTTAAAAAATATACGCGTCGAATTTCAGAACCTCCTTTTTGAAGTCTTTTAAAGATAGCCGGAGACGTAATCAGCACAGGGTTTCAGACAAACCTGAATTGAAGTCCACGAGCTGTCATGGCAATAAGCCGGACGCTACAAAGCGTTTTTTTGGATTATTCCCGCCTATCAGCGACGATTTGGCTGAGCCATTAATCTGAGACGAGACCGGGAAGCTTTGAAAGTAGATGTTTATAAAGTAATAAATTAAATTACAAATAAAATAGGATAATGGTAATTGTACAGCAGAGGAGTGTGTGTGCGATAAGTGTTTGCTGTTTCTGTTCGAAACAGCGCGCGTTTTCTAATAGAACCTCCACACTAAATAAAAAAAAACCGAACAAGTGCGAGTCGGACTCGCCCACCAAGAGTTCCGTGCAAATTTGTGGGTACTTACATGTTATAAATAGTTCCGGAATCGAGTCAGGCAGTTTTTTCCGAGCTTTTCCTGAACTTCAAAGACATTTTTTTAATGATTTAATTATAAAATGTATAGTTTGGACGATTTGTGGGGTAAACTGGAGGCACGAAGCCTTTCGTGTTGATTTTTAAAGTTACGCCCGACTCAGGGTACTTCCTTTCTGACCCCTGCGTTACGCTCGTGAACGGGTGCTGTTCGTGTATCTGGCCGCAGCATTAATGTTTTCCCTGCCTTTGTAAGAAGTGTTATTTTGGTTTTTAAAGTTATTGGTGGCTATCACGGAATCATATCATATAGGCTTTGATGTATAAGTTTTAAGATGATTTGGGAAAAGATGGTCAGAGTGGAGTTTTTTTTCCCCGCTGCCTTTTTCGCCACTACAAATACGGCCCGAAGGCAGCGGCTTTTACGTTCAGCAAACAGAATGTAAATGTTTTACGTTAAAATACATTATTGATTTCTGATTTCTACTCATCAACACGAACGACTTTTAATATTGGGTCGACCTCGAAATCGCGACAAAAAAACAGCTGTCCCATACTAAACTTCGATACCTGCTGAACAAAATGTATGGAACAGCAGAATTTTTTTAAAGATTTTAGAGTTTGTCCCATAGTAAAAGTTGTGCGTATAGATGGTATTAATAAGTAGAAAGTACCTTGAGTCGGACGTGGCTTTACAAATCAACACGTTGCAGAAGTTCGATAATGAATACAAACTGACACACACGTGCACAAGCACCATACTCAATGAGACAATCTTCTTTTTCTGATTAACACTGATAAGTTAACGTCATTAATTTGCAACAAACGAAAAGACTTTACGTTATCAAAGGGTTAAAGTGATTCGAATTTAAAAATATTCAAAGTCAGACAAAGAAGTGTCATTGTGTGGGTGTGTGTCGTCTTCTTGATCTTAGGGTATCATCTTAAATGTCAAGTATTTTGTTAAATAAATGAAACAACTAAATGTTTAATTGAAACTGTTTGTTTTCTACTAACCAATTAATTTACCCGTGCAACTGAACTCGATAACTCGCGCGATACGATCTCCTATACGCCTGAGGACTTAAATGGCAATTCAACACGATTGTTTAGTCAAAATAGCATGAAATAACAAACATTGCTGTGCTAATCTATTGAACACTGTAGTGGGTTTTGGTAGTGATAATGTATTAAAACAACTAACTGGTCGTTTTTATTCTCCAGCCAAATGTTATGTATATGTTATAAAACCATTTTTTGTTTTTGAATAACGCGGAAAAAATACAAAACATGGTTACAGACACAAAATAAAATGTTTGTGGTCATTCCGGGCCTCCGAGCTCTGTATGCCCCCACGTCACCACTTCCTTTCATTCGTTTTATCAACTGCCTCCACATTGATATAACTACCGCGCTCTTCTGAAAAAAAAATAAAAATGTGCTAATTTCTTTTTTCATAAACAGTATCTTTGATTGACACGTGCCCAGAAAAAATTGTCATGACTAAAAAGCCATGCAATAGCTTAATGAAATTATCTAATATTTTAATAATACAGCGTCTACAGGCAACTCTTAGCTAGCCGATAATTGAAGTGTCCAGTGTACAATTATCTAGTTTAATTAACTGTACCTCATATTTCAGTGAAGAGTCTAGACTTATTTAAAGAGGCGGCAGCTAAAGAGCGGTTATATTTCTAATTGGAGTTCAGAGCAGAATTATTGATTTTTATATTGTTTTGCCTTTTTTTGAGACTTTGGACTTAACTAGAATTAGTTTTAAAAGCCTCTTTGCTTCTGCTTCATGACTGCGTTAAAACAATGATTCTGATATACGTAAGATTCAAAGAATTTTATTACAACTTTAAAACATATTAACGGCCTTGTTATAAAAACACGATTCCTTTAAAGCCCTCCTCAGAGGCAGGTTATTTAATCTGTGGTTACATCTTTTCCTTGTAAAATCTCCACCACAGCCGATCGAGGGGCGTCTCTGAGCTTCGAATAATGTTAGCTACACTTACATTTAGATTTTTATTAAAACAGTCGAACTCGTAGCCTTTAAGTAGGATACCAATGGAACAACTCAAGAAAATGCATTCAAGTACCGTTACTGTTATAACATTTTGAAACCTATTGTGTCTCTGTATATAATGTTATAATGCTGGGTACAGACCATGGGCACCGCTCTCGGCCGATGGCGCTCATTTGCGTTCGGTTCGATTTCACCACGTCCACATTAACTCATTCGCTATCGTCCGTTCGTTTGGTCTGTAGCCGGCATAACTTTTACTACGTTTAGCTGACTATGGCTCGGTACACAAAACTGCGAATCGGCGCGATGCGAATTGGCAACACACAAGACCGCGACGCATTCGACGACCGTCAACCGTACTGAACGTGTTTTGTAAATTAGGTGCTCACTTCTGTTATGGCTAAAAAGATACGGGAAAAAGAAACAGAGAAGATGGTGGGTTCATCCATTTATTACTATTACCAACGCCGATGCCAATCAATTCGCTAACGTCGCGTCGCATCGCAGTTTTGTGTACGGGCCCTTTATGATACGCAGGGTAGGCACAGGTACAGGCGAGCTCAGCGTCGCGTCTGTAGCTCCCGCCGCCTGAAAGACTTGGGTAGCGAGATGTCTCGTACATCAACACTCTCACTACCTTGTCTTTCATGTGGCCCGAGCTGGGTTCAACGGTTCGACGCGACGGTAAGACGCCGAGGAAGAGAAGATATTTGCTGCCATGTTTTTCTGATAAACTTGTGTTCGCGACAGTATTTCATGCTTCGTACTGACGACTACCGCAGGCAATAAACTATGCTTAACCATTTATACTTGGTGTGAATGTAAAACCGGGAGAAACTGTGTTTCCTTCTTAGATCTCGGTATATCTTCACACCACGTCTATTTCATATTGTCAACAAGTCAATGTTCAAAGATTGATGTGCTGTCGTGTGTTTAATGTCTTGTATAATTTTAAAGCGAATTTTATCTATTGTGACCATATGCGATGCGGTAGTTGCAAGTGAGTTTTCTGTGTTGACATTGGCATTCGAGGTACCTAATGGATTGATAGTTTTTGATCACCAGCTTCAAGGTCTTATATTAATTGAAATACCGGAATTTAAGAGGCCAACCCCCAGTTTCTCGTACACTAACAAGCTGTTAATCTACTGTGAACAGCTGTCAGTGGTTTTTTTGTATGCACTGGTCAATTGAAAGCTCTTAACAGCAGAATAAAAGCGTGTTAGTGTACGAGAAACTGGGGATAAAAATCTTAAAAACTAGCCAAGTTTCATAAATGTAAATGCGACGGACCAGTTTTCGATGTGAGCTTTGAGTAATTTTTTGCTTTTTTTTCTGATCGCTATTAAAAGTGTGTCGTTTACGACGCGTAATCCACCAATGAAGGCATGTATAGCGTTAAAATAAGAGATATTTCATCTTTCGTATGATCAGAATGTGGTTAAAATAATCAAGTAATTGAGTAAATGAAAACAAGATAATTAATGTACAGTTCGTATGTCGCTAGTAAACAAACGCACACTATCTATGCGTTCTGGGGCTTGCCATCAGTAACTATGTAGTTCTCTAAGGCGCCAGTTGACAAAGCGCCGAAGCTCCTTCATCTGTGAAGTGTTAACAGATCCATTGCAGCCCGAAAGACAGTCCATGAAAACCGTTGGGTTTCGACTCAGATAAATCTGAGGGTAACTACCTACATGTTTGTAATTTCTTAACTTTCTGGCGGAGAAACAGTACTTGAAATTCGCGTACAATAACAAACTGAATGAATAGCGAATTTTCTTTCTTTCTGTACATACCATAGTCTCAAGTCCCAACCATCGTGCATTTCGGGCGAGCTTTGTCAGCTGCAGCCTATTCACTATACCGCTTGGCCGATGACTATGCTTCTCAAGAAGTTATAAGATGTATTAATATAATTTATTATATATATTTATTATTATCTTATTACAGGATATGTTAATCTATATATAATAAATAATATATAGATTAACATATCCTGTAATAAGATAATAAGTATTTTTTAACGGACACAGGTATTGCTCCCGGTTAGTGGACACACTTGTTCTAATAAAAATCTGTGTTTTTTTTTTTCATGACAACAAGTTTCAATAAAGACCTTTACACTTTACGGTGCAGTTTGTTGGCGTTGCGCTCCTATTGTTAATAACTACCCCTTCGGATATATAGACACACAAAATAAACATATTTTGTCAGCTGTGCCATTATTTACCCAAGCTTTTGGCGGGTTACTCAAAAACTAGAGGAGACACATACTTAATAATATGGTACTGATAATTATATATTATATAGTAAATTAGTACATGCACTTTATAGCATAAGCAATTAAGCAGCCTATATACGTCCCACTGTAGGGCACAGGCCTTCTCTCAGGGAATTGCCCACCGCGGATTGGCGATTTCAAGCGCTGAGGTATATGAATAGCAGGTTTCCTCACGATGTTTTCCTTCACGGTTAGCGAGTGGTATTGCTACTATAACTTCACAAATGTACATAACTTAGAAAACAAAGTCATAGGTACGTGCCCGCACTGGGAATCGAAACTGGGTCTCCCGCTTCCGAGTCCAATGTTCTACCCACTGGGCTACCACCACCACCCATGCACTTTATACCTAATTGTAATCTGTTATAGCAATCGTTTGTACTAGTGTTGATTTCGTGTAAGACAGAATAATTCATTCATCAGTAGTTGTTTAATGTGCGCGGACTTGTTGCGTAGTCCATGTGATTTACCTTTACTAAATAAACGTTCATATTTTGTTTCAAGATTCGGATAATGTTGGTATTGTTTTAAAAAGTAGGCAATATCACAATACTGGAAACCGTGAAGACCGCGGATCGGTAAACGTAGTGTGGGACGTCCTCGGTGGAGCGATGATCTTCGCAGGGCGGCTGGCAATAGCTGGACGAGAGTAGCCGAGGACCGTGCTCAGTGGCGTGCAATAGGAGAGGCCAGTCCGGCTAGGTTGACAAGCATAGGCTGATGATGATGATGATCATAATACTGTCGGGATTAATCTAGATCTCGTCAGGTTAACTAATCAATCAACCAAAGCGTTTTTATTCAAAATAACACAGAAACTGTGACTTGTGTCTATTTAAAAATATACATCTTTTTGGAAAAAAAAATGGACAACATAACTCCAAATTGGAGAACGGACAATCTCGACTTGCATTTCAAATAATATATAAATAGGTTTTTAAAATTGTTCTCAGCACGGGTTAGTGCAACAAAAAGAATATAAATAAATAATTGTTTATTTGAACAGAAACAAATTAAATTAGATTACGAACTAGTTCTTTCCCAACAGGTATGGTTATTTCCATAGAATGGAACAATGCTATTCTAAGGAAAGTGATACATGTAAAACAATTGATCAATATATCATAGTATCTAAAAAAAGTTTGTTAAATTAAATATAACAAAACGCAGTCAGTGTTTAGCACAAAGTTTTCAAATAACAAAAGTAAGAAGATCAATATTGAATACCAGTGCGCTAACTCAGGTATTTCTGGCAGCGCATATTAAGACCTCTGTGCGCTTCAGAGGTTTCTGCGGATTAATTCCCTTACATATTGAGTTTCCCATTTCCTGTTTGCGGGTGCACGCCTGATCGCAATCCGCACGTGTTCAATAGAATCTGGTGTGACGCGTCATGTGTGCTCCAGTTAACTTGAGGACTTCTCACGATGACAGCAGATGCTGATGTGCGATTTTTTTAGGATTGTTTTCTTGACAGTCAATGTCAAAGCAATGTCTACCCCAGGGCGCCTCGATCGATGCTTAATGTCCCTATTACTTTGCGACTACTGCCTAAAATGGGTGTAATGTAAATAATAAAGTAAATAATATAAGAAAATATGTGTAATGTCTTTATCTAAAGTTGATTCATCGTAATGTATAGATAGATACATGTTACATAATTTTCCAATATTACGGCAGAGTCAAAAATCAAGGATCGACACGGCTAACCCTCACTGGTTTGGTTCATACTAAAGTAATGTATTAAATTACCAAAGTTTCATAATGATCCGGTGATGAAGTTTTTAAATGATGAAAGGGATTTCTCTGGTAATGACTTATCGGTCAAATTGCTGTCGAAACTTCCCTAGCAACTTTTGCTCCCGGAAACTTAATTACTTAACGGGTCGAAAAAGCCCTGCAACTTTCAGCTATTGAGCCATGGAACCAGGGCCTCGATTCTGTTAGTGTATTATAGTACCAAGTCAGATTCATGGCCGGGGCATGTGATGTGATTTTTCATACCATTGATTGACGCCTAGGTTTGACGTGCGCGCGCGTAGACTTGAAGCGGCCAATTAAATGTAATCAGCGCGATCATGCAGTTGTCATTGTACTACAACGCATTACCAGAATCTAAGCCCAGTTGTAGTTTCGCTCAGCCTGTACCGCGTTGTTGGTTCAAACGACTCTAACGTCAGTATATCTGTATCGAAATCTAGAAGCTTGTAATTACTGCACCAACCATCGATATTCGCGGTGTAACAAAACACCTTCAATATACTTGACACTATAAACAGGGACATAGGCCTCTACTTCACTCCCACGGACAAGGCACGCCACTTCCTTCTGTCCTCGGCGATCCTCATCCACCCACAGCCAGCAAACTGCCTCAGATCGACGGTCCAGCGAGCTGGTGGACGTCCTACGCGGCCTTAAACAACCTTTACTTTGCGGAAACTTAGAATTCGCGAAAAAGAAAAACAGCTCTTTCACGTTGAAGTTACCACGGCATTAAAATCTATGGAGCAGTTGATATTTTACTCCACAGTAAAAGTTTTTTTGTATTGAACCCTCATTGTCGCATGACTTTATGGAGACCCTGTATATAACTGGAATTCGCGATACCTTTTTTGATTCATATAAACAAGTATTTGACTGCGTCGTTGGTCTAGCCTTCAAGGCGCTTAACAGAGGTCGTGGGTTTGATTCCCACTGGGGGCCGTCGTACATTTGTACAAATGGCCTCAGTCTGGGTGTATTTTCATGTTTGTGACTTCCTTGCCTGGTTACCATAGCACAGGGTATCCTAGTTTGGGACCAGGGCAAGTGATTGTGTTGTGTGAAAATTATTTATTTAACAGCGTCTAACAAGAAACCATACGGGAGAGTTTGGAAAAGCATGGAATATACATACTCTACTTAGATATAATAAAGAGAGTTTATGAGCAATTCTCAGTGATGGTTTAACTAGAAACTCTAGGGGATGTGTTCCCTATAAAGAGAGGTGTAAGACAGTACCCTATTCCACCAAAGCTTTTTTCTGCAGTATTGGAAAATACTTTTCGCTCCATAAATTGGGAAACCATGTTTCTCAATATAAATGGCACAAAAGTCCACCACCTCAGATTTGCTGACGACATCGTTCTATTCGGAGAAGATGCTAAAAGAATTGAAAGCAAAAAAGCGGGCCTATATGAATAGGACTAACAGCGAACGAACTTTAAATAAATTGTTGCCGGTGAATCCTTGCAGTACGTAGAAGAATACACTTATTTATTTAGGCCAAGTAACATCATTAAATTATCTTACATCCAAGGAGATTTATAAAAGAATAGCGACTGGATGGCGAAAGTTCTGGTCGCTGAAAGAAATGATGAATTAAGTGTAATGAATTGCTTGATACGAGGGGGCCTTTTTTAAGTTCGCGGCATGGAGAGTAAGAGGTGGAAATAATTAATAAATATATACGTATATATGATTACATATTATGCCATATAATATATGGTATTTATAAGTACTGCTGATAATGTTTGGAAATTGTCAACCACATTTTAGTATCAGAATATTACTTTCTCTTTTGTTGGATTAGATTACTGTAATCATATCATACTTGTAATCCACTGTCCACCGGTGCATGGTTTATCATCAGGCAAAGGTTTATAACTTTTGCCTGGAATTTTTTTTTTGTTAGAGACGTGATACTACCCTGCGTAATACAGTTTATACTAGTACGGAGGATGGTGGACATTTTCTCACATGTAACCATTACTTACAGTTAATCCTACTTACTGAACCATGTAAATGCTGAAGAAGTGTAATAAATTTTATAAACCTCTTTAGAGGTTAAAAATTCCACTCATGCTGGGACTTGAACCTTTTGTTGCACTAACCCGTGCTGAGGACAATTTCAAAACCCTGTTAAAATTGTCCTCAGCGCGAGTTAGTGCAAGAAAAATAATATAAGTGAAATAAATTTCATTTAATTTCATTTTATAAAAGTAAGATTTTATTTTCCTTTTCAATATATTCGCCTACTACCTTTATACATTTTTCTGATCTTTCAATTAACTTACGTATACCGTCGAAAAAAAAATGTTGTCTGTCTGAAAAATTCGCCAAATCTGCATCCTTGGTGGTGTTGTGCATTTTTTGTGCCATTGCATAGTCCTGTTTGTACTCAGGTTTATAATGATGAAGCCAAATTTCGTCCCCAGTAACAATTCGAATCAATAGTCCCATCTTTATCTTTTCTCCATATTTCACAATTTGTTCCCGATTGACTTGTTTGATCGACGATAGATCAAAGACTAATGACCTTATTACGATAAAACTTGGTATTTGTACTAATAATGACTTACTTTGACCTACCTACCCATTCCGCGCACTTAAAAACGCACCCTCGTATGTGCGTTCTCCCTTGCCTCACAAACGGATGCAAGACGTGGGCCTTAACTATTGCACATGGGAACAAGCTACCTACGACTCAAAGAGCAATGGAGAGAAGCATGATTGGCATAAGGAAGAGTTACCGGATTAGAAACGAAGAATACTCGAAACAAGACCAAAGTAAAAGACATATAGTCCATAGAATCGACTAGAATAGAAGATGGGAGGACGAAATGAAATACACGGCAATGCCATATTGGAGACGCGTGGCACTGGACCGTAAACAATGGAAAGAGCTGGAGGATGCCTTTGTCGATAGACATTCCAAAATTAGGGTCGTTTTGTAAAAAATAAATTGTTAATATAATAATTAATTTTATAAAATAGTCACATATTTCACTAATAATTAATTTCAATTACAAAAAAAGAATATAATTTTCTAGAGCATGCGGTAATCGATATCTACTTATAAGAATATTAAATAAATAAATAACTTCCGCCGGTGGTAGCCTAGTGGGTAGAACATTGGACTCGGAAGCGGGAGACCCAGGTTCGATTCCCAGTGCGGGCATGTACCTATGACTTTTCGTTCTAAGTTATGTACATTAGTGAAGTTATAGTAGCAATACCACTCGCTAACGGTGAAGGAAAACATCGTGAGGAAACCTGGGTGTCTGAGCTATTCACATACCTCAGCGCTTGAAATCGCCAATCGTGGTGATTTAGGCCCATACTCTCTCTCTGAGAGAAGGCCTGTGCCCTACAGTGGGACGTATATAGGCTGCTTATGAAATAACTTCCACACAACACAATCACTCGACCTGGTCCCAAACTAGATTGCAATATTCTGTGATGTATCGCTATAATTTTGTCACTAAAAGGCAATTTCATAGTTAAATAAATGGGGCCTGACCTCGTGCCAAGGGTTACCAAATTTCCCGGCCATGTTAGGAATTTGCAGCTATCGCTTTTAACAAATTCAAAAAGCAAACTTTCTAGCTGAGTTATTATAAAGATAATTAATTAATTAACCTAGAAGCGTTCAGATTTCCCGAGTTTCCCCGTAAATAATTCGAGCGATGTTTATAATCTAATGTTACAAGAAATCTGGTAAGCTTCTTTACGAGAATCGAGGTCGAATTAAAAAAAAAAAAAAACATTACGGCATTACCGTACTCGTGCCGAGAACTCTGCCTTAAAAGGGCCATTCATCAATACAAAGTTTTATTATACAAACTCTGAAAGGAATAAAATGTCTTGTGCACGTTTGTAAGTATACCTAGATGTACCAACTGTGAGCGAATACGACTCGCGCTTGGCCGCTTTACCTTACTACCTTTGGTTGCTGGCCCAAATGAACAGCACCAATGCGCCAATGAGAAGCTAATACTCCGACATGCGCAGTGAGCCCCTGCTGTGAGCATATATGCTCGTAGTTGCATCCACAATTTGTTGCTTCAGTCGCGGTGCAACCCCCAGCAGTTGCAACCCTTTGTAGTGCACAGCACATCAATCTTGACATCTTAGTTGCAAAGTAACTGCTGACGACTTTTCGTGGCCTAGAGGCGACGCGGGCAGGTGAGCTTGCTTAGTTGACTTGAAAGATTGCGATTTTTTTAACTGTGAATATTTAATGCCTACTTAAAACGTCTATATTTCTTTTATTTCGTCTTTGTCAACTGTTTCTGTGTTTAACAATACTCACAAAGTTTCCTTTGAGATTTTGTTGATGAAAGCTGCAACTGGAATTCTTTTAGACTTTGTATTTTTTTACTTTTTAGGGCTGTCGTATCCGAAGGGTGTCTATGAGACTTAGGCCTGCTATGCCTACAAAGTCTGTCCGACTATCTGACCTAAAGAGGAGCAGTAATTGGTAGTCAGTTGAACTTTTCATAAAATATGTGTTGTTATGGCGGATTCATCATCAACCCATTATGTCCCCACCGAGGGGCACGGGTCTCTTCCCTGAGGAAGGTATAGGCCATACTCCACCACGGGGGCCAAGTCCGGATTGGTGGAGGCTTGTAGACTAGTGGTTCGTCTACTGGCGGATTGCCTAACTAATAATAAAAAATCCAAAAATAAAATATAAAATGGAACCCAATGTTAAAACTGTATCTAATACATTCAAACTTCGTGTGACTATTGTGCAGTCCCAAAAATGAAAAATGCAAAAAAATGTCAAGTGTAAGCAAGGAAACACATTGATGTTACCAAGCCATGTTACGCGAGTCCGACCCGCACTTATGTGCCTGCCAAAAAGTATATAAAAGTATTTTCAATAAAGGAATAACTTAACTTATTCCTTTGTATTGTCATCGTTCTTGTTTTTTTTCTTAAAACCTGTGAATGCAGTCGGTAATAACTCTGAAATTAAGTTATGGATGTAGAAGGTTTCCCCATAGCTATAGGCAAATGTTTAGATAGTTCTCCTTTTTACTCTACATATTTCAAATACTATATTTTTTACGTCAATCGATGCTCCTGCCTATAAAATGGCGGTCCGTCGCCTGTAATGTGACTACATATTCTAATTTAAGCATTATGTTACAATACTACCTTACTAACTGATGAGCACTCGCCTAAATAAGGAGAATTCAAGATTGGGTTTTTAGCATTCGCCTGCAGTTTAATTAGTTTTTTTTACAATGCCGGACTTAGCGACCATACTGCTAATAGCAGCGATATTAATTCGATTATGTAATTTATTTTAAAACGGAAAAGGAGTTGTAAGCTATTTTCTTAGTCATAATTTACAAAATATCCCCCTATATTTTGTATGATGAAACAGTTTAATAGTTAAATATTTTTTACATTCAGGGAGAATGAATCTGTCAGAAAAATCTTGGGGTGGACGGGACGTTGCGTAATTCAGGCCCGATAGCCAATTAGCACATCTCTATCCCAGCTCCGAGAAAAGAGAAGAGGTTATATAATTACCTTTCCCTGAAAGAAAATTAAATCCAAGCTAAAAGCTTTGCTAGGTATTAAAAGGGTAATTAATTATCCTGAGGCTTAGTTACCTGAAACCTTTGTTTACAGCTTTGTCTAGGAATCCGGCTACAATGTAACGAAGTTATTTTATGTAACTTTTTAGGGTTCCGTACCCGAAGGGTGCCAAACGGGACCCTATTACTAAGACTTCGCTGTCTGTCTGTCCGTCCGTCTGTCTGTTACCAGGCTGTATCTCAGCAACCGTGATAGCTAGGCAGTTGAAATTTTCACAGATGATGTATTTCTGTTGTCGCTATAACAACAAGCACTAAAAACAGAATAAAATAAATATTTAAGAGGGGCTCCCATACGAGAAACATAATTTTCTTGCCGTTTTTTGCTCGATATTAATAACGGCAACATGTAGACGCTTGAAATATTCGTAGATAATTTAGTTCTATATTCGCTTCAAAAATAAAATAAATATTTAAGAGGGGCTCCCATACGAGAAACATAATTTTCTTGCCGTTTTTTGCTCGATATTAATAACGGCAACATGTAGACGCTTGAAATATTCGTAGATAATTTAGTTCTATATTCGCTTCAAAAATAAAATAAATATTTAAAGGGGGCTCCCATACAACAAACGTGATTTTTTGCCGTTTTTTCTCGATCTTTGTGACTAATGTTGTATAGACAATGGTACGGAACCCTTCGTGCGCGAGTCCGACTCCAACTTGGCCGGTTTATTTTAAACTAATCGTCTCAATATTCACCTGTTAATCTAGTGTTAAGAGTTTTTTTTTTGTTTGCACTTGACCAACTGGCAGCTGTTAACATTAACAGACTGTTAGTACGAAAAATCGGAAGTAAATCATGCGAGCTAAACTTAATAGTCTCAGAAAGTTCTCGCTATAAGGCTTCAAACTCATTTAGGTAAACCAGTAAAGCATTAGTTAATATGTTTGCTGCTGATGAGTTTTCTACCGTCTAATTTTAATTCTATTAGCAGTGTCAGCTCATTTTGTACTTTTTACTACTTCATCTGGCGAAGGCGAAGGACGCCCGCGTCATCGAAAACAGTTCGTGGATACGCATATACACCCTTCTATGAGCTTGTATTTCCTGACCTGATCCATGATATTGAATGCACAATTAATTGTGATCGATTTAACTCCATTATGCGTTTATTTTGTGTGTAAAATTTTCAGCTAGATGAAGAGAGAAGAATTGAAGTGTTATGAAAACAAATTGTAAATGTTGCCGCGCCGTCAAAGGGGGTTGTCATAGATCATTAAGTTGCTATCACAGCCAGCTTTGATGAGCACGGCGGCGTTTGTTGCAGCACGTGTCTCACCGAACTAACCATTACGTTTCTCGGGCCTAGCCTGTCAAAGCGGCGGTGAAATGTCTCGTTCGTTCATATCACAGCCACTTTGATGTGGTCGGTTTACAGAGACAACCTCCCCTCACAGAGGCGAAGCGGAAGTGAGCGTGCGGTGCGTTCGTGAAAATGGCCGTGCCATGTCGTTCGAGGTGATCATATCACAGCCATTTTTGACGAGTTGGACCGTACGCCGGGTCGCCGGTCTCCGTCGCCGGTCGTGGCTACCTCGGCCCTCACAAAGTGGTTGTCATGTGTGTCGTGACCTCATATCACAGCCAGCTTTGATGAGCGTCGAGTGGGTAGCTTTTTCCGCCGTGATACTGCGAGTGGACGCCGTGTGCGACGTGTTAATTTCATTTTGTTTTTGTCATGTCTAGCATTATTTTACCATTGCAGATCACACTTATACAACCTGTGTATTCTTTATTATCCTTTGTCCATAACATATGTGACATGTGTTCTCCATTTGTCTGTTTGCTTTCCAAGCAAGGCTGTACTCCGCTGATGGTCCGGCAGTCGCGGTCGGCAAAGTGGCTATGAAATGATGCTTCTGTTCATATCACAGCCAGCTTTGTTGACTGCGCCTCGGAAATTGTACTCGCCTGCCTGCAGAGGTGTCACTTGAAGATTTCTTTGACCCAGATTCGGCGTTTGCTACGTATTTTCGGTGCATATTTTAAGTTTGTCTGTTGTTACATACTAGGCCAATCGATTTTGTATTTCACATTTACGTATCTACTTAATATGACAAAAGAATTTCGCCACTTGAAAGTAAACCTGTAGTTCAATGGGTTGGGAGCATGATGCCCACTATCGCACTTTTTTTTATTTCAAAACAATGAGTAGCGCAATGACAACTTTTGTAAATCTTCATACGTTGAATCGCACCACGCCCACTTCAATTATAAAAAGTTTTCGTTTTTTGTTCTTGACTAGAAATTGGTGGCAATCCACGCATTCAAAGTAAACCCCTTGTAGACAGTGAAAGTGAGCATTGTGCGACTAAACAAACCTTAAATCTCACGTATGAATATTTGTAATAGTTGGCATTGTGCTATCAAACTCCATGTGTGCATAAATGTTAATACCAAAACTGTGAAAACGAAATACTGATACTGTTTATTTTTTCATTTTCAGATTGGCAGTTTGCTGAAACGAACATATCGTGACATATATTATGTTAAAAAAATTGGTTCTGAGAAATTAAATCTATCTGAACCTTAATGTCTCTTTGATTTTTATTTCCTTTAAATACAGCTCAGCCCTAACACAAGTCGATTATGCAGATTAAGTTAAGAAAGAAAGATTAACATGATTCATGGATTATTAATAAAGTTCTTTTGATGTATGACGTAGATTAAATTTATACCTAGTTATAATTCTCATATCTATTATAAACAAGCCATAAAATGGAACCATGTATATATATTATAATATATATATATATATGGTTCCATTTTATGGCTAGTTTATAATAGATATGAGAATTGTGAAGCCTTCAACTGCAATTTAAATTCTTTCTGATAATAGAAAATGAATGGAAATCGTTTAAACAAAATGTATTTTTTTAACATTGCTTTATCTTCAGCAATAATGCTCCGAGTTGATGCAGCGGTAATATAATTATGGGTACGTTCCCTAACCTACAAATTTATCAAAGATAGGTATGTTCCGTGTGGAGCCGGATTAATAAATAGCGTCACTCCATTTCCTTCCGTGGATGTCGTAGAAGGCGACTAAGGAAATCAATTACCAGGAGACGGGCAGCAGCGTCTTCCTGAGATTCCAACCGCATACTGCGATCGCCAACCCGCCTGCCGAGCGTGGCGATTATGGCAAAACCCCTCATGGTTATGAAAACCACGAAGGAGGCCTATATCCTGCAGTGGACGTCTAATGGCTGATGATGATGATGTTTGATCTTTATAAGCAGATCCTATGGGTTGGCGTAATAAAACTACGTTTGGGGTTGTTATTCGAAACGTAGCAGTTGGAAGGGGCGCATCGGATATGCATCTGCCAAATTGTGTACCGTAGCCCCTGGAAAACATTCTTAGAACATATCGAACTTTTGCGCAATTACAATGTTCAAGTAGTTTATCTTGATCCCCTGTATCAAAAACACATTAAATACTTTTTTATTATATCAATCGATAGTCCTACCTGCGAGGCATACTGATCTCCATGGTACCAGTAGCCTGGAGGTATGGTGGAATAGTGGTCGAATTCGTCCACTGGACATAGGCCTCCCCCAAGGCACGCCATTTTCTGTCTTCGACCATGCTAATCCAGCCGCTGCCAGCAATCTTACTCACGTCGTCGGTCCAGCGACCTGGTGAGCGTCCTACGCTGCGTTTGCCTGATCGTGGGCTCTCGAGAACCTTTGTGGAGTACAAGGACGAGTGGCTCTTCGTGGCCATCCCACTGCCACTTCAACTTGCTAATCTTCAATAGGGAACTTGCGTCTAATTTGGATTGAAGTGACATTGCTTTCATACCATAGAAATCATATAAAAACATAGGAAAAAAATAAAAATAAAAATTTTTTTTCGCGGGTTTCGGGGTCGCAAAGGCAATTGCTTTGGAGTAAGTAGGTAATACAAGTATTAAAATACTTTTCTTCATAGTCGCTGTATACACACGCATAGACGCGCAGCGCGGGGCCACGCGTTCATAGAAATTTACCTTAACTTGCGGTGCGCGATTTGGTGAAATGACCCGTAAGTGAGGTAACAAAAGTATATTTTTATTGACGTGTTATTTTTTTTATAACTAGCATCATATCTTTCTAAATCATGGTTAAAATATCCCCCTTAAATACAGTGAACGAATTCAAACTCAACCTGTAGATAATTCTTAAAACCATGTAATGCATAAAATGTACATACTTCTATGCACGACAATGGACAATGATTTACTGAAGGCTGCGACAAGCGTTTTAATATAATCGGAGAGACCATGTTAAAAGATAAATAAACGTGCGAAAAGTCAACTTAGTCACGTGGCACAAAAACGTTCCATACAAATCGGGCTCAACTATGACGTCACAACTTGCACGTATGGCCTTATAATGTCTGAAGCGTTTATCAATATTTGAGTTACCTCGTAAAATAACTCTTATAAGAAAACGTTCAGAAATCAATGAAAAAACTAAATCTAATAAGGTTTTTGTTATTAGAGTAACTTTATTATTTATGACGCCGAAAAAAATATTTTTATTGTCTACTTATTTTTAATTTTTTCCGGATATCTGTGGTATAAAAGCAATGTCACTCCAATCTAAGTTAGACGCAAGTTCCCCACATCCATTAGGATGTTTCAGAGATTGTTTAAAAAAATCCCTGTGTACAAGTGAGACCGAATGACTGTGAAAGGGACGTCCCAGACAGATATGCATCTGCCCAATAGGTGGTATATAAGTGAAGGGCATGACAAAAAGTACACGTAAACGGGCTGGATGTTGAGTGCACGCAAATGACTTATTTTAATTAATTAATGTTGATGACAATAGTGTGTGAGCGTGGCAAACGGCAAACCCCGAGGCCTGTTTCATAAAACTGCAATTAATTTACCATGACAATTTTTAGTACGTTACAAAGTCGATTAACCTACAGGTAAAAAAAGCAGGAAGACTGCTACGCAATGTACATCGAATTGTCATAATAACCTACGGATTGTAGTTCTATGAAACTCGGCCCTGCTCTCTGCACGCCCCTCCGGGCGTACAGGCGTGAGTTTGTGTATGTATATAATTTAAATTCGGAAGTATCAATACGATAATATATAAAAAGTAGGTAGGTATGCACGTGCAATGAAAACCAGATAGTTATGAAAAATATGTATTTATTTACTTTGTTAATAAAATACGATTTAATCCGTTAACAATACGCAATCAAAGTTATTTTATTTACAGTTAAGGCCTACGGGAATGCTATCACGAAACATTACATACTGTCATGAAATAGTACTAATAGTAGGTATCTACTCCACGGATTGGAAAAATAACTCTATGGATTAAACATAATAACTAAATGCTATTAAAAGGTACGCAAATCATGGCGCAGATTGAATTGTTCTTATTTGCTAGCGAGCCGAAACTTCTGTGACATCATTTTGACTTTACGGGGCACTTTTTTCCGTGAAATACTTTTTGTAAAACCTTAAGATAACATACAATAAGTCGTAAGCTGTAACGTGTTGACGGAATCACATTTGTAATGTTTACCTCTAGCTTCTGATGTCGACTACAGCAAAGTTTTTTCTATGCAGCCTATGTATATATATATAGGTATTTATATTGTATGACGTCCCCGTACATGGCACAGGCCTCCTCTCAGATAGTTTGGGCTTAATTACCACGCGTGCCCACCGCGGATTGGCAATTGCAAGCGCTGAGATATGTGAACACCTCGGCCACTCAGAACAACCCGAAGGATTGTTAAATTTTAAATGTAATTCCGTTTTTACCGCCTACATATTCGCTAACGATCAATCATGACGTGCGCCACGGTTGAACTCTTGACGACAGTACCGGTTAATTGACATCCCACATGTCTACGCCCAAGCTCGAATAAAAATCTTGGTTTTTGTGTTCTGTGGTTTAGTTAAATTTTACACAATTTCCCATAACTCACTGAAATTGTCGGAGCCCTCAGCCTTTTTTTGGTCCGATTATTTGGTTTAATTTTATTATTTAGCCTTTTCCCTCTCGTATGTTACATGAATGTATTTTCATTCTTTATTTTGTTTCAAAATAGCTTTCTAAATTCCCAGCCACGTATCCTAAACTGCCTCACCGAGACGGGATTCTGTGAAGAGGGGCACTTGTTTGCAGTTCTTTACCTGCTCAGCTGTCGTTTCGAAGTATTAAAAAGGCGAAATACTTTTTTTATGTAAAATAACAAGGCTATAACTACGTTTATAGTCACCGAACCAACACAGCGCCACGTTGACACAGTATTTCCTCAACCTGTGATCAGTTGGCTGACAGTGACGTAAGGCGCCACGAGGAAACTCTTAATTAATTATTTTAATATAAAATCTCATAACTGTAAATTGAACCAAGAAGAGTAAAAGTAAGTAAAATTACTCATTACATCACTGTTGCTGACCCTTCAGAAGCTAGCGGGTTCTAAGATAATTTGTTAACATTATTTACTAACTTAAAGAAATTTGAGACTTAGTTTCCACTACTTAAGAGTTTTTATTTATTCTTCCTTTATTTTTAAAATATTAATTGTCATCTAATAATCTTACAAAACACACACGGACAATTTAGTTAGCGGCGTCACGATTGCCGTTTTTCTATTGACTTACTAAATTAGAATAGTCTGGGTTAGGTGACGTACAATAAGCTTTTATCAATAATTACTTTTAGTACCGAAGCAATTAACATGTCATTTTACAGTCGCTTAAAGTTGCTGTTAAGCCTGGCATGCTGTCTCGCGGGCATTATGTAAAGTGAAAATAAGTCCTCATTTTGCCGAGGGTAGTAAAATTCAGTTTTATTATAAATAACAAGGAGGTTACGGTTTTGGCAGGCGCAAAACACACAGTAAGTATATGACAATTAAATTAATATATACAATGTCCGTTATTTTATCAGGCGACATTTGTGAGACACAATGTGCGAGCGAGAGGGATGCCAGTCGGGAGAGCAGCCTTAGAGTGATCTTAATACAAAATGGTGACTTTTAACAACACCAAGAAGTCATTTACTTAAAACGTCGAAAATTTGGCAACAAATGCAACGCCTCGTCGTCACTAGAATACCAGGTGACTAGTTGTAGAGCCTTACAGACTAAACATAGAAACTAAAACCATACAAATAATTCGATTTCGTTCTCTAGACTTAGAACGTAACTTAGCGAAACACGTTAAAATATTTATAGAGAGCTAATAATATTACAAGCTACGTGAGCGCGGGGACGTGGGGCGTCGTTTATTTATGGGGGCGCCACACGGCGCGATTCCCATACAAACATAGTTGGTTTTAATGTAGAATCGATACGCGGGATCGCAATGAAACATTACTAGTTTGTTAAGTTGACACAAATCTAGGTTTGATCGTACTTAGTAAGTTTATTCCAAGTCTTGATGGTGTAGCGGGGAAGATATTTATTTATTAT
The DNA here is from genome assembly GCA_963969515.1 of Yponomeuta evonymella. Lineage (NCBI taxonomy): Eukaryota > Metazoa > Arthropoda > Insecta > Lepidoptera > Yponomeutidae > Yponomeuta > Yponomeuta evonymella. The sequence goes on from OZ018344.1 coordinate 1,497,257, forward strand.
TAAATCATGGACATTCACATTTACACACTTACGAAAATTTCTAAAAATATTGGTAAAGTTACATTGCGATCCCGCCTGTCGTTAGCAAATTAAAACCAACCATCGTTTGTACGGGAATTGGCGCTCGAGGAACGCCCTAAAGGAGATCAGAAACGACTTATCCCTCAACTGTGACGAAGGCTGACTGCCCTGTGCCCTGGCTTCTGTCTAGTTCTAAGTGTGGTGATAAAATCTAGGGTGTGAAGTTGCTGGATAAAACCCGTCTCACATAAAGAAATAAAAAACAAAAAATACGAAGACAGAAAATTGCGAGGATTGCTGGTAACCTCAAACCGTACAAATTGGACTTAACACAAAAAAACTCAAAATAGATAAAACGTCACACATTTCTCACAGGTTCTCAGTTAGAAAAAGACAGAAGAAATCACAATACAGCACGTCATACGCAATCTTTTCAAATAACGAGTTTTTATGTAATAATATAAATTAAAGTTAAAAAGGCCCCGAATGCTACGCCACAGCCCATGCAGCATGATCCTTGGGTCGAGCTGGAGACAGTGCCAAGAGTTACGCCAGTGAGATCTATACTTTGTCTTATTAATGTCCCTTAGACGTAAGGGGCCATCCATAAGTTATGTCAGACATTAGTTTCATTCAGTTCAATTTCATTTATTGCAACACCATGTACAGTTCATTCTTAACAAGCAACATGGACCGACCATGTAATTAAGGGGGAGACAGGGGTCAAAAAGTGTGACGTAATGTGACAAGTAAGAGATCATAGCAAATCATAAGTTTCCTGACGTCACTTGTTTAAATAATTATACAAATTATTATATCGCAAAACTTCGACACAAAAAAATAAAAAATCAAAATCTTCCCAACTCTATGCAAAGTTTAAAGCAAAGTTTATATTTATATGTGATGTTTTCAAAATTTTATTGTTGACATATCTAACATATTATGTGACGTCTCACCCTTTTGGGTCACAAATAACATGACATTGGTGTGAAGTAACTTATGGGTGGCCCTTAAACAAAACAACACAATCACTGTTCTGACCCCAAACTACGATACCCTGTACTATGGTAACCGGGTAAAACGTGACAAACATGGAAATACACCCCAGACTGAGGTCATCTGTGCAAATGTACGGGTGCCTCTGTGGGAATCGACCCACGACCTCCAGCATGGTAAACAGACGTGATAGCGCTAGACCAATGAGGCAGTCTCATCGCATCAAGACATCTAAGGGACTTTAATCTGGTACATAATACAGTGAGTGAGATTGCGCTATATCAACGACATCCATGACATTGAAACGAGCTGGATTAAGAGGCTACCTGGCATCTGTTTTATAGAACTACAATTCATGGTTCACTTTAAAAATTCGATGTACATTGCAAAGTCGATCAACCCCCAGATTAACAATGCGGAAGTCAGCTACGCAGCGTACATCGAATTGTCATCATAAACCAATGAATTGTAGTCTTATAAAACGCGGCCCTGGTGCTAACTACCGCCTCTAACAGAAACTGTTATAGAAGCTTCTTCTACACTACGCTTTTGCAAAAAGTGAACCTGAATGGCGAGATAAGGATCAACAATGATCTTAGGACTTTCCATACAAATGATTTTTTCCAAATTTGTTAAAAAATTTACATAATTATACACTGAAATTACGTATATCTGCATTTCTTGAAAAAAACAGTAGTTTATAAGCTCAGTATCAATTTCATTGTAGTATTAAACTACTGTTTTTTTTCAAGGCAATGTTGGCGACATTGGCGCATATAAAAATCTTAATTAAGGCATTTTTTAACAAATTTGAAAAAAAAATCTTTTGTAGGAGAATCGTCCCACCTTAATCTATCTCAGCTAAGACCGGCCGTTTGTAAAATCCTAGGTTATTAGCGCCAGGTTCTAGACTGTAGATCGTGAATGTTTCTGAATAGATATCAGTCACCGAGATTTGCGATGATCACTTTTCGCAAAAACGTGTCGTAAAAGAAGACATTGCACCTAATACAAGGGCACAACTTACAAAAAAGTTGGTAGCGTCCTGACTTATATCCTCACTCTCTCTTGGAAAGAGATAAGGAACGAACAGGGGATGATGGCAAACAAAAATGTACAGGGTGCTTCAGAAATTTAAAGTGAAAGTGAAATTGTCTTTATTGCCAACAAAAATTAACTCTTAACGACAGTATTGGGGTGATGATAAATAGGATGTTTGTGTTAAATGTGTGGCCAGCTTCCTCAATCTTTAAGTAGCTACTTATAGAACTTCTTACATGGGACCAGATGATAGTGAATATTTTTTTTTCAAGATCACTCCAGTGGTTAACATTTGAACAAAGATGTGTTAATGAATAAAAATCCCTTTAAAGTTCTGCAGCACTCTGCAATTGTTTATGATATATGTTCAGTGAGATGTTAGTTTAAAAACACACCATTTCTAAATTAGATCAGTGCTCTTAAAGGACTACGCCGTGCTCACCAGCGCCGCCAACGGAAAAAAACTGTTTATACTACGTTTATGCAAAAAGTGAACTTTTGGAAAAGTGAAATACTGAAAACAGGCCAAAAAAAATTGGCCTTTAAAAGTATTTTCTTCAAAAACTGACGTTTTTAGAGGCAATATATTGAAGTTCGAGGTTATGGACACTGGCTTTAGGCTGTAGGTTTTAAAAATGGCTATGATTATAGCAGTTTATGACGTTCACTTTTAGCAAAAACGTATTATGTACTAGAGAAGACATGGTATACTTGCTATCGGTGGCGCTAGTTAGCAACGGGTCAAGGGTTTAAGGCTTAAGGGGCTCCAGGAAGGAACACTAGCGCCACCGAGAAAAAAAATCATATCTTTGTTTACAGATTGAATTTACAAAAAGTGTCTATGCAATCTCTCAATCATGTTAATAGTGATTTTTAGGACTCATAGCCGTGAGCCTAAGGCAAAAAACCTAGGACTAGATGGAATTAGCGCCAACCTTCGTGAACCTAGGTTCTTTGTCGTGGGTTTAGGACCCACTGAATGACTGTTAACACGATTTTACCCTTTTTGTATTTACACGATCTGTAAAAGAAGATGTGATTTTTTTTTCATTGGTGGCGCTAGTTAGCCCACTGGATGCCCTTAATCAATTATAGATGGCGTCACCGAAGCGAAAATTAAATGAAAAAATATCTTCCTTTTCCCGAAACAACAAACCAGTGAAATCAAACTTATTGCCATTGAAACGCGCATAATATAAAGAAGCGTCGTTCTTATTGCCAGCGAATTCCCTTGAATCAGTCCAGAAACACAAGCGATTTTTTTTAAAACGACTCTGTTAAACCTCTCAAAGCACGGACCACACAGCCAATCAAAACGCGCGTACAAAAATTGGAGAATGCTAATTGATTCTGATCATTATCAGCCGTTTGACGTCCACTGCAGGACATAGGGCTCCCTCGTGGTTTTCATAACCATGAGGGGTTTTGCCATAATCGCCACGCTCGGCAGGCGGGTTGGCGGTCGCAGTATGCGGTTGAAATCTCAGGAAGACGCTGCTGCCCGTCTCCTGGTAATTAATTTCCTTAGTCTACGACACGACTAGAAAAGCTTAACTTCAAATTGTCGAACAAGATTTCTTTTTTTTTTTCGTCGTTTTGATGGTCCTGGCTGAAGAAGTTCCTCCACGGTGGACGAGTCGTGCAGACTCTTGAACCGCAGGAAATGATGCTTTGCTCGTCGAAACATCATCATCGTCATCGTCGCCGTCGTTGGCGACTCTGGCGACGTTGTTGCACGTTTGCCCACTACAATGCAGGCAAATTACGGAGCATTGATATCTCAATAACGACGAACGATGAAAAATGTAAAGGACAAGCAACAAAAAAAGCATTGCAGCAAAATTTTCGTATCTCGAAGGAGAACCGAGTTATTGTGAAAAAAACGAATTTAATCCTTTTTTCAAGATGGCGGAAAATGCACCTAAAAAATCTTGGTCGATAATTTGAAGTTACGCTATTCTAGCCCCCCTCCCCCCTTCTTCCCCCCCACGTAATATCCACAATTTAGCCTTCTCGGTTCACAGGCATTTCCAAATGTCTATAAGATATAAAAAATTCAGATTCACTTCCAAAATTTAAGTTCCCAATAAGATGCTACATCAAAGATAAATATAAAATTTAGAATTTAAGCGTTTGTTACAATCTAATAAGTGAAATTGGTATGAGGTGTTGCATGTTCACGTTTATATTTCATTATAGTCCTGGTTTTCTCATTTAAAGTGAATGAAATTTAATTCGTTCTTATGGGAAATAAATACTCAAAACCTAAAACCAAAATGTATATAATGACTGGGTTATTTGTACCGTAAGTGTATACTGTCTGTCACTTCAAAATTCTCAAAAAGTACGAGACAAAACATACTGAAATTCTCAATTTAGAAAGAAAGAAGGAAAGACATGTACTGGGACAAATAAACACAAAAAAAAATTTAGGGGCTCTGCACGTCCGAACATATTTCGCTACTAGCTGTGCCCGCGACTCCGTTCGCGTACATTTCGATTTTTACGAAGCAGCATTTGTATGGGGGCCACGTCTTATCATAACTGGAGCTAGAATTTAAATAGCCTATCCTGTGTCCCAGATGTCTATATGTTTTTATACCAAATTTCATCAAATTCGGATAATTGGTTTAAGAGTTATGGAGGAACATACATACATACACACATACAGAAAAAAATTCTAAAAATCGTGAAATTAGTTTCAGTATCATATATTGAGCCTATAAACACAATATCTCTGAAAACAAACTAACTTACTCCATGACCGACCCTTACAGATTTATTATTAGTATAGATAGATAGAAAACATTCTCAATGACTACGCCAAAAACAAATTATACGCTCAACTTATTTCCAAGATAATTTCGTGCGCTTTTGACTCATCTTTGAATTCAAACTTCTTTAAACTGATATTATATTATTCACTTTCATTTCAATGCACATATAAATAACTAGCTGTGCCCGCGACTCCGTTCGCGTACATTTCGATTTTTACGAAGCAGCATTTGTATGGGGGCCACGTCTTATCATAACTGGAGCTAGAATTTAAATAGCCTATCCTGTGTCCCAGATGTCTATATGTTTTTATACCAAATTTCATCAAATTCGGATAATTGGTTTAAGAGTTATGGAGGAACATACATACATACACACATACAGAAAAAAATTCTAAAAATTGTGAAATTAGTTTCAGTATCATATATTGAGCCTATAAACACAATATCTCTGAAAACAAACTAACTTACTCCATGACCGACCCTTACAGATTTATTATTAGTATAGATGAAATAGCCTCAAAAAGCTGAAAACATTAAGCCACCTCATACATTTTGATCATATTTAACTAGTAAAAGTTATGTATGAGAAAGTATGTGAAAGACGGCTAGCCAGCGAATTTAAATTCTCGAGTATTTTTACGCATTTTAAACCAAATTCAAATCCGTTGCGATTGTTCGAAATCCAAAATGGCGTTGTCAATATGGCCGACAAAAATTGTCATTTACGTCCTTACATAAGCAGCCTATATACGTCCCACTGTAGGGCACAGGCCTTCTCTCAGGGAGAGATTATGGGCTTAATCACCACGCTTGCCCACCGCGGATTGGCGATTTCAAGCGCTGAGGTATGTGAATAGCTCAGACACTCAGGTTTCCTCACGATGTTTTCCTTCACAGTTAGCGAGTGGTATTGCTACTATAACTTCACAAACGTACATAACTTAGAAAACCAAGTCATAGGTACATGCCCGCACCGGGGATCGAACCTGGGTCTCCCACTTTCGAGTCCGAGGTTCTACCCACTAGGCTACCACCGTCCTTAATTACGTATTAAATCACATTGCTGCCTAGATGGATATGTCTGCTGGGGTCTCGGCCTCCTAGTAATTAATATAAAATGTCCCTGTAGTTAATTTTTTTCAAATAGTTCTGAAGAACCACGTCTATGCGGATAGTATCTTTAGAGTTTTGTATCTTTGGAATTTACTCTGTATGTACTTACAATTTTTTTATGTTCTAAAGAAGCAGAATAAGGCCGATTTGCACCATTTTCTTAAATAGCGCTTAACTAAAATATTTCATACAAAAGTTCATTTTAAATTTCAAATTAAGTGACGCTTAAGACGTGGTGCAAGTCGGGCTAATCTTCAACAGTCTTCAGTTGGACGAAGTTATTCTCGTCTCAATGTACCTTATTGGCGGGATTAGGCTGGGTGATTCGTGCTCCACAATAAAATTATGTAGCGTTCTCTCACTTAGACAATGCAGTCAACCAACAACTAACCTAGGTAACTTTACATACGTAGTCAACAAGCCGCTGTACAAACAATCAACCAAGTTTTTGAACGCACAACACACTCAATAAATAAATCAATAATTATTTTTCTTCCTATCAAAGATTCGTATGAAAAACCTAATATGTTTTATGAAGAAAATAAACTATTTGGATCATAGTAGTAAACAGGAACAATGTTTATAGTGACGTGGCGAGAAAATCGAACCATTTCGTAAAGGGGTTCGAACCTTTTGGCATAGTGGTGACCATAATTTTCCGGGAAATTTTCAAAGCTGCGCACAATATAACCTTCATAGACCATATTTGACGGAAGCCAATTCATTCTTTTTGAAAGCATTAAACATGTGCGAGCGAGTCATCCCTCCGAAGTATTAATAGCATCACTTACCCACCTAACATAACCTACTGTTGTATTGCACGTCCAAAAATGCTCGGCTCTTACGGTAATCCAAAGAGCAGCCGGCTCATCCGCTGCATCAGCCCGAAGGCGAGGCCGTCCGGGGGCCCTTCGGCCGGGGGTCCCGCATCCTGGGGCACCGCGGGGGCCCGGCTCCAGGCGTGGGGCTCCCAAGCGTCGCGTCATGTCGACTCCTGACGCACCATGACGATGGCGGCGCGACACATGGGGCACTCTTTCAGCTGGGAAGTGCACACTGAGCAGAAGCCTCTGCGGAGAAGAGGTCAGGAGTTTAATGCGGTTGTGCCTTGAAGATTTTGTAGTAGTATATAGCCGCCTTGAGTAGAGAGTATGTCGATGTAAGAGCCAGTGCTGAACAGCGCTCGATTGCAGGACTCAAGCGCTTACGCTATTGCGTACCTGTGGCAGCAGGACTCGCATAACGCACTCTGAGATTACCTACATAAGTTTTACATTGAATCTTATCTGATGAGTTTTTTATGAGTTACAAATTAATTAAGCTTGCGTAATGCAGAACCCGCATAACGTACCTGAGACCACAACACTCGCATTACGTACCCGTAGCCTCACGCACCTGTAGCCTCAACACTCGCCTCACGCACCTATAGCCTCAACACTTGTCTCACGCACCTGTAGCCTCAACACTCGCCTCACGCACCTGTAGCCTCAACACTTGTCTCACGCACCTGTAGCCTCAACACTCGCCTCACGCACCTATAGCCTCAACACTTGTCTCACGCACCTGTAGCCTCAACACTCGCCTCACGCACCTGTAGCCTCAACACTTGTCTCACGCACCTGTAGCCTCAACACTCGCCTCACGCACCTGTAGCCTCAAAACTCGCCTCACGCACCTGTAACCTCAACACTCGCATTACGCACCCGTAGCCACAACACTCGCCTCAGCATACTGCTGAGTCAGTTGCCATTTATAGCAGCAGTGACACGCCGTGACCGTTCGTTTTCCTTTCTTTTTTATAACATTTCGGTTGAAATATTTTCTTTGTTGTTTTTTTGTTTTGTTATTGTGGCGTGTGCACTGTTTTTATAATAAATGTTTTTTCTTCTTCATTACGCACCTGTGACCGCAAGGCTCGAGCGCGCAGCAAGCGGCCTCGTCGAAGCAGAGCGTGCAGCAATCCTCGTGGACGCTCGCGGCTCGCAGCTGCTGCAGGTATAGTCGGCGCGGGATCACCTGCGTCATAGTGATAAATTATGGCTGCTTTCAGCTCTGGCATGCTCAAACATGCACAATCTGAAATTTTTTGTAAGTAATTGTAATAAAATGAGTATAGACATGATAAATGTGGTCCGAGGCTTTGTAAGATAATTGAATTCCGAGCATTTCAAATACATTTTTGATTAAAAAAGTAGTTCCACATTAGTTTAAGCATCAACAACTATGTATATAATAAAATTCAGTGCCTGTTATTTTATTTTTCTAGCAAACCATCAGACCACAATTATCAAAAGGGTGGAATTTTATTTATAATCACTAAAAATGTTTCAATGTGCGAGTGAGACGGCGTAACAGCAGCCTTAATATGATGCTTCATTATGACCTACGTGTTTTGTTTCTTTTTTGTATTTTGTATCTCCTCAATGTTTATGTTGTGTTTTTAGTATTGTGTTGTAAAATAAATGTTATATCTAATAAAAAAGTTACTGTCCAAATACATAAGGCAGTTAGTACATCACTAAGTATGTTACATTGTGAGTTATAAACAACTGATTTGGTCGGCGCCGACCATAAAACGCTAAACCCAAAGTGTTTTTGTAAGTTTATATTACCTTTCGCCCTAATAATGTTTACTCATGCTTGCAGTTATATTGAGAAGCAAAGGAAATTCTAAGCAAGCGCCATACGTTTCCGAATCCTGGTTAGAATCCCTTGAACCTAAAACGGTGAACGAATCCGAAGTCACCGCGCAGCAACGCCAAAGGCCCTTCGGCCACCGACCTGTTTCTCTTCGTCAGTGAGGCGGCCGTGGTCGTTGAAGGAGGCGAAGGGCCGGTCAGTGGGCGGGTACTTGAAGGGCTCGTGGCCGAAGTTGAAGCGGCACTGCTGGAACGCCATGAAGCTGGCCGCGGCGAAGAAACCGCGCCTGCGCAGGTGATACAGGGGTAAGATTACATAACAATATTCTATATTTTCCATAACCCGATAACTTCCAACCGGTCTTTTTGGAAATCCATGGAGGAGAACTATGTCCAGCAGTGGACTTCTTGTGAAGATTCTTTATTTTTAAACGGTACACGGTACATAAATTAAAAAAAATATATTGTTTCCGGGTTTTGCCATGTCTTCTATAGTATAAAAGCAATGTTACTCCATTATAAGTTTGAGGCAAGTACCTCGTTGTTTTCGGGTGTATTGCACTGTTAATTAAAGAAAGCTATTCGCCACACGCTCACACAGTACAGGCGGAAATGCCGCTACTTGTTGCGCGTTAATGTACCAATGACGCTAGGTATCTAGCGTGGCACACCGCCCTGTAGGCTTCTTATATTGTACTAACACAACTTGCACCTAGAATAAAGATACAACGATCGCCGCTAACAGATAAACCGATAGGTTTTCGAGAGCGGCTAAGTAGTTATGAGAAAAAATGTACATTAATTATTTGAAAATACATATTATTATAGTATTTTCTGAGGTTAACACGAGCACTAGACATAATAAAACTGATTTTCCGAAACGTCGGAAAATTGTAAAATTGACAAGTAAACGAGTTAATATCCGTTAAAAATCAGTTTTATTACATATTATTATATTAATTAACAGTTTTATACACCTGAAAACAATGGAGGACTTGCCTCAAACATACAACAGAGACACATTGTTTGTGTACTACAGAAAACATGGCAAAACTCAGAAAAAATCAAAGGTAAACCATAACACAAACATGATTATTTATCTTCTAACATGGCCTCCAATGAGATTAAAACATTTTCTCAATTACTTGGCCACCAGTTGCACGGTGGTAGAAAAGATGGCGGCGTATTTTTGGAACGAAGGCTTGTTTCAGCGATGCTCAATCGGATACCCGTACACTCGGCTAAAAAGTCTTTTACAGTCGGCGCGTATCAAGTCAACGAACGAACCTAGTGGTGCAGGGCCGGATTTAGGGGAGGGCAGGCGGGGCTACTCCCCTGGGGCCTCCACAAGGAAAGGGCCCCCACAAAAGGCTAATATGTACTATCATTAAACGCCAACCTTTTATGAGTACTTATAACGTCTGTTTTTTTTTCAAATTTACAAAAAAATATTCGTCGTATTCATTGTAGTTTTTGTTTCGTGTTTTTTATTTGGGAATAATTAGGGGCCTCCGCTCCTTCGTTGCCCTAGGGCCTCCAGACCTCAAAATCCGGTGGTAGTGGTGTCAAAGAAGGCGGTGCGCGGCGGCCATTGACCGCGAACCGCATGCACGAATCTAAGGTGACGGATATCTTTTTTGAGAGGAACAAGAATGACATTATACCAACAAGCGGAAGCGAGAGACCCAGGTTCGATCCCCGGTGCGGGCATGTACCTATGACTTGGTTTTCTAAGTTATGTACATTTGTGAAGTTATAGTAGCAATACCACACGCTAACGGTGAAGGAAACACATTGTGAGGAAACCTGAGTGTCTGAGCTATTCACATACCTCAGCGCTTGAAATCACCAATCCGCGGTGGGCACGCGTTGTGACTTTAAGCCCATACTCTCTCCCTGAGAGAAGGCCTGTGCCCTACAGAGGGACGTATATAGGCTGCTTATGTTATACCAACAAGATGCACCACAGAAACAAAATAAGCAGATAAGTAACATAATATGCACAACAGAGAGAAAACTAAGTACACAACAGACAAAACGAATAAAAAAACAGTGGTGTATCTAAGTTGCCACAAAAGGCAGCTGACTCAGCGTTGTGCGTTTAGCTCTACTAATGCTAGTATAAGGAGAAAGAAAAAGGCCGTAGATATTTTGATCGACACAAAAGACTGGCTTGATGTATAAAGGCTCACGGTCTTATTTATAAGAACACGATTCCTTAAAACACTCGCTAAACTCGGTTAAATAAGTTAAACTAGATCTAGATCAATTCGGAGAAAAAATGGACAAAAAAAAAACTCCAAACTAACGGTCTTATTTGTTTATAAACAACACGATTCCTTTAAACGTAGTCTGTGGTGGAGATTTTACAAGGAAAAAACACACAGATCAAACAATCTGCCTCTAAGAAGTGCTTTAGAAGCATCGTGTTTTCATAAATAAGGCCGTTAATGTACACATATTTTTGACGCGAAAACTTGTTTCAGTCAGTGACGCTCAATCGGATACTCGGTTACAGTCGTTGCGTAACCAGTCAACGGAATGTACGAACCTAGTGATATCAAAGATGGCGGCGGCGCCAGGCAGCAGCCGCTCAGCGAGAAGAGCTCAGTAAAGACTACTTATATTTTTGGAATCTCTCGCTATACATATTTGTTACTTCACATAGCATTCTATTTCAGATTCTCCTTCTTTTTTTTTCTCTATTTGTACATCCATCTACCGACTATATTCTTGCTGCAATCCACTCCATCCAAAGGTTGTCTGGAAGAGATCGCTCTAAGCGATAAGACCGCCAATTGTATACCACTACTCAGATATAAGAAACTATTTGTAATATATTTCACCTGGTTGTGCAATAAAGTGTTCTCTATCTATCTATCTATCTATCTTATATCGGCTATAGTCGGTCGGTGACACTGAATCACGTATACTCGGGTTCAATCTTTAGATGACGACTTGACCCGAGTATACGTGATTCAGCGTCCATTCAACCGCTTGTGCGAACCTGGTGGTGTCAGATATGGCGGCGGACGGCGACACACGGCGGCCTTTGAGTATGTACGAACCCGGTATCAAAGATGGCGGCGGACGGCGACACACGGCGGCCATTGAGCATGTATGCACCTGGTGGTATCAAAGATGACGGTGCACGGCGGCAGTCGGCGTCCGTTGAGCGAGAACAGCAACTCTCGCGCCGCCAACGTCGATAAGGCAGCCGAGCGACTCGGTACTACACTTTCTAGCTCCATCAGTAAAGACTAGACCACCAGTATCGGCTGTAGTCGGTCGGTGACGCTAAATCATGGCATACTTGGCTCTAAACGTCGTTAAAATTTAGAAAACCAGTTGCACGATCCGAGTGGTATCAAAGATGGCGGTGCACGGCGGCAGGCGGCGATCACTGTTCATGTACGAACCTGATGGTATCAAAGATGGCGGTGCACGGCGGCGATCACTGACCACGTACGAACCTGGTGGTATCAAAGATGGCGGTGCACGGCGGCAGGCGGCGATCACTGACCACGTACGAACCTGGTGGTATCAAAGATGGCGGTGCACGGCGGCAGGCGGCGATCACTGACCACGTACGAACCTGGTGGTATCAAAGATGGCGGTGCACGGCGGCAGGCGGCGATCACTGACCATGTACGAACCTGGTGGTATCAAAGATGGCGGTGCACGGCGGCAGGCGGCGATCACTGACCACGTACGAACCTGGTGGTATCAAAGATGGCGGTGCACGGCGGCAGGCGGCGATCATTGACCATGTACGAACCTGGTGGTATCAAAGATGGCGGTGCACGGCGGCAGTCGGTGTCCGTTGAGCGAGAACAAGAGCTCGCGCGCCGCCACGTCGATGAGGCAGCCGAGCGTGTCGCCGGGCCGCCACGCCGTCACGCCGGCCGCCGCGCGCGGCCGCGCCTTGTGCCACACCAGCCGCCGGCACCCGTCGTACGAGAGGGAGTAGATGTCGTCGCCGATGCCGTAGCCCTCCTGACGGGAGGTCGAGCGACAAGATAATAACACATTCTTTTTATCATGTCTATTCAAAGAGAGCTACTTTTCAGTAAATAGGGGCCTAAATAGCTGTTTGATCGCTAGGGATGATAAGTGATTTGAATTCAGAATGTGGATATGTCTGGTAAAAGTTCCAATCACCAGAGAGATCAATCATGATCATTGTATGAATAAGTAACTGGCTGTATGATGAAGAAATCTCGTCATCATCATCATCATCAGCCAATTGACGCCCACTGCAGGACATAGGCCTCCCTCGTGGTTTTCATAACCGTGAGGGGTTTTGCCATAATCGCCACGCTTGGCAGGCGGGTTGGCAATCGCAGTATGCGGTTGGAATCTCAGGAAGACGCTGCTGCCCGTCTCCTGGTAATTGATTTCCTTAGTCGCCTTCTACGACATCCACGGAAGGAAATGGAGTGACGTTATTCTTAATCCACTCCGTGTGGCGCCGGATTTGGATTATATATATTACTAATATATATTACATATACTGTAGGGCCATTATTTGTGATGTAATAAATGAAACATTTGCAGTTTTCAGATTAATTCCTGTTTTTGTGCTATAAAATCCTTGGCAAATTTTATAATACAAGTTTAGCTGTGAGGCTTCTTCACAACTGAAGCATCAGACCTGAGTAGACAGACAGACATACCGACCGACAGACAGATAGACAGACACGGCACGGACGGACAACAAAGTGATCCTATAATAGTTCTGTTTTCCCTTTTGAGGTACTTACTTTGTTTTTATCTAATTCTGCACAGAAAAAGTTGTGTGCAAACGCTAGTGAGAAATAAAAATAATGATAAAAATGTACTTAATAATTTACCTGAATTTGCACTACCTATTCCGATAATTGATACTTTCCTTGCAACATTGTATTTGGGAAGTCCTGAATGACCTGAATGACTGAAGGGACTCCCCGTCGGGATTTACCTTCAGTTCTTTGCTTGCTTGATTATTGTAGTTGGAAAGTCATGAACCAGTCGATATTTCCCGTTATTTCAGTAGTGTGCTGTGGACTGTGGTAACTACTGAGTCGACAGTTGCATACCCGGAGGGAAATAATCCAAGAACCTTGAACCCATCAGCCTTTATGAACACGTTAAAACAGTTTAAATTGATTAAAACGTGTTAAAAATGAAAGGAAAACAACTTGAACATGTTTTTTTTCAATTGTTTGTTTTATAAATATGAAAAAAAAAGCTGTTTTTTACCCCATCCCTGCTCGGGGGCAACACTATTTTAAGCTCGGGTGGTGCACTTTGAATCCCTCGCTGCGCTCAAGATTCTACGTTAGAATGCAAGGCCTTAAAAATATCTACTATTATTGTACACTAGAGCACATCGACCAGTGGATTATCTTTTTTTCTCTGTCTCTCGTTCTCTTGTCAGTATAGGCTCGTTGTAAGTTATTGTTTTATAACTTACAAGGAGTCAAATGGCTTTTCTGCCCAAGAAACTCATTGTAAGTTACAAGACAATATGTTTTGTAACTATGATGCCCAAGAAAAAAGGAGCCCATTATAGGCCAGAAAGTCAGTCTATCGATGGATCAATAAATCAGTGAGTCAGTCGGTTGGTCGGTCACTCAGTCGGTCGGCCAGTCAGTCAGTCAGTCAGTCAATCAATCAGTATGCCAGTCAGTTAGTCTCGGCAAGACGCCCGAAAAAGGCTCCTGTTGCCATCCGAATTACGACACCCGAAAACTTAAAAATGTAAACGTTACATATCACGACGGCAACGATGTATCAACGTATAACTAAAACCGCTGCTTATTTATATAAATTCTGTTAATTAAGGACTTGAAAGGACTAAGTATAGAGTTTTTTTGATGATCTAGATTTTGAAATGGACACCTAGTTTAACTTGTAACGTTCATTAAGTCGCAGTTTCTGTGCTACTTTGAATAAACAACAATGATTTGATTGATTCCATATTGAATTAAGATTTTTCTTTAACCTTATTTTATCAAAACGTTGGTTGCCAGGCATTGGCCACCACCAAGGACGTGCGGGGAATACTCACATAGTTGAGGAAGTGGCTATTTTTGGTGGCCCAGCCGATCTGCATGACGCCCGGAGTGATAATCATGCACTCGTAGTACCAACAGCCTTCGTCCACCTGGGGACCACAGGAGCGGTCAGGTTAGGTTATCTGCCATTCGCTACGGAGGATCTGACTCACTCCGTCAATACAGCTTTAGGGATCTACGAGTAACTCCCAACTTTGAAATACTTAAAAGGCTTAAAAACAAACCACTAATATGAGTTCATCTGGAAATTCCAAATGCTACCGAGGCGTTTAAGCGATTTTCAGCTGATATTGTTCCTAAGAAATATAATTTAAGGGGCTCCAATCGGTTGCATTCAGTAACTTCATAACTAGCGCCAGAAAATGTGTCTGTACAATCTGTCAATCATATTAACAGTGATTTTTAGGACCCACGACATAGAATCTAGGATCACGAACCTGGGACTAGATAGCATTTATGCCGAAAGCGGCCGTCTTTGTCGTTAATGCTATCTATCTAGTCCCTGGTTTTTGCCGTAGGTTCACGACCGTGGGTCCTAAAAATCTTCAATACCACGATTGAGAGCTTGTACAGACACTTTTTGCTGATTCGATCTGTAAAAAACATATAATTTCTTATCCTCGGTAGCGCTATGTTACTAACCGGAGCGACAAGTGATATTGAGTGATAATGAGCCCTCAAGTGACACTCAAGAAATGGAATGGCTGTAATGTTAGCTAATTCCATCACAATTAATTAATTATATTCTTTTTGCACTAGTCCGTGCTGAGGACAAATTTAAAAACCTATTTAGAGGCTAAAATTCCACCCATGCCGGGACTTGAACCCGCGACCCGACCCGCGAGAAGTTCGAAATTTCGCCGATGCCTGCACTTGCCCATTAGCTCAGTTGGGAGAGTGCTGGCACGGTTAGCCGGAGGTCGCGGGTTCAAGTCCCGGCATGGGTGGAATTTTATAGGTTTGTAAAATTAAGTGATTGTTCAGTGAGGTACCTGAAAGGTGCACCGAACGCTCTCGAACGAGTACGAGTCGCAGCGCGCCTCGAGGCCGTCGCAAGAAATCTTGAGGTACTCGCTGACGTCGCGGGAGTTCAACGTCGCGTTGATGCCCGACATGTCTACCGTCTCATATGACAGCTTGCGGGACTCCACTATGACTGCGGGGGGAGAAGCGGCCGGTATTTAATAATAATAACTTCCACACAATACAATCACTCGACCTGATCCCAAACTAGGACACCCTGTGCTATGGTAACCAAGCAACGACGTAACAAACATGAAAGTACACCCAGACTGAGGCCATTCGTACAAATGTACGGCGACCGCCAGTGGCGAACCCACGACCTCTATTCTGGTAGCTAAGCGCCTCAGCGCCTAGACCAATGAGGCAGTCAAATTCTTTGTTATTGTACTTGGAATAGAGTGTGTTTTCATTCATCGATAGATCGATTTTATCCCGGGCCTTGGACTCTTAGCGAGAGTCTATGTCACACTTGGCCGGTTTTTATTCATCATCATCAGCCCACATCTGCCCGCTGCTGGGTATGAGCCTTTTCCTTTACGCCACATTTCGCGGTCTCTCGCCATTCACAAAACTTGCTCACATCGTCCGACCATCTTTGTAAATTTTTTCTCCAAAACGATTTTCTAGATCTTAAAATGGACACCTGAGTTTAACTTGTAACGTTAATTAAGTCGCAGTTTCCTTGATGGCTTTGAATAAAGTAATTTTGACTTTTATGTATACTATAGCGACCGTATTGTAACAACACAACTTTGACACTTACAACGGGAGTCTGTAGAAAAAGTCACCACCGGTGCAAGAAACGTTCTTGCACCGTTGGCATCAAAATGTATGGAAAGGCTGATATTTTTTGCAATTTCAAAGTTTTCCCCATATGTAGTAGAAGTTACTCGTAATGACTTGTAAGCGGCAATCCGGTGCTAACTAGCGTCCCTAATGGGAAACAAATCTTATCTTCTTTTATAACATGCTTTTGCAAAATAAAAATTCATGATAATGGTAGCTATCTTTAGATCATACAGGATAGTATATTTTTTGAATAATAACCATAAGAGAGCAGAATCCACTTTAAAACACGAGTCTTTAGGGTTTTGTATCTTACAAGGAAAAAACGGAACCCTTATAGAATCACTTTGTTGTCCGTCCGTCCGTCTATCTGTCAATACCCTTTATCTCGGAAACGCGTGGAGGTATCGAGTTGAAATCAAAACCATATAGGTACTCAGGTCTACAGTCCCTCGAAGCTGTGAAAAAATCAAACTTCCGAGTTAACGCAAAAAAATACGGCCGTTAATGCCGTAAAAAACGTATATTTCGACACTCAAGGGAATCAAAATTTATAGGGTACTTTCCGCTGACCTAGAACTATGAAATTTGGCAAGTAATATCGTCGTATACTACAAATGCAGTGGAAATCTGAAACTACATACATTTGTAATTAAATCATAAAAAAATAGTCTTTGAAGTTCGGGAAAAGCTCGCCAAAACCGCGAGACTCGATTTCTGAACTATTTATAACATGTAAGTTCCTAACTTCCTACAAATTTGCCCGGAGCCCTAGGTGGGCGAGTCCGACTCGCACTTGTTCCGGTTTCTTTTTTTGGGGTCTAGCCACAAACGAACAGACTCACAGAGGTTGTCGAGCGCCCACTGCGCGCAGAAGGCGACCTGCCGCCACACGGGGTGGTCGCTGCGGACGTGCCGCTCTAACAGCACGAGTGGGTGCCGCTCGCCCGCCGCCGCCAGCCGCTCCTTCACGCGCAGCCGGTTCTCCGTCGTCTGCGCGAACTTCTCCAGGGCGATCAGCGCGAATAGGACCACGCACGGATCCCGCCCTAGCGTCTGCGGAGGCGGAATTGCACGTGACGATCTCAACGTGAGTTTTGAAGAAGACGGTGCAGTGTGGAATGTTTGCCCTGCGTGCTCTGCCATTGTAGACACACAACAATTATGTGAAACTGTTAGATGACTGTCTCGTTGGTCTAGCCGTTAAAGCGCTTAGCTACCAAAACAGAGGTCGTGGGTTCGATTCCCACTGGGGGCCGCGGTACATTTATACAAATGGCGTCAATCTGGGTATATTTTTATGTTTGTGACTTCCTTGCCTGGTTACCATAGGACAGGGTATCCTAGTTTGGGACCAGGTCAAGCAATTGTATTGTGTGGAAGTTATTATTATTATAGATTTTGCGAGCGAGACATCATGCCAGACGTAACAGCAGCTTAAGCCCTGGCCACGCAGAAGGGATGTAGAGCGAGCGCGCGGAAAAGACGCGTCGCGTTGTATTGAGTTCGCGCCCTTGCCCCGTCTATTCTGTGTGTTGGGCACGCGTGGTAATCAAGCCCATACGTCTTCTCTGAGAGAAGGTCTGTAGGACCTGCAGTGCGACTTAATAGCGATATAATCTTTTTTGATAAATGTGGTCTGAGAGTTTCATACATGTCATAGATAACATTATGGACATTTTTAACGCCTTTCGTTTTCCTATACTTAGTTTTTTGAAAAAGGAAAGTTGTTTCCAAAATTATTCATTTTAGTACCCACTAAATAAAAAACCGGCCAAGTGCGTGTCGGGCCACGCGCAATGTAGGGTTCCGTAGGAAGAAGGTTATTTTTTTATCTGCTTTACAGAACTAACAACTTCATCGAAGTCATTTTCAATGGATTTTGTACCAAATTTTATTTTTATACGCTGGTTGTCTATTACTCGTTAAAGCAAAGCCTACTTAGCTGTGATACTTTTCCTTTTAAGTTTATTATATGTGCTACTATCCTAAGTTTTTTCACATTTCCAAAATTAACCATTTAGCCATGACGGGGGGATGCAAAGAGGCAGCCAAAAGAATAAAATCAAAAAAAGAAGGAGTAATTTTATGTTATTGTTTTATAATGTTCTATTTCAAATGTTGCTGAGGCCAGCCCATATTAGATACCAGAGGGATGCCTTCTAAACGTCATTGTCCGAAAACTCGTATTCAAGACTAGGTGTCTCGGCGAACTTCGTACCGCCACTGAATCCGTTTATACGATTCTCGCACAACGCCATCTATTTTTAAAACACAACGTTCGCTCGCACAACGCCATCTATTTTAAACTTAAAATAAATATTTTCCCACGGGAACGCATTACCGGGATATAAAGTATGCTACGTCTCAATTCAGGTCTTCGTCTATCTCTGCGCCAAGTTTCATATAAATCCGTTCAGCCGTTATTGCGTGATTGAGGAACAAACATCCAAATATCTTCACAACCTTTCACATTTATAGTATTAGTAGGATATGCTGTGAAAATGATCTGATCCAAGATCATACATACGTACATAAAGTCACGCCTCTATCCCAGAGGGGTAGGCAGAGACCAGGGACTACCACTTGCCACGATTCTCAACATTCATTAGGCGTTGCACGCACGCACGCCGGTTTCGGGATCCAAGATCGTTAAGCCCATACTCACTCTCTCTCTCTGAGAGTAGGCCTGTGCCCTGCAGTGGGACGTATCATCATCGTCATCACCCATTTGACGCCCACTGCAGGACATATGCCTCCTTCAGGGTTTTCATAACAATGAGGGCTTTTGCCATGATCGCCACGCTTGGCAGGCGGGTTGGTGATCGCAGTATGCGCTTGGAATCTCAGGAAGACGCTGCTACCCGTCTCCTGGTAATTTAATTCCTTAGTCGCCTTCTACGACAGCCACGGAAGGTAATGGAGTGACGCTATTCTTAATCCGGCGCCACACAGCAGTGGGACGTATATAGGCTGCTTATGTAGACGTACCAAGAAGGCCAGCAAATAGTCCAGGGTAGCTTGAGTGAGCACGGCAACACTGTTTGGCCCAGCCAGCTTCTCAGCTATGCAGCCCAGTATCACGCAGATGTTTCGCTCCACTCGCACGTCCAGCTCTCCTGTGGTCGCCCGCTGGGCCGACAGACCAAACAGTCTCGTCACCTGGAAAACAGAATAAAGTGTGATTTAATTTCATATTTTAGGCCCGATATAAAGCTAAACGTGTGGCGCCGGATAAAGAATAGCGTCACTCCCATTTCCTTCCGTGGATGTCGTAGAAGGCGACTAAGGAAATACATTACCAGGAGACGGGCAGCAGCGTCTTCCTGAGATTCCAACCGCATACTGCGATCGCCAACTCGCCTGCCAAGCGTGGCGATTATGGCAAAACCCTTCATGGTTAGGAAAACCATGAGCGAGGCGTATGTCCTGCAGTGGGCGTCAAATGGCTGATGATGATGAAGATAGAGCTTACTGCTCGCAATTTCATACAACCAATTTAACATTTTTTTTTTTTTTTCTTGTTGAAATGGCAACCAGCCGATGTCGACAAATTCTGCCAAAGTCACGTCTTGACACGAAATGGGCAATTTTTTTATTTATTTAAATTTTGATTTCTTTGTGAAGACTTTAAGCTAGTGTGGACTAAATGGAGTTTCTATCTACAGCAATTCTGAAACAATATACAAACAATGATAATCAAGTAACAGTACGTAAGCTGAGATAATACATATTTTTATAATTAAGAAGGTACTTGATACTACTATACAATACACAAAACTGTAGCTATCTATAACTTAATATCATTTTCCCCGATGAACTTGATAAATAATACATAAAGTTCCATGGACGATGATAAATGTGTCAGCAAACATGTGAAGTTAATAGGTAGTGGAATATCTATAGATGGAATACAATTATACAAATTTATTGATCTATTATTTTTAGGGCAGTTGAAGAATATGTGGTCGAGATCACCCTCCTCAAGACCACACTCACAAATCGAGTTATCACGCACTCTGATTTTATTTAAGAAGACAGGCGTACAGCAGTGACCAATCCGGAGACGTGTAATTACCGACACAACTCTTTTACCAACCTTTTTGAATTTGCAAAACCATGGTTTGAGTCTGATAGTTGGTTGAATGGCGAAAAAGCGAGAACCCTTGAAGCGACTGCTCTCTTCCCACAGGCTCGACCAGGAGTCGTTTAGTCGTTTTTTTGACAACGCCAGTAAGTCATAGGGATAGTGAGAGTAGTGCTTCCGGTCCACTTCGTGAGTACAGGCATGTTTAGCAATAGCATCCGCATTCTCATTGCCCGCTATACCTGAGTGGCCAGGTATCCAGACCAGGTTGACCTCGAGGTTATTCTTAGCGCAATTTAGTAAAGACTTTTTAATATCCAGAATGATTTTACAATTTAATTTTGATTTAAACTGATTGTGATCCAGAGCTTGAAGGCAACTTAGCGAGTCAGTAAAAATAACCGCATTATTAATGTTGTGCGATTCAACAAAAAGGGAGGCCTCCAGTATTCCAATACACTCGCCAGTAAATACAGAGGACTCCGGAGGACATTTAAATTGAATAGCCAATTTAGAGTTTTCCAAAAATATCGAAACCCCTACCGGGGAGGACGATGATAATTTCGACGCGTCAGTGTAAAATCTTTGCCAACCATTCCATCGTTCACTTACAGCAGCATTAAAGTTGGTGTTAGCTGAAGGATCATCTTTACCTATACCGATGTTCAGAATAGTTTTAGGCTTATACTGTAACACTTCATAGCTGTAATCAAAGATCGGCACTTTACTGGTTGTAACCATAGAGTTCCCGAAATTCCCAAGCCATCCGAAACTCTTAACAATTTGGGGAATTTCTTTGCTATTCCAGTAGGAGCTTGTACGGGTGAGGGAATACAGATCTTGTAATTTCGGAGGGAGAATATGAGACGTACGGGAGCAGACTTTGGTTATAAAACGGTCCGAAAGAAACTGGCGTCGAAGTTGAAGAGGAGGATCAACCGCTTCAACTTGAAGAGCATTAGTCGGTGTCGATTTCATACAGCCTAAAACCAGTCGTAAACATTTGTATTGAATGCGGTCTAACTTAACTAGGGAGGTTTTATTCATTGGCTCCAAGGCGAAACAGCCGTAATCGATAACGCTTCTAATCAGAGCGTTATATACTATTTTAAGGCTAAAGGGGTGGGCACCCCACCAAACTCCAGCAAGAACACGCAGAATGGTGTAAACACGCTCACATTTTTTAACTAGGTGCTCAATATGATGGACGCCGCTTAATCTAGGATCAAGATAGACTTCTTCAAGAAAAACTTCACCTTCGACTTCAGAGGGATTGGAATATTTTCAAGGCTTACTTCGATATCGGGTATACGACGTTTTCTAGAAAATACCATTAAAGAACTCTTTTGCGCTGCCACGGAAAGGCCATGAGCAAAGAGCCAGTGGCTAAGGGAATCAAGAGATAAGCTCAAAGAATCTGCTGCGTCTTCAATGGAACTGTCAGAGACATACAGAGCCACATCATCAGCATACTGTAGGACTTCACAGTTATAATTAAGACTAGAATTCATATCGTAGGTATACAGATTAAAAAGTATTGGGCTTAACACCGAACCTTGAGGAAGCCCTTTCCATAGTGTTCTGGGACCAGGGTTAAAGTCTGGCAACCGGAGCGTAACAGACCGCGCCATTAACAATAGGTGAATGCAGCGAACAATCTTTGGAGGGATCTTTAGCTGAAGCAATTTATTTCTGAGAATTGAAAGAATGACAATATCGTAAGCTGAGGAGATATCTAAGAAGGCAGCCACCGTAGACATATTCTTACTAAGAGCTATCCTGATATCAGTAGTAAGGACTGCGATACTATCCATAGTTCCCAACCCTTTTCTGAATCCGAACTGCGTTCTAGGTAAAATGTCCCTGTTTTCTACAAGCCACTCCAGTCGATTTTTAATTAGATGCTCTAGAATCTTTGATAATGCAGATGAAAGAGCTATAGGACGGAAACCATTTGGGTCATCGGAACTTTTCTGAGGCTTGAGGATGGGCATGACTAATTGTTTTTTCCAAGAATCTGGAACAAAACCTGTTTGGAAACACATGTTGGCAATTTTTAGAAAATAAGCAAATGTGTTGGGTCCTGATTTTGATAGGAATGAATATGGGAAGCCATCCTCTCCTGGAGCAGAGTTCTTTACATGGGACAAAACAGATTTTAATTCGTCTGCAGAAAAGGGTTTGTCAAAAGGGTCCTGGGAACTATTTGCAGAAATGTCCGGAATCCATAATTCCTCTTCAGTAGGTACATAGGGAGGAGCTAGTTTGACAAAGAATGCTTCAGCAACTTCATCCGAGATATAAGAGGACTGTCTAGGGGAAAAACTATTTCTAAAACGATTGATTTGCCTCCATACTAAAGATGGTGGAGTAGATGGGGAATGGGAAGAACAAAAGGCTACCCAACTTGCTCTTTTTTTCCTACGTAAAAATCTTCTAGATTTGGCCAGAAGTTTACGATACTCGATTAGGTTATTAATGGAGCAAAATTCATTACAGATTTTTTCCGCCTCAATACGTTCTTTAATAATACGTGTACATTCCTCATCCCACCAGGGAGGGGAAGGGATTTTTCCAGAGTGCGGTTTTTTAGTTGGAAAAGCATTCTCAGCAGAAAATTTA
Source organism: Yponomeuta evonymella (assembly GCA_963969515.1). Classification (NCBI taxonomy): domain Eukaryota; kingdom Metazoa; phylum Arthropoda; class Insecta; order Lepidoptera; family Yponomeutidae; genus Yponomeuta; species Yponomeuta evonymella. The sequence goes on from OZ018344.1 coordinate 1,520,421, forward strand.
ATGGCATTGGTGAAAGCACTATAGGTAGAAGCTAGGTCGGAATTTTCAACAATAGGTAGGGACTGAATCTCTCGCTCTAAAATGTCAGAATAAGTGTCCCAGCCACTTTTAGTAAGTCGATATTTGAGTAAAGGACTAACTGATTTTTCTGGGACAGATTTATGGGGTAAACAAACAAGTATTGGAAAGTGATCACTTTCATAAGTGTAGTTTAAGCGATCCCAAATACAGCGAGAACCTAGATCTAGTGAGCAGATGGTTAAGTCAACACAACTTTTCCTACCTCCTATATAACCCCTGCGGGTAGGTCTGCCATCATTTAAGACACATAGATCTGCATCATCAATGACCTCAATAAATTCCTGGCCAAAGGTGTCACAATGGTCCGAGCCCCATCTATAGTGATGTCCATTAAAATCACCCATAATAATAAAAGGTGACTGTAACTGTGATATTAGTAAACGAAGCGGAGGAATTAGTGTGATAGAAGGGTTTGAAATATAGATAGAGACAATAGTGATGCCTAAAGATTTTACTCCAACTAAATTAACATCATTGCCCAAAGAGGGAAGAGAAACTGGTGAAAAGGGGATTTTGTTACTAACAAGAATGGCACAGCCACCATAGTTGTCAGCCCTATCATCGCGAACACAATTAAAGCTATTTACATTGAAATTGGTACTTGGCCGCAGCCAAGTTTCACTCAGGCAGCAAATTGCTGGTTTGTATTTGTTTATGATATGAATTAGTTCATGTTTTTTGTTATTAATGCTTCTAACATTCCATTGAAGAAGGTGGAAGGCCATTATGGAGAACAGATAAAATATCACTAAGCTTTTGGGCAACGTGGTCTGGTAGGGATTTGGCTGTAATAAGTTTAGTGAGAAGGGAAACAAGCTGCTCGATGGGATCCTCATTAGCAGGATTGACTGAATGCCAACTTTGGCCCAAAGCACAGCCATTACGGGATGGTGAAAAGGAATAATCCCTTGTCAATTCTTGATGCGCGAGCCTATCATACCCTGGAGAAAGGGGAGAATGAGTCCTGGGTTTTAAAAAGACAGTTTTTTTGAATGCTCTAGAAGATTGCTGCCTTTGGGGAGGACTTGTCAGTGATTGGGAAAATAAGGGAGGCGATGATGGAGGAGATGATTTTACTGCATTTGCATAGCTTTTGGAAATAGCAGGAATCCTTTTATTTGCCTCAAAATATGAAATTGACTGCTCTGCCATCAGAACTTTAATTGCACGCTGTCTACCATACTCCGGACAATCCTTGCTGGTGGCAGGGTGGTCACCATCACATAATAAGCACACGGCCTCACAGTCCTTAATTTCGCAACCATCACCAGGATGGTCCCTACCGCACTTATAGCATCTAGGTTTTGACCGACATTGAGTTCGTGTATGTCCAAACCGGCAGCAATTAAAGCATTGCACTGTTGGATAAGTATATTGCTCAACTTCCAAAGCAGAGTAGCAACAGAACACTCTTTTAGGGAGAACCTGCCCATCAAATGTGAGAACCACTGTTTGCCTTGGGACCCATACTGAGTGACCTTCATTATCCACTGTTTTTTTGTTCATTCTGCGAACCTTAATAACATTACCACAGCCTGTTGGAACCTTTAACAAATTTCTTACCTCATCTTCTGACCATTCAGTAGGAACCCCCCTCACAAGGCCCATTCGAGTGACATTATATTGGGGGACTACTGCTTGGAATTGGTTCTGTTCTAGGATCGGGTTGACAGCGAAAGCATTTGCGTCTTCTGGCGATTTGAACTCGACAGAAACTCGGTTACGTCCTATCCGTTTTATACCATCATTCAAGACATTGCCAATGTTGTGCTTTAGGAGGAATAACCCAAACTTAACCTGGTGCAAGCTTGAACCAGAGTTCTCTTCTGGCTGGACTTTAGAAACATGTACAATAAATGGGCCTTTGTCGAGTGCAGAGTACTTTTGCCTAAGTTCAAGAGTAGCCCTGGGAAATTTAGATGGTAAATCCGGTGGTGGCTTGGACACTGCTGCTCGCTTTCTACTGGAGCTATCAGACGCATCCATCTGCTGGCATTTTGGCGATTCTTGAGCTAAGGTGATCGTACAAACCGGCTCATATTCAAAAGGCACCGGGTCCGGGGGTTTAGGGGGGATCTTTTTGTCACCCATTCCGAAGAAAACTTATATTAATACTCACCGAAAACTGTTGATGTAACTAAATTCAGTAACTAACTACACAATGAATGATGAAAAGCCAACAAAAAGAATTTAATGGAAAATTCCGGAAAAAAAACAATTGAAGCGCATGTACCAGCCAAGAGCCTCGTCTATTCCGTCTATTTAGACCAATTTAACATTGATTTCCTTGCCAATAATTTTATATAAAACTAGCTGACTCGGCTTATATAGGGCCTTACGCCGAGTATATGAACGAAATTTCAGTTGTAATATGATGTGCCGCTTCCTATACAAAATGCATTGAATTCGTAGTTACCTAAGGTCCGCCAGACCGAGGTTCGGCTGTACGCTAAAATGCGACGTAATTTCGGAAAATGTGTGGCTTCTTCTATAAATATGTATGAATTAATTAACATATCTGTAATGTAATATAATAATCTAAAAATATTGTAATTTATAAATACATAAGTTCAATAATATAATTGTAATAAAATAGGATAATATTAGCGTCTTTCATGGGGAGAGTTGGCGAAAGGTGGCGTGATGGGGAAAAGGCCTATACCGAGCAGTGGGCAGAGGTGGGCTGATGATGCTGATGATGAAGTTAAAATTGATACTATAATATTTATAGGTAAAAACAAGTGCAATATTAATTAAAAACAATTTTGCACGCCAGATACTGGCGCATCACCCATGTTCTTCAGTATTGTAAATTATATAAATGTACCATGCTTGCCTGCAAAATTAATAAATGAAATGAAACAACATTGCAGGCGCAATCACGACGATCTCCGGCACAGTGTGTTTAGACACTTAGCGAGCTCCACCAACGGCAGCTGGCAGCATGATCGACATGACGGCACAGCCTGATCGCCAGCATGATTGTGATGGCCGACGGTGATCTCAACTCGCCCTTAGCGAGCTCAACCCACCGAGCTCGATGATGGTGTTATAGGGCAAAGGGCAGTCGCCAGCCGTTGTGATGGCCGAGGGTGATCTCAACTCACCTTAGAGTGACCTCAACCCACCTAATCCTCTTAAGCCCAGCATGGGTAGTCAGTTGGCACAAGTCACACGTATTGTGGCGATTAAATGTCAGATTTAACAATTAATGTACTGGAAAGTCGCGACTCTTGACATTTAAGACGAGCGTCATAGTACTGACCCTGCCAGAGTCCTGTACAACGGATATTACGTATAACTTTCTTAATTCAGACCCAATGAACTTAAAGTAGGAAATGTGGAAAATCACTGTCCTAGGTCTAATATTTTTTTCATTATTTGAATTTGGAAATTTGTTTTTTCGAACTATCGTGAACATTATTATCTTAATTCCAGAATCACTTACTTGCTTTTTTGTCGGAAGACCAGGTTTAGCAGAGCTTGTTTTTAATTACCCACGTAGTTTTAGAAGATTTTGAGTGATTTTTACCGCTAAGGATAAGGAGGTTTGAGCAAACTCGACTCACCTTGATAACGGTCTCCTTAGAGGGCAGCGGGCAATCGTCCAACATGATGGTGATAGCCGATGGCCCCGAGGGATCCTCCAGTGGAATCACGTTCACCAGTGACGTCACCACCTGGATCCAGCCCTCGCCGCTGTCTGCGATCTCGTGCAGCTTCACCAGCGATATGGGAGACTCCGCGTCGCTAAAGTTGAAGAAAGGAAATGTTTATTTTCTTAGTGAATTAATGTCAACAAACTGCTATTGGAAATGGTTTCACTTACTGATACTGAATTTTTCAGGATTTGGGTTCGTTCAAAGAAACGTTCACACACTTGAGGCTTATGAGTAAAAAGTTCTAGTAAAAGGTAAAATATTGGAAACTCCTTGGTTATTTGTTAAAAGGGTTTAATTACTCTCATTTTTTAGTTAATCTCGGTTTCATAACTCTCATTTTTTGTTAAATACCGGTTTTTAAAATAAATTCGACGGTATTTCCTTATATATATATATATTTTTTTTTTAGATCTCCGGCAGAGATCTGGCTACCACCCCCAAAAACGAAAACGACTGGCCCTGGTAACACACAACATTCGCACATTGAGGACAGACGAAAAGCTAATTGAGCTGGAAGAGGAAATGGGTAGGTTACACTGGGATATCCTAGGGTTATCTGAAATCCGTCGAGAGGGCGAGGACACGATAACCCTGAAATCCGGTAACCTGCTCTACTACCGGGAGGGCGAGCAACAGTCCCAGGGTGGTGTCGGGTTTCTCGTCCACAAGTCCCTCGTAAATAACATTTTGGCCATCAACAGTGTGTCGAGCAGGGTGGTGTACCTAATACTCAGAATATCTAAGAGATATTCGCTGAAGGTCATTCAGGTATACGCACCGACCTCGTCACACTCCGATGAGGAGGTAGAGGCGATGTATGAGGACATTAGTAGGGCCATACATACCTCGGAGACCTATTTTAATGTGGTTATGGGGGACTTCAATGCGAAGCTGGGCACAAGAAGCGAGGGTGAGATGAGAGTGGGGCAATTTGGTTATGGGCAACGGAACCCGAGAGGACAAAGGTTGGCAGACTTCCTGGAGAAAGAGGGACTCTTTATGATGAACTCTTTCTTTCAGAAGCCACCTCACAGGAAATGGACCTGGTTGAGTCCCGATGGTTCCACGAGAAACGAGATAGACTTAATCCTGACCTCCAAGAGACAAATATTCAATGACGTCTCTGTGATCAACATGGTGAAAACCGGAAGCGATCACCGAATAGTAAGAGGCACATTGAATATCAATGTCAAAGTTGAGAGGTCTCGTCTCATGAAGTCCACGCTCCGACCTACTCGTGCCCATATCCAGAACCCCGAGAACTTTCAACTCGAATTGTCAAATCGCTTTGAGTGCCTGGAGAGCGCCGCATCGGTGGACGAGATCAATAACAGGTTTGTAGAAACTGTCCGTACAGTGGGCTCGAGGTTCTATAGACCCAACCGTACGAGTAGACCACAAAAGCTCTCAAACTATACTCTCGACCTCATGGCTAAACGTCGCGCGTTGCAACTGCAGTCCTCCGAGGATGCTAAGTCATATAGGCAGCTCAATAGACATATCTCAAAGTCTATGCGGCACGATATACGGTCCTTTAATACCGAACGTATTAAAGAGACTATAGAGCGGAACAAGGGCTCCAAAGTGTTCGCAAAAGACATGTCTATTGGGCAAAGCCAGCTGACGAAGCTGAAGAGAGAGGACGGCAGTATAGCGTCGACCAAATCAGAGGTGCTGAGGGAGATTGAGAGTTTCTACGGACAGCTATACACCTCAGTCGCAAAACCTGTTAGCAGTTTGAACAAAGATCCGAGAGCCAAACTGACCCGACATTATACCGAAGACATCCCGGACATCAGCCTGTACGAGATTAGGATGGCCCTGAAACAGCTCAAGAATAACAAGGCACCAGGAGAGGACGGAATCACATCAGAGCTCCTGAAAGCGGGTGGAACACCAGTACTTAAAGTCCTTCAGAAGCTCTTCAATTCCGTCGTGCTCGAAGGAAAAACGCCAGAAGCATGGAACAGAAGCGTGGTGACGCTGTTCTTCAAGAAAGGGGATAACTCTCTATTGAAGAACTACCGACCCATCTCGCTTCTGAGCCATGTTTATAAGCTGTTTTCGAGGGTCCTCACGAATCGTCTCGAACGCAGGTTTGATGACTTCCAGCCTCCCGAACAAGCCGGTTTCCGCAAGGGCTTTAGTACCATAGACCACATCCACACGCTGCGGCAAATTATACAGAAGACTGAGGAGTATAATTTGCCATTCTGCTTAGCGTTTGTGGACTATGAGAAAGCCTTCGATTCGATCGAGACATGGGCAGTGCTCGAGTCTCTCCAGCGTTGCCGTATTGACTATCGGTATATCGAGGTGCTGAAGTGCTTGTACAACAGCGCCACCATGTCGGTCCGAGTACAGGAGCAGAATTCGGAGGCAATTCCATTGAGAAGAGGCGTGAGACAGGGAGACGTTATCTCTCCGAAACTGTTCACGAACGCACTGGAAGATGCCTTCAAGCTTCTGGAATGGCAGGGACGCGGCATCAATATCAATGGCGAGTACATCAAGCACCTTCGATTTGCCGACGATATAGTAGTCATGGCAGAAACGATGGAAGACCTCGGCATAATGCTCGACGACCTCAGTCGAGTTTCCCAACGTGTGGGCCTTAAAATGAACATGGACAAAACGAAGGTCATGTCGAACGCTCGTGTAGTGCCCACCCCAATAACATTGGGGAACACGACTCTCGAAGTTGTAGACGAATACGTCTACTTAGGACAAACAATCCAACTAGGCCGGTCCAACTTCGTGAAAGAGGTCAATCGTCGAATCCAACTCGGCTGGGCAGCTTTCGGGAAACTTAGAAAAGTCTTTTCGTCTAATATACCTCAATCGCTCAAGACAAAATTATACAACCAGTGTGTGTTACCAGTGATGACTTATGGCACTGAAACGTGGTCTCTCACTATGGGCCTCATAAGAAGGCTCAAGGTCACGCAACGAGCTATGGAAAGGGCTATGCTCGGAATTTCTCTACGAGATCGAATCAGAAATGATGAGATCCGTAGACGAACGAAAGTCGTCGACATAGCCCAGCGGATTAGTAAGTTGAAGTGGCAGTGGGCGGGGCACATAGCACGCAGAACTGATGGCCGATGGGGCCGAAAAGTTCTCGAATGGAGACCACATATCGGCAAGCGCAGCGTGGGACGACCAGCCACAAGATGGACAGATGACGTCATTCAAGTGGCAGGAAGACGCTGGATGCAGGCCGCTTCCAACCGGTCTTTTTGGAAATCCATGGAGGAGGCCTATGTCCAGCAGTGGACTTCTTGTGGCTGAATGATGATGATGATGATGATATATATTTTTTTTTTTAATCCCAAAATTGCAGTAAATACCCCGTTTTGCTCACAATCATGTTTAATTCCGAGAAACACTGTCTTCTGAATGCTGGTTTCAAAGAATCAAAGCTATATAAGCAAGTAATCTTCGTTAATAAACACGTTAGATCTTCGCTTTGTCGAAGATTAACTCATACAATAAAGATGCAAAGAGAGGGTGAAAGATGTACAGTAACATTAACAATCGCATTAGCTCGTGACTAAATCTTGTCGTCAGAGTTTTTAAATGTCGAGGTTCACAAGAAGGAGAAGAATTGGATTCTTGCGAGAATCCTACGCCGTTTGCAAAGAGGCCCAAGATTGGAAACTAAGAATAATCTTAATCAGCCCGGTTTGTTTAAGATTTTTGCAAAAATACAACGTCCCGGTACATAGTGCAATCACAAAAACCTGGAGTCGTTTCATAAATCGAAAACATAATTATTTATTTTCATGTCATTTGTTGTTGAAAGTGACAAATATTTTATATCCAATGTTTTGTTAACAAAATTATATTCAAACTATGTTTCGCTCCAATTTATGAGGAGATAAATAACGTAGTAAATAATTAATAAACGCAGTGTTTAATAAAATAACGTAGATGTACTATAGAGATGGCTGAATGTAAATCCCGTCGGACCACATGTATCCTCGCGAAAATCCTAAAAATTGCGAGGTTGAAGGGATGTCTGATGACGCCTCACATTTAATTAAGAAACCACTACGCTACATCCTACGCCGAGGCCTAGACGTCGGACGAGGACGTGTCCTCGTCTTCGCGAGGTCTTGTGAATTAATCTGTAGTGTCCAATAGTCCGTCTCTTTGCAAACATCCTAGGATTTTCGCGGAAAAGGAATTCTTTGATTGTCCTTTTCGCAACAATGTTGTGCATAAGTGCAGAGATTTAAAGTGCGATGAACCCTGAAACCTTCATGAATAAAATATGGCCGACATGAATACAGTTTATTGTTATCAGGCATTGGGTAGGACTTACTTCGTAACATAAGAGATAATGAGGATCTTGCCTCAATGCGGAATGTTCTTGCATTACGAAATTACGATTTTTCGTGAAAATTTGATTCATCAAAACATCCTACGACGTATAGAATATTAAGTTCGCCTTTGTACAAAATTGTTTTAGTGCAATAAATAACACAGAGCAGATAAACGATTCATGCAAAGAAAATTATGACAAATTTAAATATTGTAACTTTATGTATTGTATATTAAATTTATATAGAATCTGACAAATATATCTAAATATATTTTTGAGGTTCAAATACTATGTGATAGGTATGTGATATTTTTTTTATTATTTCGATTGTTTTCTTGTGCTAACGCTACTTCTTTTACTACATAGAATGAATGAAAAGCGGCTCAGGCGCGATGTAATCGACCTTGATGCATTATCAATTCATTCTAATACGAAAAGTTTGTACAATTGTACAATTTTATAAGTTACCCTGAATAGGCAGAGCATTATAGTGGGCCGCGTTAATGCTGAGCATTGGTGTTGCTGACCCTTGGTTCCTGGTGCGCTTGCTCAGCTTAGTATGGCTATACGTTCCATTCCGCGAGGGCCGTTCAGGGTAAATAGAAATCGTTTATTTGTCTTCAACATAGCAATAGCAATGTACAATCATCACTTATACTGTAAAACAATAATGAGAGTCTAGTGAGTAATTTATTTAACAGCATGTTAATTAGGTATGAAGACAACAAGGTCTGTACCTCGGCTAAAAACTAATATAAACCAGTGTGCAATTAGTTGCCGATTTTCAGGTAAGGCAAAGGCCTTGAACTAAGTTATACATACCTACCTAGGTATAACTACAGTACTGCTATTATAACGATGAAGAACACACGAGCAGGATTATGACAATCTATTAAAACTAACTAGTTCTTCGGCCTGCTGTTTTACGTTTTAAAACGTCGTACAAAACATTTTAAGCGTACGACAAACCCGGGGTGAGTACATGACATGACAGTTAGGCCACCGGTACATAGCAGCTGGAGAGTTTTTATAGATTTTATATGGTAGGTTTCACGCGAATCTTTAGTACAGATTGCATAGAACCAGCAAATGGGCATTGTTCTAAAATATATTCACAATAGTTAGAAATGATACGGCATTTTAAAGAAAGCTGAGTAAATATAAAACATTTGTGAATGTGTATGCTTTCATTAGACCTTATAAGGTTCGCGTCACACGTGAATGAAATAATGTTTAATATGTTTGTATAAAAAAACACCAAGATGTTGACACCTCAGTACTCGGCAAAAAAAACTTGTACGTTTGCACAGTTTAGGATACTTTTTAGTTTTGTGTTTATTTTTGAATTATTAATTTTCCGCTTTAAAATTTAATTGAAGCAGCCAAATAATATATTTTCTCGAAAAAAAAATACAAAAACTGAAGTTTATTTTTATAGGGCAATGCCCATTGCGTAATACCCGCGATGAATAATATTAATAGTAATAATACTCTCAGGCGAGTGTGTATAGCGGCCATCACAATTATAACGTTTAATTCGCACGCAACACGCAAAATAATTACTTTGCACTGAAAACTATACGTGGAAGTGCCCGGGGCGCGTAGATCGTTTACAAGTTATGTACCGCTGTAATTTTGTAATGGAAATATCCAGCGCAGAAGAAGAAGTTTAAACGTCGAGAGGAAACCTCAGCGTTTTAAACTCAAAAAGATATTTCTCTCCTTGGGGGAAACAGTGCCATGAAGATGATTCGCATACGCAAAAGCGGCCTTAAAAGTGGAATTATCTTTTACGGATCAAGGGAAAATCTCATTCTATCTCTATGTGAGAAACACTCTTACGTAGATATTGTTTAGGTTGATGAAGATACACTGCAGAGCTTAGGTGCAGAGGAGAGAAGTCCCGAGGTAAGCAAATGCCAGACTGTATAACATGCCAGTGCGGGGCAAAGGCTTTCACAATCAACACGTAGGATGCTACTACCAATTCACTAACGTACGTAAAACCAAATCGGCAAATCGGAAACCACGATCCTAACATAGTACCTCCTGCGCCTCATCAACATTCATTAGTCTACTTTATCTTGCCCTTTGCTATTACATCGAAAAAAAATGTAAATGTAAACTTAGAATAAACTAAGTTATTGATACATGTCAGAATCGAACCCAGGACCTCTGGAATGTGACGCAAGCGTTTGACCACTGCGCAATCGCCGCTGTTACCTATATTAGTAATAAGTCGTCAGAAATATTACTAAACGCATGTGTTTATTTTACGCAATGAATCCTACAGTTACATAGTGTATCTAACTTACGTAACACAGGTAAATAGGTATGTTTCGCAGTTGCAGGACACGCAAAGCAATGTAATAATTGTTTTAGAAAACTTACTATAAAAAATCGGCCAAGTGCGAGTCAGACTCGCGCACGAAGGGTTTCGTACCATTATCTATACAACATTAGACAAATATCGATTAGGTAAACTGAGAACAGCGCCATCCATAGAAACCAACAAGAAGCGTTTAACAATGACATTTAACGACATGACATCGGTGCTGTGAAGGTTACATAGATGGCCGCTAGACGGCGAGCGCTGTCTTTAGAAAATGTTTGTTGTATGGGAGCCCCCCTTATATTGGTCGTCGGTTGACGCGAGCGAGAGTGGACGTGTTTTGTGCGCTTTGAAACAAGTGTCAAGTATTCTAAATCCTAAATTCTCATTGGTTGCCCTTGTGAAAATTCAAATCTCTTTCACTCTTATACTGTGCATACAGAGTGTTCCCACCCACTGGGCGGCCCCTGAGTGAGATAGATATTTGGTTGTGCATTCGGAGGAGATCCCGGGTGCGTGATTGGATTTTTGAGCCCCATCGAGCCTCGAACGCGGTGCTTGCGGGTTTGTGGGCGAGCGCACTTCGAGTCGAGCCAAGCCGAGCTGCTTGAGGACGACGAAACTGTGTATCACTTGCCTGTCATCGCCGCTGCCGCTGCGCTACGAGCGTAAGAGCGTAAGCGACTTTACTGTGCCAGGCCGCTGCGCACTACGAAGCAGGTGCTACGCCGCTTGTCTCTTTCGCAAATAAATAATAGATCGAGAGGTGATTACGATATTATGTCAACGCAACGCACACCTCCACCTAGTCCTAAAAAGAAATCACATACGGAGAAACCAACCTCAGAGTGCGACTTAGCTATGTCGGAAGATTCAGGCGCGGGAAAAAATAAAACGACGCGAAATAAACGACAGCGAGTAAATGAGTCTCCAGTATCCTTAGGAAGCCCGCAATTGGCAAACGGTCTTGAGAACTTCAAAAACGAACTTATGGGAATGCTCACCACTTGGAAAAGCGAGCAGGATCAGAGATTTACTACTTGGAAAAATGAACAAGACGCCACCCTGTCCGCGCTCGTAAAAGACGTATCGGATTTGAAAAAACGATGTGAACAAATACAAAAATCCAACGGTGAAATTGAGAGGGGAATGGATTTTATAAATAAAAGCTACGAGGAAATACTGAAAAAAATCACAGTCATGGAGAAGGAGAAACAAGACAGTGAGGAGAAAATCTGTAACTTAGGAAAACAACTACAAGATATACGTTTTCTGACACGCTCAGCTACGGTAGAACTCCGTAATGTTCCGACAAAGGCGGAGGAAAAACTGAACGATCTCGTGACGGTGGTTTCGGATATCGGGAAAGCTATGGACCTAAATATACAAGCCTCTGACCTTCGAGATATCTACCGCTTGCCAGGAAAACCGGGTTCGGTTAGACCGATCGTAGCTGAGTTTTCTTCGGTCTCTACCAGGAACGAATTCCTGGGGACTGTTCGTCGATACAATAAAGACAAGCCAGTAAATGAAAAACTAAACACTACCACGATTGGGCTTCCAGGAGCCAAGAAAGCAATCTACGCCGACGATTACCTCACTCTGGCACTAAAAAAACTACTATTTGAATCTCGTCAGATCGCAAAAGCTTACGGGTATTCCTGCTGGCACTCAAATGGCCGAATACTGATGCGTACGAAACCGGATGGACAGCCGATTCACATTAAGACTGACCAATGCTTAGCTTTTTTAGTAAAAAAGCAGTAGTCATTGATTTTGTCTGTAAATTGTATGTATATGCATGCCTAACTTCTCTGACACTTTATCATATAATTATTTGTAATATTGTTGAATTTGCTATCATATTAAATAGGCACTTCTGTGTAACAGCCAACTACCAAAATCAATCTAAAAAAAAGAGGAATTCTGTAAGTAACCATTTCAAAATGAGTGACCTAAAACTCTGCGTTAACAAATTGCCTACTTTGAAGCTATCCGGCCTTATATTACATACTAATATTACTCAAAATGGATAATTTAAATGATATTGTAGGTGAACTTGACCTAACGAATAATCTCGCTACGCAAATATGCGAACCCGAAAGCTGCAAGAGTTTCATTTCCGAACCGAAAAACAAACTAAAGATTGTTCATATAAATATAAGGAGCATTAACAAGAATTTTGATCAATTTTGCCTTATGTTACATACCACAAAAATTAGATTTGACGTTATAATTCTATCGGAATGCTGGCTCAAAAACTTGGGGGAGATACCCATTCTACCTGGGTACACATCAAATGCCACTAAAAATAACCTTATTCAAAACGATGGAGTCGTAGTCTACATTGAAAATTCTATATCCTGTGCAGTATTTGAACCCAAATTCATGGACGCCAACTGTCTGGTTACAACTATAGGAAATACTAGTATTGTTGGTCTCTATCGTTCTCCATCGTACAAAAATTTAGAAAATTTCTATCATAGCCTAGATAATCTCATGAACATGCTAAAACTCTGTAAAAACATAGTCGTGATTGGAGACATTAATGTAGACATAAAACCTAACAATAGCGACGCGAACTCGAATGATTATCTAATAAATACTGCCACTATGGGTCTCTGGCCAGCTCACTTAACTCCAACCAGAGTAGACAATTGTCTAGATCATGTCTTACTTAAAACAACGGTTCCTGCATGCACAGTAATCCTAGAATCACACATAACGGATCATCTCCCGATAATTTTATGCCTCAATTCGTCTGTTACTAAAGCGAAAGTTTTAAAAACGGTGTCTCGACTAGATTATAAGGCAATTAAAAATGAAATTGACTCTACAAACTTTCTCTCAGTTTTGAACGAAAATAATCCTAACACGGCCACTGAAACCTTCATCTCTCTAATACAAAACATTATTTCAAAACACTCTACTACAGTTAACCTACCGAAAAAAGATAGAATTATAAAGCCGTGGATGACACCTGGCCTCTTCCGCTGCATTCGTAATAGAGACAAAATGCATGCGAAACTCAAAAAGTCTCCCGACAATACCACTCTTAAGCTAAGTTACTCTAGATACCGCAACTTTTGCAATGGACTAATAAAAAGGCTAAAGCGAGCTTATGAAAAAGCAAACTTACAGAACGCCAAAAACAACCCTAAAGCTACTTGGAAAGTGATAAAATCAATGGCAAATAAAATTACGCAAACGCGGTCTCCAAAAGAGCTACTCAAACTAACTGATGACACAAAAGCCTCTCTGAACGAAGTAAATAACTTTTTTGCCGGAGTAGGGAGAAGATTGGCCCAAGGTATTTCCCCGTGCCAGGGAGGTCTACTTTCGAAAGTGAGTAGTCAGTCTAACTGCTCTCGTGACTCAATGGTTATCTTGCCCGTGGACGAGTCTCAAGTTGAAAAACTGATGGCTGGATTAAGAAGCGACTGTGCCACTGGGTGGGATAATATCCCAGCACAAGTGCTAAAACTATCCTACAGCTCGTTAACCCCCCCTATCACACACATCTGCAATCTAGCTATCAGTTCGGGTGTATTCCCGAAAGCGCTTAAAAAAGCCATTGTTACCCCTGTCTATAAGAGTGGGGATAGAGGCAGTGTCTCTAACTACAGGCCTATCTCTGTCCTTAGTTCCTTGTCTAAAATTCTAGAACGTATCCTAAATAATTGTCTTACTTCTTTTTTGTCAAAAAACCACCTTTTGTCTAATAACCAATTTGGGTTCAGGGCAGGAATATCAACGGAGGATGCAGTTACTTCCTTTACAAATACATTGAGCAGCAAAATGGATAAGAAATTAAAATGTTTCGGCATATTTCTTGACTTGTCAAAGGCCTTCGACACTGTCTCTATCCCCATACTTACACAAAAACTGGAAAATATGGGGGTTCGTGGTCAAGCTCTCGATATTTTCCGAGACTATCTCTCTGACCGTACCCAATGCGTGAAGATAGAAGCACTGACTAGTTCTCAGGCGGATATTGATTTTGGGGTCCCGCAGGGCAGTATCTTGGGCCCAACGCTCTTTTCAGTCTACCTAGACGAGCTGTGTCGTCTCCGTATCGCGAATTGCGAAATATTTGCGTATGCGGATGACACGGCGCTGCTTATTTACGATGAGTCCTGGGATAAAGCGATAAGGAGCGCCGAATTTTGCCTACGCGTGATCAAGGAATGGCTCTCTTCTAATCTGTTAACCCTCAACGTTGATAAAACGAGTATCATTCGTTTTGCCTTACCAAACACCCGGAGCCTAAAGCTAAATACCGGCTTAGTAAAAGCACATGTTTGTGCACTTGACTCAAAAAAATGTGACTGCCCTCCCATTAGTTTGGTCTCTAAAGTTAAATATCTCGGTGTCTATATAGATGAGAGACTGACCTGGAGGGCCCACATTGAGGTTGTGTGGAGCCGTCTCAGGCGGTTGATATACATCTTTAAGGAGCTAAGACATTCTGTCGATCGCGAAACCTCTATCCTTGTTTACCGAAGTCTGGCAGAATCTATTATAAACTACTGTATTCCAGTCTGGGGTGGAGCCTGTCAAACCATCATTATGCAACTTGAAAGAGCTCAAAGAGCTATACTTAAAGTCATGCAATTTAAGCGCCGCGACTATCCAACTGACAGTCTCTACTCCGAATCGGGTGTACTCACGGTGAGACAAATCTACATACTACGAGCAGTGCTACGTAGACACTCCCTAACGCCTCTCGATGCAAAAACCTTGCTAAAAAGGCCTGGAACTCCTGTCTGTAGTAGCATAAGTTGTCGCACTTCCTTTGCTAGACGCCAGTTTACATCTCTAAGTACTATTTTGTATAACAGAATCAACAAAATTTTACCTATCTATACTCTAAGTCGCCGGGAAGTTAAAATTAAAATTGAGAAATGGTTACAAACTTTAGATTACAAAAATACAGAACAACTACTTCAATCACATAGCTGAATACTACTATAACAGTTTATCGTAAATAATTATTAAATGTTTTCGATGTCAATTAAGCCAAAACATCATGCCTCTTACTAAGTAAAAGAAATGCATATCACTCGCTGTTACATATTTCAAAATAAGTTGTTACGTATTATAAACCGATGGACCTATAGTCCCTAAGATACAGGTTTTTATGCCTAGTTTAGGGGTCATAAGTTCGACTTTAATTTGTGTCACTGTGTATTACAACTTAGTATTATGTTTAAGGCAAACATTGTAAAGAAAGTACAAATAAAGATTATCTTATCTTATCTTATATATTTATTCTATTCTGTTTTTAGTAT
Organism: Yponomeuta evonymella; assembly: GCA_963969515.1. Taxonomy (NCBI): domain Eukaryota; kingdom Metazoa; phylum Arthropoda; class Insecta; order Lepidoptera; family Yponomeutidae; genus Yponomeuta; species Yponomeuta evonymella. The sequence continues at coordinate 1,536,114 of OZ018344.1, forward strand.
TTGCGGCAACAGAAATACATCATCAGTGAAAAAAGCTATCACGGTTCATGAGATTAAGCCTGGTGACAGACAGCCAAACAGACAGGCAGACAGACGAACAGTGGAGTTTTAGTAATAGAGCCCTATACCCCTTTGGGTACGGAACCCTAAAAGCGAAAAGACCGACTGCTAAAAGTAAACAAGGCCGAGAGGGGCTAGTTAGATTTTCAACATCATGCATTAGGGGCCGTTCAAGTATCACGTAAGCACTGCAGGGGCGCGGGGGGCTCTTTGCTTTGCTTATTTATGATGACAAGAGAAGTGGGGAGGTCTGGATAGTGATTATGTCAGCAGTAGGTACTAATATTTTTAGTTGTCGGATTTCTACAATATTTGCGAGATGTTTGAAATAGATAAATCCCAGTTTTACCAAAAATTATATTAATTGTTTGAAAATTATGTAAGAGTTATGTTAAAGTTAGAAATATTATGTGCGTTAAAGTCCTCTATTCTGTTTATAGGCTTATAACTGCTGCTCATGAATCAATTAAAAAATGCATAATGCGTAAGCATGGGACGGGGGGGGGGGTAGGAGCTTTGCTTATTTTTGCTGACGAGGGAGAGGGGGTACACAGTTGTAATAAATCTGCTTACGTAATACTTAAGCGGCCCCTTAGCACTCAGCAGGCCTTACCGCAGGGTTACCAACTTACGAACAAGTAATCGAAAGAGACCGTCCGCTTGCTAAGGCCTTCTTAGCAGTCAGGGGCACGTCGGTCAGTTCGATATATACTGCTCAAAACAATTAGGGGAATAAGATTTCAAAGTTGGATTAAAAAAAAGTTTTATTTTTTTATTATAACCGCCCACCAAATGTTGAAAATAAAAAAAAAACAAAACAACAACAGCGTTTTCGTCAGCAGTTCTTAATTTGGTGATCAAGAGGATATGTACAGCTAATTGAATTTTGTTAAGTTTTGTTACCCACCGATAAATTCTCTCATTTTATGTGACCTTAGAAGTGTTCTGAGTGTTGTTAGAAACGGAAATAAATGTTTTAATAACTTGTTCGAGCGAATGAAAAAATGGAAATAAGTCGCACCAACGCTGCAATTTACCGAACGGCTAACAAATTCATAACGTGGTGAATACTTTGAAAAGAAGACATTTTCTACCACAACTATAGTTGTATTTTTTCCTTCAAACGACAAAACCTAAAAGCCTAGTAACGGGTGTTTTCAAAGGGACCATGCCTGCGAAATCAACAGCTTAGATATTGAGGTTCAATGTAGCTCTTTGCACATTTCTGGAGAAATGCATCTAGAATCGTCATTTTTTCTCAATGAACCTTAGCGAAATTTTTAAGCTTCCTTTTAGAAAATGTATTTGAAATTTAAACGCGCTATGTAAAACATGATAAAAATCGGGATAGCAAGGAAACGTACAACGTTCCCTGAGAACGCTGAATGTACGTGTCTGTTGCGTGCAAAATTGTTGGTCTCTTAATTAAATAAACATTGTTTTTCGAGCAAAATGTTAGTTTGTTGTCTACAGGGGCGCTAATACGTAACTTCACAGTATGGAATCGTCCGAGCTAACCAACTCCATATGAATTTTACTACGTACGCATCTATGGATTCGGTAGTGGCTATGCCTATGCTCTAGAAGTCTAGAGATTGTACAGGGATAGAGTCCTGCTTAACGCCTATGATGGTGCAGAATCAAAACGTAACGTTCGACGCCGACGGCCGCCCCCCCGCCCCTTCCGGACGCCAGCCGGAACTAGGTCTCTGCTTCACGCTTCGCCGCACCGATCGGTTGTGCACATTTCTCTACCTCATACCTACTTACGTCAGTAGCTAATAAATGTTAAAACGTGCAGTCCTGCAGTCCTCGAAGACCTAGACCAACCATTTGGTCATCCGGCTCGAAGGACCACATGGTTGGCCCAGGTGTACGTTTTGACTCTGCACCATCATAGGCGTTAACAGTCCTACTCGCACTCGTCCGGTGTTCTAAGCGCAACACTCACTTGTCGACGAAGGAGGCCATGAGGCCGAGCATCTCGAGGACGAGGTGGTCGACGAGCCGCGGGTCGACGGCTTTGGACGCGCGCGGGCGCTCCGGCGGGGAGGGGGGCGGCGCGCGCGTCGCCGCGTACGGCGCGCTGGCCTCCACTTTGCCCTTGCAACAGCACAGACCCATCACCTGCGAATCAAATTTGAAATCGGAACTTATTAAGTCATAGTCCAATTGAAAAACGTTTATTTATCACACTTTAGATTGGAAAACATCGCGTCTTAACCCGAGTGTCTAGGGTGTTTACACACCTTAGCCCTTGAAAGCGCCAATCCGCGGTGAATAAGCTCATACTCGCATTACATTACATAAGCTCCGTGTGGCGCCGGATTAAGCGTGAGCGTCACTCCATTTCCTTCCGTGGATGTCGCAGACGGCGACTAAGGAAATAAATTGCCAGGAGAAAGGCAGCAGCGTCCTCCTGAGATTCCAACGGCATACTACGATCGCCAACCCGCCTGCCGAGCGTGGCGATTATGGCAAAACCCCTCATGATTATGAAAACCATGAAGGAGGCCTATGTCCTGCAGTGGGCGTCAAATGGCTGATCATGATGATGATGACGCCTGTATCCCGAAGGGGTAGGCAGAGACCAGGGTTTGCCACTTACCACGATGCTGACAGACTTCTTTCGCTTCATCGGCATTCATTAGTCGTTGAATGCATGTGCAATGTGACGTAAGTTGCTGAAACATTTTTCTACTGAATTGAAACAAGCGAGTAGTATCAGAGCACGACTCGGAAAGACTCAATTTTAGTCATTGAGCCTCTGCCAAAAAAGATCCTTAAAGGGCACAGCACAGAATGTTTTCAGACCCTTGTGAAGCAAAGCTGTGACCTATCGACCGACGTTTAGAGGCTGCCTTAATAAATCCGAAAGTCTAAAAGTATCAAATTCCCCTCGACGTCAATAACTAATACGAACTTGATAAGCCTTGTTTTGATTTTATACAATGGCAGTTGTCCCATTTCATTATTGATCTCCTCAACAGTGTCCGTAGCATGGAATAATTAAAAAATATTACAATTTACAATTAACAGTACTCTCAATTGTGGTGTGTCAAAAAATATCATAATATCTGAATCGTAAAATAAAAATATATTTATCAATACTTTTCCATGCATTATTTATTTATTTAGTTTTCCAAAAATAAAGTAGTAATTTGGAACTTCCGACCGAAAAATGGCAGTAGTTGACAATAATGTTCATGATCCACATATCAAGAAAAAAAAAATCTTGTTAGTGTCTGTAGAGCCGCAAACAGACGTTTAACGAAAATAGCTAAATGGCCGCAAGCTCACATTTATAGATCATCAACTCAAGTATTTTTGTCAGATAGACAGAACAAAAACTTCATGTGCCCAGTGGGAAATTTCCTAATATTGACGCGCGCTCCTCCAAAAATCACAAGGTTTTTTAAATACAAAGAATGCGTGCTTCTTTCTTGAAAGGGCAATGAAAGAGTGTTTACGCAGATTGAGAGCCAACGTGGACGTGGTTTTCCATGGAGGGATGGGTTCATGTTAATGTTCTAAACACGCGGAGCATCGAATAAGCCCATTCCGAATATCTGCACATTCGTGAAGAATTAATTACATACTTTAGTCATATTGATTGAACAATACACGTTGTATTATTCAGACAAGTAATAAGTTTCAACGTTTACAAAGCGTTGCACATTATTATTTCTGAATAAATTAAATGAATCACATAAAAATGATAGAAATATCAGACCTTAAATAAAAGTATCGTTGATCATTCATTTGATTTGTGGTCTAGTTACCAGCCATTTTAGTCCACAGTGGACATAGGCCTCAAAGACGGTCCAACGTTATATAACCTTAAATTGAATCGAACCTTTTATTTATTCAATACTAGCTGTCCCGGCGAACTTCGTACCGCCCCCGAATCCGTTTACACGATTCTTGCACAACGCCATCTATTTTTAAAACACAACGTCCGCTCGCACAACGCCACCTATTTTAAACTTAAAATAAATATTATTCCACGGGAACGCATTACCGGGATATCAAGTATTCTATGTCTCAATTCAGGTGTTTGCACGCCATGTTTCATGTAATCCCGTTCAGCCGTTATTGCGCGATTGAGTAACAAACATCCAAAAATCTTCACAAACTTTCAAATTTATAATATTAAGTAGGATAGGATTTATGAATTCCAGAAGCCAATGTCTTTATTTTCTATGTAGTACAATTATAATAAAAACCAAAATCTTACCCCATGAAGACACAAAAATGCTGTACCAGTACATTATTGTGTATGAGCTAACAGGAATCAGGGTTGATATGAATTAGATCACCAGTGATATAAATGATGAAGAAAATGATGTAAAAACAATCAATGATTTTAATCAATACTATTTTACTGTGACCAAATCAGCCAAAAAGTGTCAAGAGACTCAGCAGGATTCCTTAGCCATTAAGACAAGTTGTTCCCTCAGGGCTCTTCGATAGACTGAGCCAAATGCGAACACAATGCCAACCCATGCTGATGTGGCTGATACATCATCATCATCATTCAGCCACAAGAAGTCCACTGCTGGACATAGGCCTCCTCCATGGATTTCCAAAAAGACCGGTTGGAAGCGGCCTGCATCCAGCGTCTTCCTGCCACTTGAATGACGTCATCTGTCCATCTTGTGGCTGGTCGTCCCACGCTGCGCTTGCCGATATGTGGTCTCCATTCGAGAACTTTTCGGCCCCATCGGCCATCAGTTCTGCGTGCTATGTGCCCCGCCCACTGCCACTTCAACTTACTAATCCGCTGGGCTATGTCGACGACTTTCGTTCGTCTACGGATCTCATCATTTCTGATTCGATCTCGTAGAGAAATTCCGAGCATAGCCCTTTCCATAGCTCGTTGCGATGTGGCTGATACAAAAACTAATAAAAACTACACTTGATTGCAGCTTTCTTTTATGAACCTTGCAAACTCAACAACACCACTCACATTGTATCCGCCGGTGCTGTGTGTCATTTTTCCTATTTTTGTATTTTCATACAGCTTTGTGTGTATGCCTAAATTTAATGTGTTCACACTCTAACTGTAGAAGAACATTCGGGTATCTCAGAAATGTATTTTGTACCTATATACAACTAAGCAGCCTATATACCTCCCACTGTAGGGCACAGGCCTTCTCGCTGGGAGAGAGTATGGGCTCAATCACCACGCGTGCTCACCGCGGATTGGCGGTTTTAAGCGCTGAGGTATGTGAATATTTCTCACGATGTTTTGAGACGATGTTAGCGAGTGGTATTGCTACTATACTCGTAACTTCACAAATGTACATAACTTAGAAAACAAAGTCATAGGTACATGCCCGCACTAGGAATCGAAGCTGGGTCTCTCGCTTCGGAGTCCAATCTTCTACCCACTAGACTACCACCGCTCTACTTATGTAATAGGTTGTAGCTACTGTTATTGTATTGACTTGTCTTTCCTGTGGGCTAGGCCGACTAAGCTGTCAGGATGGTACAGGTGCTGGGCAAGCCTACTCCATCTAAAAAACAATGTTCCAGGCACTGCAGCGTCCGAGTAGTCCCTTCGTCCATCTAGTGTGAGTGAAGGTGGCACTGGATGCTGTATAAATCATCTCATTATGTAGATGCAAAGGCCAAATTATACTGTTACAAGTAATGAAATCCAGTGCAAATACATTTTTGGAGGAACTTAAGTTAAACACTCATTTGTTTCACACCTAACTGCCAAAGTTACCAGCAATTTGCAAACTCGACAAAATTTCTTTCAACATCACACCTCAAGGGCAAAATTGCAACTAACAACTCTTGAGTAAACATTTCAATATCCGAAGGACCAGACAAATGATGTCCACATCAGTCGTGCTGAGCTATTACACATGATATTAATAAATTTTTGTTTCAATGTCACACATTGCGCAAGACCAATGCTTGCAGTCTAATCTGTTCGCTCATTGTATCTTGGCATTGCGGTATCCTCGCAAAAAGGGTGAGGAAGCTCATCCATATTATGAGACTCCTTCGTAACGCAGCTGATAAAAAATCCTTGAGAATTGTATATATGGCTCTATGTCAGTTTGTGTTGGGTTACTGCATTGCGTGCTGGGGCGGGGCGGCTAAAACACACATAATTCCCCTGGAAAGAGCTCAGCGATCAGTCCTAAAAACTATGCTAATAAGGGCGCGTACATATCCTACCTCTGCACTTTTAACCGAATGCAAAGTGCTATCAGTTCGCCAACTTTTCGTTTTTAGAGTGGGCTTAAACAAGCACCGTGAGATTATCAACACTCCAGAGTACAAGGGACTCCTGTCTCATAGTGTTTAGGACGCCTGTCCCAATCACAAAAACCAAATTTGCACAGAGATTTCAGAGTTTTCTAAGTCCTTACCTCTACAACAAAGCTGTTAAGCAATGTAATTTAAAGCAAGCCTCAGTAGCTGAGGCTAAGAAGCTTATACAAGAATGGTTGTCTCAACTAAACTATGACCATACTGAGGCTCTACTTAACATCTAAAATTCGACTCCATCTATTATCCATATATACAGTACAGTATTTTCAGGCTTCGCAAGGCACGTTAAGCTGTTGGTGCCGGCTGCCGTCGATAGATGGCAGTCGTTAAGCCAAGTCAGAGGCCTTAGGGCGGCTTGACAACTTCTGACAGTAGACGAGCCACTAGTCTACAAGCCTCCACCAATCCGGACTTGGCCCCCGTGGTGGAGTATGGCCTATACCTTCCTCAGGGAAGAGACCCGTGCCCCTCGGTGGGGACATAATGGGTTGATGATGATGATGATGAGTATTTTCAGTGTGTATGTGTGTGTGTGTGTGTATGTATGTATGTATATGTATATACATATGTATATGTATGTATGTGTATAATATGTATACGTATATTTGTATATGTGTGTGTGTGTATGTATGTGTATATATAATTATATATCCAACGAATTCCTTGTTTGATTTAATTCAATTTAATTTGATTTGATTCAATTCGATTTAATTTATTTGATTTAGTTTATATTAATTTAATTTTATATGATCTAACTTTCTAATGCATTTCTTGAAAAAAAAAAAATAGTAATAATAATGTACACTAACAATAAATCACGCAATATCAGCACAACACGTCTAAATGACAATACTATTTTGTGTAAAATGTCGTCGCCCACGATACAGGCTCAGCCTAGTGTGGGGACACGGCCACCACTACCTAATGTTATCTAAATATTATTGTTAATTATGTTTTAAATTGATACTAAGATTAATAATAATTAATTCACATGCATGTAACATAATTAATTTGGTAATAAATAATTTTTAACTTTTACTTTTTTTTTTTATATATTTATAATTTCCTAAAAGTGTAAGTAAGATTTCCCATGGACCTTTCAGGATTACTCCAAGTGCCCAGAAACACTTTAAATTGGGTCAATTGTGCCCAACAGTCCCTAATAGATTGCAAAAGGGAGTTGAAAGCGACTTATGTTGGGTTTGGCTTCAAATACCTTAGGAAAATAGCAAGACTGGAAGCTGTTTGCATGTATAGAACATGTAAGCTTATTACGTAATTTTGAAGTAGGTATGGTTGCAATTTTTATATCCACCCCATGCTATGTTGTTGAAGCAAAAGCCATTTGTCAGGATCATGGCAAGTGGCCAACACTGGTTTCTACCTACCTCTCTGGGACACAGGTGTGAGCATATGTATATATTGTATAGGGTATCACATAGAAGCTCTACAGGGTGTAACAAAATACATTGGATAATGGAGGTTCTACTCGGTAATACAAAGAATTTCTTTTACAGAATTGGCACCAGTCCACTTTAGTCTAGTTAGATCTGTGCTTTCCAAACTTAGCCTAATATTTGGGCCATTGTATATAGTAGGCCTGTGAGATCACTCCAGGCAGACTATCCTTCCAGAAAGCTGCTGGCTGATGTCTCCTGGCTTAGAATTGAATTGAATCATTTTGTTCACACTAGTTTTAAGTCTTTACAAAGAAATCACGAGCATAAACCATTTCGTGTCAAGACTGGCAGAATTTGTCGACATCGGCTGATTGCCATATCAACGAGAAATAGAATAGAGATCCCAGATTCCCAATAAAGGTGTGCTGTTGTGTTTCCATGCTCTCACAGTGAATGGTCACATGGGGCAGGTATTTCATTATCATCAGAGCATCCCTGGCATGGGCAATACTACTCACTAAATGTGAAGGAAAACATAGTGAGGAAACCTGAGTGTCTGAACTATTCACATACCTCAGCGCTTGAAATCGACAATCCGCAGTGGGCATGCAAGGTGATGAAGCCCATGCTCTCTCTCTGAGAGAAGGCCTGTGTCCTACAGTGGGACGTATATAGGCTGCTTATGATATGATGATTAGTTAGTCTGACAGTGTGGAAGTGTCTATTCAGCATGTAATGACCTGTCAAAAGTATGCAGTGTTTGTAGATCGCATCTCCTCTGATGAAGCAAGCTATGTGTGAGATGTTGAGAGATTGAAGTGTCTTGGCACTTTGGTTGAAACTGTCTATTTTGAATCAGTGGCATTTAGGCATCTCAATACTGACATTAATATTATACAATGTAAGTAACCCACTTAGCCTTCAAAACACAATGGTTTGCCCTTGCCTAACTTCAGTGTTAAAAATATAAATCTCATATTAACAATTGAGAAATTGAGAAACCAATGTTACCTACTAAATTATAAATTTGTAGAATAATCGGGATGATTCAACACCGGACAACTCTTACGACGCCCCTCAATGGATATTTGGTAGATTAGTCTTAGATTGTCATTCGTAAACACTTTCTTGTAGTTGTATTTGATGCGACATGCTTCGCCCACACGAGAACTTTACTTACCTACTAACCCATCATCTCGGCTTCCCGTAGGTACTGAGTTACAATTCATCAACATTGAATTGTGATTCATACAAAAATCTCCGGGACCTGTACATTTCAATTGTCCTCGTTAGTTTCTGCGGTGGTGCAGCAGTAAAATAAATATCGGGTGACACTCACCGTCCTTTACAGCTCATGTCCAGCGGCGAGGAACAACACAAAAGTTCTAAGAGAAAAACTAAAACTAGTAACGAAATTAGCGAAAAATAAATTGTGGCTTCTTTGTAAACAGTCGCTTTCGCTTGCGAATAATGAAATCACAGAATAGTGTGATCTGCATACGGAAATGTCAGTAAGGGCTGTCAAACTCCTACTGCTGTCACGCACGGATAGTGATGGGCCATGTATATGTAAATTAAATGCAAGTGTAAAATACTAGAAATGTAAGAATAATAGTAGATTGTTTATCCAGGGAGCAAACAAATTTAAGGCGAGTGTTTCTTTGAATCTAGAGCGGACTGAAAGATTCTAAGGTACCTAGAACCCTGAGTGCAGCGAGGGATTCAAAGTATACCACCACTCGAGCTTGAAATAGTGTTTCTCCCGAGGTGGACACCCTACTCTATGAGAAAATAAGTAAGTGCATCTTATGAATAAGATGATGAGATTTTGTACCACATTTTTAGCGTCCGATACAATGATCTCTGGAGTTGATAGAATACTTTCATTCGCACTGACACAATCATTTTTTATAAAAACTTAGTACCGATTTGGTACAATGAAACCAAATCCTATTTATATACCAGTGGCGCCCTCGCATCGTCCACTTAATACAGTTATTTTCACAAGCGCATAGCCACGGCCTGCCCAAAGTGATATCTGTCAGATGAATACAGATGTCGCTATATGCTTTCGTTACCTGCATAGGTAGGTACCTAACATTTTTTTAGAACCGGCAATCGATAGCACAACGACCCTTACAACTAACATTTGAATCAACTAGTTATAAAAAAAATCCAAAATGGGGAACTTGCCTCATTTGATTGGAGTTACCTACATAGTATTTATACCACAAGGAACATAGACAAGAAAATAAAACCATGGATATATTTTTGTGGTTTTACGGGTCTCAAAAAATGTGAAAAATAAAGTTACCTTGGTACTCTTAACAATATAAAGCTTATTAGATCTAGTTTTACATTTGAACTCTAAAGTGTGCTAATGATAATGTAAACTCATACAAACTTTATTTTAGCTATGTGACTAGGTACATTCATAAATTCTTCATACAGTCTATGACTGGTTTGTAAGGCGCGTTTTTATGCAGTCGGCAGCACATCAACCTTTACATTCAGTAGGTTGCCAAGTCACCTGTAATGCAAGTGAATGGGTGTAGAGGTCGATGGGCTGACGACTGTTAATGTAGCTAAAGCTATTTTTAGTCAGGTTACAATAATTATGAAAAGTAGGTACTTAAGTAATAAAAAAACGTTGTAGAGAAAAATTTTTTATTCACCATCTTTTGTCAGAGACATGACAACTTTTTTTTGGTGAAAGTTCTTAAAATCACTACCTACGAGATAATCACAGGATATTGTAAACGGTTAATAGATTGTACTTGAAAAAAAACAACATGTATGTAGGCAGTTATAGTAGGTTATTGTACTGTATTTACCTAGTTTCAGGGGCTGGCGCTCCACAGACTGCCAGGGTCTGCAGTCCTGGCTCGTAATCAAACTTCCTTGATTCCAACTGTAAAGAGCACAGGTATCAGTCACAGCTTATGGCCAGCTTTAGGTCTTCATGATACGAAATCTTGAAGACCTAAAGACCTATGTAATGACAACATTTTCTATAGGTTGTCTTCTCAGGGTTTTACCCTTGGCTTCTCTGTACCTATATGTGAGGGACACACCCGTATTTTCCTATGTTTGACTATGGAAATAGTGGCGGTTCCTATTTGGAATAAAATACTTAAAGACATACTTACATTTATATTTATACTTGTCACATTGTCAATTAGTTAGCATTATTACAGTAAATAATCCGCAGAAGATAACAAGATTGTTAGATAGGTACTCGAGTTAATTTACTTTACAAAATTACTACCAAGTCCTTCCCGCCAAGAAAACGACAAGCCTCTCTTTCTTTCTTTACAGTGACGTCATCACATGAAGGTTTCATACCTTCATGTTTATCTAGATGGCCAAGCAAATTTCAGTAGGTACTCTTAAATTATGTAGTCAAATTGAATGCTCTTAAGTTGTTATGAATACAATAAAGTTCAACCACTATAATGAGTTACCTAGATATTTAAGTCCTAAAGCGTCGCTGACATATATTTAGTCGCTAGCAGTTTCCGCGACTGCAGTCGCGTGGTAAACGGCATATTGTATAGCTTATGCCCACCCTGAAGGTCCATTCTGAATACTGGTGAAAGATTTTTTGAAATTCGGTTAACTCTTTCGGGAATTAAAAAAAATACATACACGCAATCAAACAATACGTACAAACTTACAAACATATAAACTTAAAAACTTTTTCTCTTTATAATATTATAAAGTGTAGATGTATGTAGATAGCATAGATATATTAATTTCATTTAATTTAGTTTGAGTTGCCAATCTAATAACTTTATCTTTCACCCTATCTTCTATCTTCATTTCACAGAGGCGACTCTTTCATAAATTATCTGAAATTAGTAAATGTATTAACATGGTGAAATTCCAGGTCCTAGTACCATGCATCGATGTATCATAGACGGTAGTACCCATTTGTTGTAATGTTTTCGATTTAGGTATGGCGGGAAGACACACATCAGAAAACTTTTTGAATAAAATCCATTTACGCTGTCCAGCTTAAATGGATTTTATTCAAAAAGTTTTCCGATGTGAGTCTTCCCGACATAGCGTCGACTGATTCATAGTTTGGATAAAGTATATGTATTCTGCGACTCTCTTCTTACCTGTGTCTCAATTACAAGATACCCATTATTTCAGCTTATCCTGTACTTATTAGATAAAGAATTTAGGTTGTTATATTCTGACATTCAAAAACTAGTTTGTCTTGCCAAATAAATAAATTAAAATTGTTATGCTGTTGCTAAGGATAAATTGTCTCTCCATGAGGAACTCCAGGCTGGTCTTTCAATGGCTCCATGAGACCGTTAGTTTTTACTGCTACTCAACTCCGCTGTACAGTATAGCTCTGTTATAAACTGCGCTCTAAGGAATGAGGTACCCGGGATTCTACCATATTAAACCAAAGATTTTTGAGAAACCTGTCAGGCAAGACTTTGTAACGCAGTTTTCAGTAGCCTTTGGTTTTGTCAAGACTCATATCATATCTAAGGATACCTTTTCTCGGTTTTTTGAGATGTAAACCGCATGGGGTTGCATGTTTTTCAACTACTTGGCCAGTAATTGTAAATTTCTTCGAAATATGGGATTACGCATTGTACCTATGGCTGTGGCCAAATAAGCTGACGATAATTTTTTTTAATACAGTTGCTCAAAAAGTGGCCTATTGCAGGGACGTATACGCTTTTTCTTTACCTTTTCCGAACTAGTGCGTTCTCTTTCCCAACTGTAAAAATCATCATCATCATCATAAGCCTATGCTTGTCCACTGCTGGACATAGGCCTCTCGTATGTCAAAATAATGTCTATTAAATAGAAAAAACCAACCACGAAGTTTTTACAAAAAAAAATTTATACAAGTTTTTATGATTCATGCAAATATTTCTAAAAAGAAGCTACTAATTTCTTTCAATATCAGATTTAATGATTTGATTCAATGAGTTAGGTTAGGTTTTATTTAATGTCATCTCATTAAATATCATTTTCATTTCATATCAATAAAAAAAATCTACTGAAGACTTGGCAGTATGGGCATAGTTCCCTTTGCCTACCCAGAATGGGTGAAGATAAAAAAAATCTCTGCTTGTATTCTTTTACGGTTGGCGCCATTTAAAAAAAAAATCTTTATTAAATTGCTTTCGCAACTGTATTAAAAATAGTCGTTCAGTACACGTGCGGAACCGTCATTGCAACTTGTTCCGGCTGTCAACCCTCACCTTCGGCTGCGCCTCGGCTCGGGACAGACATTTGTCGGAACCATGGATGTAATTATTACATCCGTGGTCGGAACTCTTTGCAATGACAGGGAATATACTATTAGAGACCCTATCTTTAATTGACAGTGTTATAAACAATGAGCTTTTGGTTTTACATACCTGTAATGCTCATTTGCATGGAAGAAAGTTGGTACGTTCCCCACAATATGATGTGGCCAATGTGTTGAAATATTATAGAATTAGACATTTGTCGGAACTCTTTGCAATGACAGGCTTTCCGCACTCGTAATGAAATATACTAATAGGGGTTAAAGTATGAAATTGCCGTTTTATTGCAATAGGTTCTTTGAATTGACATAGAATCTTCATGGTTTGAGGTTTTCGAATGAAACTTTTTTCAAATGGTTTCTATGATGTTCTTTTTTTAAAAAATGTGAAACATTTGAATATCGACTTTCAATTGTTTTTGTTGTTCAATTTAGACAAGAAAGATGGATACTGCGAAAATTCGAAAGATTTTTGAATACGAGTTCCGACGCGGAACTAACGCGGCAGAAACAGCCCGCAATATCAATGCTGCGTTTGGAGAGGGGTCTACTAATGAACGCACTGTGCGATTTTGGTTTAAACGCTTTCGTGATGGAAATTTCGACTTAAAGAACGAGCCACGAGGAAGACCGCCCACACAGGTGAATAACGATGAATTAAGAGAGATAGTGGAAGCCGACCCTAGTCAAACTACCCAGGAATTAGCGGCATGGTTTAACGTTACCTTACCCATAATATTGACTCACTTGCGTCAAATCAATAAAATAAAAAAATACGAAAAATGGGTGCCTCATAATCACTCGAATTTTCGCAGTATCCATCTTTCTTGTCTAAATTGAATAACAAAAACAATTGAAAGTCGATATTCAAATGTTTCACATTTTTTAAAAAAAGAACATCATAGAAACCATTTCAAAAAAGTTTCATTCGAAAACCTCAAACCATGAAGATTCTATGTCAATTCAAAGAACCTATTGCAATAAAACGGCAATTTCATACTTTAACCCCTAATATTATACCGACTTGATGATAGATAAGTTGGTTCTCTCAGGTGTTCATGTCCAAGTGATTGTAAACACCAACGTCACTTTTGTTGAGCGCATACACTGGCACAAATATAAGATTTACGAAACTTTTGACCTTTTCATAGTCGAGTCGTTGAAAGCATCGGACGCATATTGCTTGAATTTTTTTCACGTTTCTACAATCAAAAAGTTCCTTGGCCCTTGAAAGTTCCTTGGAGACTACGGAACCCTAAAAATACTCTGCCATGAAGGTTAGTGCCTTGTACGCTCAAAAAAATAGTAGGTACCTAACTACCGATTTTACCTTTTTTGTTCTTTGGATTTTACCTTTTACCTAAGTAAAGTAAGTGATCCATTGATTATAGAAGAGTTTGTATCCAGGTGTTCGTTATTTCAATATAACGCGTAAGTAGTATACCTACATGATCAAAATTGTCGGTAAATTAATCAAGTTTTTATTTTTTAATAGATAAGATAAGTTGTTCTTTCGATTTCTAAATTTTTTATCTCGTTTAAAGTGTACATAGAATATCATTAATTTACGGCTAAAAAGGAAAATGAAAGCTATCTACACAGCTAATACATAACATAATATACATAAGCAGCCTATATACGTCCCACTGTAGGGCACAGGCATTCTCTCAGGGAGAGAGTACGGACTTAATCAGCACGCGTGCGCACCGCGGATTGGCGATTTTAATCGTTGTGTTATGTGAATAGCTCAGACACTCAGGTTTCCTCACGATGTTTTACTTCACAGTTAGCGAGTGGTATTGCTACTTCAACTTCACAAATGTACATAACTTAGAAAACAAAGTCGTAGGTGCCCGCACTGGGAATATTACCTGGGTCTCTCGCTTTCGAGTCCAATGTCCTACCCATTAGGCTACCACCGCTGTTTATAGCTACATAACTAATAATTTTACCGAAATAATGTGCGCTCAAATATCTAAATATGTAAGTTCTTATTCATATCATTCTTACTATTTTTCAATGGAATGGAATGGAATGTTCTTGTTTTTATACTTATCTCAGTTAGATAAATGCGTAACTACAATAAAATGTTATAGGTAGGTAACTAGGTACTTACAAAATAAAAATTGTAAAACGCACTCTTTTTTGCCAAGCTGTATATTGAAAAACAATAACAACCAATGTCCCAGGCACTGCAGTGGTCCCTTCACCCATCTAGTGTGAGTGAAGGTGCCACTGGACGCTGCTTAAATCATCTCATTGTGTAAGTAGATGCAAAGGCCAAAGTTTTTTTTTATAATGAAAACTTCATGTCATGGTTCATCTTCCGTCTTTTTCACGCAAGAAAATTGAATTGTGTCTCAGCCAACCTGGAGCCAAATGGGTCAAGTGGATATTGTATCGTTTTTCGGAAAATTAATTTTCCGTTTCGAACAATTCTCTGTCAATAATCATTAGTCGGACTATAGACGTTCTCGTTAAGTCGTCACAGCTTTGAGTCTTTGACTGAGAGGGTGGGATCTTTTGGCGAAAATATTTTACTGAATGCAGACACGAAATTACGCCAACGCCAAGGTCGACGTTCCTGCGAAACATTTCAAAAGTGAGTACCTCTCCACTGACTGTACAGTCGGCAGACAAAAACGCATAGATAGCGGCAGTGGGATTAGACCGCGATTGTTTAGAGGTGATGAGGGTTGTGACGCGGCTCGGATATAAGAAGCTGACGGCGACGGCGCCGCCGATCGATAGCGGGCGCGAGGCGTGCGGCGTGTGCCAGCGGGTGCCGCAAGCCGCCGGCGGCCCGTCGCGGTCGCTCCGCCACTCTCGCGGCCGACCCCGTCGAGGCCCCACGTGACGCGATGCGCGGCGAACGCGCCGCGCGCGATTCGCGCCACAACAAGAATCACGACAACTTAAAGTCTTCACTCAAAAAGGCCTCCCACAAGTCCAAAAAACACCGCGTCGTGTTCGACGAGAGCGCCAACGAGTTCTTCGAGGCGGACTACATAATAGTGGTGCGCGATGAGTGCGGATACTCGGACGAGGGCGAGGGCGACGAGTGCGGCGGCTGCGGCGCCTGCGAGCGCTACGCGGAGACCGAGCCGGGCGCGCTCAGCCCGCCCGAGGGCTACAAGGACATGGGCCTGTTCAACCGCGACGGCACACTGCGCGAGCAGGCCTGGTGGGAGGCGGGCGACGTGCTGCTGGTGGGCGAGCGCTCCGGCACCGTATTCACGCCGCAGCACCTGCAGCTGTTGCGGCGGTTGCAGCGCGAGCGTATGCTGCGCTCCACCATCTGCGCGGACTGTGACGCTCATGCCGCGCTGCACCAGCCGCTCGGTAAGTTCCCCGCTCGCTGCTTCGCGCTAATCCTCGCCGCCGCGCACGGTGCACGCCCGAAGCCCTACTATTTAATACGTGTCGCCGATAATAAATTGTGACTCGTCGCGACGACCTTAAGCCCTCTGCCTATGCGATTTCTTTTCTGCTCGGCGAATTAATGTGCGCGCGCCCGGTCTGAGCCGAGCGTGATGCTGGAGCGATAACCTTGAGGGCGGAGGAACGCTCTGCCGCCCTTCACTCGCCCGCTCCTACCCAACCGTGTAGCAGGCGACATCGGGAGGTACTCCTTGCTGGCCAATACTCGCCCTTATGCTCAGCGCTGTAAGCGTCACGGAATAGCCAGCGTCTAAAAGTCACTCGTTCGCTTATCTGCGCACCACCTCAATGCCAATTCGTCTGGGAGACTAAACAATGCATTTAAATAATTGACCGACCGACTATTTAACTCGAACTAAACGATGGGTGTGTTTTTTATTATACTCACACGGGCTTACAGAATTAGGTCATACATACCTCCAACATTAAACACAGCGAAGACCCAACAATGATTCAATTCAAACAAATTTCGAGCGTGCCCCTGCACGCTGAGAGATCGAAATTTGGATCGAGTCCTACCCTTACTCAATATCTAGCCAGCAATGAGCTTTGCTTGCGAGCGCCTCTCAGGTTTTTGTGATTTTACGGGGAACAAAGGGGAACACACAATTCGAGCTCAGCAGCTAAATTAACGTTGTAGTTAAAACTTCTTGCTAATCTCTGTTCCTACTTTGTATAAATATCGGCCATATAAGTAGAGTACGGCGAACCAAAGAAGAGAACATTCTTAGATATTCTAAAACTTATCGTAAATGCGCAATGGAGACAGAGGGGATTGAAGCTCAGACCCTTGATTCTGCATAATTATTGATTGATATGCATTGTAGTACAATGACAACGGCATGAATGCGTTTATTTCACTTCATTACCGTTTTAAGTCTGCCCACGTATTGTGAGCGGTGGTAGCCTAGTGGGTAAAACATTGTACTCGGAAGCGAAGTGCTCCCAGTGCGGGCATGTACCTTTTCTAAGTTATGTACGTTTGTGAAGTTATGATAGCAATCCCACTCGCTAACGGTGAAGGAAAACATCGTGAGGAAACCTGAGTATCTGAGTTATTCACATACCTCAGCGCTTGAAATCGCCAATCCGCGGTGGACACGAGTGGTGATTAAGCCCATACTATCTCCCTGAGAGACACTTATAATTGTGTAGAGTTTGGAATCCATCCGACATACGGAGATAGAGGTATTCCATATATTAGGGGTTAAAGTATGAAATTGCCGTTTTATTGCAATAGGTTCTTTGAATTGACATAGAATCATCATGGTTTGAGGTTTTCGAATGAAACTTTTTTCAAATGGTTTCTATGATGTTCTTTTTTTTAAAAAATGTGAAACATTTGAATATCGACTTTCAACTGTTTTTGTTATTCAATTTAGACAAGAAAGATGGATACTGCGAAAATTCAGTCAAATCATGAGGCACCCATTTTTCGTATTTTTTTATTTTATTGATTTGACGCAAGTGAGTCAATATTGTGGGTAAGGTAACGTTAAACCATGCCGCTAACTCCTGGGTAGTTTGACTAGGGTCGGCTTCCACTATCTCTCTTAATTCATCGTTATTGACCTGTGTGGGCGGTCTTCCTCGTGGCTCGTTCTTTAAGTCGAAATTTCCATCACGAAAGCGTTTAAACCAAAATCGCACGGTGCGTTCATTAGTAGACCCCTCTCCAAACGCAGCATTGATATTGCGGGCTGTTTCTGCCGCGTTAGTTCCGCGTCGGAACTCGTATTCAAAAATCACTCGAATTTTCGCAGTATCCATCTTTCTTGTCTAAATTGAATAACAAAAACAATTGAAAGTCGATATTCAAATGTTTCACATTTTTTAAAAAAAGAACATCATAGAAACCATTTGAAAAAAGTTTCATTCGAAAACCTCAAACCATGAAGATTCTATGTCAATTCAAAGAACCTATTGCAATAAAACGGCAATTTCATACTTTAACCCCTATTATTTGCGCAGTTATTGTGGTGGCTGCAGTACAAACTACATTCTTGAAGCGACCCAAGATGTCAACTTTTACTCTAGGCTGACGGATATACGCAGCTTCAGCGAAAGTTACATCCATCTGGCACTCGTACGTCCACATAAGTGGACCACAGAAAAGAGTAAGTAAAGTAGAGGATACAAATCAAACCATGGAAATCCCACGCGACCAATCTTAATTAATGGCATAACGTTCCACTGCAGGATACAGACGCACGAGGTTGATTGATTTTTTACGGAAGGATAGATAGAAATATTCCCGGGCACGGTTAATTTACACCAATAGTCCATAGCTAATCATAAAAGTCGTGTACTATGTAGTATTCAGTCGCGTGTGTCTGAGGTGTTCATTCGTCTTGCAGAAGGAAGCGATCAGATTCATTTTTAAGCTAGGGCGTAGAGATTTCTTTAATAGACAGTTGCTAGTCAGTATCTCTATGATAATATTATGTACGTCAGGAAAAATATCAGTAATTTTAAAACTGTAGGTAGCCTACACAAAGTAAATACCTACTAGAAATAAACATAAACTTTTTTTAAGGGGTATTGTATAAGTTTCTACAATAAGATCCCTGAAGATATAACAAGCTTCCCAGAAACGCGGTTCAAAAAATGTGTAAAGCACACTTTGTGCCAAAAGGGCTGCGATAACATTAAAGATTATTTAGATGACAAAGATGTTTGGAATTAAAGCACGAGTTCTAGGTTTTAGAATAATTATGTAAACTCTGTTAATTAAGGACTTTAAAGACTAACTTTGGAGTTTTTTGTCCATTTTTTCTACAAAATGATATTTTTGAATTTGAACTCCTCAGCGCTTGAAATCGTGCCCTAAAATTAGTTTCATCATCATCATCAGCCATTTGACGCCCACTGCAGGACATAGGCCTCCTTCGTGGTTTTCATAACCATGAGGGGTTTTGCCTTAATCGCCACGCTTGGCAGGCGGGTTGGCGATCGCAGTATGCGGTCGGAATCTCAGGAAGACGCTGCTGCCCGTCTCCTGGTAATTGATTTCCTTAGTCGCCTTCTACGACATCCACAATTAGTTTAAATAGTCTTATAAGGGCCAGTTTTTGAATTGAGAATTTAGCTAAGTAAATAGACAACTGTATGTAGTGCTGTCATAAAGAATTTCTCAGAGAAGAGCGTGACAGAACGTTACTTAAGTATTAAATTAGTGAAATTCTCAATTTAGAAACCGGGCCTAGTAAAGCGGAAGACAAAACCACACATTATTTAAACTGCCTCAGAGGAGTGTTTTGGAAGAATCGTGTTTTTATTAACACCGTAAGACTGAACATACTGTTCCGATAACATATTGTTACCTGAACAGTATGTTCAGTCTTAACATACTATTAGGAAAATTAAGATGCAAAGAGTAATTTTCCTCGTGTGGTGTACTGCCACTACTTGATAAACTTAGGCTGATCCAGTACTGCGTTTCGTGGAACTGCAGTTCGTGGTTTTTTTGTGGCTGCTCGTTGTGCGTTACGTGGCCGAGGTTTCCTACTCGTTAGTCTGTGGGTTAGTCGACTTGGCGATGTGCATCGAGTTGTCACTGAAGGCCGTGAATTGTAGTTCTATGAAATGAGGCCCAGTTTGTCACAAAACATTGCTCTTCGTAAACTGCAATCAGTTGTGTGCACAGTGAGATACTCTAAGGGATGTGTTCATTCAGCTTAATCACTTGTGTACTTTACTTTACTATAAGGTTATTTTAAGAGTTAGGTACTCATCCTGTTGTAATTCCAACAAATAAAATAAAGTAAGACTTAGTTGCGGCAAGGAGTTGCCGCACAACGCACAGTTGAGGAGGACAACGCGTCAACGAGTCAAGGGCGTGACGATTGAGTCATCGCCATATACCTGGTCCCTGGTTGTACCCGAAACAACAGAAATTCCTTTTATAGTACATATGGTGCTACATTACCGCACTAGTGCGATAATGAGCACTTTACGTGCCTATGTTGAAACTTCAAAGGGCCATATGTACTATAAAACGTTGTACGATACACGTGCGAATAGGTAATTCGTAACTCGTGTCGATATAAAACACTCCCTTCGGTCGTGTTTTCATTTATCGCCACTCGTTGCGAATTTCCTACTTTTCGCACTAGTATCGTAATGTACTATTACCTAACCACAGACCTAACTAATATGAGCATCATAATATATGAGAATCTAACTAAATCTTATAAATTACCGGATAAGCATTATTTGGGTGTGTATGAACGACACATTGAATGATAAACCTCTTAAAAACAATCAACTTTATGTTCTTTTTGTTGCACTAACCCGTGCTGAGGACAATTTTAAAAATCTACTTAAAGGCTAAAAATTCCACCCATGCCGGGACTTGAACCCGTGACCTCTGGCTAACCGTGCCAGCGCGTATATATTCAACTTGTAATTAATAATAATAAACTGCCGCGAAAAGGAAATATCATATTAAATAGATCCAAATATAAACACAAATAAAGGAGGAGTACCCAAGCCTAGCCAGATTAGGTTAATGACAATTATGCGGACATATATATATACATATTGTATATAACACAAAAGACAGATAAGATATGCGGACATATATATATACATATTGTATATAACACAAAAGACATTATTATTACTACTTAGTAAATAAACAACACAATAAAATAACAGAATTATAAATTAAGAAGACGAAGCAAAAGCATAAAATCTTAATAATAAACAAGGTCTCCGACCACCCTTGTTGGAGGAACCGTAGTAAAAAAAAAAAAAAAAAACCAGCGCTTTCCCAACTGAGCTAATGGGAAAGTGCAGGCATCAGTGAAATTTCAAGCTTCTTTACAAACTTCTCTGTATTACGTACAGGCAGCGACATCTGGCCGAAGCAATTTACATTTTTGTGTATGTTTGGTAGGTCTGAGAATAGGTCGGAGGCTAATTAATATGGCAAAACAACGTTGGCAGTGTCAGCTAGTTTCGCTATAACAATGCAGCCCATATGCGACCCACTGTAGGCACAGACCTTCTCACAGAGATAGTCAGAGTATGGCCTTTATCACCAAGCATGCCCACCATGCAGCCTCTTTAATGAAGCACATCAGAAATGAGACAATCCGCCAAAGAACTCAGGTGACTGACATAACCTGTAAGATTAGCAAGCTGAAGTGGCAGTGGGCTGGTCACATATGCCGAAGAACCGATGGTCGACGGCGTGCAAAGGTTCTCGAGTGGAGCCGACGAACTGGCAAACGCAGCGTAGGACGTCCACCAGCTCGCTGGACCGGCGATCTGAGGCAGAGTGCTGGCTGTGGCTGGATGAGCATGGCCGAGGGCAGAAGGAAGTGGCGTGCCTTGGAAGAGACCTATGTCCAGCAGTGGATGAACAGTGCAGTTTATTAATACGCAAATTAAGGGAAAATATAATATTTTATTATAGTCTTTTTTATCAATCGCCTAGCCTAGCTGGGTATCGACTGACATCTAAAACAAAACGTAACGATTCCCTTCAAAACATTCAAAATATGACTAGAAGGCTCTGCCAGCCAGTTTCTATAAAGAGGAATCGTTACAGTACAGGCTGATTGATTTAAATATCCTTTACTCTTAGTGCGCCACAACCGTGTTATAAACTATTCTCATATCCTTACTCTTTTGTAGCGGTGGTAGCCTTGTGGGTAGAACATTGGACTCGGACGCGGGAGACCCAAGTTTGATTCCCAGTGCGGGCATGTACCTATGACTTTGTTTTCCAAGTTATGTACATTTGTGATCACATCATAAGTTATAGTAGCAATACCACTCGCTAACGGTGAAGGAAAACATCGTGAGGAAACCTGAGTGTCTGAGCTATTCACATAGCTCAGCGCTTGAAATCGCCAATCCGCGGTGGGCATGCGTGGTGATTAAGCCCATACTCTTTCTCTGAGAGAAGGCCTGTGCCCTACAGTGGGACGTATATAGGCTGCTTATGATATCCGTACTCTTCGCTTCTCTCAAAACCATCTCCTAAAAATCCCATCACACCACTTTCTACAGCCGCTCCTTCACCGTGCAAGCAGTCTGTCAATGGAAAGCTCTCCCGGTGGAGGTGCGGAAAGCCAAATCCCTGCCCATTTTTAAGACTATGGTGAAGGAGTACTATCTCGCTGGCGTACTGTGATACTGTTGCTATAATTTGTTATGCTGCTCTGTTGTTATAGGTGTTTTATTTGTGTCCTGTCCATGTGTCCATATGTTTAGCTCATAAATTGATAATATGTATATTCATATTATTTTTTTACTTATGTATACTAATAATAAATCTGTAAGGGTCGGTCATGGAGTAAGTTAGTTTGTTTTCAGAGATATTGTGTTTATAGGCTCAATATATGATACTGAAACTAATTTCACAATTTTTAGAATTTTTTTCTGTATGTGTGTATGTATGTATGTTCCTCCATAACTCTTAAACCAATTATCCGAATTTTATGAAATTTGGTATAAAAACATATAGACATCTGGGACACAGGATAGGCTATTTAAATTCTAGCTCCAGTTATGATAAGACGTGGCCCCCATACAAATGCTGCTTCGTAAAAATCGAAATGTACGCGAACGGAGTCGCGGGCACAGCTAGTGTATATTATATGTATGTATCTGTTGATATTTTACATATCGAATTTCTTAGTTATGTTGTAATATTACTTAGTTAGGCATGTATATAATGAAACTGTTATTTTTCATTGTTTGTCTGGAAAATATCACTTTTAGTGAAAAGGCTTTTTTAGTCTGTACTGTTAGGTTAAGCCATCTGTGCAATTTCCTTTTTTGTGTACCATAAAGTATTCTCTATCTATCTTTAAGAAAACTAAAATCATGAATTACAAACCACTACACACCAAAAATGCCACAAACTAAACAGCGCGTTGCGAAAAGGTCTCACGTATACCTATGTATATTCCGTGTGGCGCCGGATTAAGAATAGCGTCACTCCATTTCCTTCCGTGGATGTCGTAGAAGGCGACTAAGGAAATCAATTACCAGGAGACGGGCAGCAGCGTCTTCCTGAGATTCCAACCGCATACTGCGATCGCCAACCCGCCTGCCAAGCGTGGCGATTATGGCAAAACCCCTCATGGTTATGAAAACCACGAAGGAGGCCTATGTCCTGCAGTGGGCGTCAAATGGCTGATGATGATGATGATGATACCTATGTAAATAATAACGGTCTTATTAATAAAAAGATGATTCTAATAAAACACTCTTAAGACTCTTTCTGCTGGTTCGTGGCAGAAGTTCCTGCAACATTGGAACTTAAACTTGCTGTTCCGGCGAACGGCGGCGGCGGGTTCGTTGCGTCAGAATAAATAAATGTTTCGTTCTCTAGATATCATAGAAAAATCTCTTCTATACAATATACATGAAATAATGTAATAAATGAAAATTTTCCAATGTTTTAATACTCGTAGCTATTCTGCTGTACGTGGCTAATCGAATAAATCGTATATCATAGAAATCGGTCCAGCCGTTGGTAGATAAATGGTGTATGTAACTAATCCGACTTTGTTTTATATACTTATTAACAGTCTTATTTAAAAAAAAACCGGCCAAGTGCGTGTCGGGCCGCGCGCAATGTTGGGTGCCGTAGAAAGAGGGTTTTTTTTTTTGCTTTACAGAACTAACAACTTAATCGAAGTAATTTTCAATGGATTTTATAAGGAATTTTACTTTTATAAGTTGGTTGCCTATTACTCGTTAACTAGTAAAGCCATTATATATGCTAAGTAACCCTGAATTTTTTCACGTTTCTACAATCAACCTTTTAGCCAGGAGAGGGGGGGGGGGGGCCCTAGATCGAAAAATAGTCTTCCTACACCCACAATATTTTTCAACGAACAATCCAACGATACCCTACATGATGGAGTAGACGAGAAAAAAAAAATCATCCCCACTTTGCATGTTAGGGGAAGCACAGTAAAAAAGAATAATTTCCAACATTTTATTATTTATATTTGTCGGCGTGATTAATATGTCTACACGCACCAAATTACAGCTTTCTAATACCATCGGTCTTTGCGCTAGGCCGCGTACGGACAGACAGACAGACAGACGGACATGGCGAACGCGGAACCCTAAAAAAACAAGATTCCTCTAAAACCTACTGCGACCTAGGAATTAACCAGCCGGCCTTAGCCCGGTTGTTTTATCGCATCGCAAAATACCTAACTAATGAACTAAATGAGCGAAATGAAGTTAACCTTGTGCCAGAAAAGTATACCCGTGGCTTCTATTGTTTGAGTCCCGTTTAATAGTTTGAATTACCAACTGTCTAGTAGAACAGGCGGTATTAAGCCGCATTCAAACCGGGGCCGTTCCACTTACGTCAAAAGCCAATCCAATCACTCGAATCCAATACGGCCCGTGGAGTACCTAGGTATCATCGGAAAATACAGGGACAACCTGGAGAAACTGATGGTTATTATTGAGTAACCATCAGTTTCTCGTTTCATCGACTGCCTCGTTGTTCTAGCGGTATCACGTCTGAATACCATGTCGGATGTTGTGGGTTCGATTCCCACTGGGGGCGCCGTACATTTGTGTAAATAGCCTCAGGCTGGGTGTATTTCCATATTCGTGATGTCCTTGCCTGGTTACTATAGCGCAGGTTATCCTAGTGTGGGACTAGGATAAGTGAATGTGTTGTGTGGAAGTTATCATAATAATAGGGGTTAAAGTATGAAATTGCCGTTTTATTGCAATAAGTTCTTTGAATTGACATAGAATCTTCATGGTTTGAGGTTTTCGAATGAAATTTTTTTCAAATGCTGTCTATGATGTTCTTTTTTTAAAAAATGTGAAACATTTGAATATCGACTTTCAATTGTTTTTGTTATTCAATTTAGACAAGAAAGATGGATACTGCGAAAATTCGAGTGATTTTTGAATACGAGTTCCGACGCGGAACTAACGCGGCAGAAACAGCCCGCAATATCAATGCTGCGTTTAGAGAGGGGTCTACTAATGAACGCACCGTGCGATTTTGGTTTAAACGCTTTCGTGATGGAAATTTCGACTTAAAGAACGAGTCACGAGGAAGACCGCCCACACAGGTGAATAACGATGAATTAAGAGAGATAGTGGAAGCCGACCCTAGTCAAACTACCCAGGAATTAGCGGCATGGTTTAACGTTACCTTACCCACAATATTGACTCACTTGCGTCAAATCAATAAAATAAAAAAATACGAAAAATGGGTGCCTCATAATCACTCGAATTTTCGCAGTATCCATCTTTCTTGTCTAAATTGAATAACAAAAACAATTGAAAGTCGATATTCAAATGTTTCACATTTTTTAAAAAAAGAACATCATAGAAACCATTTGAAAAAAGTTTAATTCGAAAACCTCAAACCATGAAGATTCTATGTCAATTCAAAGAACCTATTGCAATAAAACGGCAATTTCATACTTTAACCCCTAATATAAGCATCGTTGTGATTATTGGTAAATATAGTATTATCTGAGGTTAACACGAGCACTACACATAATAAAACTGAATTCTAACGGATATTTACTCGTTTACTTTTCCATTTTACAATTTTCCGACGTTTCGGTACTTTTGCAAGTTTGCAAAAGTACATACTCCACTTTGTATTCACCCCATTTTACAGTCCTATTTTAAGACCAGACCAATGCCACGTTGTATTTTTGATAATAGGCAAGGTACTCTTGGTACTGTTTATACTGGGTACTGATTCGATCCAATTGTTCCATCTACACGCAGTGTGAGCACTCTGAAATCGGTGGGCGGGGTCTAATACATTTCCCATCCCTTAACCATGGTACTAAATGCCGCTGTGGCGTCGTGGTAGGGATAAAAAAGATGGCACGCTCGGTGCCCATACATTTGAGCACACTTGCGACGTCTATCTTGGTCTGTGGTCCTGCCACTTTTGTTCTATCTAAACTTGTAAAAAATACGAGAACACATTGAAGCCCAATGACAGAACGCCGGCCCATCCGCCAGGCCCAGCCCAGCCCAGCCAGCTCCGCGGCCCCGGCTCGTCACTATGTGGACAGACCTCTACACGAGAAAACTGTTTCAGAAACATAAAGGGCGTCACACACGGCGCGGATACTATTGACCACCCTAATCCCACAGAAATAAGAAAACCGATTCTAGGTGAAGAAGACAACCCACTAGCTAGCTCAGTTTACATTTGTCCAATGCTGGTCATAGCGAGGCCTCTTTTCGGCACACCGCCCTTTGTCGGGCTCTGTGCCCGAAGAGTGCCAGCGGGACTCTTTTATGCCTTCGCTGTCTATAAATATTAAACATTTAATAAAAAACCAGAGCTAGAGACGAGCCTTTATGTCCACATAATTTGCGCACCCGAAAGTAAAACTACGTAGGTACGGTAAAACACTTAGTTGATACTTAGTTAAATCGCGACACGAAAGTCTGTACCCACTCCCCAAACGACAGCCTACAAAGTACACTGTAAACTGTTAAAATGTTATCTCTATTCTTATAAATATTCAGCGCGCATCGCTTCACGTTGGAGTTGAAGACATTTTTTTCATCAACCTCCTTGCGGCGAAACATGATGAAATGACAGAGAAAGAAAAGAAGACCTTCCGTTGCCTAGCGTGGTTTACTTTGGTTCACTGGTTCGAATGTCATCTTGCTGGCGACAGCTTCCGGTATTGTTTGGTTGGGGCGCGCGCGATGGATTAGGTCCTATCCACACGAGCGATGTGACGAACGTCGATGTCGCCTTGTCACAGAAGCCGTATCTATCGTGGCCAAATCGTACAAACCGAGCATATTTTGAAGTGCTCGAGCATATATCATGCTCACTTTTCAGGAAATGCATACCGATGCATGCTCGTACATTGCGTGTTGTGGCCAGGTCAAATCAATGAACAAACGTCGACTTAGCCAACTAACCGTGCGAGCACTTCATGATCTGCACTCCACTTTATTGCGTTAATCATTAGAGCGGTTTCGCACTACATCCGATCCGAATCCGTGAAAGTACGCATCTAGAAATCTCGGACCGAATTCGGATATTGCTTACGCACTAGTAAGATCCGATGGCTGCAGTACCGAACGCCGACCGAACGCAGAAGTCCGATCGCTGATCTAAATCCAAGCAGTTCAGGGGCCACGGGGCCACGCATACGGCTACACGCAGCAGATTCGCCCGTTCACATCGTGGATCATGAGTCCTTTCATTCGGCGTCAACTTCTGGCATTGATATTGTACCCCTGCCCCCCGGCCCTGCCACATACCCCGCCGCCCCGCTGCCTCTCTGCTCGTATGCAGCTCGGATTCGGTTCGGACGCAGTGCGCGAGCGTTCATACAATAAATAAAAAATAAAAACCGACTTCGAAACACTACAGCACTAAAAAGTTAGAAATAATTTAAATAATTAGAAGTATTTATACATGTAGGTATTGTAGAAATATAATTTGGAGCCGGTGCCCAAAATATATGTGCTGGTCTTGAAACTGGGCACCGACTACAAATTATATTTCTACAATACCTACATGTATAAATACTTCCAATTATTTAAATTATTTGTAACTTTTTAGTGCTGTAGTGTTTCGAAGTTGTTTTTTATTTTTTATTTAAATTTTTTTATTTTTCAATTTTTAGTGGGGGAGCGGTGAAAAATAAATAAGTACCTTTTAACCATAATTTACCCTACTTAATTCGTTGCTGTAAAATTTGATGTTCTTTTCCATATCCGAAAGTCTTCACCAGAACATCACCAAATTAACTTGGGACTACTTTTACGCTATTTTATGAAACATACGGATATTACTAAAGGATGGGCCCCATTAGGGCTTATTTACTGCTGTCCATTGAAGAGTTTCGTTCAGATGGATCTCTGAAAGTCTCCATCAGATCTTCACCAAATTAAAATGGTACCAATGGGACGTTATACCTGTTCGAACAAAAAAGAATTGTCGAAATCGGTTAAGATTTGACGGAGTTATGGAGGAACAAAGCCAAAAAAATATATATACGCGTCGAATTGATAACCTCCTCCTTCCTTGAAGTCGGTTAAATATTATTTTTTGTACTTCAGTCCGTTAATAATCTTCGGATCTAATTCACGGATGACGGAGAGACATCGGATGACGGAAGCAGAATATAGTGCGTAAACTACCATAGAAATAGAACTACGACTGCTTCGGAGCGTATTTCTAGGCGCTCAGATCGGATTCGGATCAGACGTAGTGCGAAACCGCTCTTACGACGATTCCAAAGTGTCAAAATATGTATGTATATGACAGTTCGAAGTGGGTTAAATCGAACAACTGCATACCGTGGAGAAGTTACCTAGCGCCCCCGGCCATATCATTGTACTTATGTAATACGTCGTTGATATCGCTTTACTTCTACGCAGAGTATTATGCCGGCGACAAACAATTCCGTTTCTCATGCTGTTGCCAACCAGCTTCAGCGAGGCTACAAGCCGAGCTAATAAGAGCTGTAAAGTTACTGACCTACCCTTTTTATTATTATTATTCAAACATTGTTACCACAAATTGAACTGATTAATAACAACTGTTTTAAGAAGAGCGGGTAGATGTGAAACCGAGATCCCCACACTAGATAGTAAAGCACGATTCCTTAAAACACTTCAAACATTTATATCGCTGTTTACTGCTGGTGTGCAATAAAGTGCTATCTATCTGTCTATCTACCTAACACTCCTCAAATGCAGTTTAATTGTCAGAGGTAAGGCCATTCCCTTTACCATAAACTATTTAAACTGCATTTGAGGAGTATTTTAATGATTCGTGTATTTATAAATTATAGGACAGTTAGTGTTCTCTAAGCATACCAACTAAGACTATGTTACGTAATCTGAGCACACCAATAAGAACAACGAGAAGAGACACAATAGCGACAGAAACCAGCCAAGTGTACGTTTGACATGTGCACCGAGGGTTCGAAGTACTTAGGCCCGACCTAGGGTTTATAATATTCGAATATCATCAAACACAAATATTCGAATATCTCGATATATACATACATAAACTCACGGCTGTATCCCCGACGGGTAGGCAGAGACTCCCACTTGCCACCAACCTGACAGATCACTTTCGCTTTATCAACGTTTTGGGTACTTTTTATCTTGCCCTTTGCTAATACAGCCCCTACTTGGTCGAAGTATGTTCGTCTGGGACGTCCCTTACCGGCCCTTCCACCCACATTGGCTCGATATATTTGTGTAGTCAATCTCTCTTCCTTCATCCTCTCCACATTTCCAAACCAACGCAACATTCCTTCCTCAATTCTAGTTACTACATCCTCTGTCAGTCCACGTTCTCTAATCAAACTATTTCGTAACTTCATAAAATATTTGCTATTTTATGAAGTTTTGTAGTTTTCGGAAGGCCTCAAAAAACACAGTATAGTAGACTTATACTAGACTATTCTAAAATAAAAAGAATAAATGTCACTTTTTAATGTTTTAATAAAACCGTCGTGGCTAGCAGTACTTGTGGCCTAAGAAAAAACCTTCGACTCCGAATATAAAATTATATTTCAAAAAGTTTCAGAAAATAAGTAATAGACAAGTTTGTTGGCAGTACTCTTAAATTTTGTCTCTACCTCTGGCGGTAGTTTTGAAAATATTACTAAATTACAAAATATTCGAATAGTAACACAGCCGAATTTTCGAATAAAACGAATATTCGAAGTTCAAGCCCTAGACCTACCACAAAATAATAATAATACTTTATTCATTTATTTGCTTCTTACTAAGTAAGTTAAAAAAAAAGAAAAAATATATAACACCAGTCTTATTTTTATGCACACCGTGTGAAGGAACTTAAGTAGTTATCGATATATTCCAACCTAGTTTAAAATTCTTTAATTATTTGCCACCAATTGTACTGTATCTTTGTAAATATTTCATGTTGTGTTTTTCCTAATACAATAAAAAATATTCTTATCTTATCTTAGATTGGATTGAGCCACCTAAAAAACCTATTAATTAAAACTTAATTTTTTTTTTTGCAGCACTTACTTATGTACTCTATTAAGAAATATCATAACATTTGTATGACAATCACACTTAGTTTGCGTAAAAGATGAAAATATTTTCGATTGATTATGTAGGTACCAAGATTATTAGTAAAGAAATTAGATTGTTTAATCCTATACCCATGGGGATTCCGAAAGAGAGAGATCGGTACTTTTTTATCTAGCATTGCTATTATTATGTTGTCTATCTTGATTTTTTACTTCAAAAAATTGTTTACATGTAATAAGGTTCGAAACCCTTCGCCAGCTAAAACAACCACGTTTAGAAAAATCTGAAGTTGGTTAAATCATAAATTTCATAGTTAATTTAGTTTCTTTCTTTAAATAATTAATTCAGTTTCATTATCACGTTTTAATTTGTACTATATTAATCCTGATTCCCCTCCTCCAACTGTCAAATTTCATACTAATTGCCATTGCAAAGTTCAAGATTACGACAGGATGTGGTGCGCATAATCAGGCCCCTGTGCGTGCTGTTACAACGGGTCCCGAATTCGGGGTTTTAAAAAAAGGATTTTGAATTACACGAAAATAGAATTTAATTGAATTCAAGAATTAACACAGAAAAATTAAGGACCAGTGTTTGCGCGACGGAGTATGGATTGAGACTAAGTCAAAAGGTGTCTGAAGGACCTGACCATGAGAGAATGCTGATATGAGAACATGAGTATCGAATAAGGGATGAGTAAGCAATAGTGTATGGAAGGTAAGGGTATAACAACCCCCCGCATAAGAGTAAACTTACACCTTAAGGGTGAAGTTTATCTGAGTTCAATTCATCCTAAGTCGCGGTGATTGAGCAGCTTCTACATTAATGTCATTGAGTTCTTGGTCAGCTGACTGACCTTGGTCCTGAAGCTGCGGTGTTTTAACAATATACTTTTTTAAATTTAATCGCTTATAAAAGTAATAAGACAAGGAGCACAAAAATAAAATGGTTAAAACTATAGTTAATATAGGAAAACTAATATGGTTCCCTATTAAATTACTACTAACATTATCAATAGTCTTATCTAAGTCCTTTTCTAGTACGGATGACATAGTTTCTAGTTTACCAAGGTTTTCCAAGTTAATGTTGGGTTTTTTCAGTACAATATTATCAAAATTTAACTGTTTGAATTTGGCTACATCGCAACATGTGTCTTTTATCAGATTGAAATCAGAGTTAACTTTATTTACTTTGACAGTTACATTTGACCTTGGTATAATTGTAAGTTCTTTGCAGAAGGCAATACATTGAGGTTGCAGGCTAAGTAGCCCTGCACCTAGGATATTTAGGTCGTATGTGTCTTCGTTACATTTGATAACAAGTTTAGTGGTTTCGGACTGAATGAATATCCAGATGTTCTGTCGTAGTGGTTGCCAGATACTGACTTCACCGTAGATAAATTTAGTTACACATTGTGCTGGCAATTTTGATACAGCTTTAGTCATAATCTCAGTTTCACAGCTGGGGTTAGAAACTGATGAGTGGACGATATTTTGTTCACATAATAGCAATTGCTGTGTTACATGTTTACAGTTTTGCAAATCATTTAATCCAAAATAGAGGGTTTTATCATCACTCAATCCTATGAATTTACTGTCAGGTATAATCATAGCAAACGATTTTGGGGCTTTATTGTCATGTGGTACTGGAATGGGTACATTTTTGTAAACGTTAAATAAGGTGTGACGTGTTAATGGAACTTTCAGGACAAATATAATCCTATTTTCTATAAAATAGCAAACTAAACTAGACATATTAATAATTAAGTGTATATTATTTATATCTAACGTTACGGGAAACTCCTTAAAACTAGGCACATATCTAATGTTTACATTGATGTCATCAAAAAGCTGTTTTGGAGTGATAATAGATGGGTGCAAAATATTGTTCTTTGCGAGCAGGATAGAGTTTATCAAATCTTCTAATTTGAATGAAAACGTTAATAGCGCAGACTGTAAAATATTGAAAACATTATTAATTTTATTTCTGAAATTTACATTATTCATTGTTACTGTAACATTTTTCACTGAAAGTGATAATTTTTCAACGGCGTCATTCAGTTGTATTTCGTGTTTATTTATAATTTGGAAGGTATCATTGTAATTTGAAATTGCTGCATTGGACAAAATAATATTTCGTTTTACCAGGTTTGCCAAATCTTTTTCGTTAGATTGCATGTTTTGAATTATGTTATTGTATGTCATTGCGTCGTTTTCATCCATTGTGCCAAATATATGTTTAAAAACGGTTCCGACGCCAGAAAACCAAGCAGATCGCTTGAATTTCGATGGTATAAGATGGGATATAGAATTAAAATCTCTAATGATATCATCGTAAAGTGATTTTAATGGCTGAATCATGTTGTGGCACTCAACATCATCGATGGCTTCATTTTGTTGACATAAATATCTAACAGTTCCGAATACGCTATTAATATTTTTAATGTGGGGTTTAATATATGTTATGCCTACAGGGATGAGTACCTGGAGTTGGTCACTGATTAGTTTAGCGGTGCCAATCGGGTCAAAATAAATACCAGGGCTATTTGTTATTGGTTGAATGAAGTCTTGTGTGCTTAGTGCTGGAGTCGTTAACAGGATCATCCTGAAACGTTAAAGCGAGCTACGTTAAGCTGGTTTAACTTCATCGAAATGATGCTTTACATGACGTCGGTTAATTAAAAGAGTGAGAGTGTTGTTACCATGAACTTGCACTATTTTGTAAGGACCTTTCCACACCGGAGAGAGAGCTTTCCTCAATCTCAAGTGGTTTTTGAGGTAAACAAAGTCACCTGATTTGTATGAAATACCGCGTGTTCTCCTATCGTAGTACACCTTGGACATCTCTTTAGATTTTCGTATATTAGCAAGTGCTGCATCTCGCGAGTATCTGAGACGGTGTTGAAGTAATTTGACGTAATCATGGTAAGTAGCAGCTTTGCTCATATCGTATATGCTATCAGGAATGAATGCTTTATGGCCATATAAGAGTTCATACGGAGTGTAGTTAGTTGTACAATGGATGTTAGTATTATAGGCTAACATGGCGGTATACACATAGCGAGGCCAATCATTCTGATTATCATTTACGTAGGATTTTAAATATTCTTTTAATGTCGAGTGACTCCTTTCTAACGCGCCTTGCGTTTGGGGATGATATGGCGAAGACCACAAATTTTTTATTTTCAGGAAATTGCAGGTCTGTTTGAAGAGGTCAGACGTGAATTTGCTGCCTTGATCTGTTAGTATCATTTTGGGAATACCAAACATGGATATAAAGTGTAGAAGACAGGAGCAGGTCTCCTCAGCGGACCAGTTGGAAATGGGGTAAGCTACTGAAAATTTAGTGAGATCGTCTTGCAAGGTAAGTATATATTTAAGCTGGGAGTTTTCAGCTTCAGGCAGAGGTCCGACTACATCGAGGGACAGGCGTTCAAATGGGCGTGTCGAAGTTGTAGTAATTTCCATGGGTGCTCGATTAGTTTGTCGCAGTGCCTTGTTAGTTTGGCACAAGGGGCATTTTTTAACCTAGGCTTCTATGTCGCTTCGCATATTCTTCCAACAATATTTCTCTTTTATTCTTTTCAGCATTCGCGTGGAGCCTACATGACCAGCGATGGGAATATCATGGTTACTTTTTAAGATCTTAGGAATTTCGTGAATTTCGGGGATTTTAATGTTGTCATGGTGTATTGTTATAGCCAAATTGCTGTTGTTGAACAGAAATAGGAACATGTTGTACACTTTGATAAACAAATGGCTATCAAATGGATTTTTGAAATCGGAGATACTGATTTGTGTATAGGGTGTTATAATCAATTCATTTCTCAGAGACTTTAGACATTTGTAAATATCTTCGTGGCTGGCTGTGTCAAAGTAGTGAACCTTTGTGAAGAGTAGGTACACGGTTTGACCTTTTCGATTAAAGGATAAATGAGAGTGTAGGATTCTCTCTTTGGAAAGGATTTCTTCTTTATTTTCTAAGTCAGTCAGTACTTCCTCTAGATATAGGTTCGATTCATCTAGGTCAATGGACGTTGGGATAATTATGACCTTGCTTGTGCTTTTTAGCACGCTGTCGTTACTTTCTTTAATTTGGGCATTAGAGACAAAGTTCTTTTGTCCTGTTGTCTTCAGACATTGCGAATAAGAATGATCAATTGATTCAAGAGATGCCAATGGGTCTAAAAGTGGACTTTGAGGGTTCACTTGTGGGTTAAAAGGAGTGTTGGGGAGTTCAGAGTCATCACTTTGTGTATCTAGAGTTGGTAGATCAAGGTCGTTGGACCTGGGCGGACTTGGTAAGTCAACTAGTACT
This sequence comes from Yponomeuta evonymella, assembly GCA_963969515.1. Taxonomy (NCBI): domain Eukaryota; kingdom Metazoa; phylum Arthropoda; class Insecta; order Lepidoptera; family Yponomeutidae; genus Yponomeuta; species Yponomeuta evonymella. The sequence goes on from OZ018344.1 coordinate 1,570,926, forward strand.
TCATCATTTTGTTGAGAAGTAGAAGGGTTGGTTCATTGATGTCTACTGGATGTAAGGGGTACCTTGAAAGTGCGTCTGCTGCGGCATTTAGTTTACCCTTTCGGTAGATGATTTCGTATTCATAATCTTCGAGTTTTAGTCTCCACCTTTGGAGTTTACTGCTGGGATCAGAATGGTTGAACAACCATTTTAGAGGACGGTGATCTGTAATAATTTGGAATTTACGCCCGTAGAGGTAGGGGCGGAAGGTCTTGCAGCCAAAGATGATAGCCAGCAACTCCTTTTCTGTAGTGCTATAATTGCACTCGGACTTATTCAAGGTTCTGGAGGAATATGCTATTGGGTTGTCTTTGCCGACTTCACCCTGGGAAAGAATAGCGCTTATAGCGTAGTTCGAGGCATCGGTTGTGAGCACGAATGGCTTCGTAAAATCGGGGTAAATCAATAAGGGTGCTGAAATGAGTTTCGATTTTAGGATTTCAAAGGCAGTTTGCTGTTCATTTTGCCATGAGAAAATGGTATCTTTTTTCAAAAGGGCCGTTAGTGGTTTGGCGAGTTTAGAAAAATCTGGAATGAAACTACGATAGTACGAGACTAGGCCCAAGAAGGACTTAATATCCTTTGGGGATTTTGGGGTTGGAAATTCTTTGATAGATTTTATTTTGTCAGGATTTGGTTTGACACCTCTGTCGGTAATGAGGTGTCCTAAATAGGAAACTTCCTTTCTCATAAACTCACATTTATCCGGCTGAAGCTTCAAGTTGAAATGGCGGAGTCTTTTGAATACGTCAATTAGGTCTTTGACGTGAGATGGTAAGTCGTAAGAGTATATAACAATGTCATCAAGGTAGACAAAGCATTTGATACCTTGGAGGCCGGATAAAGCAGAGTTCATTAAACGTTGGAAGGTCGAAGGGGCATTTTTTAGGCCGAAAGGCATTCGGTTAAATTCATAATGACCTTGCGGTACGGAAAAGGCTGTTTTTGGAGAGTCGTCTTGGGACATTTCGATCTGATGGAATCCGGAAGCTAAATCAAGTGTTGTAAAATACTTGCTTTTACCAAGTTGATCTAGAATTTCTGATATGTTTGGGATAGGATATGAGTCGCCCATGGTAACATCATTTAATTTCCGATAGTCGATGACGACTCTCCACTTGCGCTGTCCGGAAGCATCTAGCTTCTTAGGCACAACCCATATGGGAGCCGACCATGGGGATGTGGAAGATTTTACTATGTTTTCTTCTAACATTTTATTAATTTGGGACTCTACCTCTTTTTTGTGAACTTCAGGGAATCTGTATGATTTTGCATGGATTGGTTGTTCAGTGGTTGTTTTAATTTCATGTTTAATGGCTGAAGTAGAAGATAGTTGTTCACCAGGTAGGTGGAAAATGTCAGAAAAATCAGCGCATGCTTCGTAGAGATTGGATTTTTCTTCATCATTTAGGTGGGACGTTCTTAATAGCTTAAGGACATGATCCGTGCGTCGCAGGCAATCTTGTTGGTTATTATCGACATAGTTAATTTGGGAGTCGGATGAGTCATCTAATGCTTGAATTTTTAATCTTAAGTCTGAATTAAGCACGAAGGGTTCATCGGATGTATTTACGACAGAGAGATTGATTCGGTCGTTATTTTTGACTGTAACCATACAGTTGGCCACCAATACGAGTTCAGAAATGTGTTGATCTAAGATGAGACCTTCTTTTATTTCCAGGTTGGATACAGAGCACTCTATGATTGTTTCACTTTGAGGAGACAGGGTATATATTGGTTTTGCGAATTCGATGTTAATACGGTGATTTCCGATTTTTAACGTGTTTTCTTTGTAATTAATATTCGACTTAAGGTCTTTCAATAGATCGTTTCCGATAATGCCGTCATAGTTTAATTGGATTGTGTCAATGACATGGAATTTATAAGTGAGATTTTCATTTTTTACTGTCATTATTAATTGGGAAGATCCCAAGGTCGTCAAAGGGGTATCGGTGTTATCGATTCCTTTTATTTTGATTTTATCTTCAGTTTGAATTTCAAGGGGATTTTGAATACTTGATTGTTTTAGGATACAGACTGCGGAACCAGTGTCGACTAATAGTGATAGTGGACGAGCATTGACGGATGTTTTAATTTTAATATGAGGTAAGTACCTTTTTTCTGTGTTGCTGTTTATTTCATAGATTTCAATGTCATTTTGTAAGGGACGAGATTTTGGATTTGGATTTTGCATTGTTGAGTTATCTGATTTAGTAGATTCAGTGGATACAGCGGAAACAGTGGATTTAGTAGATACAGCGGATTTAGTAGATACAGCGGATTTAGTAGATTTGCTAGAGCGATGAGTTTGGGGCTGGTTACCCTGTCCGTTTGCTCCTAACGATTCAGTGGATTTATTAGATACAGCGGATTTAGTAGATTTGCTAGAGCGATGAGTTTGGGGCTGGTTACCCTGTCCGCTTGCTCTTAGCGATTCAGTGGATTTTGTGGTACCGGCTTTAGATTTAGGAGGGTCATTTCCCGGGCGGTACGGGCCGGGAAAGCCTACTCGTTTAAATTGGAATCCGTGTTCGATGGTTCATTATTGGTGTCTACTTCATCGACACCCTCTTCAGTTTCGGGATAGAATTCGACGTTATGGATTTGACGTTCACGATTTTGGTTGGATGTGGAAAACCCGCGTGAATAAGAATTAGGGGAGTTGCGCATTCTGTTGTGGTTGTATTCCCTCTTTCGGCAATTTTCAATGGTGTGCCCGGGATTTTTGAAGTAACGGCAGATGATTTCATTAGAGTTTGAATTCCATTGGGCAGAGCGCTGAGAGTGCGGAGCGGCTTGTGCCTGATTTGACCTGTAATAAGTAGGCGCTCTCATGCTTGCTGACCCATGTTGATCGCGAGAATATTGTTGTCGGTAAGCGTTATCTCTGGACCCTGACTGATTGAATTGATCGCGCCTGGAATTTGCATTGGATGAAGACGGCGCGACATTTCTCCTGTAAATATGCTGCATCATTTTTTCTTCTTCAACGGCAATATTTATTGCCTCATTTAAGGAATTTGGATTGCGACATCTGACAATCATTGACAATCGTTGACTTAAGCCTGTCAAGAAGACATGCAAGGCTAAGTATTGCATTGCGGCGACACGGCCAGACAGTTCGAGTTTGCGTTTAGTTGGAATCGAGATATTAATTTCGGTGAGTAATTTTGACAAGCGAGACTCAACTCGGAGAGCGAACTGGTTGACCGTCTCGTTGACACTTTGTTTACAATCTTGAAGATCAGAAAGCAAATGCGTGTAGTGTTTGGTTTCTCCGAACTGGGACTTTAGGAAATCTTCGAGTTGGGACCACTTTTCAAATTCTTTTATAGAACAGGCAGTTTCGGCTCTGCCTTCGAGTTGACTCAAAATATATTTTAAGAGAAGGTCCTGTTGAGACGCATTTGCGAGATTCATGGCATTGCGGCAGTTATTCAGGAATGGGCTTAATCTGTCCCTGCTGCCATCGAATTTATTTATGAATTTAATTAGAATATTCATCTCAACTGCTGTGGTTACTAGGGGAGTGCGTGTTGCAGTTGTACCACTAGTACCTGCGCCTTCATTGGCGTCTTTGTTATCTTTTGACATTACGACGAATTGGATTGTTTATTAACAACAAAAATTATTTGTTAGCTAAATGGGACGACAACACGTCCGAGAAACGTCGTTGTATAAACACGAGATAAGCACTACTTCACTGGATTTCACTACTTCAGTTTGCGTTCTGATCTTAGGCATGGAATTAAATTAATGTTATCAGTAGAAAGTACCTATGAGTAATTAGCACAGAACGATGATTGTTTTTTCACTTTAGTATATTCACTGGATAGTTTTATGTAGTAATGTAGAGTAACTCACAGGACTAGTAGATACTTCACGAACTGGAACATTGCGGACGGGAACTGGAACTCTTAAGCTGGAACAGTAGACTCAGTGGGACTGGCACGATGAACGGTGGATTCAGTGGAACTGGTACGATGTGGAACTAGCACGATGAACACGACGGTGTTGAAATGGTGGATTCAGTGGAACTGGTACGATGTAGAACTGGTACGGTGTACACGATGGTGCTGGAACGGTGGATTCAGTGGAACTGGTACGATGCGGAACTGGTACGACTCGGTGTTGGACGGACAAAGAGCTCCCGTGGGGATCGCGCTGATGGCGATGACTCTTTGCGCCGTGGATGTAGAAGGTCGAAGGGACGATTGTCACGTCCAAAATATAGCACTGAATCACTTCACAAAAAGGTCACAGAAATATCACTTCGAAGTTTTAGATTTTTATTGGGAGACGTTTCCGGGGACCTGTGCGAGATCCCTTATCGCTGCCACCAATGTTACAACGGGTCCCGAATTTGGGGTTTTAAAAAAAGGATTTTGAATTACACGAAAATAGAATTTAATTGAATTCAAGAATTAACACAGAAAAATTAAGGACCAGTGTTTGCGCGACGGAGTATGGATTGAGACTAAGTCAAAAGTTGTCTGAAGGACCTGACCATGAGAGAATGCTGATATGAGAACATGAGTATCGAATAAGGGATGAGTAAGCAATAGTGTATGGAAGGTAAGGGTATAACAGTGCGCAGCAAAGTGGGCTGGATGTCACGGAAACGACGTTCATATGAAGCACCTATGAATATATTTATAAACTGATTATTAGTAGCCATCACTACGGATAAATAATGCAGACAAAGGAGCCCCGAACGACGAACTTACTGTGCCCATACCAACCCATACGTTCAGCGCACCCTGGGCAGCAATCAGCGAGTCCCCAACGTTGATTGGCAAATCCTTTCACCACGATGGCAAACTCAAGTCCAGCCTTGAAGCTATCGACACGCAAAGAAGAAGCATTATTTTTATATTTTTTTTAATTTTTTTTTTAATTAAGCTCAGTGACAAAGTTATATAATATATTCCCTTCTGCCAAACTGTATTCTATGACCCATTAGCACAGTACAAATAAAGACCATTAGTAAAGAGCTCAGAGGTCAACGATTAACGAATTTACCACAGCGACACATAGGTAAACAGTTTACGAAGATTAAGTGTCGTTTTCTTACACCAGATATTAGCAAAATGTTATATAGCCTAATGTTATACGGAAATCTAAACGATCAATATTCAATTCCGTTCAGAGGTTTTTGCGTGATGCGTGGATAATAAAAGGTGAAACACAGACTTATGGGAGACACGGACAACATTTATGTACAGATTTATTACAATGTGTAACTATAGATTACGATTTTTTGTCCAAGAATCTTAATACGTCTCGGAACGTACGAGTAATTATCGGTAGTTTTTTTAATAAGCTTTGTTATGTTGTCTATATTAAATTTTTAATTCGGGTACTTTTATTATGAACAATAAATTTATACAGTTCCTTTATCACCTTTAAATATTATGTGCCACAATAATTATACTAATATTGAATTAGCAGTTTATTTTTATAACGCATGTAAGTAAAACAATGATTAACAGACATACAAAAAGAGAAACTATATTGTATAGCGTTCCGCGCACCGTATAACCCGGCGGGATTATCTAGGCACCTCGCAATTTTGCGATTCTGACGGAGGCAGTGCAGATATTTCCAATAGTAGTGCGTACACTGGCTGGTTCTTCATAAGCTGCTAATTGTATCCGTCATTGTGGTAATACCATTACACAGTTACCCTAAAGCTTATGGTGATTTTCTTACCCCCCATGCACTTAAGCATGATGTTATGATATATGTCACTCTTGGTCTGTGACTCTACACATGTCATATTACTGCGCCCTCGCCCCACGTCCCATCTGTGTGTTTCGCGCCTAAGCTATAACAATGGTGAGTTTTATTTAACTCCGTTCAGTCACGTTCAGTGGTTATTGCGGAAGTCGTGCGCAGAGAAATAGAGTGAGTCACAACATATACCTAACAGACGGAGACAAAGTTTACAGATTTATTATAATTATGTACATAAGATAGACAGATATCCTGTACCTGTTGTTGTACCATTGGCTTTGTTTTCTAAGTTACATACATTTGTGAAGTTGTAGTAGCAATGCCACTCGCTAACCGTGAAGGAAAACATCGTGAAGAAACCTGAGTGTCTGAGGCGTTCACATACCTCAGCGTTAGAAATTTCCATTCCGCGGAGGGCACGTGTGGTAATTGAACGCATACTCTATCTCTGAGAGAAGGCCTGTGCCCGCAGAGGGACGAATATAGGCTTCATAAAAAAGTACTTACTACCTGTTAAATTCAAAAACGTATCCACCGAAATGTGGTTTTAAAAAATTTGGAGAGAATAAGATACAACAACGCGACTTGTATTAGCGAGAAATTACGCGAGTACCTAACAATTTCACGATCCTGTAGTGAGATGGGAAGAAAAATATTACCCGTGTAACAACTTTAAATGCCAATAACATGGGCAAAACAGCGGTTGTTGCCTAGTGGGTAGAACATAGGATTCGGGAGCGAGAAACCCAGGTTCGATTCCCAGTGCGGGCATGTGCGTATGACTTTGTTTTCTAAGTTATGTACGTTTAATTGTGAAGTTAGAGTAGCGATACCACTCGCTAACTGTGAATTAAAACATCGTGAGGGAACACTGAGTGTCTGAGCTATTCACATACCTCAGCGCTTGAAATCGCCAATCCGCGGTGGGCAAGCGTGGTGATTAACCCCATATTCTATCCCTGAGACCAGGCCTGTGCCCTACAGTGGGACGTATATAGGCTGCTTATGGTGGGCAAAATACTGAAATTAAAAGTAACTAACAACCCGACTGCTAAGCATTAACTACTGAGCAGGCGGGATCCAAATTCACCAATGTAACTCACCGTGAAGTAGGTACCTAGGTTGGTTGTTCAGCAGTCGGGTTGTTGCGGATAGAAAACTGGACAAATTTAATGTAGGTATGTACCTACATTATATTTTACGTGTTACGGTAATTTGGACCTGAAACACGGTACACGTGTACACACTCATTTGCGTGGTTTGAAAGCTGCGGTTATGTAATAAGTACCTAATTAAAAATAGCATCTATTTAGACTATATTACTTTTAAGTATGGACGTGAATAAAAAAAAATATTGTTTAGATATCTTGTTTCGAGTTGAGAAACCTTGTTTAAAATAATGCGCTAACAATTAGTGTCGCCTCTCCGTGTAACAAAACAATGACCCGCGGACCCGCGGCACGCACGTACCGCTCTGCAGGGATACTAATGGTTCTAATATATTCGAGTTGGTGTCGAGATATTTTTGAAAAGAGCGTTTTTTAAAAAAAAACTCAGATTTCGTGCCTCACACGACTCTCGAGCACATTGGAAATGAATCGAGTCATAAATGTCATGTGAAAAATGTCGTTCCGACTTTATGCAAAAAGGTTAGGCTACAGGGTATACCCTTAACCCGATCGTCTTAGTATCTTCGTTTCCAAATATCGAGCGCTAAAATAAATAATTCGGAAAAACATATTTTTTTCCACTATTTCGGCCATAACTTTTTTTTCGTTTTTGACTTTTTAAATAATTCTTTCTGCACCTTACAGCTCTCGTAATCAGCCTTTTATGAACATCATACTTTCACAACTCTGAGATGTAAGGGGATCGCACTTTTTCGTGAAATCGGAGCCTACATTGGAGCGAACGAAATGACATTTCCAATATCAAAACAATCTAGCGTATTCGCACAGATTAGAAAGAAAAAAGACAAGTCTTTTTTTGCTGCCTTTCACATCACCCAAAATTATTGCAGTATACGAGAAGGTAGTTCATAATTTTCATCTGAGGCTGCATGAATAATACAAACGTTTACAGCTGTACATACCTACGTACTCCTGGAACCACCCTAGCCGAAAACGTCTCGGGCTTCGATCGATGGAGTCCATTCATGCCGGGCACCCCCTGCACCCGTGCCCGCCCCCCTCGCGCTTGTTCCGAGATCGGTGCCTCGTGGCCGTTCACTCGACAGCACGTCAATCTTTTTGAAAAGCAGAGCTAACGTAATTTTGATAAAATAAGCCCCACCGCGCTCTACAGCATTGTTTCAAAAAAGTAATTTTGACATGTCATCAAGGATAGGTACTATACAATCAAAATCTATTCGAAATATTGATGATAAATATTTCTTCAAACGTATGATTCAACAACTACTGAGAGACAGTGTTATTGAGTATCTAGCGGACTGCGACTTAGAAAATCATATTTGTTTATTTAAGACATGAATGTAGGATGTTTTTTTAGGGTTCCGTACCCGAAGGGTGCCGTATGGGACCCTAATACTAAGACTTCATGTGACTCAAGACGTCTGTCTGTCACAAGGCTGTATCGCATGAACCGTGATAGCTAGGCAGTTGACATTTTCGCAGATGATGTATTTCTGTTGCCGCTATAACAACAAATTAATACTAAAAACAGAATAAAATAAACATTTAGGGGGGTCTACCTACAATACAAGAAACATAATTTTTTTGCCGTTTTTTGCTCGATATTAATAGCGGCAACAGGTAAACGCTTCAAATATTCACAGAATATTAAGTTCTTTATTCGCTCCAAAAATAAATAATTAAAATAAATATTTAAGGGGCTCCCATACAACAAACGTCAGTTTTTGACGTTTTTCCTCGATTTTTGTGTCTACGGAACCCTTCGTGCGCGAGTCCGAGTCGCACTTGGCCGGTTTTTATTTTATTTATGTAGCCTTCTTTCGCCCCACTGCAGGGCACAGGCCTTCTATCAGAGAGACAGTATGTGTTATTTCAAGCGCTGAGGTTCGTGAATATCATCACCCGCTTAATCCAGAAATTCTGTTTCTCTTCTTCTGGTACATATTCTACACATTTTTTTAAATCATGTTTATTGTTATGATGGGTATTTTGCTGAATAGGTCGACTGTTCTGGGAATGGAACCACCCCCCTCTTATTAATATTTAGCAAAAACGTGTGCTTTGTCAGTCCGTTGATAAATTCACGGCATTTTACTGATACCAGTACCTGGTAAATTGGACAATGTAAACTGGCGGCAAATGACCACAGAATTGACAGGGATAAACTACCTACCTCAGATTCTGTCTTTGTTGTCTGTCTGACTATGTCTTTGAAAATGACATCTCTCGGTCGGTGCTGCCAAGGCTTTAGTAGGTGTTCTATAACTTTTTATGTCGATGTAAGACGCGGTTGTTATTTTTTAATGTGCGGACTATACTATGGTAGTCCGCACAAATATTTTTGGCGGTAATGTGAACATAGTCGCAGATTGTTTGCACATCGCTTACTGGCTTTACAGTGTATGTGTGAGTGAGAAAGATCTGTGCGGACTATACGCATTTCATCCATTTTCATGTAGTCTGTGGTTGTGTCAGAATCACTTTGTTGTAACTTCTAAAAAAAGAATTGGTGAATTATCGCGAGGTTCTCCTCAAACTCGAAGTTTAATTGAAGAAATTTAAATCACAATGGAAAATATCGAAAATGTAAGACGAAGAAAAGTAGGTGCAATTGCAATTTTTGGCCGCCATAATCGCCTCATCTGGCAACACTGACAGAAACAGCTGTTTGTGTTGCGTTTGACATTCATTCACTCATGGGGTGCACAGTGCATACCACAGATCAAAGACACTGCTTAAAGTAGGTTTAAGGGACATTTAACGAGACTTTAGTTGCGGAGGGCTTAAAGCTTAACTAATGTGGAGATTTGACTTTATAATTCATAAGTTAGTTAAGGTAAGGGCTCAGTAAGGGCTGTTTTAGTGGAATCGTTTTTTTTATAAATAAGAACTTTAGTCGTATTTATAAAAAGTCGATTCTACTAAAACACTCTTAAGATGGAGTTGAAACCGGTTTATAGGAGGTCCTATTTAAAACTGGCTTTAACTACGTCGTAAGAGTGTTGTAGGTAGTAGAATAGAGTTTTTTTAAATACGATTGTAAGTATTTTAATATATCTTCTTACCTTCGGAGGTGCGCTCACTCCCCTACGGTCAGTCGACGCTGACCAGTAGCTATAGGCACTAAATCCTAAGGATTCCAAACATCTAGCTGCCAAATTTCACGCTAATTGCTATCGCAAACGTCACGATTCCGAATGGATTTGGTGCGCGTATTATTGGGGCATACGGGAGTGAACCGGGCACATAACCGCCAACGAGGCGATCGGTCACGAGTTCACGACTAGAGCTTGTACTTCGAATATTCGTTCCATTCCAATATTTGGCTGTTTTACAATTCGTATCTTGGACTTAAGTATTAAAAATTTTGAATAATTTGACTATTGAATAAATTTGCGTTTCCAGACTATTTTCAACCAGCGGAACGTACAGAATTAAAGAGTACTGTCAATAAACTCATCAATTAACTATTTTCTGGCAAATATTTCGTCAAAGTCAAATCAAATATTTGATCTGGCATCGCTGAAAGGATTTCGGAACAGTCCAGGGCCCTTCCCCCTCAACGATTCGATCCCAATGTCGCACTTGAGCCCGACAATTACTCGAATCTAGCGACAAATACGGTTCTTTTTTTGAATAGTTTCCATGGTTGAATTTGTTTAGTTGAATAGTAATAGCTATTAAAAAAAAACTGTATTTGTCGCTAGATTCGAGCGACGTTGACGACCCTTCCAATAATGTCGAATTTTTCATAGTAGAAGGGTTTTTCTTAGTCTTCAAATGGCGTTGTTCGAAAATTGAAAAGTGACACTTGAAGGTATTTTTTTAATAAATTTATTAAGTAATATTTCACTACTATGTAATACTTAATATTATTAAGTAATACTTCGATAATATATTATATAAATTTATTTATAAATTTATTATAATAAATTTAAATTTAGTCTAAGAGGAAATGAAGTAAAAATATTTTTCTTCATAAAGTTTAAAACTATTCGAAATATTCGAATAGTAAAAATGGGCTAATATCACAGGCCTGGACACCACATTGCGATGCCTGCACTTGCGGTCGATGGCGGTAGCGGGTGTTTACGATTTGATCAGCATTGCCGCTTTAGCGATACTGCACTAGTTCTAATTGATTTTGAGATCACGCGAGCAGCAAACCAAATTATTTTTTCGTCGCATCGTAAAAATCTGCGAGCTCGCGCGACGCATCACAAGAACTTGCGAATTGATTCGCATCTTCTTAGCAATGACAGAAGTGAGCACTTCTTTTTACGATCCATGTCACGACCTAGTTTACAAAACACGTTCAGTACGGTTGACGGTCGTCGAGGGAATGGTCACCCGAATCGTGGAAAAGAGATGCCCTGCCGCACGAGATCGCATCGCAGCAATTCGTGTCGCATCGCGCCGATTCCCAGTTTTGTGTACGGAGCCTTACTTTGCATTATTTGCTTCAATACATTTTCTTCTTTGAAATCCTCTCCCTCCGAGGGAAGGCTTGTGTCCTTCAGTGAGACATAAATATTTCACTGGTTTCCTCCACATAGAGTATCCTAGCGAGGGGACCAGGTTTACACCTGCTTACGTTACGGGTTGAAGTCTGTAGGCCACTAATTTTAATAGCAAAGAACATCCTTCTTATGTCTAATACCTGCTATTTTTAGGCTTGCTCTGTAACCTATTTGGCTAAGGAGCAAATAAATTAATAATAATATTAAAAATTAATAATAAACACTTGCCCGCCAGCTCCTACAATAAGGGTTAAGTGTCCAGAAGCTCCCACAAGGTCTAGGCCCTGGCCACACAGAAAGGACATCGTCTTTCCAATTCACTTTCATACAGGACGGGATGAAGCCCACACAAGAGGCGAGGGCGCGAACTCTATATAATACAAAGCGACGCGCCTTTTCCGCGCCCTCACCCCACGTCCTTCCTGTGTGTCTCACGCCCTACACTTTTACGTCAACGGTCGACCTCGTTCGAGTGCAGAGGATTTTTTATTCTTTTCACGTAGCCTACGTCCCACCGCAGGGCACAGGCATTCTCTAAGAGAGAGTACGGGCTTGATAATCGCGCACGCCCACCGCGCATTGGCAATTTCAAGCGCTGAGGTATGTGCAATTGTGCACACCTCAGACACCCCCGATCTTCATCGAACTTTGTAAGGATTGATGAGAGGATCACTCACGCCACATGGACTTGATATTTGTGGTGATGTTTCAAAAGTCAGAAAATTATGATTGCTTAAATAAACAGGAGAAATTGCATTTCCCTTCGTTATGACGTAATTAGGTTGTACACTAATTAAGTTCTGAACTAACCGTAAGTTTAAAGTAATGTAGGTTCTAGAGGCTTATATTCGAGTTTAACTTAACTTGACTTAAATGGGATTATATTCGAGTGGCTACTACCCAGTAATGCAGAGCGCGCTCGTTTACACACAAACATACACCCACACACCTTTAAATTTTAAGCTTTCTAACGTTTGATTCTCACTATGGGCATCATAAGAAAGCTCAAGGTCACGCAACGAGCTACGGAAAGGAGTATGCTCGGAATTTCTCTACGAGATCGAATCAGAAATGAGGAGATTCGTAGACGAACCAAAGTCGTCGACATGGTCCAGCGGATTAGTAAGTTGAAGTGGCAGTGGGCGGGGCACATAGCACGCAGAACTGATGGCCGATGGGGCCGAAAAGTTCTCGATTGGAGACCACATATCGGCAAGCGCAGCGTAGGACGACCAGCCAGAAGATGGACAGAAGACCTTATCCAAGTGTCCGGAAGACGCTGGATGCAAGACGCTTCCAACCGGTCTCTCTGGAAATCCATGGAGGAGGCCTACGTCCAGCAATGGACTTCTTGTGGGTGAATGATGACGTTTGATTCATAATTTCGGTTATTCTGTTTCTCTTCTGTTAATCTACTACTGTTAAGAGATGTCAGGTTTTGTATGCGCTTTGCCCGTTTGACAGCAGAGCTGTTAGAAATAGATTAAGTAATTGTTAGGCCGACTCGCACCACTTTCTTAAATGTGGCTTCAACAGCATTTAACTGAAATTCTTCATACAAAAGTCGATTTAAATGGCGACTTAAGTGACATTTAAGAGGTCGTGCAAGTCGGCCTTAGTGTACGAGAAACCGGGGGTAAGGTGTGTTATGTAAGGTATTTAGATACCTTTTATCGCTTGAAACCGCTAATCCGCGGTAGGTTGCGTTATTATTAAGCCATCTTTCATTATCTCTCCATCTCTCTCTCAGAGAAGGTCTGTATCTTGCATTGTAACATGTAGGTATAACGTGTTATTAAAATAAGGCAAAATCTAAAAAAAAAAAAACGGCCAAATGCGAGTCGGAATCGCCCACGAAGGGTTCCGTACCATTATCTACACAACATTAGACACAAAGATCGAGAAAAAACGGCAAAAAATCACGTTTGTTGTTCCCCCTTAAGTATTTATTTTACTTTAGTTAAATTATTTATTTTTGAAACGAATATAGAACTAAATATTCTGAAAATATTTCAAGCGTCTACCGTTTACCGCTTACCGTTGCCGTTGTTAATATCGAGCAAGAAACGGCAAACATTGTTGTATGGGAGCCCCCTTAAATATTTGTTTTGTTCTGTTTTTAGTATTTTTTCTTATGGCAGCAACGAAAATACATCATCTGTGAAAATTTCAACTGCCTAGCTATAACGGTTCATGAGATACAGCCTGGTGACAGACAGAAAGACAGACGGACAGTGAAGTCTCAGTAACAGGGTCCCGTTTGGCACCCTTCGGGTACGGAACCCTAAAAACCATACCCTCAGTATCGATAAATTAAAACACTTCAGAAATGTACCCAAAAGTTCGCAATCTTTTTTTATGTTTGATCGCGTCAAGTTACAAGAATTAACGGAATTAAAATTTGCTTCATGGAATTTTCAACTTAAGGAAATGCTTTCATGTTTTACGTTATTTTAATAGCTATCTAATACCGTGCTCAATGTAGGTACCCACACGTCGCCAGATGCAGGCAACCAGGCCCAGGGGACCAGTGTCTTGTCCCGCTTGTCTCCAGATATTGGGTTCCGCTACAAAGATCGTGATGTCCTTGCTTGGTTACCGTAGCACAGAGTACCCTAGTTTGGGACCACAGCAAGTGATTGTGTTGTGTGTACGGTACTATTATAATTAGGTTTGGCGTCATTTCAATAACACGGTAAATCTAATAGCGTGTTCTTATGTTACCGCCCAAGGTGCTCAATGTAGGTCGACGGATGCAGTCAACCAAGCCCAGTGTAACCAATGTCCCGCTTGTCCCCAGACATAGATTTCAACTACGAATGTTGTGATATCCTTGCTGGTTATCATAGCACAGAGTGTCCTAGTTTGGGATCAGAACTAGCGATGGTGCTGTGTGGAAGTTATATTATTTGGTTTTGTGATGAATCTAATCCTACTCTGAAAGTTTGTGAATATGTTTGGATGTTTGTTACTCAATCACGCAATAACGGCTGAACGGATTTACATGAGACTTGGCGTACATATAGATAAAGACCTGAATTGAGACATAGCATACTTGATATCTTAGCATACTTTAGACCTTCATTCTTCTTCTTTGTTCTTTTCCTATTATCACTATATTTCTCTCGCCGGTAAACCTGAAAATTGAGCCTTTTATTTCACGCACGGCTTAAACTAATAAACAGGACATCCTAAATAATACAGTCCACTCTAACACCAACTCTGGACGGCCTAACCACGTGGCGATTATGGCAAAACCCCTCATGATTGTAAAACCATGAGGGAAGGCCTATGTCCTGCAGTGGGCGTCAAATAGCTGATGATGATAATTATGTAGTAGCGTATGTTTTTGTTACCGCCCACTGGACGGCGCCCAATGTGCTCAATGTAGGTCGTCAGATGCAGGGAACCAAGCCCAGCGTACCCAATGTTCCGCTTGTCCCCAGACATCGAGTTCAACTACGAAGAGGAGGAAGGCAGTGACGCGGAGAAGGAGCTGCGGCGGCTGGCCCGGCGCACCGGCAAGCACATCGCGGCTGGCGAGGAGCGCCCGCGCACCAACTCCAGCCAGCAGACCACGCCCACTGAAGGTATGATTAGTATTAACCGGTCGTCTGCCCTGTCACAGATCTGTGCCCGAGTTTGTATAGACTACCTATACATCCCATTCCGCGGGATGTTTTTTAGCAAGGCCTTCTCTCAGAGAGAGAAATCGATTTTACCTGGATAAAAATATTAGCCCCACAGCCCAGTAGAATCGATATCATAGTAACCTTTACTACTACGGGCGCATACGTTTAATCAGTTGTTAAGGGTGACTGCAAGAAAAATGTGAACCCGCCAGAAATTAAGCGATATCGCGGTGTTATTTTCTAAAACACGATTCCGTTAAAATACTCCTCAAACATAATTTAAACAGTTTGTTTGTTTTTACTTGTTACACTTTATTGCACAAAATACAAAATTTTGTAGCGCAATAAAACAGTTTTTTGTAACGTACACTTTATTTACTTACAACAGTCTACGTTAAAGGGAAAAACCAACTTAAACTGCATTTGAAGAATACGATACATAAATAAACTCGTGCCTGTATCCCAGCGGGATAGGCAGAGACCAGGGACTGCCACTTGCCACGATCCTGACAGATCACTTTCGCTTCCTCAACATTCATTAGTCATTAATTTGAAGAATGTTTTAAGAAATCGTCTTTTCATAAATAAGACTGGAGACGTCGGCGCCGTACCTCGAAATTGCGCCAGGTGATCTCAATCTGTCCCATTCTCAATCACATTACCAGTAGACGTGCCGTCGACACGACCGCAGCAGCGTCTAGGTGAATTTGACTCAATTTGCGCCCCCTCTAACGGCTCGTCGCGCGGTGGTAGCCGATACTACACGGTTCAATCACATTGAAGCAATACCATTGAAAGGCATTGAACATTGGACATTGAATGACTTTTGCCGATTTACACGGTTCAACCACATTGAAGAAATGTCATTGAACATTAGAAATTGAACGACTTTACCTGTTTACACGGTTCAATCACATTGAAGCATACAAAAACGCGCCCGGTCGTTCAATCTCCGTGTTTACACTTTTCAATCGCTTTGAATGATTGTCTGCGGCAATTGCATCGAAAGCGTTTGCTGAGATTTAGCTTTCAATGAAATTTCGCAATGACCAAAGTCATCGACATAGCCCACCGAATTAGCATGCTGAAGTGGCAGTGGACCAGCCATATCATCCGAAGAACTGGTAACCGATGGGGTAGACGAGTTCTTGAGTGGAGACCGCGGATCGGTAAACGTAGTGCAGGACGTCCTCAGACTCGGTGTAGCCGAGGACCGTGCTCAGTGGCGTGCAATAGGAGAGGCCTATGTCCAGCAGTGGAAAAGCATAGGCTGATGATGATGATGATGAAATTTCGCAATTGCATAGCACAAGGCGGTGGTAGCCCATTGGGTAGAACATTGGACTCTGAAGCGGGAGACCCAGGTTTGATTCCCAGTGCGGGCATGTACCTATGACTTTGTTTTCTAAGTTATGTACATTTGTGAAGTTATAGTAGCAATACCACTCGCTAACGATGAAGGAAAACATCGTGAGGAAACCTGAGTGCTTGAGCTATTCATATACCTCGGCGCTTAAAATCGCAAATCCGATTTTAAATCGTGGGCACGCGTGGTGATTAAGCCCATACTCTCTCATTGAGAGAAGGCCTGTGCCCTTCAGTGGGACGTATATAGGCTGTTTATGCATTGCAATGTATTTAGACGTTTCAATGCCATCGAAACAATGAAATTGCAAACAATATTGCACCGAAATTGAACCGTGTAATATCGCCTGAGCCTGTCCACGCTACGACCGGGCCGGGACGTGCGGGCGGCGCGATTTCAATCTAAAGTCATCCTTAGATACTTACCAATTATCGTAGCCTCTACTACGATAATAATAATAACAATAACTTTCAAACAAACGTGATTTTTTTGCCGTTTCTTGCTCGATATTAATAACGGCAACAGGTAGACGCTTGAAGTATTTAAACGTTGTATAGATAATGATACGGAACCCTTCGTGAGCGAGTCCGACTTTTTTTACGTCAACCTAGTTTTTTTCAAACCAAGTTTAGAGTACGATATGGTTTTAATTTAAACTCGATACCTTCACGCGTTCCGGAGATAAAGGGTCTTGACCGACGGACGGACGGACAATAAAGTGATCCTATAAGGGTTCCGTTTTTCCATTTGAGGCATGGAACCCTAAAATTGCCTACGCCGTCTTTGGACTGGTAATTTCATGCATTTACTAAGGCTGTTGTGCGAATCTTGTATGAGAACTAGTGCGACGACAGGGCGTAGTAACGGTTATCGACCAAAGTGACATCTGTTGGCAGTTTTCAATGGCGCGGTGTAGCAGCGTAGTAAGTCTATTTATGTACTTACTATACCGGTTTACGCTACGCTCCAGGTGTTTCACGTAAAAGAACCACATCAGACAGAAGCATGGCGAGAATAAAATAGAGCAGCGGTCGGAGCGTTCGCAGCTCCGTTACACCTGATCTGGGTTTGAACCCCGGCGTGTAGATTATGTAGTTTTGGATAAGGAGTAACTGTGAAGGAAAACTTAGTGTGGAAGCCCGCACCTCTTGCGTTTTCTGTGGATTTGGCCGACTAGCCTGAGAAAGTACAGGGCTAGGCCAGCCCACAAAAAAGGGAGTATCTGGTTACGATCACACGATAGAAAAGGAAACTATTTTTCTGAACTGGGGCCGTATTTACCCGACTGCGACGGGGCCCAAAAGGAAGGTAATTTAGCTCGTATGTATGTATGTATGTATGTATGTATGTATGTATGTATGTATGTATGTATGTATGTATGTATGTATGTATGTATGTATGTATGTATGTATGTATGTATGTATGTATGTATGTATGTATGTATGTATGTATGTATGTATGTATGTATGTATGTATGTATGTATGTATGTATGTATGTATGTATGTATGTATGTATGTATGTATGCATGCATGTATGTATGTATGTATGTCTCAATCGATTCGTCATCCCAGCGTAAGTGTCAAAAAATCAATAAAAAGACAAAAATTAAAAACTGAAATAAAAAATTACTAACAACCCGACTGCTGAGCATTAACTACTAAGCAGACGGGACCCAAATTCAACAATGTAACTCCTTAGGTTGGTCCCGCTTGCTTAGTACGTACTTACCTACGCGATTCATCGTCACCGACTGACTGGAGCCGGTTATAATCGATTCAGCGACACCAGTTCAGTTTCGATCACTGTCTCGTATGCCTCTTTGGTCTAGCGGTATCACGTCTGATGACCATGCCGGAGGTTATGGGTTCGATTACTACGGTATTTCGGTATTAAATTCTAATATATTTTATTATGCCTGTATTTAAATTATAATGATATCATGTAAGTAAATAAAGTCTGGCAAACGAAAACGTAACCTGAAAAATTGGCGTGAAATTAAAAAAAAATCATAGGTTACGGTATCATCAGCTATACTTACTAGGAAAAAAAAAATCTGATTTGATAGATACTTTCTTGTTTATTATGTCTTTGGTCGTGTCGTAGCTATAATAGTAATAAAAGCTTGACCAAATGTTTTTAATAAAATTTCATCGTTTTTATTTCCTTCGAATCAGTAAAATTATATGACATAATTATTTACCGAAAATGTTGCCAAGCAACTAGAAAAGGTCTATGAAATTCTCAGAACACAAAAAGAAGATGAAATTATAAATCTACTTGCAAACAAAAAGGCTCGTGGAAACGATCTATAACTATGTTCACGTTACCGCCAAAAAGATCTGTGCGGACTATTACGACATCACTGAAAGTCAAGAAAAAACTTTAAAAGAAAATTCCAGGTCACGCTTTCTGTTTGCCACATATTGCCTTAATAAATAGTTTATGTAATAAACCACCCCCGTATTTTTTTCTCGCACCTCCCCTTCTACTCTCCAAAGGTTAGCTGAATGAAAAAAAATCGAACTAGAGTGAGAATGAGGTCTGCCTCTTTAAAGAAATATTTTAAATAATTTTTCAGCCAACAAATTCAACGAATGTTCTTACATGAAAAAGTCTAGTTGCACCATTATTGCAAGGCAGGGAGCGAAATTTCCAAGGCCTCGATCACTTCAGGTCACGTGACGTGTGAAAAATGGCGGTGGTCAATGGTGTCATTGACCCATAGAAGCTTTGATACCTATCCGCGCGTAGACTTAGCGCGCCAATAAAATGAAGTCGCCACGATCATGCACTTTGCATTGAACTATGATGCTATACACTATCTAGGGCCGCACTTTGCGCCTTTACAGCCAAGACCGGGGGTGAAGTGCGTTGTGCCCAGCTAGATAATTCCGACGGCTTGTCTAAGCCGGCTTTGCCATCGGATCAGTGGCGAAGAAGATAGTAAAGAAACTTCACTCTGAGCCTGTTTCTTACATATTTTATTTATTTATTTTACTTACATAAATATTATGTTATACTATTAGTTGTATCTGGGCGGCCGAGCTAAGCTCGTGCTTCTTTTTGTAAAACACCTTCGAATGTAACGCGTGTGTTGGACTACGAAAAAACAAAATAGTAATCCCCGAAATTGGGGAACGCTCTACTCTTACGAAAAATTGTGCTCAAAAGCTTAATATTTCTCCTATATCCACATTTAATTTAAACGACCAATCCAACGATACTAACACTGTGAAATAGACGAGAAAGAAAAATCGTCCCTAATTTGTAGGGGGGGTAGGGTAGGGGAGGGAATAAGGGGAGGTCTACTACTTAAAATAGATTAGACGATTTTCTTTCTCGTCTTTTTCATAGTCAATTCAATTATTTTAGTTGTTAGTGATCTTATTTTAGTGTTAGTGTTAGTATATATATATATACTAACACTAACAAACACAGATAGACGGACATGGCGAAACGATAAGGGTTCCTTGTTGACTACGGAACCTCAAAAAATATCTTAAACAAATTATCTCAAGGTAACGAAAATCTAGCCTCTAGTGATTTTGGACAAAACGGGTTTGGTCCCGTACCAGGCTTCGTACCGAAACGCTGTCACCAACTCGGTGCGGTTCTTCTGATGCATGGTGATTATTTTGTACGAGGTTCTCGGATTGCCCATGACGTAAACAGACAGACACAGCAGAACAGTAAATGCAGCTTGTTAGATCTAAGTGGAACGAATGCCTCTTACAAACGCAGTAAACAATTTAACTGTGAGTAAATAAACACGTGAATGAGGATGAAAACGCCGGTAAAGGTCGGCCCAAGGACATACGACAACCAAATGGGGGATGTATTATTATTATTATTATACTTTATTGCACACAAGACTTTTAACAGGACATTACATGTACAAAAGTACTAAAGTACAATTACATGTACTAAAGAGTAAAAGATGGGAACTTATTTTCGTTGAACTTGTGGCTGTCAAGCAAAAATTCAATCACGTCTTGCAGGCAATCGCATAATTAACATAATTCAAAAATTGGTCCGACACTTTTGGCACAAACGAAAAGATATGTCTTTTCTATCGATGGCCTAGTGTTACTGCATGGACCCCTTATGCTTTCAAATCTTGAATGAATTTTTTCCCATCACTTGTGCTCGTGACGGAACATTATTTTGCCGAGTCTTCAATAAAATTCCTACATCTACCGGTCCTGCCTGCGCAGCAGTACACAAGAATGAAATGAGGAGAGTATTGTTAACGTTTTGTTACGTATAAAGATCCCCGAGCCACGTTATTGCGAACCGCAATCGTGATTTGATCTGTCGTGCCTGAACAGCGTAAGATTGCTTCTAAACAAAAACTGAAGAGGTCGGAATAACTGAGTGGCCACCAATAGGAATAATAATTACTGCCACACGACACAATCACGTGACCTTTCTGGGGGCTAACTATTCGCACCAAATCTTGAGCTATTCCAATCGTCTAACTGTCAAATTCCGTTCGTTCAATCGTTCGCGTAATTTAGGAGCTAAACTGGCATACCCTGTGCTGAGGTAACCAGTCAAGCACTGAGGTAATCATAGCAAACGTGGAAAAACACTAAGTGTGATGCTTTTTTATCCTATATCAAATATAGGAAGAGGGTCTCTGTATACATATATTGGTCCCACATTTTGGTGAAGATTTATTAACGAGAAATTCGTCAGACTTCAATTCGCAAAGCCGTCTTGACGGCATTATTGATTCCACCATATCGCGATTATGAATACCACCAGCACCACCTGGTGTTAAAATTAGCTAACTATAATTTCCGTTAACTAGTTACAAATCCAATTACGGCGGCCGGCCCCCAGGGCATATAGGTATGCAATGTGCTCAAAGAGAAACCAGAGCGCTTGAGGCGAGCCCGCTAGTCTCTTTTCAGGATCAAGTTAATCAAAGGCCGGAGTAAACATAGGCCATCGACTGGGCTCCAATTCAAGGTTATGCAATTCGACGTACACTGCGTAGCCGTAAACCCACAGATTAACAAGTAGGAAGCCTAATTGTGATAATCGGCTACGCACTGTGCATAATTATGATAATTTGTCATAATAAACAAAGAACTTTGTTCTAGTTTTATGAAACGCGGCCCGGCATTGTCGTGGCCTAGGATTTGTTAGACTAAAACAGACAAAGTCTGCAAATGATTTTCGTATCGTGAAGGCTTTCTTGAATTAACTTCGGGTGACATGATGTTCATTTTGCACTTATTGATATACCAAAACACTTGACTAAAGAATCCAAATGCCTGGCCAGCGAATGGCCGAATTTATGTAAGTATATTACTATTAATATAAGTATGTATACCAATATTAATATTTGCATCGACTACCCGTCTCACTTTTCCTTCAGCAACCGCCCAACGTCGGTTGTCCCAAGGAAATTGCTATTAGCAATAAGGCCGCCAGCTGTACTTGTAAATATTTTATGTTGGTTTTTCCTGGTGTACAATAATGAATATTCTTATCTTATATTATCTTATCTTAACGACGCAACATAATCGGACTGGCAATTTTATACATTTACTAAGGGCGAATGGAGAAAGGAGAATGTTGTATGATGTTGTGTGGATATTAGTTCAACGATGTCGTGCAATTACGTCCATTGTGAAACCAACCGATAGCTGCATGTGGTGTTAGCCGTTATTAATAAGCAAATTTGACACTCCATTGAATATGCACGTTCAGTGTATTAATCCCTAAATCGGCAACCATTTTGTCATTTCGTAAGTGATAACAGAAGTAGAGTTGGCGGTTCTTTTGCTGATTTGCCTCGTCTATCCCGGCAACCTTTAGATAGAAAAGGTTGCAAGAAGAACATAGTCGGCGGGCGTTTTATTCGAAAATGGTTAATGGTAAACAATACACCATTAATTTTGGGTGGTTTGAAAGACATAGCAAAAGGAACGTGCCTGACAAAAGCTGTCGAATGCACTAGTTAGTTTCTTTCAAAAACGCACATTTCAAAAATATCTCGACACAAACTCGAACCTTTTATTATTATCATTTATTTGCTACTCCAACAGTATTTTCACATTTCATTTAAAAACTACTTGTTCTAATGTATAATTCTGTGTGAAACACCTTTACAGAAGTATACAACTATGGAAATTGTTATTGGAACCATTAGTTCTGTCTGCGGGTCATTATTCAGTTTTACGGAGAGTTCGCGTATATATATATTCAATGGAG
Source organism: Yponomeuta evonymella (assembly GCA_963969515.1). Lineage (NCBI taxonomy): Eukaryota > Metazoa > Arthropoda > Insecta > Lepidoptera > Yponomeutidae > Yponomeuta > Yponomeuta evonymella. The sequence goes on from OZ018344.1 coordinate 1,593,596, forward strand.
TGTCAAATGTTATATGTTATAGGCAATGCGTATAATGCAGGCATTCTATACATTTCCTAGGTATTGTATAGAATGCCGGGGTCATCCAGGCAATGTGTGAAATGATATTGAATGTACAAACTATTTTACACTTTACCTAGGAATTGTGTGGAATACCTAGGCATTGTATAGAATTCCGGTTGACGCATAGGTAATGTATGTAACGTGTTTTTTTTGCGTAGACAGCGTTTCTCACATAGCAGTTCCCTTCGGACAAACATTTACAACGTACAGTCAAGTGCACGTAGAGCTTTACATTTTGACATTTCCACCTCTCTTATCTTCTGCGATATTAGGACAAAATCGAATGGCAAGTGTAAAGGTCTAAGTGCATTTGACCGTACCAAAAAATTGCTGCAGAAAGTCGTCCTGTTTCGTTCGAAATTTGATCATGATACAAAAAATTCAAATTCATCAATAAACACTCGATTCTTTGTAGAAGCCGATTCTCTGTTAGTACCCAATTCTAAGTAAAACCTTTCTTTCATTAGTAAGTACCGCTGATCAGTAGCCATTTTCCATTCAATAATCACACAAACAATGAATGATCATGATCACACTCTCAGTTTAGAACCAATGCATAAACTAAAAAAATACGTCTGCATAAAACAAAGGAGTGCTGCGTACTAAACTACTAACACAACGAACGAGTTGCAACTTGTTTACGGGGTAGTCCCGCACGCCGCGCACTCGCCTCCTTCCCGTGGTCGTTCATTATACACATTGCCTGATGCGCTTCGGGCATTTTATACAATACCTAGGCAATGTATGAAATGAATCGTATTATACACATTGCCTTAACGTTTTAGGCAATGTATACATTGCCTATAACATATATATATATTGTTTAATTTACGTAATAGGAAGGTAAATAGCCAAATATTGCAAGAACTATATATAAGATGATTTCCTCTTATCCCTTATCAGGGACATAGGGCTCGTAGAAGGGATCTCCATTTCTCGCGGTCTTGTAAATAAAATATATATAAATTTTCGTTATTTTGAACAGTTTCCACCCGTATAGAGACCCTAGAGACCCGTTCTTTACTGTTTTTCCTACTCTCCAAGCTTTGCTGGAAGAAATGTCTTACAGAGATAAGCTCGGTATTGTTGTTTCGTGTGCAATAAAGTATTAATAATAGAGTAAGTAAAGCGCACATTTAATAAAATTACATAAATTTATTAAGAACAATATAAATATGACGATGAGAAAAACTCCTACAACAAAAGTTGGATGTTGGACCCGGCAAACGTGGTTTTGCCATATTAATTAGCCTACAACCTATTCTCAGATCTACCAAATAATACACAAAAACTTTCATAAAAACCAGTAAAGCCGTTTCGGAGGAGTCTTATAACAAACACTGTGTGGCACGAGATTTTTATATATTCGATAACTTAGATACGTTAAAATATCTATAAATACCTACGAAGTACATTACATATTAGCAATTTAGGTTTAAATCGTTGGTCTAGCCAGCAGCCCGCTCCATATTTTCTCATACTTCGTCTCCACACTAAGATGTTTTCTGGACACGATTTTTTTCATGTCTGTAGGGAAATGTGATTTCCTTCTGTCACATGCACTGGCTTTGGTGCTGGGCCTGTAAACTTATTAGCGTAACGAACTAGCTGCAAATTGTGTCGTCCGTCCAGTCATGGTGCCAGCGAACGTGTTCTTCTCCTCCCGTCAGGCATGCTGTCTCGTTCGCGCAATATACATTTTTAGTGATTATAATAATAATAATATGAGCATATTTTTGATAAATGTGGTCGGAGGGTTTGATAGATAATTAAATTACAGCTACCAGTTGTTTAATAAAGAAAATTTGTTACCAAAATGATTAATTTTGGATCTGTGTCGAAAACTGGGTACAGGATAATAAAAATATGTCTTAAATGTGCGTAATTTTACCAATAGCTATTTACATTTACATTTACATTTACAAACATATCAATAAAAATAACTAAATATAGAAAACTGCGCCTAGATCGCCGCCTCTGGGAAGGGTTCCCAGTATGCTGGCTACGTTACCTCGTTGGATAGCGAGACTTATCCTCTGCCCGAGGTAATAGCCAGCTCTGGGATGTGATCATCGTGTCGATGAGGCGCGACGATAGTTCTTTGAAGAGCAGTCGCGCCTCGGGCCCCCATGGTCCTAGTGTCTCGACACCAAACGGCACAAATACGTGACTCTGTGTTAGAGTCCCGTATTTGCGCCGCTTGATGCCTTCTGCTCTGCACTTGATGCCGTAGCGCCGGCTCTTGTGGAGGTGGCCTGGACGTGCTAAAGTGTCCGCGCATGTTGCGTCCCACACCAGGGTTTTTCCATTTTTCCATGGGATCAACGACATCCCATCTGGTCTCTTGCCATCGTCCCGGGCTACACTCTCCTGATGATATCGTTGATCGACGCATGGCGTGGAAGCCTCCCGGCACTCCGCTGGCATGACAGACCGTGTTGACTCCGACGGTCGACGTTTTCTACGCAGAGGCAGCGATGTGGCACAGTCAGTGGTGCGCCGAGTCGCAGGCCTACGGCTAGCGTCAGACTCATGTCGTCTAACATCATTCCAACGCTAGGCGATGGCAATGCATGTAGGCAAAGTCCGGATTCCGGCTCACTCACTGCTAAGAGGCGAGCACGCTCTGCAGGGCTTTCTGCATTATCAAGCAGTTTGTTTTTAACCACTTTGCAGAGCGGCTCGTCCCACAGCCTTTGTGAGTGAAGCACGGTCGGTAGGTCTTCCCCCGGACAGGCCTGTACCCAGGCAGTCATGCCCTCGGCCAGCCGCTCGACCTCCGCGTTACCGAGTGATTGGTTAGTGATCTTAACGAAGAGGTCTTGCACGCTGTGAGCCGAGGACAGGAATGCCGGGAGGGCCACTCTGGAAATTTTTCTTATGCCGAGTCCACCGTGGCGGATCGGCAGCGATGCCTGCTCCCAACTCTTTTCGTCTAACTGACAATTTAGAATTTGGGTGAGGGACTGTTTTAGAATTTTGTCAAGGGGCTCCAAAAGGTCTTTGTGTTTACAAAATGGGGAACACCGTAATACATAAGTAAAATTAGGGACAAAAAGGCAAAATCGGACTATACATAGAGCCATATGAGTGTTTATTTCTCTGAGTCGAAAAGAGGAGGATTCAAACTATTTGATGAGATTTTCAATGAAGCCAGGCATCGCTTCATTGAAATGTGCGTAATTTTATTATCTATCAAACCCTCAGATCACATTTATCAAAAGTGTTCTAACTTTATTACAATCACAAAAATCACAATTACAAGCATGCCCGACGTAACAACAGCGAGCGTTGAGAAAGTAAAGATGTAGAGACGGGTATGTCTTTGATGAGGGCTTAGGCCATGATAGGCCACCTCATGGCTAAGGCGGGAAAATAAATTGTCACACTGCTTGTGCCAGAGGTTGCTTGTCTATTCTCTTTTAACTTAAAAAAAAAATGCATCCTTGTCTGGCGATACTGGCAACATTCATGTCAGTTGTCATTCTCTTCCCTATAACCTCTGAAAAAAATATGAAATAATATGTTGTTGGAAATAATAATATGGTGTAATATGTATAAAAAAATATGTTCAATGAGCACAAAGCAACATATTTTTTTATTTCGCTTTAAGTATCTAATATAGGTAATTGTATAAAATAATCTAACGGCCGTTCTTACGGACGATTAAAAACAAGTAAATAATTCAATGTACACGGTGAGACAACTAACCATTGTCGCCAACGCTGAAAACGATAATAAAATACTACATACCTATTATGATATTTTTCTTTTTTTCTTATTTTGTTTACAGCAAGGGAGCTTTCACTCGGTGTACATTAATAAATAAATCTAACTTTCCTAAATTGCTCAGAGGTTCTATTCTATTATACTTTTTGAGTTTTAAAAGGATTCTTGTACAAGTAACTGGGACTATAGCAAAATTATGTAGCAGGATAATAATATTTCCAATTGATTAAGGTTTTAAAAAAAATTTACGAACGGATACTTTTGAAACTCATACTGTAGATAGTAAATGCATTACTCTTCATGATCTATTAAGTTTTGACAGAACGAATTCTGTCCGGGCAGCTAGTCTAATATATAAAAATCTCGTATCACAGTGTTTGTTATCGAACTCCTCCGAAACAGCTTCTCCGATTTTTATGATTTTTTTGTGTCTATTTGGTAGGTCTGAGAGTATGTCGTAGAATAATGAATATGGCAAAACAACGTTTGCAGAGTCAGTTACTTATTGATACCTAAATTCGAAAGTGTTTTCAAGGTTCGCTACTCACTAAGACCGAAGTCGAAATTTTATTCTTTTCATAACTGTGCTGTTCGGAAAAGACACAAACTCATAATTTTATACCTCTGCTAAAATTTGTCACTAGTCTGAACTGCAGTTCACTACACCACACTGTGCAGATTAGAATTTATAGTACATAAGAGCACAGTCACAGCAGCTGTTTACATGGGCTACTGGCAACTCATACAGCCCTATCTCTCTAGCGTTTTGCGAGTGATTTGAAATTTGATTTGATTTGATTGCGCATCGATTGCGCAACGAGCACGCGGCGTGCGATCCGCGTTTTGGACACTCGGTAGTAAAATAGATTGATCTGACGAGGAAACGCTGCTGCTGGCTTTGTTACCTCGAAGACGCAGAAAACGAAAGCAGATACAAGTTAACGACGGATCTGGGAGGATTCATCATCAAGTAAACGACTGCTAGAGAGCGACTACTGTGTATCCCGTATAACGGGAAGATTTTGAGTTTTAGTTACAAATAAGTTTGCATCCATTGTATCAACGACGATTGAACCTCAAAACGATGCTACGTCCGTTAACACACGTATCTTTGATATGCCTCAAGTGAGGCGGGGCGGATTGACAAACGAGATTGTGCAAAATGGCGGCGAGGATGGTAATCGCGGCGACACCGCCGCGACGCCGAGCAATCGCTGCGCAATGGCGCCGAGCTCGCTGCGCACTCGCAACGCTTTCTTATCGCTCGCGAATCGCTAGTGTGATAGAGCTGTTAGGGCATAACTGAGGCAAAATTAGCAAAGATATACTTGTGTATTTTCAGAACAGCACGCTGATGAAAAGAATAAGAAATTTGACTTCGGTTTTAAGCTAAGCTATTCAAGTACGAGTGTATGTCAATTTTGGGCTGCTTGCGTGTGTTACCAGTGTGTGTTACCAGTGATGACTTATGGCACTGAAACGTGGTCTCTCACTATGGGCCTCATAAGAAAGCTCAAGGTCACTCAACATGCTATGGAAAGGGCTATGCTCGGAATTTATCTACGAGATCGAATCAGAAATTATGAGATCCGTAGACGAACGAAAGTCGTCGACATAGCCCAGTGGATTAGTAAGTTGAAGTGGCAGTGGGCGGGGCACACAGCACGCAGAACTGATGGCCGATATTCTCTAATGGAGACCACATATCGGCAAGCGTAGCGTAGGACGACCAGCCACAAGATGGACAGATGACCTCATCCAAGTGGCAGGAAGACGCTGGCCGCAGGTCGCTTCCAACCGGTCTTTTTGGATATCCATGGAGGAGGCCTATGTCCAGCAGTGGACTTCTTGTGGCTTAATGATGATGAGTTTTTATAAAACTGACGCCTATATGACAAATCTTTTATAATCGAGGGTGCAGGGTTTTTATGGAACTGAATGAAAAAGTCGCCGTAGTAAATTTTTGGTCGCGCTCACGGGCGTCTACAAGACAAATCTTTTATTATCGAAAAATTTTCACTAAACTAATGCCATCGATAATTTAGTTTTTCGGCCGTGCTGATGCGCGGCCATCTCTTAGCAAATCATCTTTTGTTTTTGATCAGGCATTTTACGTTGCAGCCCCGGAAGATTTAAGGTGGGACTGGTCACCTTTTTTTCATCGAAGTCCCGGTATTTGGTAAAAAGGATTATGATAACACTTAGTTGTCGGTTCTAACTACATCATCTTTGAAATTACTGACACTCGTAATATGGTCTTGGCGGCCTGGGGTCGATAGAATGTTTTGCTTGTAAAAGAGGTCGCGTCTTTAAAAAGATCGAATAATACTCTGGATTATGGTATTCTTTACAGTAACCTTATCTTGTCTTACATTAAATTAATAAACTTACAAAATATTTATAAAGCAGTACAGCACAATTCGTCCAGATAACCCTACGATGGATAATTTTTGAAGGAAAGAGGAACGGCTAGTTGTTGCAAATGTGAATAAATTGTTTGGTGCATGGCAGGAAAGTGATGATTGGATCCTTAAACTGTTGTTCGGTTTTAAAATTGAAAAGTGCTATGTGTTCCGAGGGAAGGCAAAATATCAATTCCTACAGCCCGACTGCCGATATGTCGGCTGCCAGCTCTCGCCCGGACATATACTCTTTCTCTTCTCGCCATAGAATCTATTTTTGCGTGGCAGTTGATGTGTTGATTTCAGTTTGCAAGGGGTGTAAAAGGCACACCGTTTCATCGGATATTCACAAGTACATACATTTATGAAAATACTATGTACGTTAGAAAATATATCAGACTTCGCTAAAATGTCGGTAGTCATCACAATGTTAATACTAGAAATTAACATAAATCCACGATTTAGTCTTGCAAAAGTTAATATATCCTTTATGGGGCACTGTATAAGATTCTACAACGAAATTCCTCAAGATATTAGGGGTTTATTGCAATAGGTTCTTTGAATTGACATAGAATCTTCATGGTTTGAGGTTTTCGAATGAAACTTTTTTCAAATGGTTTCTAAGATGTTCTTTTTTAAAAAATGTGAAACATTTGAATATCGACTTTCAATTGTTTTTGTTATTAAAAAAAAAATAGATAGATGGATACTGCGAAAATTCGAGTGATTATGAGGCACCCATTTTTCGTATTTTTTTATTTTATTGATTTGACGCAAGGGAGTCAATATTGTGGGTGAGGTAACGTTAAACCATGCCGCTAATTCCTGGGTAGTTTGACTAGGGTCGGCTTCCACTATTTCTCTTAATTCATCGTTATTCACCTGTGTGGGCGGTCTTCCTCGTGGCTCGTTCTTTAAGTCGAAATTTCCATCACGAAAGCATTTAAACCAAAATCGCACGGTGCGTTCATTAGTAGACCCCTCTCCAAACGCAGCATTGATATTGCGGGCTGTTTCTGCCGCGTTAGTTCCGCGTCGGGACTAGTATTCAAAAATCACTCGAATTTTCGCAGTATCCATCTTTCTTGTCTAAATTGAATAACAAAAACAATTGAAATTCGATATTCAAATGTTTCACATTTTTTAAAAAAAGAACATTATAGAAACCATTTGAAAAAAGTTTCATTCGAAAACCTCAAACCATGAAGATTCTATATCAATTCAAAGAACCTATTGCAATAAAACGGCAATTTCATACTTTAACCCCTATTATATTGGAGTTACCTCCGACGGGGTTTAAAAAATGTGTTAAGCACACTGTGCAAAAGAGCTTATTATAACATCAAGGATTTCTTAGAAGAGAAAGAAGTTTGGTATTAAACAGTAGTTAATATTAAACTGTATTTATAGGACGATTGTGTCTAGTATTCAACACATCCATGAGTAATATTTTAAGTTAAAAACTCTGTTAATTAAGTTAAGACGTGTTTTGAAAAGAATAAATGTGAAGTTTCTTTGTTAGCTTCTTCTCCACATAATCTATTAATTGTGAAACTAACAACTTTGACGTTTATTAAGTAAACATTTTGTTTTATAGTGAATAAAAATATTTGAATTAAATTGTGTCGTGGGTCTTCAGGGTGACGCGTGAAAGAAGGCCCACCGTACTCCAGTCAAGCAAATTGTATTGAAAGCCGAAATAGCCCTTTTTTGCAAAACAACTGCATTTCTACCGTCCCCGGAATTGCTTTTTTGTCAAGAAACCGTGACGGGTGAAATAGTGTATGAGTTTCCTCTCGTCTCAAAGGAACTGAAAATCGAAGAAAATCGGCTTAGATAATCCTACTCATCTTCGTGAGGATGCAGGTATGCACGGTATGAGGGCATACAAAAGTCTAACTGTTCTATTGTGCTGGTTGTTTTTGTGTTAAATATGTTTTTAAATGAAGGAAGAGTACCACGCTGGGCTTAAAGAATTTAATGTAAGCGTTCTCTTTAAATTTTAAAAACAAAGTGGCGCAGGTGCATAATATAATTATTGAACGAAGATCGTAGGTGTAACAAACACTTTTCACAGTGTGAAAGCGAACCTTTTACGTAGACAGTGGCTGTTATTTTAGGTTGTGTTTCTTCAGTCAGTTACCTGTCATGTAGAGTAAAGAGAGAGAGAGACAGTGAAAGAATGAGTTAGATCGTATGAGGACAAAAGCACTCGTGAGTAAAGATTAAACTTGCACAACTTAAATACGAGTAGCAGCTACGCCGTAGCGCGGCGTAGTAAGTCAGGCTACGAGCTGCTACGACGTAGTACGACGTTAAGACGTAGCTTTGACGTTTCGTAATCAAAAGCTCTATGAAAATAATTTATTTGGTTTTCTAAAAATATACGTACATAAAAATCGGGGAAGAACCTCGATTTTTTGATGTATAATATAAGGATTTTGTTGTCCACTATCACATTATATACAATAGATGAATTGGATAAGTATTTTCAGAGACTCGCGATCCTTATACATAGTGCCTCGTTGGTCTAGCGGTTAGCATGCTCGACAGTTAACATAACATACAATACAGATTTGTACAGCCAGACTGAGGCCAGATTTTCTTATTATTCGTTATAGGAGTACATTTAATGGGTCTAATCGCCACAGTTTGTTGGCTAAACTTAGACCGGGTTTCTGAATTGAGAATAAAACTAAGTAAATACTTAAGTAACGTTCTGTCACGCTCTTTTCTGTGGAATTCGAAGAGACGACATTACAGTTGACTATTTACTTAGCGAAATTCTCAATTCAGAAAAGGCCTTTAATCACCTTCATCCAAATTAACCAACTAGTTACCAAAGAGGTCCATCTACCGTCACTGCAAGAATTAACTGTACTAGCCTCTACTGTCTACCTGTGACGACGTTCCCGTAAAAACCCCTGGATACCGCGCGAGGGGAGTTTTTGAAATAAGCAAACTAACTTCGTCAGCCCCGCTCACGACTGCATAGTGACGTAACAGGGAATCAAGGCCCACTTTTACTCGACCCCCGATGACAGGAAAAATAACCTTACCCCCTGGGCAGTAGCGATATTTTCAAGGCTGGCCTCAAGGCTGCCTCTGAGGGACTCCAATTAGTGTTATGATGATGTTTCTTTTTGCGAGCGTTTCCATTCGTATATTTTACCTGTCCTGTGATGGTTCGAATCCTGGGATGAAAAGTCGCTTAACTGCAAATGTTGAGAAAGGTGCCAAGGTTGATTTGCTGTCAACTGTATCTATGACGTGGATTTTTTAAGTTACATACGCTTGTTCGTGTTCAGTTACAATACCATTCGCTAATCGCGAAGGAAAATATCGACTGAGTGACTTTGTATTGGTGGTCTTTCCATCAGAGTCCACATTTCGGCTTTGTTGGCAGGATGCACTGGGTGACGACGCTTAAGACTCGCAATTTCCGAGGAAAAAAACTGGTGCTGTTAAGATCGATAGAGCGTTCTATTATGATGGACCTTAGGGGGACACATACTGAGATTCGAACCCAGAACTTCTTGATCGAGAGGCCACTGCTTTATCGGCTCTGCTTTCACACAGTCTCGGCTTAATTTATTTTCAGAAGAGGGTGCGAAGGAGTGACAAGGGACTTACTTAATATCATCAGCGTAAAGTTGAGAATAACCCGTGAAATAGATAGGTAGGTAAGCAATTTATTAAATTGCCACAACACACAAAGATAAAAATCTCTAAGTAATTTTTAGTTAAAAGGCTGAGCATTAATCTGGTTCCAGACGATCTAGATATTAATCTAGAAAGTCTTAAATGGGGATCAGATTTGAGAGGAGATTCAGAAACGAAATGTTTAATATTATTGTTAAATTCTCATATGTAATTCCTGGTGTACATACAATAAAGAATATTCTATCTATCTATCTATCTAAACACTTATATTAAATACATACATATTTACATCACGGAGGGATATGCCAAGACCTGGTGTTGCCACTTGCCACGATCCCGAGAAACCTCTGCTCTTGTATTTTTACAATTTATATCAAAGCTTTGCATAAGGAAAATCTGAATAAAATACAATATTCTTAAGGGGCTTCACTTATATAAGGGGCTACATGAGGCTCACTAGCGCCACCGATGGAGAAAAATACATCCTTTATGTAGAGATCATTTTTAAAAAAAGAAGAAAAAGAAGAAGAGAAGCAAGAAAGTAGGATTAATGCAGTAGAAATGAGGTCCTTGAGAAGTATGTCTGGCGTTACTTTGAATGACAGGATACGCAATAGTGTGATTAGAGAACGTTGTGGACTAAAAGAGGATGTAGTGACTAGAATTGAGAAAGGAATGTTGCGTTGGTTTGGACATGTGGAGAGGATGAAAGAAGAAAGATTGACAAAACAAATATATCGAGCGAATGTGTATGGAAGGGCCGGTAAGGGACGACCCAGACGGACATACTTCGACCAAATAGAGGATGTATTAACAAAGGGCAAGATAAAAGTACCCGAAACCGGCGTGCGTGCATGCAACGACTAATGAATGTTGAGGAAGCGAAAGTGATCTGTCAGGATCGTAGCAAGTGGCAGTCCCTGGTCTCTGCCTACCCGTCTGGGATACAGGCGTGAGTTTATGTTATGTTATGTTTGACTACTCTTTAGTTAGTTAGTAGCTATGTTAGTAGTAATTTTTACGTCTTCGCATGACGGACCTGGGATTAGATAGCATTTATGCAAAAAAACGCCCGTTTTTGGCGTAAATGCTATCTAGTTCCTGGTTTTTGCCTTGAGTTCTCGGCCATGGATCTTAAAATCACTATTAACGTGATTGAGAGAATAGTCAGACACTTTTTTAAGAATCGATCTGTAATAGAACATGCCCGACTACTTGGATACCCTTAACGGGATCCAGTGGGCTAACTAGCGCCACTAGTCCTAAAAATCACTACTAACATGATTGAGAGATTGTACAGACACTTTTTGCAAATTCGATTTGTAAAAGAAGATATGGTTTTGTTTCCTCGGTGGCGCTCGTGTTACTCCCTGGAGCCCCTTAATGTGTATTTCGTATTAATTTTCAGCGACATCTTCAGTATACGCCAATACTCGTAACGTCTCGTAAATTTTGTATTTGTATTTGTCTCGGGACCGTATCAAAACTTCAAAGTGAATTAGGCTTACTTTGGCAGTCCTCTCTCATCCAATCAGTCCTAAACGAATTCAGATGATCAAGTACCCTTACTTGATATGTATCAAAACACACGGCAGTGTGTCAAGCCCAGTTCGCGTTAAAAAATATAACGACGCATTTACCGTGGGTATATTACATGAACCATTTAACATAAAATAAATAAATAGGGCTGACTGCCTTGTTGGTCTAGCGGTTAACATACCTGACTACCAAAACAGAGATCGTCGGTTGGATTCCCACTCGAAGCCGCCATGTTAGTCTTGTACAAGTGGCCCCAGTTCGGAGGTTTTTACATATCTGTGATGTTCTTGCCTGGTTACTATAACATCGGGTATCCCGGTTTAGGACCAAGACCAGTGATTGCGTTGTGTGGGTTATTATTAGAATTATGATTATTAATAAAAAGCCGCACTTTTGCTTGGCCGTAAAGGTCGTATTTAAGTATGGCCGGTTCTATGTTACCGCATAACTCCTTAACTAATTGTCAGATTTCGACAAGTAAGGTGTCGATCGATTCGACGTGTTTACGCGGGTGTCAAAGATGATATGAAAGAGAAAAAACGAAAATCAGTACAGGTCCAAAAATTTAAAATGAAACTGTAATAAAAAATCACCAACAACCCGACTGCTGAGCATTAACTACTCAAGCGGGACCTTAATTCAATATTTTGATTTATTATGACTCTTTGTAGCTAAGTTGCTCTCGCTAGCTTATTCAGTTTTCTAAAGTCAACTTATATCCACTTTGCCTTGAGAAATAATCTATTCTTTATTCAGCTGTTACGTTTGTCAACTACTTGTCGAATGACGGCTATTCCAACGTTTTTTAGGGTACCGTAGTCCGACAAGGATCCCTTATAGTTTCGTTCCGTCTGTCTGTCTGTCTATCCGCGGCCTAGCGCAAAAGCCGAAAATTACTTCGATGAAGTTGTTAGTTCTGTAGAGCAGAAAAACCCCTCTTTCTACGGAACCTTACATTGCGCGTGGCCCGACACGCACTTGGCCGGTTTTTTTAGAGCCTTCTGTTTGCTGTGTCGTCTTAGGCCATAAGAAGTTTATGTAAGTATAAAATAATGTAGTAGTTAAATTACAATGTCAGCAGTAATAAAAAAGTATTTACATCTTACGGGAATGCGAACGAAATTCCAAGTCTTATGTTATTTACCAACTGCGCCGGGTATAGCTGAGTACTAAGACGGACTGAAATTTACATATCTACCCACTTTAACTGCAGGAGAATCCAATTTAAACCGACTTACAAAATAGGAGATCCTCAATTGGCAGGTGTACTGTTTTATTTATTGCTTTGGAAATATTACTTTCAACGGACTTGGATTGACTCATGAAATATATCAGTGGCATCCAATTTTCAGTTCCTAGATTTATCACGTATTTTTCTGAGACGAGATGTTGGCCCGCAACACGATTATGCGGACGCAAGACACTTACTGTTGAGCAGAACGTGGGTCGGCACGGGAACATTTTTCGCTTGACCTAAATCGCCTAAACTTCGATAGATTAAGAAAATCATAGCATTCTTTCACATTTCTTAACAAATATTTTTAAGACCTAGATAGAGTAGAAGACGGACGATCGATAAAGGCAGTCACAGAGTTGTGGCTGAGAACGTCGTTCGGTGGGTAGGAGGCCCTCTACCCGACGGGTCGTTGACATTAAGAAGGCGGCAGGAGGACAATGGACGAGATTAGCGGGGACCGGCGAGGTTGGCGTAACAGTGAAGGGGTCTATGCCCAGCAGTGGGCGTCTTCCATGGGCTGCATAGATAGATGGAGACATTTGAAATTAATAACTTAGAATTATTTACTGTCCTTGATACAGTAAGCACATTTAACCACGTTAAAGTTCCAACGGACGTCGGTTGAGCTCTTGAAAAAAATAATCACAAACCAAAGGGGAGGGCGGTCGCGGTCGCGGTGGCGGTCATTCACTGCTGTAGTATATTTTGCATAATTTACAACAGTAAGTATACAATAGCATTTGTATGGACGTATTCAAACCAACGCGTTCTGAAAGGAGCAATCTTATTATACTTTAATGTACACGAAAAACAGTACAGGAAATATGACAATACGGAGATTACATGTACAAAGGCGAGCTTATCTCTGTGAGAGATTTCTTCCAGCAAACCTTGGGGCGTCGGAGTGGGGGTGTAAAACGGGTCTACGCACGTGCACAACATACAAACGGGCTCGTAAACAATATACACTACATAATTGGTTTAGCGGTCAATATGCCGCAGTAAGTGACCGCTAGCGCACAAAAAGCTACAGACTCCCAGGTCCGTGATCCCAGGTCCGTGATCCTAGGTTCTCGGTCGTGGGTCCTAATAATGACTATTTACAGGATTGAGAGATTGGCCCGACACTTTTAGGGTTCCGTACACCGTACAAAAAAGCGGAACCCTTATAGGACCACTCGTGCGTCCGTCTGTCCGTCCGTCTGTCACAGCCAATTGCTCAGAAACTACTGGACAAAAGCAGGTTAAATTTGGTAGGATGGTGTAGTCCTATGACCCAAACATAGAACAGATGTGCAAAGTGAATAATTTTTTTTTAAATAAGGGTCATATAATATGTATGTAATATATTTTTATTATTCAAATAGTTAAATAAATAGTTATGATCTTATTCAGGAAAGAATTCCCCCCCTCTCCCTGATCTCCGAAGCTACTGAGCCTAAAATATAGTTCAATTCTTGTAGATTACAGGAAAACCTACAAGAATCCTTTCAATTGAAAATAAAGTGGTAAACTTAATATAATACGTACGTAGGTACGTAAACTCGCGATTATTGACTTACCACAATTGAATAAAAACATTTGACATTGGCATTGTACGGAACCTTCCCCACGCGAGTTTAACTCGCACTTGGCCGGTTTTTTTGCAAAAACGACCTGTAAAAAGAGATACGATATTTTCCATTGGTGGCGCTAGTGTTATGCATGGAGGACCTTAAATTTTTTTCTATGCGATTTAGAACAAGTTACAGTTTTAAAGCCACTGATATTTTTCCTAACGTACATAATATTTTCATAGATATACTGACTAGCAACTGTTAGGATATTAGTTTCTTTAAAGAAATCTCTTAACGAATCTCTATTGCTTAGCTTATATATGAATCTGATCGCTCTCTTCTGCAGGACGAAGATGGTCTCAATGTCTGCTACCCGACCCATATTGGTTGTGATCTGTTTTGTACACCAAATAAAATAAAATAAATAAATGTTTTATTTCTGATTTCGTCAAGCGATACTAAAGTGACTAGCTCAGTGGTAAGCTCCGTTCTTCTGGTCGTACCATTTGGTCGCTGAGCGGTTGTCCCCAGGCGGCCCGGCGGCGAGGTGTTTGCCCTCGTGTCGATCCTACGTTCATGGAAATTAGGCTGCCAGTCTCCCCGTAGTTTTGCACGACTGTAGAGTTTATTATACGACACTGCTGAATCACATAAAAAATGATTAAAACGTCTTCATTACCTAAAGTATAAGGAGCTTAACTATATTAATTTGAATACATAAAAGCAGAACACGTCTGAAGAAATAAAAGAAAATCTTGTTTTTAGCCCGGTTCCTTTTGTTTGTTCTTTTAGCACTTTTGTAGCCCTTTGGGTCATTTTGTATGTTCTTGTATGTTTGTCATTTATTAGTAGCCACGTCGTTTTTGATTTATTGTTGATGCAATTATGTTACAGTTATTTTGAGTAGTCGTATAATTTCTTTGAAAGGTTTTGTGTATTTTTATGTGTTTCAATTTGTGTTTATTTACTTTGTTAGGGTTAAATCGATATAACCATAACATGTCCCTTTTTTTCGACAGCAAGCCTTAACTGCGAAAATAAATAATTGCGATACCCACTTCGGGCTTTTTTCGTTTTTATTTAGTTAGTATTAGTGTGTATTGTATTATATCAATGCTGAAATATTCAGTTTTATATGTGCCTCCCCTCCTTATAACACATTTAGGTACTTATCACTATTTTTACCTCTTTCTTTTTTTCGCGTCTACCTCGATTTTTGCCTCTCCTGCACCTCCAGCAGGTTGACTGGTAGAAAATGCCATTAGCATTAGGTCTAACTTTTGTACACTCACTTTGTGCAATAAAGAATCAATAATAATAATAATACTATTTTGGTCTGCCAAGGGTTGGCCATCTCAAAGTGGCAGTAAAATCCGACGAGGGCGACATAAGGGCTCTCGACCCCAACTCACCACAGCGTTATATACCAATATTTTTTAATTACAAGCTTCAGCCAAGATCTCCGTATGCGGAGTTTGTGCCGCATTTAAATGACATTCGCTGCAAAAGGAGTGAGGATGGATTGTTTTCACTTTGCTCTGTACGCCTCTGTCGCTTCAGAGAAAGGGCACCTTTGCCACTCTACAAATATGACATTTATTATACGCCAAACGTCACTACTACTGACTGTATGCTGTCGCCTCTTTTAGCCACTCTTATTTGCGTATTTTGCAAATATTAATCATCCATCGTGACGCATGAAGCCGATGCATCGGCGGCTTTTCAGATCCGTAACACTGATTTTGAAAAACCTGCAATTAATAACAAATCTTCAGTTATAATCTCCAAGATTCGAATAATTTTATTTCGCTTTCCCTAAATATGACACCAGACGGATGTACACCGCGAGCGCAAGCTGAAGTATCTGTATGTAAATGGGTCCTCACGTCTGGCGCTTTGCCACGTCCCTCATCTTACGGACCAGCCGGGCGAGCCTTCCCCGTCCCCCGCAGTCCGTACAGAGCCGGCCGCCGAAGGGGCGTGATGTGTACCACCCGCAGGTCTGCGCTAACTGGTCGTGCGTAAACAACCTAAGAGTTGTTTCTCTGATTAGAAGCAGAGTAGGTCTTCAGTGACGTTTTTTCGCTTCTTTCCATAAGCACTGAGTTTTGCATCTGATACAACTTTGCATAGATTCACAATATACCTATTTATTTTTGTTGAAACTTGCGAGCCTCATAGATCATGTACTAAAATGATACACGGGAAATGATTTAATAAAGGACCGATAACTATGTTTTTGGTTTTGGAATGTTTACAATAAATGATAGTGGACTGTATTCGAAAAAAGTACCTGAGTATAATGCAGATAATATACGTATGTACCATCGTTTGCGTCGCGCTCCTACAAGAAATCGGTCGTTTCGAGAGACGACGGTAGTAGAAGTGTCGTATGTTCGTATATTCTTCTCTTCTCTTTCTTCTTTTCCATTTCTTTTGCTATTTCTTCTAATGCTGTCCTTCCAATTAAACAATTCGAGGTCATGTTCTACTATGTACTAAAGTGTATCCAGTTTATTAGTAATAATTTTTCAGTGTATGTAGGTATGTTTATTTTTTATTTTTGTCAATATATTTTATTAAGTATCACTTTTTGTTCAGGTTCGGTTGAAACTCCGTGATTTACCAAAGGCCCGTGCTGAAAATCAGTGCTGTGGGCAAAACCGCAGCGTATACTGAGCTCGAGGCTATTTTACCGCTGCATAGACATGTCCCTTATTGTTTTGGGATTTTTTTTTTCATGTTCAATTGTTTGTCTGTTTTTAATCATTGTTAAATGTATGTCTTTGTGGTGTTAATTAAATGTTTTTCTTCTTCTTATTTCTTCTGTATGCGGCGGCGCAGCGGTGGGGTGCCCCTCTTGTCCCGACCCCCGCCCGCGCCCGCGCAGCCCCGCGCGCCTTCTAGTGCGGCAGCGAGCTGTCTTGACCAAAGACCTAAAATACTTACCTATCTCCGTAGAAGCAAATGCGCTTACAGCTTGCTTATTGCTTGATTCTAAACGAAACAGCATGTTGACTCCTGATCAATCTTGCATAGTGTGTATAACATAGCCAGCAGACGTGGAAGATGAGGCCTCCGTAGATCAAGGTGTTCAACACTGAGGTCATCGTGGCCTGGAAACTTACCTCTTTTCATGGTCTTTATACCATGCCTTACATCTTCAGATGAAAATTTTAAATCAATGTCACCGCACAAGGTCTCAGTATTGTACACCGTGCAGCCTGTATTTGTATCCAATCTGCTATGGACTCTGAAATAAGTTTTAAATAAATCTGCAATGTGTTTTGGCTCGGTAGTATTATAAACACTAATGGTAAGCCTGGCCGTGGGTTTAGTTTACTTGTCTCTTTCCAAAAAGCTTTAAAATGTTTCTTCTCATGATATGAGGCAATTATAACTAATTTAATATTTTTTTGATTTGATTGGCACCACTTAAGCCGAGCTTTAGCTTTAAGCTTTAAATACTTTCCTAATTTCATTCATCTCTTTATAAAAAGGTCCATCTATTGGTTTTCCAAATGAAACCCATACAACTGTTTATAAGTTTTGATCGCCAAGAAAAAGGTTTAAAATCTTTGAACTTCGTAAAAAAAAACACTTGATATCTTCGCCTAAACCAACGCCTGCTTTGTGTATTTCTGTGATTTCTTTTAGTGATTTCGGTATACGAATTATACAGCTTTATTACGTCCGTTATCTGAAGAAATTTCAAAACACAACATGCGAATTGAAAGTAACCGCGGTGTTTTACAATGTTAGTCGACATTGTCATTAGAAAAAAAAAGCAAAACAAGTACTTTATTTTGAAGATCATAATGAATCCAAAATATAATTTAATAAAGGCATGTTATCGGAGCTTCTATAGCGACTTTCAAATTACAGTGTCGTGTTAGAAAAACTTAACCTAATAAGACTGTATTTTCATTGTTATCTCCGTAATCAACAAGGAACCCTCATAGTTTTGTCATGTCCATCCGTCTGTCTGTCTGTCCGCGGCTTTGCACAGATACGATAAGTACTAGAGAGCTGAAATTTGCCATACATACATATTCATTACGCCGACGAAACGCTAGAATAAAATCTATGGATCTCTACGTGGCCTGACACGCACTTGGCCGGTTTTTTTAAATACTTCATTCAGTTTCTAGTAAGGGTCAACTACTTACCTTCAATTCATTCGCTCAAGCAAACCAAACGGCTCTTTCCTAAGCCATCGAAGGTATGCAATTACTGATATTTTTAAAGTTCTATCTAGTAATAACATGCTTTTAGGGGGCTTTGGTGAGTTTGAAGTCGTTTGAGACAGAAGAGACAGCAAGTTTTAAATGACGAACTAAAAGTTTCATAAGCATTACGTAGGTGAATCCGGAGTTAAGTTAATTAGGTGTAATATTAAATTTTAATTTTATTAACTTTTAGTAATGACCAAAGTATATGTTGGGCTTGCCCTAATTTGAGACCCTGGGCACGACTGGGCAATTCGAAATTTCGAAAATTCTAATTCGAAATAGTTACACAACTAGGGCCGTAAAATAAAGAAAGGCCGATATCGCAGAAGTTTAAGGCCCGAGCCGAAGGCGAGGGTCATAAATATGCGATAGAAGACTTTCTATTTTACAGTCCGTGTTGTGTACACAATTTTATGTTGTCACTTGGCCTCAAAGTGGGTAGCCCCGCTTTTTGGCCAGGAGTGGCATAAAATATTTTTCTAATATATGACGCCAGTTAGGCGTCCGATATGGATTAAAAATTAAAAAAAAAAGAAGTTGGACGGCGCCGACACTGAGATGCATAAAAAAAAGTTAGTTTTTGGATTTTATTACTTTTCGTCATGACATTGTTTGTTTTTGCTTAGAATTTCCCCTTAACATACGGTGAACCAATTCAAAGTCACCCTGTATATACGCTCCAATCTGCCATATGCACGATTTAACCGAACCGCTTGGCATAGAGTCACCCGATAACCGGTGACAATGCAGAGCTATTGATATACCGTCCCGTCGCAAGCGATAGACTGGCCCTCACTTGGCTTAGTCGCGCGGCGATCTGAATTCCACTCTATCTTTAGAATGAGCACGGTCGAAAGTTAAGTGTGCTCGGTTACCGAGAAAACACGCAAACGCATGCAGCCGCGTAGCAGTTTCTCGTAGCAGTCTCGGAATCGGAGGCGTAGTCAATTTGTAGCATTCTGTAGACAGTCCACAATTTCGCTGTAGGTCCAGCCAGAGTAAGAAGAGCGGCATAGAAGTTTTGTTTACGCTTACTAGGCCATAGGCCGGCCGTTAGAATCCCTACGTCATATCTTACCAAGATGAGACCTATTTTACATTACATATCTTCAATGCCAGTCGCAAATTTGGAAGCTCGGCTACCATCAGCAAAAAAAGTGGACTAAACGTATGAAGTTCACTTTAAAAAAAGTAATTTGGACCGTCCCATCACCTCACTAACAAAAACCATTGCTTTCAATTTAATTTTAATATTAATTAACTTAATAGCCTTTGACTAAACATCTGGACCGAGTTTCATAAAACTACAATTCGTAGTTTATTATGAAAATTCGTGGTCTATTGCGTAGCAGAGTTTTCTTCTTAATCTGTGGGTCAATCGACTTTGCAATGCACATCGAATTGTCCTAGTAAACCATGAGTTGTAGTTCTATGAAACACCAGGCTCCAGAAGGCCATACTCAAAGGGCAATGGAGCACAGCATGCTATGCGTAAAAAGAATTGACGAATTCTAGTGCGCCACGCTGCGCACCAAAACCAAAATCACTGACGTTCGAGCTACAACCACTAAACTCAAGTGTAGCTGGATTGGTCACGTCAGACATATGGGCCCGGAATAATGGGCAAAAATAGTGACCTGATGACCGCGGACCGGACGACATAGTGTGGGAAGGCCCCCCACCAAATCGTTAGACGACCTGATTACGGTGGCGGGGAGTCGCTGGATTTGGGCGACACAAGACCGGAAAGCTTGGAAAACCACGAAGGAGGCCTATGTCCTGCAGTGGGCGACAAATGGTTGATAATGAGCGATGGCAATCGGCAACGTGGCAGACCGAGGCGGAGATGATGTGACGATTGTACCTAATGTGGGTGGCAAGTGTTGGCCAAGGACAAGGAATGGAAGTCTTATATATTTCGGTCACCCACCGTCTAATCGCTGCGAGTGCCCACTCGCCGCGAGTATTCGCTATGAGTTGATGTCGTCGCAACTAGAATTGACCATATTCAATTTTACTCGCTGCGAATGCGCACTGTCGGTCGATATTCTCGTGTAGAAATCGCTGTGTGTTACAGGCAGGCAGTGAATTGTCGCTGCGACTAATAATCGCGTCGTGACACAATCATGGCTACAAAAAAAAACTAACACACAATACAAACACTTGTCCTGGTACAAGTCAACGTAAAGTCAAAGTACGATACAAACATGGAAATACACCCAGACTAGTCTTGGGTAACTCAGGAGCCAGATATGAGAGGACACACATCTCCCTTGTCGTCAACTGTGTCCCAGTTATATCCCAGAGATGTCAACTATATCTGGCTCCCTCACTATACTCTCAACTCAGTACGGTAGACATCTAGCTCCTGCTACTTTATCCAGCTCACACACAGTGCGCGAGAGCGAGACCGAGATCGGCTGAAATTGGATGCGTTCGGCCGCATTTCTCGTCGCAGTAATAAACGAGAGACGAGAAAGGGGTCACCAAACTCCTACAAATGTATCGACTTGGTGATCTTTTTGATCGCTATTAGTACGGATGGCTTGTTCGCAGTACTCGTACTAAAAAGATGAACGGTAAAGACGATAATCATATATGCTTGTCACGCTTTAATTGGGTTCAAAGATATTTATTTCTCATAAAGAACTTACAGTTCACTTAATTAATGAGAAAACCTATATAGTGTCCAAAGTTAATTAATAGATAATACATTTTGATTCTGGTTTGAACTCCTCTTATTGGAATAGACTGATAGTATAAAAAAGAGCGCGTCAGCTGGATAAGGTAGGAAACAGATAGACTAGACTCACTCACCACTTGTGTCTTACGGTTCTTGTATCCAAACACACTCACTCGATTGTATGTCGTATGAGCTAGGATACAAGTGGTGAGCCAGATATGATACAGATATAGTGTGTCCCGGTGAGCAAAGATATGGGATATAACAACTCCCTCTAAGGACACACTTTGCGCAAGTCTAACCCAGACGTATGACGTAGGGTTACCGACGGTCGCCCCACGGTCTAAGCAGTCTTGTGTTTCTTTATAGTCTACGTAACTTCGAGACAGTTATTTTCGCTTGGAAGTAGCTAATGGAAATAAAAACCAGCCAAGTGCGAGTCGGACTAGCGCACAAAGGGTTCCGTACCATTATCTATACAATATTTGAATATTTCAAGCGGCTACCTGTTGCCGTTATTAATATCGGGCAAAAACGGCAAAAAAATCACGTTTGGTGTATGGGAGCCTCCCTTAAATGTTTATTCAGTTTTTTTGTCGGACTAGGGTTCTGTACCATTATCTATACAATATTTGAATATTTCAAGCGGCTATCTGTTGCCGTTATTAATATCGGGCAAAAACAGCAAAAAAATCACGTTTGTTGTATGGGAGCCCCCCTTAAATGTTTATTTTATTCAGCTTTTTACAGATGCATCAACAGAAATACATCATCTGTGAAAATTTCAGCTGTCTAGCTATCACGGTTCATGAGATACAGCCTGGTGGCAGACAGACGGACAGTGGAGTCTGAGTAATAGGGTTCCTTACCCTTTGGGTACGGAACCCTAAAAAGAGAGAGTAGAGGTTTGTCAGGTTCGAGGCAAGTGGCAAGCCCTGGTTTCTGCCTTTTTGCCTACACCAGAGAGTACCAGCTTGAGTTAAGTAATTAGTTAAAGGTTAAGTGTTCGCCTGTCATGTTACTGGGACAGGTAAAGTCAAGTTGTTATCAAAAAGATCGTCTTCAAATTCTCTCGTTATATTATTTGCCTATTTTTGTTATGAATTCATTGAAGAACATCAAAGATTCCTTTGAGAACATGAAAAGGATCTGCAGCTGAAGGCTTTTTTTGCCCGTCACACTCGTCATTACAATATCTTAAGGCAGAAATATAAGAGAAATCTTGTTTATAATACTTATGTTTTAGTGTAAATAAAAGTTGAGTAAGAAAGTTATATTTTAAGTTAACACACGTGCAGTCCTGAGTTATCGAATTCCTCTGCGATATTATAATTTAGAGATATTTGTCTGCCTAGTTTCGAGACAGTCGGTAAACGTGAAATATTTTTTTAAATATTCTTACCTATTTATAGGCTGACTATTGAATTTTACTAATGAATTTACTGACTTCTTAGCAATAGATAGTAATTTCCTTCCGCTTCTTTCCAAACAACACAATCACTTGTGCTGGTCCCAAACTAGGATACCCTGTGCTGGTAAACAAGCAAGGAAATCACAAACATGGAAATACACCCAGACTGATCATTTTACAAATGTACTGCGGCCCCCAGTGGGAATCGAACCCACGACCTCGGGATGGTAATCAGAAGTGATACCGCCAGACCAACGGCGCAGTCAGTATAGTATTGTGTCTTTTACGTTATTCCGAACACAGATTTGTCAGTTCTGTATAGGGCATATCACGTTGGGCTACGTTGTTTACGGGCGGAAAAACAATTAAATCTACTAACATTCGAATAAAAATGCTAAACCAACGTCCGTACTACATTATGGCAATAAGAACGACTCGCACCACTCTTAAGTCCCCATTTTAATCGACTTTTGTATGAAGAATTTCGGTTAAATGCGGCCTGAGACTATTTAAAAACCGGGCAAGTGCGAGTCGGACTCGCGCACGAAGGGTTACGGACCATTATCTATACAAAATTAAAATTTTAAAGCGTCTACCTCTTGCTTTTATTAATATCGAGCAAAAAACGGCAAAAAAATCATGATTGTTGTATGGGAGCCCCCCCAAAAATATGTATTTAATTCTGCTTTTTGTATTTGTTGTTATAGCGGCAACAGAAATACATCATCTGTGAAACTTTCAACTGTCTAACTTACACGGTCCGTGAGATACAGCCGGGTGACAGACGGACGGACGGACGGACAGCGGAGTCTTAGTAATAGGGTCCCTTACCCTTTGGGTCCGGAACCCTAATAAACTACCAAACTCACTGAAAGAAATACCAAAACTTTCACTTTAAATAATAAAGTAAAAAAAATTCTGGTAGAAATATGTCCTTACACAATTGAAGAATGCTAAGGGCCTAGTATTAGGATAGTACCTTTAATCTTTAACAACTTATCTAGATTATATACAATATACACAAGTAAACTTCATCCAAAAAGTAGGTACCATAGAGGTAATATGGCACAGTGGAAGTAATTTGTGGAAAGACTGGGTCCTTAACTAGATCAGAGATCTGTGTCTTAGGATGCCAGGCCTCCCACAAACTAGGACAACAAAAAAAAAACTAGGACAACAAAGTACTTCTCTGTCAAAAATTTATGTGATTTCTCACACAAGTTAAGGAAAATATACAAACAAAACAAAATATACAAACACAAAAAATCAAAAAGGGGTACATACTCATACTCATAATCCTACTAAATGAAAGAAAATATTTGTGTTCCCATTACATATTTTTATAGTAAGCATGTTAGTATTAAGTAACTTTGCCGCGCCCGACAGGGTCCATAGTCGGTGCTGTAGACTCAGTGTTATTTAAGTCATAACAACATAACATAATGTAAACTCACGCCTGTATCCCAGAGGGGTAGGCAGAGACCAGGGACCGCCACTTGCTACGATCCTGACAGATAACTTACGCTTCCTCAACATTCATTAGTCGTTGCATGCACGCACGCCGGTTTCGGGTTCTTTTTATTTTGCCCTTTGCTAATACATCCCCTATTTGGTCGAAGTATGTCCGTCTGGGTCTTCCCTTACCGGCCCTTCCATCCACATTCGCTCGATATATTTGTTTTGTCAATCTTTCTTTCTTCATCCTCTCCACATGTCCACACCAACGCAACATTCCTTTCTGAATTCTAGTCACTACATCCTCTTTCAGTCCACAACGTTCTCTAATCACACTATTGCGTATCCTGACATTCCAAGTAACACCAGACATACTTCTCAAGGACATCATTTCTACTGCATTAATCCAGCCTTCTTGCTTCTTTTGCCATACCCAAGTCTCGCTAGCATACATAAGTGTTGGGACCAGCACTCCATTAGATTGTTTATGTACCCTACATTCGTCCCACTGGAGGGTACAGCCCTTCTCTCAAAAAGAGAGTCTGGGCTTAATCACCACGCGTGCCTACTGCGGGTTGGCAATTTCAAGCGCTGAGGTATGTGAACACCTCAGACACTCAGGTTTCCTCACGATGTTTTCATTCACCGTTAGCGAGATGTACCGCTACTATAACTTGTACGTAACTTAGAAAACACAGTCATTGGTGCATGCCGGGATTCGAACCCACGACCTCCCGAAGGAGAAGCCGGCGTTCTACCGCTCCGCTACCACCCCTTGTCTCCGTTGTGGTACAATAAATATTTTGATTTAATTTGATTTTATTAGACGGCGATGCGGTCGCTAGAACCGATTCTAACTGGTTTTTAATCCGACCCGGCTTTGATTTACAACGCTGCATTGCGGAGGTGAGCTCTCCCTTGTGGCTGTCCGGGATCGTTGTTTTACTCATTGGGATATAGACATAGTGGGAGGCAAATACCGACAGGGAATCCGCTCACAAGCTGGCATTAATCAGGCTCTCATAGAGTGAGATTTTTTTTTTATTTATTTAATTAATAAAGACCTTTACATTTTTTTTTTACAAGTGGAACCTTATATAAGATATATTGAGAATATCAATTACCAAACGATGTGATCGATTCAGTACTGTGCTTGCCTACAGGTGGCAAAACCTGACAGCAAAGTATTTTTTTTATGTAGCCTATATACGCCTTACACCCGATTTCAAGCGCTGAGCTGTGTAAACACCTCAGACACTCAGGTTTCCTCGCGATGTTTTTCTTCACGGTTAGCGAGACTATAACTTCGCAAATGTACGTAACTTAGGTAAAGTCATTGGTACGTGCTGGGATTCGAACCTACGACCTCTCGAATGAGAAGCCGGCGTTCTACCGCTCTTTAACTAGAAATATTATTGTTTCTATATTAAATTAAATTTAGATCTCAAACAAGACGTACAATTTAAGGATTTACAGTGTAAACTAAATAAATACTCACGTTGAAATTATCTTCATAAAAATTAAGTTGAGTACTAGGCAATATCCCTTTGTCGCCTTGCAAGCTTATGCCACTTGTCTCGGTTTTTTTCTGTTTTGGAACGAACACAAATAACTTATTTAGGGTTTGTATTGATATGTTCCCACACTTCGGGACCCCACACCACCTATACACTTTCTGATTCATATTCATAATCGCCAATTATAAAATGGTTCGTTATTATGTACGTTAGAAAAAATATCAAAGACTTCGAAAATGTTGGTGGCCACCATAATGTTAATACTAGAAATAAACATTAATTGTCATTTCCACGATTTAGACTAGCAAAAGTTAACACATCATTTATGGGCACTGTATAAGTTTCTACAACAAAATTCCTTAAGATATATTAGAGTTACCTCCAACACGGTTTAAAAAATGTGTTAAGCACATTCTGTGCAAAAAGGCTTACTATAAAATCAAGGATTATTTAGAAGACAAAGATGTTTGGCATTAAACAGTAGATTAATATCAATTACAGGACTATTGTGACTAGTGTTCAACACATTCATGACTAATATTTTAAGTTGAAAACTCTGTTAATTAAGTTAAAACGTGTTTTGAAAAGAATAAATGTGGAGTTTCTTTGTTAGCTTCTTCTCCACATAATCCATTAATTGTGAAACTAACAACTTTGGCGTTCATTAAGTAAACATTCTGTTTTTATAATGAATAAAAATATTTGAATTGAATTGTTCAATATGCGTATAAAGCTTCGCTGTGTTGACTATTCAACTGTGACGTCACGAGCGATGCCATGACTTTGGCGAGCGTTTCGGTGGGATTTTTAATGTAAAAACTAAAACGTCCTTTTTTTACTACTAATAACTTTAAAATAATTTTGGAACATTATACGACAGTTTTTGAATCATCGTGCCTACTGTAAAATGGGAGATTTATTAATAAGTAGGAGCAAATGGGATGAGAACGATGTTCGGAAAGACACAAATGAACTGTGCCGAAAAGATTTTCAGTTTAAAAAAAATTATATTATTTGCTCGTTTCAGTTTAAGTTGTTCGAATCGATAAATTATTTTACGTTGTAATCGAATCAGTCGATAACATTTCTCGGACAATCGCCCTTCACGTAGGTATGTGCTTTGTCCTACATGCCACATTTTTCGTTGAGCCTCAGTTTCGTGTTAATTTAAGTTCCTTAATTGTTTCACGGTAGTTTCAAGCCGGCAAAGGCTCCTTTGTGCCAACCTGATAAACTATTTGCTCAGCGTTGTGTGCCAGAGACCCCGTTATCGTTTGACGAAATTGAAAGCTCAGCTGGAACGCTGGAAACATAGTTTAGTTTTTGATTAAGTCGTGACTGCTGCGATCATACGATGTATAAAACACTGTGTTCCTTGAGCCGGGGAGAAAAAAAGATAGCAAAAAACATCACGACCCTAACCTAAAGTAGTTCTAGTCACGTGGAACATAAAACGCTCCATCAGGCATCACAAGTTGCAATTTTTTTCAGTTAATTCAATAACGAATCCTAAACAAATGAATTTGTAAGTAAAGTAAAATGTAAAAAAATATTTATTGCCACCAACAATAGTACAGTGGTTGAAAGAAAAAAATAGTAAATTAACATACACACATTTACAAGCTAATCTACGTCGACTAA
The DNA here is from genome assembly GCA_963969515.1 of Yponomeuta evonymella. Taxonomy (NCBI): domain Eukaryota; kingdom Metazoa; phylum Arthropoda; class Insecta; order Lepidoptera; family Yponomeutidae; genus Yponomeuta; species Yponomeuta evonymella. The sequence continues at coordinate 1,620,724 of OZ018344.1, forward strand.
TCGTGGTCGACATGGTCAACATGTCTCGGGATGGTGTCGGGTCCATCGTCCACAGGTCCCTCCTCAACAACATTATCAAGATCGTGAGTGTTTCGAGCAGGGTAGTGTACCTGATACTCAGAATTATCGAACAGTATTCGTTGAAGGTCATCCAGGTTTACGCTCCGACCTCGAAACATCCAGACGAGGCAGTGGAGTTATTGTATGAGGACATTTCCAAAGCCCTACATATCTCTAAATCTCATTATACGGTTTATTTTATTTTATTTAGAACACAAAACAGGTTACAGACACATTTACCAAATTTTACATACATTACAGATCAGATCTAGCCTATGACCCTAAATTTGTGTACCTAGCATGCATTTAGACTACTTGTAATTTTAACCTTAACTTAATTACCCTTAATAGGTTGGGACTTCAACACTGGCTGCCCTCTTGAAAAGAGAAGGCCTCTTTATGACGAACTCTTTCTTCAGGAAGTCAGAATACAGGAAGTGGACCTGGATGAGTCCAGACGGCACCACAAAAAATTCAATCGACTTCATCTTGTCGACGAGAAGGCAGATATTGATCTATTGTGCTCAACGAAGTTAAAACAGGCAACGATCACCGTACGGTACCAGGCAAGTTGAATATCAACCTCAAACTCGAGCGCGCAAAACTGGTGAAGTTTACGCCTCGACCAGTGCCAGCCCAAATTCAAAACACTGAGAGCTTTCAAATTGAGCTTCAAAATCGCTTCAAAGGCCTTTAACATTTAAAACGCTTTTTACATTTAAAACGTGCCACTCGCGTCGTGTACACCCATCTTCTTATCGCGTTGGTGACAAAACCAGTTAGATTTAATTGGCCCAGAACTCGGCCACGCGCACTCCAGTGGGAAGACTCCGCAACAACAGTGGTTTCGCCCATGCGACACCCATGCTGGTGGAATAGAATGTTCAATATAATACAGTGACTTGTCATTTGGATCTGAAATATTGCCAAAGACCAATGATTTAAGGCTGTTGATAGCGACTGGATGAGGCGGTCGAGAACTGACAGATGTGGCCTGCATTAGGCAAGCTTATGCCAAAAATAAATATGCGCGCTGGGAGTAACTCCCACTAGATGGGTGAAGGAACCTGCTAAAGATCAGGCCTTAGCAGGTGAGGGTCCTTTCACCTATCTAGTGTGAGTAAAGGTGCCACTGGACGTTGCATAAATAATTTCATTACGTAGATACAAAAAATCACTTGTTCTGGTTCCAAACTGGATTCTGGCCCAAGTCAATACCTAAATAAATACTTAATACTTATCTCTTACAGAGATAAGCTAGTCTTAGTATGTGCTATTTCAGGTAAATGCTAGGGCAGGCTGCTGTGCCTAGGACATTGTTTTTGTGTGGTCGTGTGATGTGTAGATGTTTATTGTTATTAATATATTAAGTTTCAGGTTCGGCAGTTAAAATCTGACCATTCACTCTCTGAATGAAGCGGCTATCAATCCGCGGCGCACAGCCAACATCTAGACCGGGATCCGGCGCTACTCGCTCCAACAAATGTGTTCTCTTGAACTGTTGACCTCAGCCATCTATCAGATGTCCTAAACACAGTCGGGACTCGAGAATGGAATGTATCGGAATTACGCTAGACGGTCTCGTTGTTCTAGCAAGACCTGGGTCGTGGGTTGGATTCCCTCTGGGGGCCGCTGTATTTTGATTCGTACAAATGACCTCTTCTTAGTGTTTGGTTTCCTTTGCGCTTCAATATTCGTACGAAAAGAAGTGACGAGAGAACTAACATTTTTCCACTGGCCACGAAGGGCATTGTCCCAAATATTGTCGATATTAACAAATGACACGCTACAATAATAAATTAGTAAAATTTACTGATTTCGTGTTGCGCCAGATTAAGAATAGCGTCACTCCATTTAATTCCGTGGATGTCGGAGAAGGCGACTAAGGAAATCGTTACCCGGAGACGGGAGAGTAGCGTCTTCCTGAGATTCCAACCGCATACTGCGATCGCCAACCCGCCTCCCAAGCGTGGCGATTATGGCCTTCATGGTTATGAAAACCACGGAGGAGGCCTGTGTCCTGCAGTGGGCGTCAAATAGCTGATGATGATGATGACTGATTTCAAGACTTTCATTCATACTTCTAACGTTCGCTTCACACGTGAATGTAAGATGGTTCAAGATTTTTGTATGAAAACATCAAAATGTTGACACTGTTGGAAATAAGCCTTCCTCAAGGCATGCTACTTCATTCTGTCCTCGACCATCTTCACCCAGTCGCTGCCAGCAATCAGCCTCAGTCCGTCGGCCGAGCGAGCTGGTGGACATTCTAATCTGCGTTTTCCAGTTAGTGGCCTCCACGCTTTGTTCTTTGCTCCATTATTGACCATTTGTTCTTCGGCATACCTGTCATTTCAATCATAAAGCCTATGTCAGTCACTTTAGTTCTTTTGCGACTGTTCAAAAATTTATTCAAGTAATCCGAATCGAAACTTTCGGCCAAGCTCGTAAAGCTACCTATTTTCTCCAATAAAAACATAACAACTGAACTTTTTATTAGGACTGTGCCCACTACGGGCACTCACCCGCAACCTCGTTTGGCTGAAAATTGTTTAAGCCGCGCGAGTGCACGGGCTTCTGTACATTTTCATAAATTCTACAAGCAGAAGTCTAGATGGTTTGAAAGCAGCGGTTGTGTAAATAGTAACTAAAAATGGCATATTTAGACTATACTTTTAAATATAGGCGTAAATTTAAAAAAATTACCTAAAAATCTTGTTAACAATCTTGTTTAAAAAAATATGCGAACAATCAGCACAGCTTCTCAGACTATCAGAACAATAAACCGCGGTTCCCCGCGGCGCGCACGCACCGCTCTGGCTCTCCAATAATGGTTTTTTTCTAGATTCGAGATTAAGCTCTTCTACAGTGGAAGCAATTGTACCTTACTCTGTAGGGAGAAATATATTATTATCCAGTACTGGGGAATCACCATTTCCTATTTTAAGCAACAGGTCTGAGAACTGTCCGGCAGTAACATCTCCCCTCAGATGTACTCTATTATTTATATATATTTTTGGTAAGGCTCAGTTTTGTCACTGAAGGCCACAAACGAGACCGCTTCACGCACACTTTAACTTCGTCCGCTCACGTTCCTCTGGCCACTACTGGTAAAGTGTGCCGGAAATCGCCTGCCAACAATACATTAACTCCTCCCATTTGACAATTATTATTCCTTTTATCTTGTAAAGATCTATTTAGGGCTCCGAAACCCTCTTTATGAGCCATAATACTCTCAACCCGAACAATTAATTTCCCTTTGCGGAGTACTTCTGCCATATTACTTTGTTTGGGTATATTGCGGAGTAGGGTTTCGGTTTGTATCAAATCGAGGGGCAGTTTAAACGCGGAGTGTGCATTTTTACCTCCTTCCAGCAGTGTGGCAGCAATGGCGGTCAAAGCGACCTCTAAGGCGATATCACGATTGCTTTGGCCAACAGTAAATTTAATAGAATAGGCTTGCTTGTTCCACCAGAAGCATCCAAAAAAAGATATCACCTACACCTGCGTCGATACTGGAAAGTATAATAAAATAAATATGTATTTGTTCCTTGGTTAGAGATGCAAAATTTGAAGTAGATTGGACCAAGGAATCACATTGTCCCATACAAACTTTGCCCCCTTTTTCACCCTCTTAGGGGTAGAATATAGAATCCTTTCTTATCGGATGGCCTACGTCAAAGAATACACCCTCCAAGTCAGGTCTCTACGATCAGTGGTTTAGGCGGTGCGTTGGTCCGTCAGTCCGTCATTCAGGACAAAACATTTTATCACGTTGTCCCATATAAACTTTGCCCCACTTTTTCATACCCTTAGGGGTGGAATATAGAACAAACCCTTTAAGTTTCAAGTCTCTACGATCAGCGGTTTAGGCTGTGCGATGATCCGTCAGTCAGTCATTCAAGACAAAGCGTTTTATATGTATAGATAGATATAAAAATGAATTGCTGTTCATTAGTCTCGAGGACGGCTGGACCAATTTGGTTATTTTTAGGGTTCCGTATCTACAGGGTGAATTCGAATTCGATCGACCAAAAGAAGATACTCTGACCATGATTTAAACAATGGCACGTCAAGAATTTTTTTTCTTACCCAAAGTAAGATATAAAAATATATCGGTAGATATAAAAATATCGGCCGAAGGACTCTTAAGCATTTAACATATTCGAAAATATTTTTCATAATTGTAGTACTTCTTACCACTTTAAATTTGGATTCACATTTTCGAGCCAAACGTCGAGAATCACGAATATTTACAATTGTGTTATTCGTGAATTACTGACAAACTATGAATTATAACATTTTGTATAATGAAAAGAACATTCACTCAAAATATTGCAAACGATTTCAAAATTACGCTGTTGTTAGAAATAATAAATGTTTATTCCCACAATGAACCAATGTAAGGCACCAAGTCCGGTTATTCAACCGTCTCGGAGAAAAATAGAATTTCAGGGTAACATTTTGCAGAATTTCTTTCCAAGGAACCTTATCGAAATTTTAAAGCTTTCAAAAATGTAATTTGAAATTTCCATGCGCTACGTTGTCACAACACGGGGGTGTTTCAAACAAATTTGAGTCGCCTCAAACACGCAAGCATCGCTTGCTTATAATTTTGATATTTTACATACATATATTATAAACTCACGCCTGTATCCCAGAGAGGTAGGCAGAGACCAGGGACTGCCACTTGCTACGATCCTGACAGATCACTTAAGCCTCTAAATAGGTTTTCAAGATCACTTTCGCTTCCTCAACATTCATTAGTTGTTGCATGCACGCCGGTTTCGGGAAAGAGGCCGTAGTGACTAGAATTGAGAAAGGAATGTTTCGTTGATATTTTTATGACCAAAAATACCTACTTGAAGGGCCAGCAATTTTCAACGCAGTTTGTTTTGGGTGTCCAGTTCAGTCGGACGTATTTTGATAACTTGTATAAATAAACTGAACCGCTACTTTTTGAACTGTTGAATATTCGTAATAATATGAATAAAATTTTTAGGGAAACTTTTTATGACCAAAAATACCTACTTGAAGGGCCAGCAATTTTCAACGCAGTTTGTTTTGGGTGTCCAGTTCAGTCGGACGTATTTTGATAACTTGTATAAATAAACTGAACCGCTACTTTTTGAACTGTTGAATATTCGTAATAATATGAATAAAATTTTTAGGGAAACGAAAAATCGGAAAGTGGCTCGGAAAATTACATAATTTCGAAATAACTGTAAGGGGTTTTTCCTACGGGATTAGAACGATGTACTACTAAATTTACTTCTAAAGGACGGTTACGTCTAGTTTTATCTATTTATATGAATTTCAGTTTTTGAAATGTTTCTCTGTATAAACAAAGGCTAATAAAATTAATGTTTAGTATCTAGGAAAATGCATATGTAAGGGTGAGCTTATCTCTGTAAGAGATTACTTCCAGCAAACCTTGGGGAGTCCGGGCGGAGGTGTGGGACGCGTCTACGCACGTGCACATGATATACTCATACATATGAGTTATAGTTATAGGCGCCATAGCCTGCCGAGTTATTGTAACATTTGTGTTCGTATGTACTGAACTGTGTTTAGTTAACTTGCATTTGTGATGTTTATGATAAATACTCTTTAAAATATATATATACATACTCATACATATTTACACAGATAACAAGATAATACACTTACTTTTTAAAAGAAAAATATTAATATTCCGTAGTCGTGCGGAATTTTTTTTTTCTTTTGCTTGTTCGAAGTAAAGAATGGTGTTCATTACTTCTGTTGCAAGCGCACAATAGCGCGTGATCGACCGCCCGCGTTCAGGCCTCTGAAGGTTTGTTTTCACGCTTCGGGAAATCAAATAAGCTGCTTTAATTGAGGCATTGATTCTCGTGGCATTGGGCGAGAAGACTTCGCGCGGCTCCAACTTCCTCTTTGACTCTCGTTTTTCGAGCTGGTGGTAAAAGCTTTTATGCAAGTAAGCTATTTTTATTTGACTAAGAAAGTGCAATTATCTGTGTACCGTATGTTTCTTTGCCACACGACTGGATATGAGCACTGAGCAGCCTATATACGTCCCACTGCAGGGCACAGGCCTTCTCTCGGAGAGAGAGAGAGAGAGAGTATGGCTTAATCACCATGCTTGCCCACCGCGGATTGGCGATTTCAAGCGCTGAGGTATGTGAATAGCTCAGACACTCAGGTTTCCTCACGACGTTTTCCTTCACCGTTAGCGAGTGGTATTGCTACTATAACTTCACAAATGTACATAACTTAGAAAACAAAGTCATAGGTATATGCCCGCACTGGGAATCGAACCTGGGTCTCTCGCTTCCGAGTCCAATGTCTACCACGAGGCTATCACCGCTATAAAGACTGTAAGGATTTTGACAAACTAGGTGTCTTTTATTTTATTTATGTGACTAAAAAGTCTCCGATAAGTTAAAATAAAAAAAATGTGGGAAAAAAAAAACTCGACTGCTAAAAATTCATTAACAAGGCCTTAGTTGAAATTTTAATTTTCAAGACGTGGGGATACACTTACTTACCTTAAGGTACTTTCGTTCAGCTTTTTCACGAGTGCAAAGATATATGAAACTGTAAAGATATGTGAAACTGTACTCGTCCTGATCCCAAACTAGGATACCCTGTAATATGATAACCAGACAAGGACATTACAAACACGTAAAAACATCCAGACTGGGGCAACTTGTAGAAATCAAAGCACGGCCTCCCCCAGCGGTAATCGAACCCACGACCTCTGTTACTCGCATGCTAATCAAAAGTATTATGTATCGCGTTACCATATACACAGTAATTAAACTACAAAGCACCACGAAAATACAACGCCAGGCACATAACAAAATAGTTCTGTAACAGTTCAACGGATAGTTTTAACGAAGTACACTTTTAGCTCGCCAACTCACTTTGTAACGTTTTGCCAACATTCATTTTGAAATAATCCGTCCATGCCAGTGCTCACACCCGCCTCGGGCTGCGCGCGTACTAGCCGTGGGCGTCGTTTCGTGTAACTATTAACAGTAACTAGCTAAGTAGCATGAAACCAATTCACCTAGTACATTCCTAACCAGCCTAACGAACGCGATCGAAGTGCATATAAACCGTGGTCCCACCGCTGCGCCCCACTGGTGGGTCCGCAGGTATTTTTTTTCCCTGTAGACACACTGCACTCAGTGTCCCACTGTACTCCCTTTGCTGAGTTGTTTATCATTTACGGTGAATGTGGGAGTATCAATACAACCACCAATGTTAAGCCGTTACTGTATGCATTGTTCAGTGGCAAAAACAGCGAAACATATGCGCCGCTGTAAAATATATTAAAGTCGCAATATCCAGATTGGAAACCCCAAAAATACCACTGCGATTTCGAGAATGCTGCGTTGAACGCGCTTCAGAACTCCATCAGAATTTCGTTTTTCCTGATATTACCGTTCATAGAGTTTTCAGGAATATTACCGTAATTGGTTGCTATTATCACGGAGAGTAGAGGAATGGAAAACAATATTTGGGCAAGTTAAAACAAAATCAGAAAAAAGATTAGTTGGGTTGTGTTCGGTGTTACCTCTGCATCAAATATCTTCAAAGTGGCTGGGGTGTCATACAATTGCAGTGTAATAGCACAGAAAGTATGAAAATTAAAAAGAAAATTCTGCGTTATGTGGGAAATCAATGGCAATGGCTGTCAAGGGATATCTGTAAGATTCTTAAGAAAGACCCTAAAAACCGCCAACCCGCCTGCCAAGCGGGGCGGTTATGGCAAAACCCTGCATGGTTATAAAAATTATGAAGGAGGCCTATATCCTGCAGTGGGCGTCAAGTGGCTGATGATGATGATGGTGATGATGGAGATTTAAAAAAAGACGATTCCTCTAAAACGCTACTAAGAGGCAGTGTATGTAATCTGTGGTTACGTTTTCCTCTTTGCCACAGTCTATTTAAACTGCCTCTCATGAATGTTTTAAGGAATCATGTTTTTATAAATAAGACCGTAACTGTTTCACAGTCTATCTTGCATGCGTCCTTCGAAAAAAGAAATTAACAAAATTTTGCAAATGCCTAAATGGAGACATTTTTTTTATACGTTGAAATAATAGGGGTTAAAGTATGAAATTGCCGTTTTATTGCAATAGGTTATTTGAATTGACATAGAATCTTCATGGTTTGAGGTTTTCGAATGAAACTTTTTTCAAATCGCACGGTGCGTTCATTAGTAGACCCCTTTCCAAACGCAGCATTGATATTGCGGGCTTTTTCCATTTAACATTTAAACATTTAAATTATTTCTAACTTTTTAGTTCTGTAGTGTTTCGAAGTCAGTTTTTATTTCTTATTAATTTTTTTTTATCTGTGGTGTGGAGTTAGGGGGTTGTTTGTTGTTTTTGTTTTTTCTTCTTCGTTTACGACGCTGTTGTCTTTTTTTAATGCAGTACTGACCTTAATGGACAGGCCATCGGTTGTGTCGTGGGTGTCTTTTACATTCCCGTCTTAGATCGGTTCAAGCCGACTTGTCCTAGCTTGTTCTACATAAAAACATACCATTAACTCACGCCAGTATCCCGGAGGGGTGGGTAGCACTTGCAACAATCCTGACAAATGTTCTTCGCTTCATCACATTCATTAGTCGTTGCATGCACGTATGCCGAAGTATATCCACCTAGAGGTTATCCTACTTATAATATTGTGAATGTGAAAGTTTTTGAAGATGTTTGGATGTTTTGATGTTTGTTAGTCAATAACGCAATAACGGCTGAAGGTATATAGGTATGTTATAGGCAAACTCCGAAGCTCCGGCGCTCCTAGGTTGGACTGGTCAATCCTCAGGTCAGACTGAATGACTTAGTCAAAGCCCAAACAAATGTAAATTTTCGGCCTTTGACTAAACAATTTTCGTCAAACCTGGGAGAGACTAATTTGGTCAGGCAAACGTCAAAACACAATTTTATTAAATCGGGGTTTGACGAGTCAAACTCCGATATAGGTATGAAGTGTCTTATCTTCGTATATTTGGAAGCATTTTATCATTTAAGCAGCTTTCAAGTCTTAAGAACCGCTTAACTCTGCCAGTTCTGACACCTGATTGGTCAGCTTACGTGATTTTCACTTTTATATTTGAGATGCTTTGTGTGGCATTAGGCCCGCCTTTTGTACGATGTGCAATAAAGTATAAAATAAATAAATAAATGCTTTGGAATATACGGAGGTTAGTTTGTAAGATTAGGTATAAAAAAATAACATTTTTAAAATTTTGATGTTTATTGTTTTAATAATTTCTTAAGTAATTAAAATGGAAAATTAATCATTTTTCTGACATGATGAGGCATTAACTTTAATGTTAATTGTTTTAATAATTTCTTAGGTAATTAAAGTGGCAAATTAATCATTTTTATGAAATGACAAAACAATCGGTCGGAACACCGCGAGAGACATTATGAACCTGTTTAAACATGTTCAGATCAACGTTTGACCGAGTTTTGCAGTCGCTTCTAGGATTGACTAGGCCAAAACCGAAACAGAATAATTTACTTTCGACGTTTGACTGAAAAGTTAGGAGCTCCTGGGTTTGACTAAAAATACTTCAGGCAAAGGGCGAAATTGAAATGTATTTCGGGGATTGCCTGATGGCTTTGGCCAAACCTAGGATAAACCAGTCCTTCCGCGAAGAGACTGTGTATCGGACTTTGACTATAACATATACATGAAACTTGGCGTACAGATAGAAAAAGACTTGAATTGAGACACAGCATACTTGATATCCCGGTAATGCGTTCCCGTGGGATAATATTTATTTTAAGTTTAAAATAGACGGCGTTGTGCGAGCGAATGTTGTGTTTTAAAAATAGACGGCATTGTGCAAGAATCGTATAAACGGATTCTGGTGGCCTAGTGGGTAGAAGGAGCGGTGGTGGCCTAGTGGGTAGAACATTGGACTCGGAAGTGGGAGACCCAGGTTCGATTCCCAGTGCGGGCATGTACCTATGACTTTGTTTTCTAAGTTATGTACATTTGTGAAGTTATAGTAGCAAAACCACTCGCTAACGGTGAAGGAAAACATCGTGAGGAAACCTGAGTGTCTGACCTATTCATATACCTCAGCGCTTGAAATCGCCAATCCGCGGTGGGCACGCGTGGTGATTAAGCCCATACTCTCTCGCTGAGAGAAGGCCTGTGCCCTACAGTGGGATGTATATAGGCTGCTTATGATGACGAAGTTCATAGGGACAGGTAGTATTATATAAATTAAAGTTAACTAAACAAAGCGCAGAAAAGTAAAAACTATTTTGCGATAAATTTCAAATTGTTAATTAATAATCAAATCTAGTTAGGGCTTCATCAAGAGAGGCAATCACAGCCCAAGTTTTGCGTTTCAATAGAATTTGTTAAGAATCATTGCAAATTAAATTAATTGGTTTATGCTAATTGGCATTAAGCTCGTCTATGTGCGAAACTTTGTTTTAATCCAATAAATATTTTCGATACTAATTTTAATATAATAATAATAATGAGTTTCTACGTTAATCAAGCTAGTATTGCTTGAAAGTCAATTATTGCTAGAGATATATACTACCCTGCCGTAATCTATCTAATACCTTTAAACGGCTCCAAATATTTTCATGAAATTTAGTATGCAATAGGTTTAGGGGGCCATAAATCGATCTAGTTAGGTTTCATTTTTAGAAAACGTCGTTTTATCCGTGTTTATCAGGCAATGAAAATCTGCTACAATATCATTAGAATACCAAGGTGAATTTCGCCACTATCTACAAGGTTGTGGCAATCAAGGCTTAGGTGGGAAATCAGACTTCAGACTGTCCCAAAACCAGAAGTCCCCGGTTCGAGTCCAGGGCCTAGATTCTGTTAATACATTGTAGTAACATGACAACTGCATGAACATGGCGGTTTTCATTTCATGGCTGCTTTAAGTCTACGCGGGCACACCCATCAAACCTTCTAGGCGTCAATGGTACGAAAAAACACGTCACGTGACCCGACAGTGTACCTGTCATTATACTACAATCCACTAACAGAATCGAGGCCCAGATGTCTCCAGTTCCGTTATATTTTTCCCCCTTTTTTTCATCGTATCAAAACATAACTTCCAAAGAACACAATTAACCAAAAAATAAATAAATACCGAGTAAAGCTCGGTCATCCCGATACTGGAGTTTATGCTACTACGGAGGGTGGTGGACCTTTTCACACATGTAACCATTACGACTGGCGCCAAGGCCCTTAACTACCAAGATAGAGGTCGCGGGTTCGATTCCCACAGTGGGCCGCCGCACATTTGTACAAATGGCCTCAGTCTGGGTGTACATCCATGTTTGTGATGTCCTTGCCTGGTTACCATAGCACAGGGTACCCTAGTTTGGGACCAGGTCAAGTGATTGTGTTGTGTGGAAGTTATTTATTTATTACTTAGAGTTAATCCTAGTTACTGCACCATGTATACGTTGAACAAGTGAAATAAATTTCATTTCATTTACTCTTGTGTTGTGTTTCCTGTGAGTAGTCTCAAGATAAAAACTGTTACGAATTAGGTAGAAGCAAATTTAGTGATTGTTCTTATTGTAAAACACATGTAATTTGGAAGTAGCTTGTCTCGTAGGCGGTGGTAGCCTAGTGGGTAAAACATTGGACTCGGAAGCGGGAGACCTGGGTTCGATTCCCAGTGCGGGCATGCACCTATGACTTTGTTTTCTAAGCTGCGTACATTTCTGAAGGTATAGTAGCAATACCACTCGCAAACTGTGAAGGAAAACATCGTGAGGAAACCTGAGTTACTGAGCTATTCATATGCCTCAGCGCTTGAAGTCGGCAATCCGCGGTGGGCACGCGTGGTGATTAAGCCCATACTCTCTCTCTGAGAGAAGGCCTGTGCCTGACAGTGGGACGTATATAGGCTGCTTATGCTTGTGCTGTTTACCCATAGCGCAGGGAATACTAGTTCGGGAGCCAGTAACCTTTTATTTGTTACCGTTTTACATTTAATTTAATTTCAATAATAATAATAATAATTTAGCAAAATTGGATGAAGGTACAGTCTGCAGCATACCATCCTTTACAACATTCCGACATGTCGTAATTAAGTAGAGGGCACGGATGTTAAGGTTTATGTGCTGTCGACTGTACTAAGAAAATAACGTCGAGAATCTTTTTTTCTTAGTAAATGTTGAAGAATCCTCCTAAAACTCATATTGTACATAAAAAGGCCTGTCTCTCTGTGGTACCGTAAATGTTAGCTACTTACGACACAAACAATATTATGGCAATTTATTTGCGCTCCCGTTAAAAGGTCGCGTCGCTGCTGGCAGGTTTGAAAAAATATGTTTTGTCTTTTTCTTGTATCTCATAATCATATCTATCCACGGTGGGCAGGCGTGGTGATTAAGCCCGTACGCTCTCTCTGGGAGAAGGCCTGTGCCCTACAGTGGGAGGTATAGAGGCTGCGTTATCTATTTTTATTTATATCTATACCTTCTATCTATACCTACTAATATTATAAAGAGGAAGTGTTAGTAAGTTTGTATGTATATATGTATCTTGCGAATGTCATGTGCTCTGGTATACAATAAAGAATGTTCTTATCTTATCCTATGTAAACTCTTTAACCAGTCTTTAGAATTGACCTTCAGAATGTATGAGTACATAGGCTTACTCAATTACGAGGCGCGGACACTGCTATTAACCACGACCCCATCGAGACATTGCAAACAGAGATAAAAAGACCAGCTTATCTCTTAATGCTTAACTGAATCCCGCAGCCGTCCAAAGGCTCTCTGAAGCGTGGGCCACACAGAAAGGACGTGGGGTGGGGGCGCAGAAAAGACGCGATGCATTGTATAGAGTCACAGACCACAGAGCAAGGACTGTCGTTTGACTCTTAGAATTCAAAATTACTTATTTATGTAACATTGGTAACAATGGTAGGTGTCAAATCCTCCTTTTAAGTTTACACCTGTGTTAGGAGGAATTCGCTCTTCCGGCCGATTATGTGTACTTATGTTATAACTTTGGCCTTCGCAACTACGTAATGAGATGAATTATACAGCGTCCAGTGGCACCTTCACTCACACTAGATGGGTGAAAGGACCACTCGGACGCTGCAGTGCCTGGGACGTTGTTTCGTAAGCGTGCCCAGCACAAGTCAAGTCAATGGTGCCAACCAAGTCGCGGGTTTCCTCGCGATGTTTTCCTTCACTGTGATAAATACATTTAAAATGCAAAGTTGAAAGTGAAACTTAAACATTAACTTTTAATTTGGTGATTGTGCCAAAAGTGTACAAACGTATCTAGGGTTTGTACTTAAATTAAGTTAAGATTAAGATGTAATTTTTTTAAGTAGTGCACAATTTAGGTATTTCATTCCATTCGGCCCCCACCCACGAGTAGACAAACCGTTGACAGTAGTCGTTAAAATATCAAGGAATCAACGTACCCATCAAATAAGACTGTTTACAAAGCGTAGCCGTCTTTTGCCCTCGCCCCGCGTCCTTTCTGTGTGGCCCACGTTTCGCCTCTCCACTCCTCCCCGCCACTGGTCATCTCTTGCCACTCCGATGGAAGGCCGAAAGGTCGTCCCGGCTTTTATTATTGTTATTCAGTTTTTATGTTTCTGTTTCAGATGCGCCACTGGAAAATGTATGTGTGGAGGAGCCACTGACTGAAGAACCGCCCGCGCCGTTAGCCAGTGAGTATCGTTTCATAATACTGTACATGTCATTTCATAATTTCAGAGTGATATCAGTGTACAGTGCACACTCATAATGTGCCTAAAGATGTGAGCTTCTTTGATGGGACTACGAGAATGGGCACGGCAGTGCTCACGCCAAGTCGAGCAAAAAAGCGCCACGGCCGTGCCATCCTTTTGTCGAAGCAATTCAGGCCATTTTCGACCGACCCGACGAAGTTATAGAGGACTTCGTTGTAGATAAAACTAGAAGCCTGAATTTTCAGTAACCAAGCAGGATTGTATAAACATGGTATACTTCAAATTTCATTCAATTTGAACCAGTAGTTTAAGAATTATAACTAGTCAAAATATCTTAATTTTGTCACTCACTGATTGACTGACCGATCATCAAAACTCTAAGGCACTTCTAGCAGTCATAGAAGGTTTAAATTTGGAATACAATTAGTGTTTAGTGTATAAATCAAGGAAAAACAAAAATATTTTTCAATTTCGGTCCATTTTTTTAGATACATCAACTGTATACATACTTAGTAATCCCATATAAATATTATAGGATTACAAACTTACATTTGCAGTGAATGAATCAATCAGTGTATCTGTAATGTATAATATAGTTGAATAATAGGTGTAGATAGGTGGGCTTTGAGAAAAACTGTTGATGAGGCTCAAGAAGTAGCAACAGACAAGAAAAAGAGGAATACTACCTACAAAAATAAGAAAAGCTCACAAGACAAAGAGTGGGCTTTAAGAAAATCCGTTGTTGGTATCGAAAAGAAAAAAAAACCACCCAAGTGCGAGTCGGACTCGCGCACGAAGGGTTCCGTACCATTATCTATACAACATTAGACATAGATCGAATTTCAGAACAGCGCCATCTATTGAAACCAACGAGAAGCGTTTAACATTGACATTTAACGACATGACATCGGCGCTGTGAAGGTTACATAGATGGCCACTAGATGGCGAGCGCTGTCTTCAGACAAAGTGTGTTGTATGGGAGCTTTTCTTAAATATTTATTTTATTCTGTTTTTAGTATTTGTTGTTATAGCGGCCACAGAAATACATCATCTGTAAAACTTTCAGCTACCTAGCTATCACGGTTCATGAGTTACAGCCTGGTGACAGAGGGACAGACGGAGAGACAGACAGACGAATAGTGACGTCTTAGTAATAGGGTCCCGTTTGGCACCCTTCGGGTACGGAACCCTGAATAGCAGGTCTATCTACAAAAAGAAATGAGAAGCCATCAAAAACATAAGTTGTAAAAAAACCAAGTCTCGCAACTCACTTCTACCGTAAAAAGTTGTGAGATCCATGTAATACCAAGTCGGTTAATTTCTGTCTTAAGTTATTACATAATTAGCTAACCTAACAACATCTCATAGTGACCATATCAATATTAAAAATATTTTATGTTGAAAACAATATGTATTACATAACATGCGAAGGCCAAGTCAATCTATTTATTTAAAACATAAAAGATTGCAACATTGTAAGGGAAGTCCTGAACTGAAGGGAGTCCGCGCCGGGATTTAAGTTTAGGTTCTTTCCTGACTGGATTATCGTAAATGGAAAGTCATGAACCCGTCGAGGAGAAGACCCGGAGGGAAGTAATCCAAAGAAATTAATGTATCAGCATTTATGAACGCGTTTGAAACATATTGATTAATATGTTCAAAATGAAAGGGACTTGATTTAAAACACAGGAACACATGTTTACAAGATGTTGAACTGTTTGTTTTATATTTTTGAAAAAATAAACAGTTTTTTCCTCGTTCCTGTAGATAGATAGATAGAATATTCTTTATTGTATGTACACCAAGAATTACATATGAGAATTTAACAATAATGTAGTACAGTAATAATCCGTTCCGTGTGGCGCCGGATTAAGAATAGCGTCACTCCATTTCCTTCCGTGGATGTCGTAGAAGGCGACTAAGGAAATCAATTACCACGTCTTCCTGAGATTGCAACCACTTACTGCGATCGCTAATCCGCCGGCTAAGCGTGGTGGCGATTATGGCAAAACCCCTCATGGTTATGAAAACCACGAAGGAGACCTATGTCCTGCAGTGGTTGTCAAATGGCTGATGATGATGATGTAGTACAGTACAATTTTATTGGCGGCCTCATTACAAAAAGTAAGTTCTGCCAGACAGCCATTAAGGGAAAAAATTGAGAAGCTAAATGACGGGTAGTTCGGTGCAAATAAACAATACTAAGCAAGATATTTCTATATTTAATACACATACATAAACGGTATATAAATAAAAGCGCTATTATGTCTGACTATGGGGCCGAGGTACATTTGCACAAATGGCCTCAGTATCCGATGTGTGACGATCTTTCCTGGTTACCATAGCACTGGGTGTCCTAGTTTGGGACCAGGTCAAGTGATTTTGTTGTGTGGAAGTTATTTATTTCTTTATATACTGGCTCGCATGAGTATTAGTATGAGAATGCCTATTTCTTAAAACGCTCCCTTATCGATTCTCTTGAACAATTCAATCAACTAAGTTATAATTAGTTATTTTTAAAATTTTTGTAAAATTGTGTACAAAAAGTAGCATAGCACAGGAAAGTCTAATTTATTATTGTTACTAACATAGTTTTTAAGTCACCATTGTTGCTAACATTATATAAAATTATGAAAAAAAGGATTTTATTTTTCGTATAATACTAACTAAAATTATTAACTCCGAAACCGGCCATAACTCTCTCTCTCTGTCTAACAGGCGAGGAGAGCGACACGGGCGAGCAGGACGGGCGGCTATCGTGTGAGAGCTCGCCGCTGCGCTCGCGCAGGGGCGGCATCCTCAAGGGGGGCCGCCTTTGGAAGAGCTCGCTCGACACAGACAAAGATATCATCGACCAGGTGAGACAAAACACCTCACCCACCCCCACCTGGGAAGTAACATAGTAATGGAGAACTTGGCCAAAAAATGTTTTAATGTAATCGGAGAGGCCATGTTAAAAGATAAATAAACGTGTTTTTTTTTTCTCTACGACTAATACTTTTCATGATGTGGGTTTTTTTTCTCTACGACTAATACTTTTCATGATGTGGGTTTTTTTTTCTCTACGACTAATACTTTTCATGATGTGGCCTGTCGAAAAGTCGTTCTAGTCACGTGGTACAAAAATGCGCCATACAAATCGGGCTCAAATTATGATGCCACAAATTGCACGTTACACCTTATAATGTATGAAGCGTTTGTCAATATTCGAGTTATCTCGTAAAATAATGTCTATACATCTACATACTTTTTTGAAAAAGTTTAGAATTCAATGAAAAAAACGAAATCTAATATGATTTTGTTATTAGAGTAACTTGATTTTTGTCATTTTTAGAGACCCAGAAAACCCCGAAATAAATATTTTTGGGGTTTAATTTTTTTATTTTTGTAGAGTTTTTCTGTTTTCTATGGTATAGAAGCAATGCCACTTCAATCTAAGTTTGTCGTAAGTTCCCCATTGTATATCTAAACAAGTATTGTATTTATTACGAGTATCTATAACGTACAAGATGACCCCGTGAACTTCGTATCACCCTCTTCTATCTGGTTCCTTTTGTTGTTCTCACCATTTAAACTTTCCCTAGACTTCTACAAATATTAAAAAAATAGCCAAAGCCGTTCTCGAGTTTGAGCGAAACCAACGAACAGCAATTAATTTTTATATAGACTAGATATTTCTCGATTGATTGCCTCGTTGGTCTAGCGGTTAACACGTTCCCTATGAGTGACCCACATGTGGGGCGTTTCGAGGTTTAGGTGAGGCGTGAGTGCATCACATCTGAGTCACTCAACCAAAGTATTAGGCTTGTCAAATCTAGCACGTCTAAGTTAAAGCATTACATTTGCCTTACACGTGTGGGCAATGAAATTGTGAATAAAAACATGTCGGTAC
Organism: Yponomeuta evonymella; assembly: GCA_963969515.1. NCBI lineage: Eukaryota > Metazoa > Arthropoda > Insecta > Lepidoptera > Yponomeutidae > Yponomeuta > Yponomeuta evonymella. The sequence continues at coordinate 1,638,387 of OZ018344.1, forward strand.
CGGGAAGACATTTTGGATAATGTTGCCATATGATCACTGTGAAAATATGGCAAAAATAAAAACATATATTATGATTTCCAATTATTTTAGGCTTGAGAGAATTAATATTTGTTCAGAAATTTGCTTTACACTAACACCTCACCTATGACAAACTCAGGTAGGTTAAAAACTTGTATCTACCTTGTAACTAGAATGACTTCATACGTGCGTATAACACTTAAGTATGTATGGCACTAAGTTAAGAACTCACACGTGCATGACCCATATATGGGGCACCGAGATAAATATAGAAAACCAGGAAAAGGGATTTTCGTAAATTATTTTTCTATGATAATGTGTTCGTATACAATATTTGAATGCGTTTACAAAAAAAAAAGTATTGCACTTGAGGGGTGATTATCTTATTTTCAGTTACACGGGCAATACACACGTGTTAACGTGGTAACACTTGTATACGTCTGACTACCAAAAATGGAGGTCGTGGGTTCGATTCCCAACGGAGTTGATTTGTACAAATGACCTCAGCCTAGGTGTGTTTCAATGTTTGTGGTGTCCTGGCCGTATCCTTTATTTGGGACCAAGGCAAATGATTGTTTTGTGTGGAAGTTATTATTATTGACATTACAAATAACTTCTTTGTCTTAATATCAAAACTTTGTAGAACTGACCGATGCATCGACTAAAACAGATACAATGCGTCTTTTTTTCAAATAGCTTACATAAAATCATGATCCTTCTGTCACGTCAAGCGCTTGTCATAGATGGCGCCAACTTCTGCGACACACCCCACAGTGAGTTAACGGATTTTTACGTGCTGTCGGAAAAAACTTTAATTTTAGAGTTTTTACCTCAAAAGGAAAAACGGAACACTAATAGGATCACTTTGTTGTCCGTTTGTCCGTCCGTCCGTCCATTCCTCTGTCTGTCAAGACCCTTTATCTTTAAAACTCGTAAAGGTATTGTATACTCAGGTCTACAGTCCCTTGAAGCTGTGAAAAACTCAAACTTATATAAGTTAACATAAAAAAAAAATTACGACCGTTTATGCCACAAAAAACCTATAATATTTCGACACTCTCAAGGGAATCAAAATTTAAACATAACATAACATAAACTCACGCCTGTATCCCAGAGGGGTAGGCAGAGACCAGGGACTGCCACTTGCTACGATCCTGACAGATCACTTTCGCTTCCTCAACATTCATTAGTCGTTGCATGACGCACGCCAGTTTCGGGTACTTTTTATCTTGCCCTTTGCTAATACATCCCCTATTTGGTCAAAGTATGTCCGTCTGGGTCGTCCCTTACCGGCCCTTCCATTCACATTCGCTCGATATATTTGTTTTGTCAATCTTTCTTCCTTCAATCTCTCCACATGTCCAAACCAACGCAACATTCCTTTCTCAATTCTAGTCACTACATCCTCTTTCAGTCCGCAACGTTCTCTAATCACACTATTGCGTATCCTGTCATTCAAAGTAACACCAGACATACTTCTCAGGGACCTCATTTCTACTGCATTAGTCCTACTTTCTTGCTTCCTTTGCCATACCCAAGTCTCGCTAGCATACATAAGTGTTGGGACCAGCACTCCATTAGGTATGGATAGCCAATCTAGCTCTTTTGAAGATGTGTTGGCCACTCACAAAGGAGTGCAATGCACCGTTTTTCCTGCTTTTACTCTCCTTTCTATATCACCTTCACACTTGCCATCCCTGGTAAAGAGGCTCCCCAAATAGACAAATGCTTTCACTTGTTCCACCCTTTCACCTCTAATTCTTATCTTGCACTCAGTCATTTCATCATCTTTTTCGAATACCATTACTTTTGTCTTACTCACATTAATGTTCATTCCTTTCCTTTTAAACGCCTCATCCATTACTGCTACTTGTGTCTGCAGGTCTTCAACCGACGATGCGAACAAAACCTGATCGTCGGCGTATAACAAGCATTTGACCAGTAGCTCACCCATCCTTATCCCAAAGTCATTCTCTTTCAAATCAGTCAGGTGACCTGTCCATGAATAAGTTGAACAACCAGGGGGAGGGGACACATCCTTGTCTCACACCCCTGCGGATGCTAAACCAGTCTACGCCCCATTAATTCTAACGCAAGCACTGGAGTCTTCATAGAGAGACTCAGAGCTCGCAGCAAGACGCTGTCCACCCCATACACGGACAGTACCGACCACAGGTCATTCCTCACCACTCTATCATAAGCAAGATAATCTATCAAAAGGCTTATTTCAATATTTATTTTATTGTGTGTTTAAAATAAATCTTTTCTTTCCAAGTAAGGTCGATTTATCGAAATTGATTTTACTTCCAGTGAAACCTACTTTATATTATAGATAACAAAACATTACTATTGTTAGAAAATGTCCTTATCCTTATTTTTCTGTACAATAAAGAATATTCTTTCTGTCTTCGTGAAGCCGTAACAAACAGAATTTACAAAGTTCCTTTCTGCTATTGTTAGTAGATAATATACCGAGCCATTAAGTGGTTAGCCTTGTCAGAAGTACTCTTCTTCTTCAGTTACTTCCAATAAATAAAAGTTAAACTTGTAAGAAAAACAAAAAACCCGACTGCTAAAAGTCTTATCAAAGACTAAAAGTCTTTGGATCTGTCGAATTTTTAACCGGTGCAGGTGCGATCAAACCAACTCGAAAGTTAAATGGACTCATTTAGGCCATGTAATTAAGTTTCTAAGGGAATTATATAGCGTTCTAATTTTCACGCATAATAAGATGGCTCGCCGCCATTTTGTTTTTTGTGCCGTCATTAATGTTGTTACAGAAAGTACCAGAAATCAGAAGCTATTGAGTAAGAATGTTAGTGTTAACGTAACAAAAAATCCAATTAAAAAAAATAGTTTGCTTTCAGCGATATTTTATTAATGAGATCTAGCCTGGGTAGTACGATGGTTACATGAGTCACGCGTCTTGTGGCGCTAAAATGACAGAGTTTAACAGTTAATGTACTGGAAAGTCGCGACTTTTGACATTTACAACTCTGGATTAGCGTCGTAGTTATCCTACCCAGGCTTATCCCATTCTGTTTGCCCCCGATAATATAATTTTCCGTCTTTTAAAGCCACTGAAATTTTGCAGTTGACAACTTATTTGTTAAATCGGTTCGACGGTTTGACTTCTGCGCGGTCACAAACAAATTCACACACGCGCGAAAATCATAACGCTCCTTTGCTTTCGCAGCCGAGTAAAGATGTAGCGTGGATCAAACGCGTAGGCAGGTAAGGCGGCAAAGCTTTGAATGAAATACATTATTAGGGTTTCGTAACCGAAACGTGTGGTATTATTTTATTTTACTTTATTAGGAATAACAACGGCGTAAACTGACTATAATTACTTCAACATCATCATCAGCTATGTGACACCCACTGCAGGGCATAGGCCTCGATCATGGTTTTTAACCATGAAGGGTTTTGCCATAATCGCCACGCTTGGCAGGCGGGTTGGCGATCGCAGTATTCGGTTGGAATCTCAGGAAGACGCTGCTGCCCGTCTCCTGGTAATGTATTTTCTTAGTCGCCTTCTACGACATCCACGGAAGGAAACGGAGTGACACAATTCTTAACCCGGCGCCACACGGCAAGAAACGGTAATAAAAGTGTCAAACTTGGTGCGATTATAGTGCAGCTCCTGTCTATCGATCTATCTCTATCTATCTATACCTACAACCCATGAAAGACGCCCAGTGTTGGGCATATGGCTCTGCACCGTCACGCCAACCTCGCCGGTCCCCTGCTAGTCTTGTCCACTGCTATAGTATGAACCAATAACAAAAACAGGTCAAATGTGAATCGGACTCCATACCAACGAGAGTTCTGAACTGAGTGAAATAAATTGCATATATTGATTTACTTTTCGCTTTTATAATATTGCCGTCCATATTGTGTGAGAGAGACGCAAATAGCTACTCAGTCAAAAATAATTTAATAGTTTACCTAATAAATATAATCGTGATAAGACCAGTTAAATGTAACTAAATAGTTACATTTGAACGAGCTATGGAAAGGGCTATGCTCGGAATTTCTCTACTAGATCGAATCAGAAATGATGAGATACGTAGACGAACGAAAGTCGTCGACATAGCTCAGCAGATTGTGGCAGTGGGCGGGGCACATAGCACCCAAAACTGATGGCCGATGGGGCCGAAAAGTTCTCGAATGGAGATCACATATCGGCAAGCGCAGCGTAGGACGACCAGCCACAAGATGGACAGATGACCTCATCCAAGTGGCAGGAAGACGCTGGACGCAAGCCGCTTTCAACTTTTTTTTTGGACTCCATGGAGGAGGCCTATGTCCAGCAGCGGACTTCTTGTGGCCGAATGATGATGATGAAAAAGTTATCCAGACCCTTGCCGATTGAAATATGTCTCACGTACTAAACTAGTTCACACTTCTAATAACTTATTATGAAGTTTTGTCTTTGTAAATGTATATATTTCTTTACCAAATATCAAAGTGGTTCAAGGTAACGTTATATTTGGGAATGACAAACTAGACCTTTTAGAAGAAACTTTTTTATGTATCGCAAATTTTCAATGGGGTCCTCATATAGAAAAATTGGCGAATAGGCTTAGTTATGTAGCATATCTTGTAATCCGGAATCTTTACTTTCCTCTGTGGTAATACTACTTCTACAAATCATTATTTGGATGACAAAGATGTCTTTAAAGCAATCTAATGTACCACGCATTCTAAGTTCTAAAATAATAATTTAATCTCGGTTATTTGAGGACCAAATTTGAAAAGAGTAAGTTTGGAGTTTTTCTGTAATTTTTTCTCCAATCTGATCTAGAATCTAGATTTTGAAATGGACACCTACTTCAAATAGTTGCGTTCATTAAGTCGCAGTCTCTATGTTATTTTCAATAAAAACACTTTCTTCTATTAACCTCGCTATAATATTATATTTATGGTGGCTCGGTACCGTCGGTGTGCGAATCCAACTAGCTCTTGGCCGATTACCTATTCCTTGAAATCCCTGCCAGCCAGTCGTAGTTTTACTTAGAAGATAACTTTCACACACACTTATAGGTATTATTTGTTATTTGGTAGAAAAAAGTTCGTGTGTTTATATGTTGTCAAACAATCACGGTCAGCTAATAGATAGACCGATGAAAACAAAGACTAGAAAAGCCCGTCATAGTGTTGCCTTACGAACAAGAGGGCTAAAACATCCTTGCTTACGAAGTGTAATTCGAATAAATGAGAACAAAATAACTGTAGTCAAAGCTACTTACGAAATTAATCTGTTAAATTCTCACTTTTTTTAAGTCTCGAATAACGTTTTTTGACTAAGAAAATACTGAAATAAAGTTCATGTTTTGTATTCATGAATTAAAGGAAGTTTTACTTGTTTTTCTAGTTGTTAGTCTTACTGAAATAAAACAAAGTCGAAGCCATTAACCTTTTAAGACTATAATGCCCGAAATCGTACGTTTATTTTCGGGACATATTTTCTGTTTTGTTTCATGTCGATTAATTCCACTGAAGGTAGAAAATAGGGTCCACGTCAAAGACTTGCCTTTGACGGTAAAAAGCTTACGAAAGTTAAACTTCAAATTTGTCATTGCCCAAGTTCTATAGCTGTTAATCTAGCCAGCTAGCGTTACAAATCGAGTGCGTTTGCTCAATAATTCAACCAAAATATGCCTTTAATTCCCGAGCCGCTCTGGAGTTTCAAAAAGGTATAATCATTGTAGTTATTATGGTAATCGGCGAGGTGTAACATGGCACGCAGGTTTGTACGATGTTCAAAAGAAGTAAAAAACGCATATGAAATATACTGACAAGGTCTGTATAGCTGTAAGCTGTGGAGCAGCTACACCAAAAAAGCCTATAATGTCCTGAGTGTCCAGTAAAACAAAACCTACAGAGCTACGCTGGGGCTGTTGCGTTACTGTAGTGCATCGGAGATGTTCGCTGCTTCGAGCGCTGATGGCTTCCACGCAGTTGTGCAGAGGCGAGTGGCGTTCCTGATGTCTAGAGCGCCCGGCAGCGCCAGTCTCTTCTTAGGGAGAGGGGGGACATGGTGGAAGCCCAATTCTCAAGCATTGGGCATCCCTCAATGTCTACCCTAACAATAAATTTAAGTTTGACTAACGCTAGGTTAAGGTTTTAAATTGACTAACACTTTTATGAAATTAACATTTTCAATTCAACCCTGACTATAACGTTTACGTTTTATTGAAATAATGCCGGTGACCGCCTTATAACAAATATTTTCTAATTTTTTAGTCACATGGACTTTCTATTTTCACATTCAGGCTGATAAAAAATAGATTTCTAGTTTTTCTTTCGCAATTAAGTCTGTATTTTTGCAATTGAAATAAAACGTCATCGGCTTGCATTAATTGCACATTTTGAAACACAACACCGTTGAGACCAGAGGATTTGCACTCATCGCTGATCCTCGCCCACAGAATGAGGACCAGCGCTCCACGACGACAGCGAGCGACGAGGACGGCTCTACAACCCCCCGGTCTGTGCGGTTCGTGGAGCGCGCCCGCGAGAGCTGCGACGGAGAGCCCGACCCCAGCAACGGACCCGAGGCGCCCCAACGGCCCGACAACGAGGCGCTCCAAGATTTGGCAGTGCACAGGTAACCGCTGAACTTAGGCTCACGTTAGACAGATTTACATGTATTTTGACGAGTGCCGCGGCAGTTCACGACCCCTTGGACTGCGAGGAGCGCTCGTGCAAACCCTGCAATGGAAAGCACGACCTTGACAATAGATCCGTACGGTTCGTGAAGCGCGCGCGCGCTGTGATGAAGAAACCAATGTCAACAATAGATCCGGTTGGTTCGAGGAGTGTGTGCGCTCTGCGATGCAGAACCAAATCTAGGCAATAGACCAGTGCGGTTGTAGGAGCGCGCGCACTGCGATGGGGAACCATCATCATCATTATCAGCCATTTGACGCCCACTGCAGGACATAGGCCTCCCTCACAGTTTTCCAAGCTTTCCGGTCTTGTGCCGCCCGCGTCCAGCGACTCCCTGCCACCGTAACCAGAACCCAATATTGCATCGCAAATACCTTACACAATTTCATGACTAATTAAAGTTTTTTTTATCTATAAAAAAATTACGAACTAACACACCGAAGAAAATTAAATTAATTGAAGCGGCAATACATAAAAATAAACACCAGTCAAATACTTCTTGCCAATGGATTTTCGAACTTTTGCATCAACAGAATCTAGGACCTGATTGGACTCTTCCAACATAGAAGTAGGTAAATTCATACTTAAATCAATGATGTCGAGTGATTATGAAAGTTCGTTACTTTCTTAATTACTCATTGCCATCTTATCCTGATCTAGGTATTTTTTCTAGTAATTTTATTCAGTGATGAAATTTGAAAATTTACAAATATTTATTTCTGATAGATAGCAGATAAAAAAAGTTGAAAAAAACATTAGTTAGCTGTTAGATTAGATTAGATTAGTACTCTTTATTGCACACCATACATTATAAAGTTACATGAATAAAGATTATTATAAAGATACAAGGATTATTTAGAAGACAAAGATGTTTGGCATTAAACAGTAGATTAATATTATTTAAAGGACGATTGTGACTAGTGTTCAACATATTCATGACTAATATTTTAAGTTGAAAACTCTGTTAATTAAGTTAAAACGTGTTTTGAAAAGAATAAATGTGGAGTTTCTTTGTTAGCTTCTTCTCCAGATAATCCATTAATTGTGAAACTAACAACTTTGACGTTCATTAAGTAAACATTCTGTTTTTACAATGAATAAAAATATTTGAATTGAATTGAAAAACCTTAAGCTAGCTTGTAATCTAAGTACTAATGTACACTCTGACCCTACTTTGTTGTACAAGTAGTTTTTAAAAAACTTTCTTAAATTTAATTTGAACAATTTAAATTTATTTTTTATACCGCCTGCCTGTATGGATATATGGTCCGAAATAAAGTTTTATTATTATTATTAAATGCTCTTTATCTCGCACTGAGTTCAGTGGATGTACTCGGCGGTAGCTACCACCGAGTTTCGTACCTCTATACCTACTGAAATTTGGTAAGTAGGTAGCTCCAATAAAAGCGAGATATACCCTCGACAGTTGATGTCAAATCGGCTTACCAGTTACGAAACTGACTACATCTCACTGGAAGCGCAAATACCAATTTGGCGCGGAAAATCTCATGTCACAGTGTTTGTTCTCGAACTCCCCCGAAACGGCTTCACCGACTCTTATGAATTTTTTTGTCCATATTTGGTAGATCTGAGAATATTTTATTGGAAATAAACAGAAAATAGTAATAGTGATGGAAAAGGTGACAAGTCTAACAGCAAAAACGACTGCCCTGTTATTTTTGTTAGTACTTGTTAGAAAAAATATCAAAGACTTTGAAAATGTTGGTGGCCACCATAATGTTAATACTAGAAATAAATATAAATTGTCATTTCCACTATTTAGACTTGCAAAAGTTAACACATCCTTTATGGGGCACTGTATAAGGTTCTACAACAAAATTCCTCAAGATATATTAGAGTTACCTCCAACGCGATTTAAAAAATGTGTTAAGCACATTCTGTGCAAAAAGGCTTACTATAACATCAAGGATTATTTAGAAGACAAAGATGTTTGGCATTAAACAGTAGATTAATATTATTTAAAGGACGATTGTGACTAGTGTTCAACACATTCATGACTAATATTTTAAGTTGAAAACTCTGTTAATTAAGTTAAAACGTGTTTTGAAAAGAATAAATGTGGAGTTTCTTTGTTAGCTTCTTCTCCACATAATCCATTAATTGTGAAACTAACAACTTTGACGTTCATTAAGTAAACATTCTGTTTTTAATAAAAATATTTGAATTGAATTGAATTGAATTGAAGTTATCTGAAGGAATACTTTTTCATCTTATCTATACAGATAAATATAAAGATATAGCTAGAGATATAGATATAAGTTATATAGTGGATATATAGATATAGGTACTAATTATCAGACGTGCCCACCGCGGACTGGCAATATCAAGCGCTGAGGTATGTGAACACCTCAGACACTCGGGTTTCCTCACCATGCTTTCCTTCACAGTTAACGAGTAATATTGCTACTGCAACTTCGCAAATGTACGTAACAAACGTACTAATATATAATATACTTTTCCTCTTTATAATTTGCCACATATTCCACTAGAAAACAAAAAGCACAATCTTTATCCGTAGCGGGTCCAATTTAATTCTTGTTCCATAGCGAAATAATTGCGGGGACATCTATTACCTAGATATATTCGCTAGGACTCAAGGGGTATGTTTTTGTGAGACGCAGGTAGCCGTTGTATTCAAAATGGCGCGCGCCACATTTATTTATGATTCAATAAGCATTATAATTTCTATAATAAATGAGATGTAGGTAATATAATTTTACTATAATTATTCTGAAATTTGGTTGTGCTACAAAGTGTTCTCTATCTATCTATCATGTAGGCTTTAAAAGTGCTATTCTTAACTAAAAAAAACTTACCAGAATTTTTTTCCTCTGTGCCAGAACCTTAACACAATGCCGTTGAGATATCAAGACAGACTTAGAACTAAATGCAAATAGTAACTTACTAAACGTTTTAGTAATTTTATTATTATTAATAAAGTACTTAATCTAATCATTATATTTCCTCGGACACTGATGGCAAAATTTGAGTAAATTAGATAAAAAATTTTGTAAAAAACATGTATGTTCCATTCATTGTTTCATGGCAGCTCATGACAGTTAATGTAAAAAAGTTACTATAAATGTTATTGTTATTGTTTATTGTTTTAACGTGGTAAAACATACTTAAAATATAAATAATAAAACATACGATAGCGTTGTAAAAAACACAATGAAACCTTCAAAATAACAATTGAAAATAATTGTTATTTTTTATCTGTCTATACAGCCCATGAAAGACGCCCATTGTTGGGCATAGGCCTCTTCGCCGTCACACCAACATTTCCGGTCCATTGTTATTTTAACATTAATCATTGTTGGGTTAACATCACGACTATGTTAAAGTTATAGAACATAATAAAACAATATCATCATACTATTTAAGGAGCTCTCTGAAAGACTTGTCGGTGCAGTATCTTCCACGTGCTTCGGTCGTAGGCCAGTTCTTTGAGCTAAGTAGGTCACGACATCCGCCTTCTCTTTAATCTAGTTAAATAGCTTCTCCGTGGGCTTCCTCAAACCCTCTTTCCTTCTACGACGTTTATTTATTTATTCAGGAACGCCAACAGGCTTGTTATAAAAATGTCGTGACTTAGCGAGTAGCCCAGCGTGTTTCCCCTCCTACAATCGATCGCCGTTTGATCCCGTCAGAGGGTTCTTCCTTCCGTCCGTAGACCGTCCTGTGCAATAAAACCGATAAATGCCTGACACCGAGAACGGTTCTACTTAGTGTCGTCGTTTGCTTAGTTGAATCCACCTCTTCCAGCAATTGCGTCGAAGCATTGAAGAAATTCGCTCGTAGCCCCGGCTGCCTGAGTGATCTTAAAACGATCACGAAGGTTAAGCAACACAGGGCGCGTTCAGTGCATGGATGGGTCGCCGTCTTTGCTTAACGCTAGTGGCATTTTTCCGAGCGGTTCCGTGCTTCGCAAGGCACGTTAAGCTGTTGGTGCCGGCTGCCGTCGAGAGATGGCAGTCGTTAAGCTAAGTCAGAGGCCTTAGGGCGGCTTGACAACTTCTGACAGTAGACGAGCCACTAGTCTACAAGCCTCCACCAATCCGGACTTGGCCCCCGTGGTGGAGTATGGCCTGTACCTTCCTCAGGGAAGACCCGTCCCCCTCGGTGGGGACATAATGGGTTGATGATGATGATGATTGAAGAAATTTTGTGTATTTACCTACGCAGCCATAGGTAAATACGCGGCTATATCCCAGTGGAGTTCAACGTTTGCCACTATTCGGACGTCATTTGCTTAATCGACATTCATTGCCGATTCTCCATGCCGGAGGTCGTGGGTTCGATTCCCACTGGGGGCCGCCGTACAGTTGTACAAATGGCATCAGTCTGGATGAATTTCCATGTTTGTCATGCCCTTGTCTGGTTACCATAGTACAGGGTCTCTTGGTTTGGGACCAGGACAAGTGTTATAAGAACATAAAGTCTTTAAATTTTTACTTTACTTTAACTTTAAAATTAATAATTGGGAACCTCCGTGTCGGAATTATTTATTAGATAAACTTAAGGTCAGTATATCTATGAGAATATTATGTACGTCAGGAAAAATATAAGTAATTTTAAAACCGTAGGTCGCCAACACGATGTAAATACTAGAAGTAAACACAAACTTTCTTTACCAAGATTTAGGCTGGCAAATTTATGGGGCATTGTATACGTTTTTACAATAAGATCCCTGAAGATATAATAAGGTTGCCTGAAGTGCGGTTCAAAAAATGTGTAAAGCGCACTTTATGCCAAAAGGGCTACTATAGCATTAAGGATTATTTAGATGACAAAGATGGGTGGAATTAAAGCCTGTTCAATGCATCCTAGTACTAGCTTTTTAGAAGATATGACATGTAAACTCTGTTAATTAAGGAATACGTTTGAAAAGACTAAGTTTGGAGTTTTTTTGTCCGTTTTTTCTCCAAATGATCTAGATTTTGAAACGGACACCTAGTTTTTCTTGTAACGTTTAATAAGTCACAGTTTCTGTGTTACTTTGAATAATTTTTTTTTGACTTTGACTTTGACTTCATATAGACTCGTTTAATGTCAAGCTTTTGGTAGTATACCATTCGGGGTTGACGCTTCTTTGGTTCCGTAAAGGAATTGATACCAAATAGCCAGTCGAATTGAAAAATCTCGTGAAGGCTTCCCGATCCTATCTGCGGTATGTGCTGAATCTCCTGATACGTAACTCGTCTATTGTCTTGGATTAATTTTGTTTTATTTTTTACGTTTTCTTCCGTAACAACCGTCAAAGGGCGACCACTTCTTTCTCCATCCCCCAATGTTAGTCGACCGCGCTTGAATTCGTTATCGCCAACGACACACGGTTGCCTTGGAGGGCCCTTCATCCATGAATGCCATTTGAAGTTTCGTCCTTTAAGATATTTCGATTCGTCCGGCTTAAGGCCAGACTTGAAATCGTAAAAAATCATAGCGCGAAAATAATCCCGGCGCAGATCCATTTTTCAGTGAGACACGATAATTTAAATTAGTTCGCAAAATAATGTGGAGCGAAGTTATGAATTCGGAAATCGCATTTTTACTTATCATATTTATAAAAAAGATTATAACTGGCCAGTCTCTCATACATAGAAACTTCTTTTCGAAATACTTTCTGAGTGGCCTGGTATATAAAGTATGAGAACCCGAGTAATGCCGCATTATTGAAATCGGCTTAGCAGCCATATCAACCGCAGAATAGATAGTCTGGTAAAAGAAAGCGTAACCTGAAAAATGAGCGGGATATTAAAAAAATATTCATATGGTATCATTAGCTTTTCTGGGAGAAAAAAGATTTGATACTTGTTTATAATGTCTTTATGTTTCAAAAATAAAACATCGTTTATTTCTACTCAGGCGTCTTGAAGCCTTACCTGCGAACATAAAAAATAACCCACATGAATAAACTGACCGGTAAGGTATTTAGTTGGTTTCTACACAAATCTGAAATCGACTAAAAATCTGCGCATTACTTATGGTCTATGCACATACAATTATTTGTTACAAAAATATCTCATCATTCAGCCACAAGAAGTCCACTGCTGGACATAGGCCTCCTCCATGGATTTCCAAAAAGACCGGTTGGAAGCGGCCTGCATCCAGCGTCTTCCTGCCACTTGAATGACGTCATCTGTCCATCTTGTGGCTGGTCGTCCCACGCTGCGCTTGCCGATATGTGGTCTCCATTCGAGAACTTTTCGGCCCCATCGGCCATCAGTTCTGCGTGCTATGTGCCCCGCCCACTGCCACTTCAACTTACTAATCCGCTGGGCTATGTCGACGACTTTCGTTCGTCTACGGATCTCATCATTTCTGATTCGATCTCGCAGAGAAATTCCGAGCATAGCCCTTTCCATAGCTCGTTGCGTGACCTTGAGCCTTCTTATGAGGCCCATAGTGAGAGACCACGTTTCAGTGCCATAAGTCATCACTGGTAACACACACTGGTTGTATAATTTTGTCTTGAGCGATTGAGGTATATTAGACGAAAAGACTTTTCTAAGTTTCCCGAAAGCTGCCCAGCCGAGTTGGATTCGACGATTGACCTCTTTCACGAAGTTGGACCGGCCTAGTTGGATTGTTTGTCCTAAGTAGACGTATTCGTCTACAACTTCGAGAGTCGTGTTCCCCAATGTTATTGGGGTGGGCACAACACGAGCGTTCGACATGACCTTCGTTTTGTCCATGTTCATTTTAAGGCCCACACGTTGGGAAACTCGACTGAGGTCGTCGAGCATTATGCCGAGGTCTTCCATCGTTTCTGCCATGACTACTATATCGTCGGCAAATCGAAGGTGCGTAATGTACTCGCCATTGATATTGATGCCGCGTCCCTGCCATTCCAGAAGCTTGAAGGCATCTTCCAGTGCGTTCGTGAACAGTTTCGGAGAGATAACGTCTCCCTGTCTCACGCCTCTTCTCAATGGAATTGCCTCCGAATTCTGCTCCTGTACTCGGACCGACATGGTGGCGCTGTTGTACAAGCACTTCAGCACCTCGATATACCGATAGTCAATACGGCAACGCTGGAGAGACTCGAGCACTGCCCATGTCTCGATCGAATCGAAGGCTTTCTCATAGTCCACAAACGCTAAGCAGAATGGCAAATTATACTCCTCAGTCTTCTGTATAATTTGCCGCAGCGTGTGGATGTGGTCTATGGTACTAAAGCCCTTTCGGAAACCGGCTTGTTCGGGAGGCTGGAAGTCATCAAACCTGCGTTCGAGACGATTCGTGAGGACCCTCGAAAACAGCTTATAAACATGGCTCAGAAGCGAGATGGGTCGGTAGTTCTTCAATAGAGAGTTATCCCCTTTCTTGAAGAACAGCGTCACCACGCTTCTGTTCCATGCTTCTGGCGTTTTTCCTTCGAGCACGACGGAATTGAAGAGCTTCTGAAGGACTTTAAGTACTGGTGTTACACCCGCTTTCAGGAGCTCTGATGTGATTCCGTCCTCTCCTGGTGCCTTGTTATTCTTGAGCTGTTTCAGAGCCATCCTAATCTCGTACAGGCTGATGTCCGGGATGTCTTCGGTATAATGTCGGGTCAGTTTGGCTCTCGGATCTTTGTTCAAACTGCTAACAGGTTTTGCAACTGAGGTGTATAGCTGTCCGTAGAAACTCTCAATCTCCCTCAGCACCTCTGATTTGGTCGACGCTATACTGCCGTCCTCTCTCCTCAGCTTCGTCAGCTGGCTTTGCCCAATAGACAAGTCTTTTGCGAACACTTTGGAGCCCTTGTTCCGCTCTATAGTCTCTTTAATACGTTCGGTATTAAAGGACCGAATATCGTGCCGCATAGACTTTGAGATATGTCTATTGAGCTGCCTATATGACTTAGCATCCTCGGAGGACTGCAGTTGCAACGCGCGACGTTTAGCCATGAGGTCGAGAGTATAGTTTGAGAGCTTTTGTGGTCTACTCGTACGGTTGGGTCTATAGAACCTCGAGCCCACTGTACGGACAGTTTCTACAAACCTGTTATTGATCTCGTCCACCGATGCGGCGCTCTCCAGGCACTCAAAGCGATTTGACAATTCGAGTTGAAAGTTCTCGGGGTTCTGGATATGGGCACGAGTAGGTCGGAGCGTGGACTTCATGAGACGAGACCTCTCAAGTTTGACATTGATATTCAATGTGCCTCTTACTATTCGGTGATCGCTTCCGGTTTTCACCATGTTGATCACAGAGACGTCATTGAATATTTGTCTCTTGGAGGTCAGGATGAAGTCTATCTCGTTTCTCGTGGAACCATCGGGACTCAACCAGGTCCATTTCCTGTGAGGTGGCTTCTGAAAGAAAGAGTTCATCATAAAGAGTCCCTCTTTCTCCAGGAAGTCTGCCAACCTTTGCCCTCTCGGGTTCCGTTGCCCATAACCAAATTGCCCCACTCTCATCTCACCCTCGCTTCTTGTGCCCAGCTTCGCATTGAATTGAAGTCCCCCATAACCACATTAAAATAGGTCTCCGAGGTATGTATGGCCCTACTAATGTCCTCATACATCGCCTCTACCTCCTCATCGGAGTGTGACGAGGTCGGTACGTATACCTGAATGACCTTCAGCGAATATCTCTTAGATATTCTGAGTATTAGGTACACCACCCTGCTCGACACACTGTTGATGGCCAAAATGTTATTTACGAGGGACTTGTGGACGAGAAACCCGACACCACCCTGGGACTGTTGCTCGCCCTCCCGGTAGTAGAGCAGGTTACCGGATTTCAGGGTTATCGTGTCCTCGCCCTCTCGACGGACTTCAGATAACCCTAGGATATCCCAGTGTAACCTACCCATTTCCTCTTCCAGCTCAATTAGCTTTTCGTCTGTCCTCAATGTGCGAATGTTGTGTGTTACCAGGGCCAGTCGTTTTCGTTTTTGGGGGTGGTAGCCAGATCTCTGCCGGAGATTCTTAGCACCCCTTGCTCCGCCGTTACCGTGGCCGCTACCGTAGCCAGGAATAGCGGAGCCGCCGGGGACTGGGGGCCTGGTTTTTTGGTGTATTGCCATGAGGGTATTTGCCTTACTCGCCACGCTTGGCATGCGGGTTGGCGAGCGCAGTATATCGTATTTTCGCAGAAGGCGCTGCTGCCCACCTTCTGGTAATGTCCCTTAGCCGGTTTTTACGGCACCCGCGGGAAGAGATGGGGGGGTACTATTCTAAAGCCGGCACCCCACGGCAAATATCTCATTATATCATTTCTTACACTCTTTATACAGTAAAATATTGTTTCATCATCATCATCATCATCACCAGCCCACCTCTGCCCACTGCTGGGTATAGGCCTATTCCACATCACGCCATCTGTCGCGGTCTCTCGCCATTCGCATCATCGGCCCTGCCGACCTGGACCTAGATTCTGTAAATGAATTGTAGTATCATGACAACTGCGTGAACATGGCGATTTCATTTCATTGCTGCTTTAAATCTACGCGGGCACACGTATCAAATCTTCTACTCGTCAATGGTATGAAATAACACGTCACGTGACCCGACAGTGTTTCTGTCATTATACTACAAGGCACTAACAGAATCGAGGCCCTGGCCACATCGTCCGACCATCGAGCTGTTGGCTACCGATTGACCTTTTATTGTTTTGTATAGACTAAATATTGTCTACACAATAAATTTGAGTATTCAGCCAAAAAAATATATGAAGTCACAATGGTAACAGTTGTACGACAGCGCTGACGGTCATTAAGTGGTGCCATGTAAAGACATTAAAGAAAATTCCAGGTCACCATTTCGTTTGCCACACTCTAGCAAGAGTATTAACTTAGAAGAAAGATATGGAGGGGATGAAGTAATAGGGGGTTGACAAAATCCTTTTAATTTTGGATCGAATATACTTACAATTTCCTATTTTGGTAAATTCAATCCCACTTTATACTTTATTGCAAACGTAAAAACATATAAATAAAACACAACATTTACAGAAAAATTAAAAACTGTACATGGCGAGCTTATTTGGATGGACAGATGACCTCATCCAAGTGGCAGGAAGACGCTGGATGCAAGCAGCTTCCAACCGGTCTTTTTGGAAATCCATGGAGGAGGCCTATGTTCAGCAGTGGACTTCTTGTGGCTGAATGATGATGATGATGACATGGCTTATTTAATCTTTTTTGTAAGTGAGTTCTCGCGGTACTAAATACATCCACCATGCAACATCAGTAATAAAAAACAGCGTCAAAAGCGCGTGGCCCGACACGCAGTTGGCCGGTTTTTATAAACATCGTGAATTAATAATAATAACTTCCACACAACACAATCACTTGACCTGGTCCCAAACTAGGATACCCTGTGCTATGGTAACCAGGCAAGGACATCACAAACACGGAAGTACACCCAGACTGAGGCCATTTGTACAATTGTACGGCGGCCGCCAGTGGGAATGGAACCCGCGACCTCTATCTTGGTAGTAAGCGCCTTAACGGCTAGTCCAACGAGGCAGTCAATGAAGAGTTGTTGTACCATAAGTGATTAAAACTTCCTGGACGTATCATGAGAGAGGTATTTTATCAACGCTATGAGTTTCCAAAGGATTCGTTAACAAACAGATGATTTTTTGATCAGTTTAGAGAAAATGAAAACCATTTTGGTGGCGCTAGTAGCGTTTTTGCAAAACGTGTCAGACCAATCACTCAATCATGTTAACAGTGATTTGTAGGCCTTGAACGTAAGGCAAAACAACCCAGGGCTCGGTAGCAACAAACGGCCGTTTTTGTCATAAATGCTACCCAGTCCCGGGTCAGAGATCCTGGGCTCTCGGTCGTTGGTCGTAAAGATCACTTTTAACATAATTGAGTGATTGTACTGACGCTTTTTGCAAGAAACTATCTGTCGCCATAGATATTTTTTGGCACTGGTGGCGCTTGTGTTACTGCATAGAGCCCGTTAATGAGTATTGTTTAATACTAAGCTGTACCTCACAATTATGCTAAATTATCAGTGAATTTTACCTTTAAATTTCAATCTTTCGCCGCAAGAGATCGCTCTAGACATTTTTGCCTTTTAATGTATTTTGTTTTTTGGTTTGTTTCTAATCTAATCTAATCTAAGCGATAAGAGCGCCGATTGTATAACATGACTTAGAGTTAAGAAATCATAATTTTAATTATTATTTTTTTGGCTGTGTAATAAAGTGTTCTCTATCTATCCTTTTGAAACTCAAAATATAGGTAAATTAAATAAAACATTTTTATTAAAAATAAACACACATTTAAAAAACCTATTTCGAAAGAAATTTCATGATTAAGAGATTTTATTATATTATTAGTTTGTAGATTAAATTTCACGAAATGTAACAAAAAAATTAACATAAAATTTACTTTTACATCCACTTGTTTGGCGAGCGGTGTGGACGCATGTTATTAGTATAAGTACCAGAATGTAAAACTAAAACTAAGTCTTTAAGAATGCGATGTACTTTATACAGTTTGTGTCCCTTATTAAAAAAAAAACATCCCTCTCGTAGAACAGAAATCTCTCTTGATGATACTGGGTTTAGTCACCATTCAACGATGGTTAAGTACAAAGGTTATCAAGTTAGACAAGGCGGATTTTTTCTGTACCTGGCTAGCTCTTAACTGACTCCTAGGCAACATTACACTATGTTGCGATAATCCATTCTAGGCCCTTCTTATTAAAAATGCGACATTATCGGAAGTCGCTTGTCAGTGTCTAAATCCGTATCTCAAGATATGATATGACGTCTTTGGGCTAACAAATAGCCACGCATTACTAGCTTTCATTACTTAGTGGTAGGAAATTTTGAAACTATTAAAAAAAAGAACCGTATCTGTCGCTAGATTCGATTGAATTGTCGGGCTCAAGCGCGACGTTGAAGACCCTTCCGAACATATCACTGCTTCATAATAATGGCCCTGCTTACTCTTGGAAGGTTTGTAACACCCAGTGAAGTGGGCCGTACTTGTAGATACAAGTACAGTAAATAGGTATTTAGCAACACTATTAACCGCTGCGTTGGCGGTGACGGTCCATACATACGTCCATCATCATCGTCAGCATCAGCCATTTGACGCCCACTGCAGTACATAGGCCTCCCTCATGGTTTTTCAAGCTTCCCGGTCTTGTGCTGCCCGCATCCAGCGACTCCGCGCCACCGTAACCAGGTCGTAAGACCATCTGGTGGGGGGCCTTCCCACCAGACACGTATGTCCATATAAATACTACTGCAGTAAATGACGTATATATAGACAGCCACCGCTGCCGCGTTGGTGTGTAACATCCTTTAGTAGATTATAAAACTAATATTTAATAATAGCAATAATAGTAATATTGTGAGTACAATTTTGACAAATGCGGTCTAAATTATAAATGAGTGGGATATTTCTAACTAGCTTTAATTATTATACGCTCAAAAAAACACAGCTTATAATTTTAGTGGCGAATTCTTTTCATCAAATGGTAAGTACATTTAGTAATACAGTGTCCTATCCCTTTAGGTATGTGGTATTTTAAATCGAAGGGAGAAGATGAAGTTTAACATACATTATTTTTGTTCAGAGAATTGCTAGCAATATTAGTAAAAGTACTTACGCTTTAATGTCAGGGAAACTTTTATCAGTTAGAATATCAAATTCTATGTTATTTTTCTTATTTATCTACAAATTACTACTTATCTACGAATGTATTCTGAAGCCTATCTGGAGCTATGGTGTCCAACTCTGAGGCACAGCTGTCAAATCTTATACTGATATATTACAGAGATTTCAGTCCACAACACTAAGATTAATAGTAAACGGTCCTCGGTGTGTCACAAACGAATGCATTCTCAGAGCCTACAGATCTAAAAATGCCTATAGTTCAAGAGGAAATCAAAGCCAACCTTGTACGGTATAGAAACCGACTCAAAAACTACTCAAATGCAATGGCAGTAAGACTAGTGATAAATCCAGCTACCTTCTACAGTCTGAAACGAAGAGCACCGCAAGAAATGATGGAAATATAGAGAATGAGACAATGGCCTCATTCCCTGAAAGTCTACCCAAAGAAGGACAAACCTATTGCTAAATAGTGATATATTGGTGACAGTTGCAATAAAGTGAGGAAGATAAAATAAACATATTTTTCAGGTGGCAAGACCCGTAAAAGCAACTAACAAAGACAACACATCCTACAGTAGAAACAAAACAGAAAATCTATAAAGTTCAAGGATGCCGATGACGTTTTTTTTTCAATTTAAAAAGAAAGAAAGAGGACATTTATTTAAATTACAATAAAAGATTATAACTGGCGATCCAATGAAAATGCGAATTAAATTAATTAATTAAAAAAGCGCTTTTATCTCTGGAGTTCTAGAGACTCCGGTTGAGTGCCTTTTAAGATGTGGTTCGGGATAACAGCAACTTGACAGAGCACTCAAAAGCAATCTTACAGGTAAATAGCGCTTTATTGCTACGTACCTGAGGTACTTACGAGGAGATATCCTTTTTCATTGCTTATTATTCTTTTTGTTTAAGCGGGGTAGCGCAGCGGTAGAACGCCGGCCTCTCATTCGAGAGGTCGTGGGTTCGAAACCTGTATGTATTTTGTTTTAAGTTACGTACATTTGTGAGGTTGTAGTAGCAATACCACTCGTTAACGGTGTAGGAATACACTGTGAGGAAACCTGAGTGTCTGAGGTGTACCCTGAGTGTCAGCACTTAAAATTACCAAGCCGCGGTGGGCACGCGTGGTAATTAATAAATTAATCTCTGAGAGAAGATCTGTGCCCTGCAGTAGGACGTATATAGGCACTATAAGAAATATAATATTCTTTTTATTCATTATTCGATGACACCGAGGAGAGAAAACGATCTATTTCTGCTGGAGAGTATGCTTAAAAGAAACTCGAGAACAGCAATAGAATCCCGAGTGATACATAGTGCTTTGTACTACACAGGAAAATAAAATAATTTAGAATAATAAAAAGCGTACTGTAATATAGCATAATAAGCAGCCTATATTCGTCCCACTGTAGGGCACAGGCCTTCTCTCAGGCAGAGAGTATGGGCTTAATCACCACTCGTGCCCACCGCGGATTGGCGATTTCAAGCGCTGAGGTATATAAATAGCTCACACACTCAGGTTTCCTCACGATGTTTTTCTTCACGGTTATTTAGAATAATTAATTGTTTAACGAAACAAAACTAATTGCCGCGCTTGTTTCTTTCGTAGTCCAGAAAAAGGTTGCCAGCCTCCTTTCATTGAAAATCGAGTACCTGCAACAAAAATCCCACCTCTTTTTTCTAATAATTTGACATAATTTTTTTTTGAGATTTGACGTTTGTATTTTTTATGTTCGCTGCCAAAAACAAAAGAACGCTAGCAGGCCAGGAATGGATTTTCATACAACATTCTTGCCCTGCTACGGAGGGCAGGAATGACATTCCATATAACTTTTACCGCCGCACATTAATTATATGGGAGAAATGACGAACTTTGTAACCCGTTTATGAACGAGCAATGGGACACTTTCTGAGTGGGTGTAGTATAAAAACAAATGGCTGATGATGATGATTATGAAACAATGCCCTGCACCTAAATTGTATACTAGTTTGGAACCAGGACCAGTGACTGTGTTGTACGAAAGTTATGGAGGGACTGTAAGATATGGGGCCGTTAAATGATATCCTAAAATTAATATAAAAAATACAGCTAACGAATTTGGTTTACAAAGGTTATTAATACGGTACTCCGCTGCTTAAGTTCACGAGCATCCTAGCATAACCTAACTACAGGTTCTTCGGCTTTTTTTTATGGTGGGAGACATCGCTCCCTGAGCCCCACTTGCAGGGGGTTGCTTTTTCGGTTTTTTTTTTGTCAAGTTGTCCGAAGTTTGAGTATGAAAG
This sequence comes from Yponomeuta evonymella, assembly GCA_963969515.1. Taxonomy (NCBI): domain Eukaryota; kingdom Metazoa; phylum Arthropoda; class Insecta; order Lepidoptera; family Yponomeutidae; genus Yponomeuta; species Yponomeuta evonymella. The sequence continues at coordinate 1,659,964 of OZ018344.1, forward strand.
CGTGAAACCTTTTTGTTATATTTTCTCTGAAAATACGAATTTCCCCCAGGAATTGTAATTCTTACTGATTAGCATATGAAGAGCTGTATTTGTGGTATTAATTTCAAATCTCAATTCAGCAGCCCCATTTTGTACGTAATACCCAAAAATATTGTAGGCTTAATTAATTATCTGTAAGCTAGGCGGCCCCCAAGCCCCTTCTCTCCCCCTCTACCGGCTTAACGGTTAATATATAATGAAGTTGAAAAGAAAACTATCACGTCTAAGAAGGTGTGAATCAGGCACAAGTTAGCGAGTAATAGTCGGCCAACTTATAAAAGGAAAACTTCGTTCAAATTTAATTGAAAATGACTTTGACGAACTTCTTAGCTGTGTAAAGCATGTAGTTAATATAATATAAGCTAAATAAAATCGTAATATCAATCAAAAACCCCTCCTAGGTTCGTATATTTTAACGACCATCTACGGAACCCTACAATGCGCGTGGCCCGACACGCACTTGGGCGGATTTTTATGATCCTTGATCACTTTTAACGCAAACAAAAATTTTGAGAAGGTACAAAGTTCGCCGGGCCATCTACTACTGAAGATAACACGAAAACTTTGAATTAATTAATATCATCATCCAATCACAGATTCACAACTAATTAATAAATTTTAATCAAAAACATCTATTATTAGGTACAAATTTTATTAATTTATTCGTGCAAATTTGTGCCAGTTTTGCTTTGGTTAGGTATTAATTTACGTTGCTCATAATTTGTGGTTTTGTCCTGTACATTATAATTAACCCTGCGCAGTCTAGCGTGAAACAGCAATGTTATTCGCCGGGTATGACGCAAATAACAATCACTTTCACGTTTATTATTCGTAAATAATAACAGTTTTCCATTCGGGCCAGTTCTAGGTAGGTTACGCAAGAACAAAAGTGCTATATTCCACACCCTTTTCGCAACTGTGGAAATAAGATCATTTTCAAAAAAATTATGCTCCTGCAACACACCATTTTAGGCGCCCAATAGGTACTTAAAACGCAAACTTGAAAAGGTAAACGAATGTAAATTTGTAACTGTTTCTATTTATTTTATAGTATTTTCTAAGGTTCACACGAGCACTAGACATAATAAAAACTGAATTGGAACGGGCTGAATTTACTTGTTTATTTTTGTGAAATGAAAATGAATGTAAAATGAAAAAATAAACGAGTAAATATCCGTGCAAATTCAGTTTTTATTATGTATTTCAATATTTGAGTTGCTGTAAAATTATGAATATATTATCTTTTCATGTTGTTGTATTTGTATTTTGTGTTTTTAGCGGTAGCCTAGTAAGTAGAACATTACACTCGGAAGCGAGAGTCCCAGGTTCGTTTCCCAGTGCACCGGCGATATAGTAGCAATACCACCCGCTGGCGGTGGAGGAAAACATCGTGAGGAAACCTGAGTGTCTGAGCTATTCACACACCTCAGCGCTTGATATGGCGATATCAAGCGCTGAGGTGTGTGAATAGCTCCGCGGTGGGCACGCGTGGTGATTAAGCCCATACTCTCTCCCTGAGAGAAGGCCTGTTCCCTACAATGGGACGTATATAGGCTGCTTATGTATTATGTTTTCAGTATTTGCAACAATTACAATTTATTTAACGGCTGAATAAATTGAATCAGTCGTTAAGTAAATTGTAATTGTTCGATAGCTTTTGTAGGAAAGAGGGTTTAATAAAGTGATATAGCAGCCACGCATTTAGCAGCCACGTAACCACGAAATATTAGAGGTACTGTTAATGCATGGGTTGGTTATGTGTTTCGAGTAAAGACTTATACGGAGATGAAAATTAAATTGAGAACTTCAAATTTTATTTATTTATTTACTTATTTATTTATTTATTGATAAATAAACAAAATAAATAAAAATCAACTTTTAAAGCAAATTTTAAAGTTATAAGGCACTTGTTTATTTTTTTCCCGGTCCCCCACTAAAAATTGAAAATAAAAGAAAAAACCGACTTCAAAACACTAAAAAGTTAGAAATAATTTCAAAGAATACCTTTAAATTAGAAGTATGTATACATGTAGGTATTGTGGAAGTATAATTCGTAGTCGGTGCCCAGTTTCATGACCAGGACATATATTTTGGGCACCGACTACAAATTACAGATCTACAATAACTACACGTATACATGCTTCTAATTAAAAGGTTTCTTTTAAATTGTTTCTAAGTTTTTAGTGCTGTAGTGTTTAGAAGTCGGTTTTTATTTTGATTTTTTTATAAAATCACGATTCCTCTGGAGTACTCCACAGAGGTAGTTTATTTAATGTGGTTACGTGTTTTCCTTGTCAAATCTCCACCACAGACTATTTTAATCAGCGTTTTAAGGAATCGTGTTTTTATAAATAAGACCGTTAGTGTTGTCTTTTTAAATTTGCTGCTCAAAAAAACCAACTTAAAAGAAACCACATCGACTCATTTCAAACATGGACCATACAATTTTAATTCTTACGGTCTTATTTATAAAATATGAAGTAATACGTTTCTCAGAGTATCTTCAAGTAATACACTATTTAACTTTTATGATTTATAAAAAGTTCGCGCTAAAACGCTGTTGTTTCTTTTTAAGGTCGTATTACGCATTTCATTAATTCTTATGTAGTTTATGGTTGTGTTAGAAACGCTTTGTTATATTGTATATTCCTGAAAAAGAATTGACGAAGCTTAGCGAGGTTTATTTAAACTCGAAGTTGAATTGAAGGAACTTAAAACGCGATGGAAAATATAAAAAGTGTGCCTCCTAAGACGAAGAAAAGTAGGTGGAATTGCAATTTTTGGCCGCCAGTTAACCTTCGAAGCCCAAATGGCGATAAATCGCTTCGTCTGGCACCGCTGACAGAAAAAGCTTATTGTGCTTGACATTCATTCACTCATGTGGTGCACAGTGCACGCCACAGATCAAAGATACTGCTTAAAGTAGGTTTAAGAGACATTTAAAATATACTTCAGTAAGAGACATTTAAAGTAAACTAACGTGACGATATTAGCATGCTGAAGTGGCAGTGGGCCGGCCATATCATCCGAAGAACTGATAACCGATGGGGTAGACGAGTTCTTGAGTGGAGACCGCGGATCGGTAAACGTAGTGTGGGACGTCCTCCGACTCGGTGGAGCGATGATCTTCGCAAGGCGGCTGGCAAGAGCTGGATGAGAGTAGCCGAGGACCGTGCTCAGTGGCGTGCTATAGGAGAGGCCTATGTCCAGCAGTGGACAAGCATAGGCTGATGATGATGATGATGAACGTGACGATTTGACTAAATGATAATTTAGTTAAGATCGTGTCTTAAGACCGACATAAGTCTTATTGAGCGTTGTTTTAATGGAATCGTTTTTTTTTTATAAATAAGATCGTCTTAAACTCGTTCTGTAACCTTCAACTCATGCATATGCCAAAAAGTATGCAACCTCCTTGCTAGTTTTAACTTACTATTTTTCTGTAAATCGTTTTTTTTTGTTTTTGGTTCTTATAAATATTAACGCAGGCAAGAGGTAATTGTACAAAGTCTGTTAAAGGCATTGATTCTATTGAAGGGTCGCCTTATTTTTTCTGTGAGGATTGGCGGAGGAGATAAATCTCTTCACAGAGAAATGTACAGTCGACAACTGCTGACAACTCCCGTAATCTGACTACAGATAGAGTGCAGACATGTCGATGTACTCCGTACAAGACCACCTTTCCCTTGGTGTAAATATTAGGGGTTAAAGTATGAAATTGTCGTTTTATTGCAATAGGTTCTTTGAATTGACATAGAATCTTCATGGTTTGAGGTTTTCGAATGAAACTTTTTTCAAATGGTTTCTATGATGTTCTTTTTGTAAAAAATGTGAAACATTTGAATATCGACTTTCAATTGTTTTTGTTATTCAATTTAGACAAGAAAGATGGATACTGCGAAAATTCGAGTGATTATGTATGAGGCACCCATTTTTCATATTTTTATATTTTATTGATTTGACGCAAGTGAGTCAATATTGTGGGTAAGGTAACGTTAAACCATGCCGCTAATTCCTGGGTAGTTTGACTAGGGTCGGCTTCCACTATCTCTCTTAATTCATCGTTATTCATCTGTGTGGGCGGTCTTCCTCGTGGCTCGTTCTTTAAGTCGAAATTTCCATCACGAAAACGTTTAAACCAAAATCGCACGGTGCGTTCATTAGTAGATCCCTCTCCAAACGCAGCATTGATATTGCGGGCTGTTTCTGCCGCGTTAGTTCCGCGTCGGAACTCGTATTCAAAAATCACTCGAATTTTCGCAGTATCCATCTTTCTTGTCTAAATTGAATAACAAAAACAATTGAAAGTCGATATTCAAATGTTTCACATTTTTAAAAAAAGAACATAGAAACCATTTGAAAAAAGTTTCATTCGAAAACCTCAAACCATGAAGATTCTATGTCAATTCAAAGAACCTATTGCAATCAAACGGCAATTTCATACTTTAACCCCTAATACATTTCCCTCTCCCGCACCTAAATTAAGGAATATTTTTATTCTAGTTGACCTACCCTGCTGTGTGAGATACTCTCGTTAAAATATTGTGGGTGTGGCAATAACTTTTTCGTTTTAGGGATCCGTTTTCGAAATATTAATTTTTAAAGCTCTCTCCAGTCTAAGCGGTTGTTTGTAGAAACGTGAAAAAAAGTGGCAGCACATATGACGAAGTTAAAAGGAAACCTATCACAAATAAGTAGGACTTTTGACTTTTTAACCAAGCCACGGGTTTCCTCGCGATGTTTTGCTTCACAGTTAGCGTGTTGTACTGCTACTACAAATTCGCAGATGTACGTAACTTTGAAAATAAACAAAGTCTCCCGCCTCCGAGTATATAGTATTGTTCTACCCACTGGGCTAACACCGCTTACAAGGCGCGAGCTATACGTGGCTATACCACAGAGGCTATACTATACCACAGAGGCTATACTATACCACAGAGGCTATACTATACCACAGAGGCTATACTATACCACAGAGGCTATACTATACCACAGAGGCTATACTATACCACAGAGGCTATACTATACCACAGAGGCTATACTATACCACAGAGGCTATACGAAGTAAGATAACATTCATTGAACCAGAAAAAGTGTGGACACTCAAAAGTACACGCAAAAATAAGCAAAGGAAAATGTTACCTATACAATACCTAGTGCTAAAAGCAAGACATCATAAAATGTATTTTTATAGCATCTGCTGCTGAACTAAGTTTATAGCTTGTATTTCAACATACAGCGCCTCTTGTCTCCCTTATAAATTATTTATTTATTACATAGCCAAGTGTTTTGAGGACCAAATTTCACTTCACTGGGTTTGTAGACATATTTTTTTCCGCATATTAACGATTGTCCGTGGTTCGCATTCATAGAAATGCTATCTGGCACTGAGCGTAAGCTGGTTTCCCAACGCCGAGTCTCCAACGAGTCACAGGACATCCTTTATACCTCTCTCCAGAGGTGTGAATAAATCAGCATCTTGTTAGTGCTCCTTTATAACACTGGGAGCAGCTTTTGCTTTTACGCTGCGGATTCGAATAGGCTGTGGCTGTAGAGCGTTTTGTGGACTGCACCGTTGGTCCATTGGTGTGTTTCATACTATAGATATCGGCGGCAATGGCGTAGCAGCTACGCGTGGAGCGGCTACGGCGTAGGCCGGCTACGCACGCTCGTAGCGTAGCCGCAGTCAAATGAGATTCCGACATACATTGTATTGTATTCCAACGATCCAATCTGTAAGTCCCTACTTTTTTCGACTTTTAGACGTAGGGCGTATTATTTTATTTATAAAAAATTTTCTGCAAAAATCATAAACTTTGACAAAAACCGTTACGAGGAGGTGAGAATAATATAAATTAGCTGTCGACTATAAACTTACACGGACATTTTAAAAAACATATTTCTAGGGACTAAGTCATTAGTCAAACTGTCATTAAATTATTGTTTATTTATTTATTGTTCTCACAACATAAGTAATTAAAATAGTAGTTTGCTTATTTTTTGTAAAAAAAACATGAAGGTTTAATTCATTGTTTCATGACAGCTCTCCGTTAGCAATAATAAAGATAATAAAAATGTTATAGACCAATTTTATAATAGGTTTTTTTATTGCATCAAATATATGTGTTTTGGACTTATGTGACCCTAGACTTTGGCACTACCGTAAGTCCTTCGTCCTTCACTTGCCCTTGTACATGTAATTTATTTTCTAATGTCCTGTAATAAATGCGTTTCGTGTGCGATCAAGAATACGAGTAACTATTTAATTGAGTCCCAGACTCCTAACATAGAGCAACCTGAATCTTCACGTCATGGTTGAAATATACATTATTAAAGCTGGTGATAGATTTGAGCATTTACTTTTAATGAGCATTGCATTGCCGAGCTTGATTCGTACAAATTGCCTCAGTCTGAGTGTAATTTCAAGTGGGTCATGTCTTTGCCAATTACCATAGCATAAAATGTGCTAGTTTAAGTTTAAGATACTTGCAATGCTCCGTTAGAAAGGCACAACAAACTATTTCGACAACCTTTCTTCCTTCATCCTCTTCATGTTTTTATTGTCCAGTGATAAAAAATAATTGACTAAGCAGTGATCAAAAATAATTGACTAAGCTATCTTTCAACAGACTGGATAGCCAGCCATCGCTGTCGAATCAGACGCCGAAGTCCAACTCCGCTGTGCAGCAACTCTTCAACAGCGGCAGACCTCCGCCCCCAGCCATCGAGCCTCAGCTCGTCACCTCGGAGACTCTAAGGTTAGTGCTTGGCTCCTTTCTGGTTCCAAAATTACTAATACGGCAACTGCCCAAACAAAAAAAAAACTGAAATAAAAAATAAACCCCGAGTACTGAGAATTTGTTAGTTGATACCTGGGACCAGGTGGTACCGGACCATGAGTAACAATGTTGAATTTTGATCTCGTCTAATTACTAGTTTCTGCAGACGTGTTTTTTTATATTTCGGTTTTTTACTTAATTATACCGGCGTGCGTGTACGCAACGACTAATGAATGTCGAGGAAGCGAAAGTGATCTGTCAAGATCTGTGGCAGGCCATGGTCTCTGCCTACCCCTCTGGGATACAGGCGTGAGTTTATGCATGTATGTGTGCATGTTATTTAATTTTTATTGGTTATTTTTCTGTTTAGGGATAGCAGGGCCATCTAATGGTAAGTAACAAGATTACCTACTTGGTGCCGTCTAGTGACTACGAACGGAACTTCTTGCAAAGTAGATCGGGAATACCTACCTACGTATTACAATATTTTCTGTTGATTTAATATCAGCTATCTTATTCGATAAGAATTAGCACGAATTAGATAGACAATGTAACAAATAATCATTTTATGATTGAGATCTCTCATGATTAAGAAGACAGGAGGCATAGGACATAGGCCTGCAGGACATAGGCCTCCTTCGTGGCTTTCATAACCATGAGGGGTTTTGCCATAATCGCCACGCTTGGCAGGCAGACTTTCTTAGTCGCCTTCTACGACATCCACGGAAGGAAATGGAGTGACGCTATTCTTAATAATCCGGCACCACACGGAACAAGTGACAAAGTGTCATCGAGGTCCGAAATGTCGTGTTTGTATGGGAATTGCCTCTTGAGGGGCGGCCTTAAAGTGACTTGACTTGAAGTTGACTAAAAACAATGATATATTACTAATTCTGATACGCGGGCTATACATAGCGTTATGCTACGAGCTTGTTCGCAAAATCATCGACCTCAGTCGACTGGCTGTGATAAGGCTTTCCCGACCATTTGTTCATTATAAAAGAAAATGTAAACTACCAACAATTTTACGCGAATGAGCAAGCTATGTAAGACCAGAAGAAAATATTAAAGACGAGTAAATATTCCGATGGATTTTTGTACACTTTTCTTGTAAAATCTCTTCTATTCATTGTTCCCAAAAAGTTGTCAGATACAACAGATATTGTTTATTGCTCGCCTTTTGTAGCCGTCACGGGCTCAGGTGACGCAGAACATACGACGACGGACCAAAAGATTTACTTCGTGTCGTTTCTGATTACACAACGTATAGTTGAAAGTCAGCCAGTCATATTAGGACTGTCTGACAGATTATCTTATGCCAAATCGCCAAGCGCAATTTTTCGGTGGCGTTTGATTAGAATTTTTGGAGTCTCTTTGGAGAAGGCCTGTGCCTTAAAGTGGGACGTATATATGGGCTCCATTAGGTATTATCAATATTTTAAAGATACCTATCTGCTAAAATAATAACCCTTCCTTTTGGTCTCGACGTAATCTATTGAAGAACTATGAAAATTATCGCCTCGTCTCCCGGAACAGGCCAATTTGTTTATTTATTTCATCATCATCAGCCACTTGACGCCCACTGCAGGGCACAGGCCTCCCTTGTGGTTTTCATAGCCATGAGGGGTTTTGCCATAATCGCCACGCTTGGCAGGCGGGTTGGCGATCGCAGTATGCAGTTGGAATCTCAGGAAGACGCTGCTGGCCGTCTGCTGGTAATATATTTCCTTAGTCGCCTTCTACGACATCCACCGAAGGAAATGGAGTGACGCTATTGTTAATCCGGCGCCATACGGAAGATTTATTTATATTCCTATTATTCCAGATATTCCAGAAACATGCCACTTATTCTAAACTTAGATGATAAAAATATGTACTACGCATGCATCCAGAAATATATCTTACTAAATATTAGTAAGGTTGGCGTGAAAGTGAAGTGAAAATTGCCAATAATACGGCGTTCCGTCAGTTATTGAATTGCAGAGAGTCAATAAAGGTTGCATTCGCTGAATGATGGCTTTGTTTAATGAATAGTGAGCGTTAAAATTGTACTGAAACGCTTATTACGAAGAAAATGCATAAACAGACACGGTTACCGCTGTGAAAATTGCTTATTAACCGACTTCAAAAAAGAAGGATGTTATCAATTCGACGCGAATATATTTTTTTTTGCTATGTTTACTCTAACCCCGTTAATCCTAACCGATTTCGACAATTCTTTATTTGTTCGAATAGATATAACGTTCCATTTGTCCCATTTTAATTTGGTGACGATCTGATGACGATTTTCTGAGATGGAAAACGGAACTCTTCAATGGACAGCAGTAAATAAGCCCTAATGGGGCCCATCCTTTATTAATATCCGTATGTTTCATAAAATAGCGAAAAAGTAGTCCCAAGTGAATTTGGTGATGTTCTGGTGAAGACTTTCGGAGATGGAAATTGAGAATATCAAATTTTAAAGCAACGAATTAAGTGGGCTACTTCACTAAAAATGTTTAATTTTTTTTTTTATTTGTTTGTATAAATTTGTATTCAGTGCCCAGTTTCATGACTAGCGCATATATTTTGGGCACCGACTCCAAATTATACTTCTACAATACCTACATGTATACATACTTCTAATGATTTAAATTATTTCTAACTTTTTAGTGCTGTAGTGTTTCGAAGTCGGTTTATATTTTTTATTTAAGATTTTTTTTCATATTCAATTTCATATTAATAGGAAACGTTTTAGGTATAGTCCAGTGTGTGGAGAAAAACTGGCGCCTTTACTTTGCAATAGGTGGAAAATAAACTGTCTTGATGCGCGTTGCTCAGGTATGAGTCGCATTAAAAATCCAAGTTTTCGACCTTGGGGGACAACAATTATTTTCCACGTATTGCAGAGCAATTTGTGAAGTTATAGTAGCAATACCACTCGCTAACTGTGAAGGAAAACATCGTGAGAAAACCTTAGTGTCTGAGTTATTCACATACCTCAGCGCTTGAAATCGCCAATCCGCGATGGGCACGAGTGGTGATTAATAATAATAATAACCTCCACACAATATAATCACTTGCCCTGGTCCCAAACTAGGATACCTACCCTGTGCTATGGTAACCAGGCAAGGACTTCACAAACGTGAAAATACACCCAGACTGAGTCCATTCGTACAAATTACGGCTGTCCCCGGTGGGAATCGAACCCACGAACTTTGTTATGGTAGCTAAGAACCTTAAGAAGGCCTGTGCAGTAGGACGTATATATGCTGCTTAGGCAGAGCGAAAAACCCACAGACTGGGCTATTATTTTTAGATTTCATAAACGATTTGGAGAAAAAGCTAACAAAGAAACTCAATAAAGTTTTAACTTAATTAACAGACTCTAAACTAAAAAAAATTTACTCCTGAATGTTTGGAACACTAAACATTCTTAAATAATCGAATCGAACCTACGAATAACAATTCGCCTTAATCTCCTCATTACACAAGTTACTTAATTTTCAAAAATGTTTATAACTGCTACTGTTAAAATGATTACTTATATTTAGCGAATCCCTACTTGTAAATACATAGGATCGCGCTCTTGTGCAAAATGAAGATAGTCTCAATAACAATAACGGCAATAACTTAACAAGCCTACCAGTTGCGACGTCATCAGGGAGCTTTCTAATTATTTTCACTGCATAGTATGCGAAATCATTTTATACTCGGGCTAGTATTTAATTATACTCGGGTTTTTCGTTGTAGATGGAATGTTTTTCTTGTTTTAGACGGAATTATGTTTGAAAACTAAACAAAACGCTTAAATTTTAACGAAATTCCGTCATGTTTCGAAAGCGCTTTGTCACCAAAAAGTTTCCTGCGCTTTGTAGTTGTATTATAGTTTTGAATGGACTGAACGACAAAAGTGTGTGTTTAAAACATTTCAATTTGTAATTTTTGTTATTTAATGCTTTTATTGCATAGCCTATTGTACAATACGGCGGACTTAATCAGACTACCAGTCAACCGCAGAAGGTGGAAGAAAGATTGGTAGGCGTGCAAAGAGGAGAGGGGGAACAAGTGGAAATGCAATCAATGTTGTACTACAGTAGCGCCACAATAGTTGAATAACAATACCTAAACCACTTGCTGTTCCTGTAGTTGAAGTTTGCGTAGGTAACAATAGAAATTGACAGGCTAATAAATGCTGCAGTAGAGAGAATTGAAGCGCCAGCGTCGCCGCTGAGACGCTATATCATTGTAGGGTGATTCGGTTGTTTGTTGATAGTCTGTCGAACTTAAAGTGGCACTTATCTTACGAATACCTACCTAACAAGGTATTCGTAAGATAAGAATACTTTTTAAAAAACATACATAAAACACAACTTACTCGTAGCAACTTACGTACTAGACTTAAGCGAATTTTTGATTTTAGCTCTCGATATTTCGGAAACGAAGAATTATATCAACAATTTGAAAAAAACACCTCTAGACAATTTAGTTATTTGAGCCTAAAACAAAGACGATCGGGTTAAGGGTTTGCCCTGTAGCCTAACCTTTTTGAAAAAAGTCAAACAGTCAGAACGACATTTTTCACATGATATTTATAACTCTGTTCATTTCCAATGTGCTCGTGGACGTGTGAGACACGAAATCTGTGATTTTTTTATAGTGACTCATGAATTTGCTTTCGGAAAACACAGTTCAGTGTCGTAGTCAAAAAAAAATAGTATAATATTTTTTTTTTATACAAATATGTACCTACCTTAAAACACTTGTTTTTGTTTATATTTAAATGCCTAATAAATAATTGCACCCAAAGTACCCGAAACCGGCGTGCGCGCATGCAACGGCCAATTAATGTTGATGTAGCGATAGAGGTCTGGGTCGTGGCAAGTGGTAAAGCCTGCTCTCTGCCTACCCCTCGGGTATAGAGGCGTGAGTTTATGTTATGTTATGTATTTGTTATGTTATTTGTTATAATGTTATGTGGTTGACTGGTAGAAAATGCTTATAGCATTAAGTCCGCCACATTGCAATTGTATTTTTTACTTACGTGCAATAAACGTATTAATAATAATAATAATAATGTTATGTATGTAATCTTGCAAACCTGAAGATTAACGAGATAGACTAGAGGAGATCATTAGCACGTGACAGCTATAAATAGAGTATAGGAAAAAGCCCTGAACGCACCAGTGAATAGAAAGCTTAGAAGTGCGACATTTATATAGCGTTTATATTTTCTACGTCTGTAAAGCAGCAATTAGTTATGCAAATTAATTAGGCATGCGACGGAAACCTCTCGGAATGACGCATATCGCCTGACTTAATCTTACCTATAATGTATCTTGAATCAATATTTCAGAGAATAATAATGACAGGCTAGCGTTAGATTACCTACAGGATATTCTGAGAATGGGGATCTAAGTTTAATAGTTCCATTGCGTCAAAGTTAGATTAAAGTGGCATTGCTATTATACCATAGGAGACATAGAGAAACTCAAGAAGAATAAAAAAATAAAACCATAAAAATATATTTTTGTGGGGGTTTCGCGGTCCCCAAGAAAATGCGAAAATGCCAAGTTAATCTAATAATAAAGACATATTAGCTTTATTTTTATCATTCTAAACGTTTTCTAAAAAGGGTGTAGATGCAAAAAACCATTATTTTACGAGATAACTCGAAAATTGATGAACACTTCATAAATTATAAGGCGTTACGTGCAATTTGTGAAGTCATAGTATGAGACCGATAGCGCTTCTTTGTACCACATGACTAGAATGACTTTTTGACAAGTCACTTTATGAAAAGTATTAGTCGAAGAGAAAAAATTAACCACGTTTGTTTATCTCTTAACATGGCCTCTGATTATATTTATACAAATTTTGCTGCAAGTTCTCCTTTGGGTCTTATTTGTTAGGGATTTGACCTTTCATAGCTGATAGGGGAAGGGTCTGATACAGTCTCACTAGTTCAGAGGGAGTGGGGTTAGATAAAAATGTCACGTCAGAATTGTAATTCCGAGAATACAGTAAATTAATTTGGGACATCTCAGGTGGTCGAGCAACCCGACTAAATCTCACAGACGCCGCCAATCACAACATTGAAATTTTTGGTGATTGGTCAGTTCGTTCATTATGAAACGTATAATACAGGATTTTCTAAAACACCTCGATTACAGTTTGTCCGTTCTGATCTATGAGTTTTTTCAAAGAGAAAAATATCAGTGTTAACATCATCATCATCACTCAGCCACAATAAGTCCACTGCTGGACAGAGGCCTCCTCCTTGGATTTCCAAAATGACCGGTTGGAAGCGGCTTGCATCCAGCGTCTTCCGAACACTTGGATGGGGTCTTCTGTCCATCTTGTGGCTGCTCGTCCTACGCTGCGCTTGCCGATATGTGATCTCCATTCGAGAACTTTTCCGCCCCATCCGCCAGCAGTTCCACGTGCTATGTGCCCCGCCTACTGCCACTTCAACTTATTGATTAAAAAAGAAGATACGGCACTCAAGAGAATCAAAACTTTTATTTGTGCTAGAACTATGAAATTTGGCAAGTAATATCGTCTTTTAATCATCTGTACTTGTAACAGGGAAAAATCTGAAAACTATTCATTGGTGACTATTCATTGGTGATGATGATTTCATTAAATCATAAAAAAATTAGCCTTCGAAGTTCGGCAAAGGCTCGGAAAAAACTGCGAGACTCGATTCCTGAACTACCTATTTATCGTATGTGTAATACTTAGGCTGCAAATTTGTAGGGAACCCTCGGTGGATGAGTCCGACTCGCACTTGTCCAGTTTTTTTTATGCTAACGCTAGTCTTCTTACTTGAAAGAATGGAAAACGGCTCCGGCGTGATAGTGTTGTGATGATAACCTGCGGCGCTAGAAAGGTATAGTGAGAAAAGGGGGTGAGCCCGCGGCGCTAGAATGTTATTAGTAAGAGAAAACTAATGAAAAAACTAACGGATTGACCTTTTGCGCTAGATTGTTATTGGAATGAAAGAGGTAGAAACACTGAGTGGGCCTACCGCACTGGAATGTCATAGAAAGGGTCTATACGAAATAAGAGTGTCCTAATAGTGACTGCACAAATACTAAACTTCCATAGTTCGGAACCCCGAAGTAGTTTCATTGAAAGACTCGGAAGTTTTGTTTGAAGCGAAATAAGTTGAGTTACGGTCTTGAAATAAAATATAACCCAGTTTTCTAAGAAGTGAGCAAGCTCGAGTTATTGCCTATCGACTGTCGGCGTCAGGAGTGAAGTTGTTCAAACTTCCAATTTAATGAAACTTGTAAAAAATTCACTAGAAATCGATTATAAATTCAAACTCAGAATGTTAGGTTGTCTCAGTAGAAGCAATGTGTTTAAGAGCGAAAAATAACGTTATTATGACTTCTTAGTCCTTCTGCATAGTCCGTAGTATTATTCTTGAATATGGTTCTGGTGACCTCATTACGCGACACACGTTCTGCGAATCGAAAGAATCTAGAAAAGGTTTATGTGGTACACGGCATTCGCCAAAGGTGAGGCTACAAAGTTGCCTAGCTACAAGGATGTACTTATTACATTTAACATTTTAAGCCTGGATAAACGAATAGAATACTTGAATTAAATGTTTTTGTACAAAGTTTTAAGCAACTCTATGGACTCCTGTGGGCACAACGTCTCAGTCAATTGAATTTCAAAGTCTCTTGTTCATATCCCCGTAAAATCATCCCAAATCCTCTTTCAGTCTCTAACAGAAAAAAGCTTTACTTTACACCTTTACTTACAATAAACTTAGTGGCGCTAAAAGTCAACATTCTAGCCCATTGTGTCGTTTACTTTGGAGGTCGGTTTGTCCCGATGCGAAGTCAGTCGGGTTGTTTATTCCTTTTTTATCAGCTCAAAGAAAGAGAATAATTTTGGTTCACCACTAGCTCTGGCTATTGATTAACAACTAATTAGCCTTCTCGGAATCAAACCCGACCCCTGACAAACAAAATAAAGGTAAAAGCGTTTTATATTTGGAAGCGTTTTCTATTCATTTCTATTTGAGTACTGCGCTCACAGATTGCGCTATTTTCTTTCCATCTGCATCGGCACCGGCGTTTTTGTAGGAGACAGACTTGTCATAAATATTATTTCAGCGGGAAAGTCCGGAGGCAACTCCCGACTCAAAAATTCACTGAAAGGATGCCGCAGAACGTGCTAACATCCGCACTTTACAGTCTTAAAATAAGTAAAAAAAAAAAATGTACGTCTTTGAGCGAACGCTCTTCAATCCGAAAAGAGTGGCTTCTATGTTTAACCGACTTCGAAAAAGGAGGAGGTTCTCAATTCGACGCGTATATTCTTTTTTTTTATTTCATTTTTTTTGCTATTCATAACTGTGTCAAATCTTCACCGATTTCGACAATTCTTTTTTTTTGTTCGAATAGATATAACGTCCCATTGGTCTCATTTAAATTTAGTGAAGATCTGATGAAGACTTTCAGAGATGGATGAACTCTTCAATGGATAGCAGTAAATAAGGCCTAATGGGGCCTTTAGTAATATGCATATGTTTCATAATATAGCCTAAAAGTAGTCCCGGGGTAATTTGGTGATTTTCTGGTGAACTTTCGGTGATGGAAATTGAGAACTTCAAATTTTAAAGTAAAGAATTAGGTAGGGTAAATTATGGTTATAAGGGACTTGATTTTTTTCTCATCGTCGTGAGGAAACCGGCGACCTAGTTGGCTTGCTCCGCTACATTGTATTTAGTGTACAAAGATGTTCAGTGGAGACATATGAAAAGGTGCAACTTCGAGCCTTCTCAATGGGAAATTCAATCTCAAACCCGTTCACAATGGAGGCTCTTAGTGCAGAGCAACATAGGCGATTTTGAGAAGAAAACATTACTCGATCTAGATGCGAAACGAGATGAGTTGATGACCCGCCCACCGGGGGCCAATCAATATATACTTTTAATAATGGTGTCTTGACGTGCACTCTGTGCGGATGCACCTTCAAAGCCAAGATTGGCTACATAAGACACCTGGGGGCACACCAGCCAAACCCTCACCAACCAGAACCGAGAACCAGACAGCAGTCGCCATAGCCGAATACGGCTAGGAGGATATATATTTAGTGTAGATCAAGCTAACAAAGTTAAAAGGTTGCATCGCCTAGTGCACTATAGCGTCTGAACGGTCACTTCACCTATCTATTGTAACTAGAAATCAAAAAATATTTCATCGTTAATTGTTTCAATTATTTACATTCCGCTGCATGTCAATGAGCGATGGTAGCCTAGTGGGTAGAACATTGGAATCGAACGCGAGAGACCCAGGTTTGATTCCCAGATGTGTAATTGTGGACTTATCTTTTACGAAGCCATGCTAACTTGTATCAAGCGACCCTTCCGTATAAGAATATAATCTAGCAAGAACAAGCTTTTCAAAGCACTTAGCTATTGCTGACGATATCGATACAGCTCGATAGTTACTAAATATATTTCTCGCACCCGATTCTGTTAATCGCGTTCTTTATCCATATGTCCTTGAAACCATTAGCTCTACCTTCTTTGCGCGTTTTAGCGTAGAGAATTTTGTTTTTTAATGTCAAGTGCTCATCGATGTAAAAACGGCCGAGTGGCGCAGACAAACCTAGCTGCTCAGTACTCAGCTGGCAACGGACGCGCGCGGCATCCAGGACATCATCATGGAGGCGGCGCGAGGTGAGCTCTACCACTATGTATTTAGGTCTGCCGGCACCCGTCACGTTCAGTCCATGCGCTACACGGTGCACGGTGCGGATATTACCAGCATCGATAGGCACACCGACCAATTTTCCTGCGTTGCAGACGAGGTGGACAGGACTTTCGCCACTTTTTTAGGGATTAGTTGAATGTTGCACTGCCTGGCTGTCTGGTCCATATTGTCAATTTTGATCTTTAGCATAACATATCTCCTCTCGAAGCTCCGCATTTTCGCACTCTACTTGCACGCTCTGAAATTCGTATTTGCTGAAATCAGTTTTGATTAACTGAAAATTTTGTACTGAGCTTCCGTAAGCCGTGTTCCCAGGAACTTGGCTTTTCACCTATTGGTGAAAGAGTTTCAAATTCAATATTTTTTGTTTGAACACAGCCATTTCATATTATTCTATTCCGAATTTTACTTGAGTAATTTATATAACAGGGTTTACAGAAGCAGTACTATGTTTTTATTTGTACGTGAAGTTTATTTTTCAGGTCTAACATAGGACTTATGTTGAAAATCGATTAAAAACTACATATTACTATTGATTTTTATAATATTTAAATTCTATCAGCCTTTGCAGGCTGTATACACGAAATACTCAATTACGTTTGCACTGCTGAACGGTTATTTAATCATAATGAAATTTGCTGACCGCCCTTTTTCCGCAGGCATGTTTCGCAATCGAGAACTTTATTTTCTATCGATCACCCCCAGGCTACCGAGCCCCAATTTTCGACCTCAATTAGATTATTGGTAACATGTTGTGCCCGCCACATGGTTCGGTCACTGGTCAGAACATTCCCGCCCCAACGGCCATCAGTTCTCATAGCTATGTGCCCCGCCCACTGCCACTTCAACTGAGCAAATCTTCGACCTATTAGTAACTCGAGTTCTTCTGCGGATCTCCTCATTCCTGATTCGATCCCGCAGTGAATCTCGTAACATAGCTCTCTCCATTCGTCGTTGGGCGAAGTTGAGTCTTCTTATGAGGCCCATAGTCAGCGACCAGGTCTGATTTCCATAAGTTATCACTGGCAACACACATTGGTTATATCTTTAAATATTAAGATTAGAAGTTAAGTACATGCCATGTAATATATATAATTTTTTGAAATAAACAGCTTAAATTTAATTTTTTTTTTTTTTACACCGTTGTGATGAGACACTGACCTCCGTTTTCTCGTACACTAACAAGCTGTTAATCTACTGTTAACAGCTGTCAGTGGTTTTTTTGTATGCACTTTGGTCAATTGACAGCCAGAAATAGTTTGTGATAGAGACTTTACAAAGGAAAGATTCTACCATTCATACTTTAAGGGAAAGAAATACCTAACATCGATGGTGTTTACAATTTTCTTGACATATAAAGTGAAGGAATCAAACCGAAACAGTGTTTAGAATTTTCTTGACATGCTTTTTAGGGTTCCGTATCCGATGGTTGCCAAACGGGACCCTATTAATCTGCCTCTACTGTCTGGCTGTCTGTCCATCCTTCCGTTCAACATTTAGAGGTTCTATCTTTGTAATAGGTAGCCAGTTGAAATTTTCACAGAATACGTGTAAGGAATACAGAACAAATAATAAAATAAAAAAAAAAGCGGGTTCTCCATACAACAAACGTGTTTTTTTCGCCGTTTTATGTATTTATTTATTTCAGACAATGCCCATAATATAGCGTTAGTAACAATGGTGACTTATGTTAATAATAATAAAAATATATATTTATGCTTTACCGTAAAAACGGTAATACATACAGGCATCAGACCTGGCGTGATTGTGGGAATTATGATATATTCTAACCACAAATAAAAGCAAACAGCCAAGCGCGAGTACGGAACCCTCGGTGTGTGAGACTGACTTAGCCGGTTTTTTTTAAAGTAGAGCTTTGTAATTAAATGTGTCTATAGTCTTGTTCATTATCTTTTTCCAAGAGAACATCATATGCTCGAAATTCTTGATAGAGGATTAAAATAACAAATATGATTATTGAAGATAGACCAAACCAAGGTTTTAATAACTCGACGAGGGCTGAAGTTTAAGTTAATAATAAGGCGTGACAGTAAAGAAGGTGAACCAATATGTGAATGAAGTAACTTGTGCAGAGTATTAACATCGTGCATTGTGCGACGTGTCTGCAGTAGAACATTTTTGAAAAAATTCACGCCTAGCTTCATACGAAAGCCTGAAACTAAAATTGAATCTATAAAGTAAGATTTAGGACTTATCTTTAATCACATTTAATATGTTGCGAATTATTTGTTGTATACTTTGGGGTCCAAATACCAGAACAATATTCAAGCTTGCTTCTCATAAGGCAGTTAAATAAGATACCTTATAAACCTACTGGTAGTTCGGAATCCTTTTGTAGTTCTAGTATTAAAGGCAACCGACTGACATGCTGAGCTAACCATATGGTTATAATGTTCACGAAAGAAAGTTTACTAATTTGATTCCTAGATCGCTTACTGACCTTTTGCGCTCCAAGGTGATAACATTCAATTTGGAATCAGAGAACGTCATTAATCTTTTGTTGGTGAAAGAAATAACGAGACGTTTAGAAAGATTTTGATACGTTTACAACAATCGAATACAATATTATGAACCTACTTAAAAACACAGTCAGCTGATCACTTAATTTGAGCAAAGATCTTACAATCATCAGAATAAAGTAGTGATTGACTGGACAATTTCTCAAAAAGATTATTATTAAATATCATAAAGAGAAGGGGACCCACGTGAGAACTATCACTATCACTTCTGGAATGCCACAAATTCCAGAAGTGATAGTGACAGATTGGAAAAGAAATTGATTCCTATTACATTTGATGCATCTGAAAAGATTGCCATGAATTCCACAATCGCGCCAGTCCGAAACCACAGCCCGAAACCAAGGCGAAACCTTGTGGCATAATAAGAAGTGGTTAATTTTGATTTCTGACTCAGAAAGACTATGTTCTAGTTTGGAACATTATTGTCTATCAACATTATGGTCCCGATACCACTGAAGATAAGTGTTAAAGTAGTTCAAAACAATTCTAAACTCTTAAACCTAATTGTTTATTTATTGTATATACAACTGACTGGAAACAAAAACAAAAGAATAGAAACTAACCAAAGAGCAAAAAAGGAACGCTTTCCATGAATGGAATGAAATACGTGACGCCTGACTGCGCAATCTGCACAGAACCAAAAATAAAGAGACGGGTAGGCAAGAAACGACATGACTGGTATACATCCGCTTTTAAAATTATGCAATAAGCGAATGCAAATATTGGTTAATAAAGCCAATTCTGGGTGCTAAACTTCGATTAGTGCACACACAATCGGCACTCAGCTCGTTCCTCGGTTCCTTGGTGAATGGAAGAGAGCGATTGCAAACATGCTGAAAACTTCAACAGGTTTCCTTTTGAATGAAGTTTTCAAAGAAACAAGTTATTGCATAGTGATATGCAACGGTGGGTTTACCGGATATTTGAAGTTCTATGAAACGGGGCCCGAGTTTTCTCAAGCCGTAGTAAGTGTTGCCTTACGATCTTCATCTGATTCTTGAGGCTGCGTAGTGTTCGGTCTTTCGACGACTTTCCACGTTACAAAGGCCCGGCGGTGTCTGGGTGCAACGATACAAACTAATATAAACTTGAATATTTTCTTGTTATTCTACCGGTGTTATTTATTAAAACTTGTCGAGCCACGGGCAGTGTAGGGTTCCGTTGAAAGAGGGGTTTTATCTTCTATACCTCACTCTTAACTTCATCAAATTAATTTTCAATGGATTTTGCACGCAGTTTTGTTTTTTTTAAGCCTACTCCGTAGTAGTACACTCGGCAGCGTCCGAGTGGTCCCTTCACCCATCCAGTGTGAGTGAAGGTGCCACTGGACGCTGTATAAATCATCTCATTACGTAGATGCATAGGACAAAGCTTTTTCTTTTTATAAGTTGGTCCCGTATCACTCGTTAACTTTTAAAGTCTTCTTAGCCGTGATAGTTACCTTATTCATTAATTGTGCTGCTCGCCTGAATGTTTTCACGTTTCTACAATTAACTGCTTAGCCGGGAGAGGGGGCGGGATTCTGACAAAACATTGCGCTTCATCATCATCATCATCATCATCAGCCATTTGACGTCCACTGCAGGACATAGGCCTTTTGCCATAATCGCCACGCTTGGCAGGCGGGTTGGTGAGCTTGGCAGGCGGGTTGGCGATTGCGATAAATTGCGCTTATAGTTTAATATTTCGCAAACGGAACCACAAATTATTAGATAACGTACGAGAAGTCAGGGGTGAGGCCCCGTTGCCGTAACTGCCATAGAATAGCGTAACTGTACCATCTGAGACCCGTGGCAAATTCATTGGATGGGGCCTTCCAAGCAAAAAAAAATAAAATACATTATATGGTCTTTAGTTGTAGTGTATATGGCTCAACTTTAATTGATTTGAAGTACTCCTAAAACCGGATTTGATTATAGAGCTCCGTTCCGTTCGTTGTTTCGTTTGACGTGGGCGAATTGATATAGCTCTAATGTTTACAAGAGTCAAACTTGGTGTGATTAATGCAGTTCCTAAGGTGTAACTTATGCGTACGCTTGTTGCGACCTAGCTAATCTAACAAAATCTTTCGCATTGTTGTGTTTTTCACTTATATTTAGATATACCTACCTTCAAAAGAAAAATAAATAATAATACTAATTGTTTACTTATTATATTCTTTTTGTTGCACTAACCCGTGCTGAGGACTTTTTTTTTAAAAACCTATTTAGAGGCTAAAAATTCCACCCATGCCGGGCTTGAACCCGCGAACTGGCACGGTAAGCCAGAGGTCGCGGGTTCAAATCCCGACATGGGTGGAATTTTTAGCCTCTAAATAGGTTTTAAAAAAATAATTATTTACTTCTCAATTAATCAATCAATCAACCCGTATTCGTTCACTGCTAGGCACGGGCCTCCCCTGGGCACGTCACTTTTTTCTGTACTTGGATGGCCGAGAATGGTCTTGATGTATCTAGATTTAATAGAATAGAATAGATTTTTAGAATTATAACTAAATTAGTACAATATCATTTTCTAACCTTCATAGTAAAATCCATTATTGGCTGCATGCACTAATTGTTTTCTGTAATTGTATTGCTGCGGATTTCTGTTAAATAAAAAAAATAACGACAAATAATAAAACAGTCCAAGTATCAGTCTGACTCCCGGTAAAACCCGCAAACTGCTAAAATTATTAATTATTTCCGACCTTTGATTCGAAAATGTAAATCAAAATTCATAGTTATAAGAAGTTCCGTAACGTTTCATTAAGTAACAAAACAAATTTTTTTTCTGCTATCGTCCGAGTGAAAGAATAATGGAATTAATTCACCGGCGCCGACCGTAACACGTTCGAACCCTAGTTTTTTTTTCGATTTTTATTACTATTCAATCAAGAAATCAATAATTTATTTCAACGTAAAGAATTTACATTCTGTTTGCTGAATTTTAATGTACTATGTTAGCTGCTGCCTTCGGGCCGTATTTCGTGCTTATATTATTCTGTGTATGCTTAAGCGCAGTAATTTCGGGTAAGAAATAAAGATTATGTTGACGCGCATTTTTTTTTCAAAATTAGCACTATATGTTTCTAAATGGACCTAACCTAACCAAGTTTTAGAATGCTCCCTTAAAAAACATCATACGAATTCGAAGTCACCCTTATAGTTAAACGCTACTTAAGCCACATCTAAGAAAGTAATGCAAGTTGCCCTTAGATAGCTGAGAGGTCACCGACAAGCCGGCCTTTCAGCCATCAATCAGCATCCAAGATGTCTACCGGAAACGCTGATAACGTCACGTTCGAGCAACTAATAGATAGGTGACCTAGATAGGTACCATGGTACCAACTAACGATGGCAAATGTTCCGTTTTCACTTTATTGGCACTTATGTAGCAGTACGTACAGCGTACGTTTTTACATTATCTAATCAAATATAATTATAATAGGATTTAATTTTCATTTGGTTTTTCCATATTTGTGATGTGTTTGTCTGTTTACCATATCACAAGGGATCTTAATTTGGCACCTGCACAAGTGAAGCTGTTATGTTGACGTTATCTATAATAATATCTATCTATTCTATACATAATTGACGTGTTTTCATTTCTAGCCAGGTGAAATGTTTTAATGCCCATTGATAAAGCCATAAAAACTTACTACGAAACCTACTTTTATATATTTCTTTGTTCATTCGTTTTAGAGATATTTTAAAAATAAATCAAGGATGTGGACTGAAGAGCTGCAGTACCTTAGCCTAGAAGTAAAAAAAAAACTAACTGTCAATGTCATGTTGACATCTGTGATCTTTCTGTGAATTTGACGTTTGTTTGACGCGTTGACATTAGTGTTGCCACTTTGTTGGTTATAATAGGGGTTAAAGTATGAAATTGCCGTTTTATTGCAATAGGTTCTTTGAATTGACATAGAATCTTCATGGTTTGAGGTTTTCGAATGAAACTTTTTTCAAATGGTTTCTATGATGTTCTTTTTTTAAAAAATGTGAAACATTTGAATATCGACTTTCAATTGTTTTTGTTATTCAATTTAGACAAGAAAGATGGATACTGCGAAAATTCGAGTGATTTTTGAATACGAGTTCCGACGCGGAACTAACGCGGCAGAAACAGCCTGCAATATCAATGCTGCGTTTGGAGAGGGGTCTACTAATGAACGCACCGTGCGATTTTGGTTTAAACGCTTTCGTGATGGAAATTTCGACTTAAAGAACGAGCCACGAGGAAGACCGCCCACACAGGTGAATAACGATGAATTAAGAGAGATAGTGGAAGCCGACCCTAGTCAAACTACCCAGGAATTAGCGGCATGGTTTAACGTTACCTTACCCACAATATTGACTCACTTGCGTCAACTCAATAAAATAAAAAAATACGAAAAATGGGTGCCTCATAATCACTCGAATTTTCGCAGTATCCATCTTTCTTGTCTAAATTGAATAACAAAAACAATTGAAAGTCGATATTCAAATGTTTGACATTTTTTAAAAAAAGAACATCATAGAAACCATTTGAAAAAAGTTTCATTCGAAAACCTCAAACCATGAAGATTCTATGTCAATTCAAAGAACCTATTGCAATAAAACGGCAATTTCATACTTTAACCCCTAATATTTTCCCACGTCTCGTAGGCTATAGAGACATGTATGTATTCACTTATTCTTCAAAATTATTCAGTATGATTTAGGTACTTATTTAGGGTTCTCTACAAGAAAAAAAATCCTATTTGAAATACATACGCCATTTTCGATTACTTCAAGCTGCAATGGCACAACAACTGAAACATAAATGTATAAATAGGTAATTAATAAGTGAATTATTTTAAAATCAATGGAATAAAACCCGTACGTCCTAATGGGGAGAGGGAAACTTCCCCTTCTTCGCATCTCAAGCCTAAATTCCTTTCAAAAGGGAAATTTCTCTCGGTACGGCAACACTGCTTGCTTCTTCTCTTTTAAAGTTTTATGGCAATGGCTCATGAGTTTTTCAGCCCACAAGTGGTTTTTACAAAAAAAAAATATTTTAAAAATTAATATAAAATAAAAAAATCAATATTTTGGAAAAGGGTTGGAAGCAAATCCCTTAGTTTTTACCTACTTTCGGCTAAGCTATTAAAATATCCGGGTTACTATTTTGAAATGTTGTCAATAAATTCGTAATACGTAAATTTTGTCTCTCTCTGTTTCTTTGTGCGCGTATCACAAAATATTTGATTCATTTGCACGCGAAAACCACTGGATGGAATGAAGTGAACAGATTTATCTAAATTACAAATCACTGTTTTACATTGAGTATTCTATTCTACTGCATACTGCGATCGCCAACCCGCCTGCCAAGCGTGGCAATTATGGCAAAACCCTTCATGGTTAGGAAAACCATGAGGGAGGCCTATGTCCTGCAGTGGGCGTCTAATGGCTAATGATGATGATGATGATGATGATGATTCTATTCTACCTGGAAGAGCTTGAGCGAGCGACAAGCTGCGTCGATGGGAGATGGCGTGGTGAGGTAGAATAATATAATGTAAGTGACACACCCGTATTTTCCTATGTTTGACTATATAAATAGTGGGGGAGGTCCCTATTTGAAATAAAATACTAAGACATACTCACATTTATATTATACTTGTCACATCGTTAATTAGTTAGCATTAATACAGTGAGTAATCCGCAGAAGATAACAAGATTATCAGGTACCCGAGTAATTTTCTTTACAAAATTACAACTAAGTCCTTCCCGCCAAAAAAAAAAAACGATAAGCCAGGATGGCTCCTCCCTTTCTTTTTTATCGACTTCGAATCGCCAATCCGCGGTGGGCATGCCTGGTGATTAAGCCCATACTCTCTCTGAGAGAAGGCCTGTGCCCTACAGTGGGACGTATATAGGCTGCTTATGAAATAATTTTCGCTAAACTGTAAAGCGCTTTATCTCAATTTATTCTCAATAACAACTTAATCATCATCAGCCATTTGACGCCCACTGCAGGACATAGGCCTCCCTCATGGTTTTCCTAACCATGAGGGGTTTTGCCATAATCGCCACGCTTGGCAGGCGGATTGGCGATCGCAGTATGCGGTTGGAATCTCAGGAAAACGCTGCTGCCCGTCTCCTGGTAACGTATTTCCTTAGTCGCCTTCTAAGGTCGCCGTCACGGAAGGAAATGGAGTGACGCTATTCTTAATCCAGCGCCACACGGTAACAACTTAATAGTCTACGTATATTTTAATTCATTCAGCTTCATGCCATATGCAAATCAATCTAATAGTGCTTTGGGAAAAATATACGTTGAAATTGCAGCGGATTGGTCATACCGTATTACTTTACGCGTGGCGGCGTGGCTGTCAATTTTATAATTGTGATATAATTTGAGCGACATAATTTACAACTTTTCTGGCTTAAATATTTTATTTAAATTAGGTTTAGATTAGATTATTTATTTTTGTTTTGTAAATATTGTAAGATATTATTGAATATTGTTGTAAATTGATTTTTTTAAATAATATAATTTAACGATTATGTCTATATTACTGATGTTTAAATTTCGTGATTATGTCAATTTTCAATTTTAATCTTTATGTCTAAAAGTATAATCAAACAAAATTAAAAGCATGTAGACGAGGTCTATTAGGTCTTTATTACGATTGATTTCAGAGGTGTAAGTCCACCGTACTGGATCCCGCAAATACCTGGATGCAGCGGGACTAAGATGGTTCAGTCCTGCAAATACCTGGATTGAAAACTATCTTGCGGGATTGCATTCCATAATGTGGATAGATCATATAAAAAAAAATCTTCGTCAAAAAGCCGGCGACTTGGCACTAATAAGCTTTGACGTACAAGGGACGGAATATATGTTAAAGTTACGTAGACTAGTCGAAGTAGCGGGCTTTTGTCTTCGAACTTAATGACGAGCTTTATGTTATTCTAGTTTGTAACATTGTGACGTCGCCGACCAGCTGTAATGTGGAATTGTGGATTTACCATGAATTGACATATATGAGTGTAATACAGCCACAACTTAGCGGTTGAAACAACCAAGCGCAATTAACCTTAGACACCTAACCTTCTCACATACCCCATAATACCTAACTATTCTAAAAACGTGTGGCACCGGATTAAGAATAACGTCACTCCATTTCCTTTCGTGGATGTCGTAGAAGGCGACTAAACCAAATCAATTAGCAGGAGACGGGCTGCGGCGTCTTCCTGAGATTCCAACCGCATACTGCGATCGCCAACCCGCCTGCTAAGCGTGGCGATTATGGCAAAACCCCTCATAGTTTGGCGATTATAGCAAAACCCCTCACCCCTCAGTGTGCGTCAAATGGCTGATGTTGATGATGATGATTCTAAAAACCTATTTAGAGGCTAAAAATTTCACCCATGCCAATAGGTTTTTAAAATTTTCCTCAGGACGGGTAAGTGCCACAAAAAGATCAATCGTCAATTCGACGACCATTTTTTGAAGAGTGAAGTTTTAAATAAAACTTCTTTTTATTTTTGGTACCTTTATTGCACTGAGATTTCAGGCATATTTTATATTTTTTGATAAAATAATTTGTTGTTATATATCACATACCCTTATTTGTTTTTCTTCTTGCTTAAAATGGCACGAGTTTTTACTTTTCAAAACCGACATTCTTATGAAAAATTTAATTGAAACAGAAATTTTAAAAAGTAGTCGTTTATTTTAAGGGCAAACTTGAAGACATTAGACGAAAACAAACTTCTACACCTATTTAGTACAAAAATCAACTTTATATTCACCACAAATTACGATGTTGTGATTATTTTTGTAAAATTTCGAAAAAAATAGTACTTGGCTGCCGGAATTCGTTGCCTCTCTCCAAGCCGTGACGAACAGTCGTAGCAGTCTCCAAGCACTCTGTTCTTAATTAAGATCTTTTGGACGTACACTTTAGTGGCACTAAATAATTTGAATCTGCATTTACATAACTCAGCTCCTTTGTCCAACCAGGGCGTGGGACGCTGGCGCCAGACCGAAGGTGGAGGAAGTAGCAGTCAGGCGAGTGGCTGAGCGGAACGCGCTGCGGTGTTCACTGCTCAGAAGCGAGGCCCGGAAGAAGCAGCTGCCCAAGGTATCCTACAGGGTGACTTCGAATACGTTCACCGTATTTTAAGGGGACACTCTAACCATAATTAAGAAACATATACGCGTGAAAAAAATGTTTTTTTTTCGGTTACTCAAAATTACTTTACATAAGCATAAACACACAATATGAGGACGAAGAGTAATAAAAAACTATGTTCTAAGCGTCTTATGATCGGCGCCGGCCATCTCAATTGTTTTTAGGTGTCCCGCCTCCGCGTCCTATCCATTGTTCGCCTAAAGGACCACGCCACGAACTATCGCCACACTTTTTCTTTTTAAATAACTTCCACAAAACACAATCACTCGTCCTGGTCCCAAACTAGTATATCCCTGTGCTATGTCAAACAGGCAAGGACATCACAAACGTGGAAATATACCCAGACTGAGGCCAGTTCATAAATTAATTACAAAAGTAGTAATTGAACCTACGACTTCTGTTTTGGTAGCTAAGCATAGTAAGCTTGTCAACCGCTGGAGTAATGAGATCAGAATTATATTTCGTGGTATTATAACGGATTGCACAAACAACTAGCCAATTAAGCTAATATGGTTTAAGATAGAATCTCAACTCAGACACACAGACGTGGCGTCGAAGGCTTATTAGCGCCCGTTTGCAACCTTCGCGTATAGCAACCCTAAAGATAATAATATTTCGTGCCCTTCCCGGTTCACAAAATTACACTTAAACAATAACTCAATGGCCTCGAGATATAATATCTAGTTACCCTGATACTCTTAATTATAAATAATAGCCGGTTACTCGAGCTGGATATTATTCTTGTTCATCCAATTAGGCAATTATTGAAGTCTTTGAAGCAAATCCCGAATTCATGTAGACTTGGGTAACTCCGGAGCGAGATATGATATGATACACATATCAGGCAACCGGTGATATGACATTGCTTGTCGAAATATGATATGGCACACATATCAGTCAACCATGTCGGTGTTATATCCCAGACATATCAAACCAATCTCGCTCTTTCACTCACTTACACCCTCTGCTTCTCCTATATTACGCGCACCAAATCCTGTGTTCCTAAATGCTACCGTAACGCATGAACGAACGTGCGAGACGCGCGTCACGTAATTGCGGGTTAGCGGAAGCGGTCTCTTAGTTAGTTCATCTAACATCAGATACACTCATTCAACTCATCAACTCTTTCAACTCACCGACTCAAAGAACCGAATGAATATAAAGTACGAAATAGTTGTGAGTTGGAGACTTGGCGTTACCCTTAGATTTGAAAGATATAGGATACAGAAATGATTAAGATGTAGTAGCTCCCAAAGATATCAGATATTATTCCCACACTTTGCGCAAGTCTGGATTCACGACAGCACATCTTAATTCGACTGCCATCTCGCCTCAGCTCATAAATTGGATCTCCGATACGATCTAGTGGTTACAGTTTACATAGAACTACTGCAAACTCTCTGCTCGATCAAAGTTCAAATACAAATACAAATACGTTACTTGTAAAATATGGGTAGGTACAAACATAATGATAATGCATACAGTTGTAGAAAAGAAAGTGAAAGGTACTCCATATTTTAAGTTGTGGCGTAAAAATATAAAAATAAAACTATGTACAATGTCAAATAAACTATTAGAACGATGTCAATTAGGTCATTGGTTAATGATTACGAGGACAATTCTTGAAATTTAGCTTTCCCACGGGTTGCAAACTTATATAGTTATTATTTGTACTCAATTGAATATGATATATGTGATAATAATATGTTAAGATAATTAATACGTAGATCCCTGAAAAAATTCTCTTCCCCACATATTCTCAGAAACGCATTCAAATACAAAAAAAAATATTGCTCAATACGGAAACTAAGATACAATGGGCATTGTCCTAAATGTTGACAATAGTCGTAATGATACCGCATCTTAAAGGTATAAGATCAATACAGATCATGTTGTATATATGTCGTAGCCATATCGTAGATTGTGCCATATCATGATGTGGTTAGCCATATCACGAAATGTGTCCTTTTCATGAAAAGGCCAAGTCAAACTGGCCGTATCATGAAATGGCTTAGCCAGATCAATGAGCGACCGACGTTTGACGATTTGAATAGCGAAATGCATGACTATTTCATGATGCGGCCAAACGTTAGCGGCCATATCGTAAAATACCTACTTCCATTATCCATCGTTAGAGGCGCTGATTTTAGTTTGTTGTGTATTTCTACCATGGAGGCGACAGAAAATATTTCTAGTGACGGCAAAATTCCCGTATCATGATATGGTCAATTCTATGATATGGCTACGACATATATAATATACCTCCGACCTCCGTGGCGCAGCGGTAGCGCATCTGCCTACCATGCAAGAGGTCCCGGGTTCGAATCCCGGCTGGGGGCAAAAAAAAAAACCCCAGGTCTTGGATGTTTACATGTTTCTGGTTCCCACGACACAGGGTATCCTAGTGTGGGGCCAGAAGCAATGTATGTGCCTGTACGTAAATGTTTATGTTTATACAACTATAATAAATTTTACCTAAAATAACAAAAAATATCAATAAATATAGTGCTATAATCATACATTAATAATATTTACTGATACCTTGAATTTTTGTGAATAAGTTTATGACTTTCAATCGACCTACTAACGTTCGTTTTGCACGTGGATAATAGAGGATTTAATATTTTTCAATCACCTACTTAGTATGTAAAAATCTTGTGTCACAGTGTTTGTTACCGAACTCCTCCGAAACGGCTTCACCGATTTTTATGACATTTTTTGTGTATATTTGGTAGGTCTGTGAATAGGTCGCAGGCTAATTAATACGGCAAAAGAAAGTTTGCCAGGCCTGCTAGTATTAATATACTTGATATACAATTGATATCTCGGTATTTGCATACATTACGATTCTGTCATGTTTTGTTTATTTAACGAGTTCTAGTCATGGTATAGAAACTGACAGCTTGTGATGGATTCAGTTGGTGACGTGCTTCCAAACAATGACGTACTTTCGGTTTTGTATACCCAGTCTTCCGTAATCTTTCGGCTCCATCTCCAGATCCTTGTCATCATATTATGCAATCGCAAATCAGGATAATAAAACAAACGAGCCCAATCTTGACGATCTTAGCACTTTCCATCAGGTAGTTCCAATAGCAAACTTTCACCGTCATCTTCAGCCCATCGTCACAGTGTGTCATGGAAAGTACCCTGATAACAAAACATACTAGGCCAAACTCGTCTATCCTACGGTTTGCCATGATAGAGTTCCAGTCATTACAGCCCGATTCCATTATCTGATGATATCATACATACTTACCTAAGTATCCCAAATTTCAGATCATTCGGATCCCAGTAACACTTACTTACATAATCTACATACGAATGTTACAAGTTTAATAAATGTTGCGAGTCGGACTCGCCCACCGAGGGTTCCATACTAATTTGTAGGTAATACATATTATAAATAGTTCAAGAATTGATTCTCGCAGTTTCGAACAGTCGAACTTGAAAGACAATTCTTTTTTATGATTTAATTTGAAATGTATAGGTTTCACATTTTCCGTGTATTTGCAGCATAAAAAGATATTACTTGCCAAACTTTATAGCTCTACGTCAACGGAATGATTCCCTTTAGTGTCGAAATATACGTTTTTTGAAATGAAATTATAAGTGAAATATGTTATTGAGCTGAACAAAACAACAATAAATATAAAAACTGTGAACCCCAAACTAAATTAAATTGTATCTTGGGGCACAGTAATCCATTCAGGGTGAACTTAAATCTCGTATATCACAACATAGTGTTTTGCGGAATAAACGGCCGTATCTTTTTTTTTAAGATAACTTAGAAGTTTGATTTTTTCAGTTTCAAGGGACTGAGTTATATGGTTTAGTTTTCAACTCGGTAACTTTATGCATTCCCGAGATAAAAGGGTCTTGACAGATAGACAAACGGATGGAAGGACGGAGAACAAGGTGATCCTAAAAGGGTTCCGCTTTTTTTTCCTTTTCAGGTACGAAACCCAAAAAAATACTTATGTAGTGGAAAGCTTTAAAAACAAGCATAAACATTGCTTATTTACAAGTTTCTTGCTTCAATTACCGAAGTACTTTGTATAGCGGTTCGCGGAATCTCAATCTCGCTTAGTAGAAACAGGTTCTGGAAGTAATACCTTCAAGAGATGCTTAGATGCATAAATCCAGTTCATTACTCGTTCTAAACATAATATTCTGGCTACCGGATGTCGAATGTCTGAACTGTAATTGAAGCTTCGCTATTGTTAGTTGGTTGGTTGAAAAAGACAGAAAAAATTAGAAATTAATTGCCAACAAAAAGAACAAACTTGATCTATTGCGCCGAATTCATACAAAAACTAAAATGGAATCCGGCTGGACACATTATGAGAATGAAAGATGATAGATTGACAAAACGTGTAACAAAATGGTATCCACAAGATGGGAAAAGAAGCATTGGAAGACCAAGTAGCAGATGGATAGATGATATATTAAAGGAAGCAGGATCGACATGGTCGAGAAAAACTACCAACAGAAAAGAATAGGAATACTTGGGGGAGGTCTTCGCTCGGAAATAGCCAGCCAGGCCATTTAAATAAAGAAATAATAATAATAACAATAATAATAAAATATTAATTGTATCATTGTAAAATAATAATTGTAGAATAATTAATCAATAAAATAAACAAATTAATACTTATTTAAATTAATAAGCATGAAATGTAAGAATATTATCAAAAAGTAAAAATTAGTAACTTTAATTTTTATTTCGCAAATAAAGGCTATTTTTATTTTATTTTATTTATCGTTGATTCAGTGCTTTTCGCGGAATAATAATGTTTTGACAAATTTTTGCGTACCTAGTATTTACGAAGGCAATTGCCCTTTTTAGGGTTCCGTACCCAAAGGGTAAGGGACCCTATTTCTAAGACACCGCTGTCCGTCCGTCCGTCCGTCCATCTGTCAACAGGCTGTATCTCATCAACCGTGATAGTTAGACAGTTAAAATTTCCACACATTTATGTTGCCGCTATCTATAACAACTAAAAACAGAATAAAATAAATATTGGGAGGCTCCCATCCAATAAACGAGATATTTTGCCGTTTTTTCTCGTTCTTTGTGTCTAATGTTGTATAGATAATAGTACGGAACCCTTTGCGCACGATTGCGACTCTCATTTTTTTATGTGTGCTGATTTCATATAGCCTATGACACTCGCGCAAACACCACCGGTCGATTGAGACGATCATATTTGTCAAAATCTGACCATTGGTTAGGGAGTAATGTGTTAACATAGAATCGAACATACTTATTTTATGTACATACACACCAGCCAAATGGGCCTCGCCGCAGTCAGCTAATGAAACCAAAGCGGTATAATATTATAACTGAGAACGCCTATCGAACGTGTACTAGCATTCTCTGACATTGTCCGCAGCAGCAGGAGACCACCTCGCTCGCGGAGCGGATCCGGCTGCTGACCTGCGATGTGGAGGAGGAGCCTTCAGACCGGCCGCTGCCGACCGGCGCTTCCGTCGAGAAGCTCTACATTCCCGAGAAGGCCGAGAAGGCGTTTGAAAAGGCAATACAATTATTACAAAAACAGTGAAAATCTCAACTGTCTTACTATCACGGTTCATGAGACACAACCTGGTGAC
This sequence comes from Yponomeuta evonymella, assembly GCA_963969515.1. Lineage (NCBI taxonomy): Eukaryota > Metazoa > Arthropoda > Insecta > Lepidoptera > Yponomeutidae > Yponomeuta > Yponomeuta evonymella. Next base: position 1,692,800 of record OZ018344.1, read on the forward strand.
AGACGGACGGATGGACGGACGGAAGGACAAAATCTTAGAAATACCCTTACCCTTTTCGTACAGAACCCTAAAAATAGTTGAGAAATCTTGTTTAAAAAATGCGCGAATAAGGGCGCTTATAGACGGGCGGCACGTGTGCCACCTGCAGCCGTCGACGGCAGTCGCCGACATGTGAGCGCCTCGAAGGCTGCAGTTGGCCCCCACGCCGCCCGTGTATAAGCGCCCTAACAGAACAATGACCCGCGGACCCGCGGCATGTACACACCACTCTGGGTGGCTACTAATGTTTCTAATACATTCGAGTTTGTGTCGAAATACATTTGAGAAGTGCGTTTCTTAAAAAAAAAACTAGCGTATTCGATAGCTTTCAAACCACCCAACATTAATGCAGTATGTTAGTAATAGCTTTGAATGGTAATAGTTATTTTTATTTAAAATAGTTGGTGCAAAGACGAGTCAATACAAAGCGAACAAACCCGTTAACTCAATACAAAAATACAAACTCGTTTTCTTCTCGTCAATACTAACAGAAGAAATGTCATTGATGCGTGCCTTAGGAGAGGCCTATGTCCAGCAGTGGTCGAGTAGGCATTGATTGATTGATTATACGATTGACTGATTGTAGGTGGAGAAGGCTTTCGGAAGCGGGTCGTCCAGCTCGTCATCGTCGACGCTGTCGACGGCGGTGCCGACGCGACAGCACCCACCCGACCTCGGAGACGTCCACCAGGAGCCACAGAAGGTGCTTTGGAATAATATTAGATCTGGAATAAGAAGAATGCTTTAAAAAATCTATTGGAAATGTGTCCTATCGTCTGTCAGAATTTTGTAATTATGTTAAAACCAATTAATTTCACAAAATATGAATATTGTTGTGATTATTGAATTATTATAATGTTTTGTGAAATGGATTGTAAATTATTTATTTATTTGTTTATTGTATTGTTAAATTGATTGAACTCTTTTTCTAATTTTTTAGTTTTTATTATGTATTTTTGACATTTTACGTTTTACGTATGTACCTAATTTCTATGCCGCTATCGCTGAAATTACAAAGTGCAATATTAACTGTATGTAACATCTGGACTTACTGTTTATGGCAATAAAGGATTGCATTGAATTAATAGGACAATAGACATAGATCATGGATAACGTGTGTCTATTTGTTGGAATACACGCCCGTGGTCCATGTTTTGGTGCTTATCCCGTCAAACCACGAATTTTTTTCTTATTAGCTTTTGAAGAGTGGAACGCTTAAAGAGAGGCATTTGCCGAAAAGTGAAATACTTTAACTTTTGGTTAACAAACAAAAAACTTACTATTTTGTAAAAAAAAATCAACGTCCCAGGCAATGCAGCGCGTCCGAGTAGTCCCTTCACCCATCTAGTGTGAGTGAAGGTGCCACTGGCGGCTGTATAAATCATCTCATTACGTAATTTTTTTTTTATGTAGGACTTATATTTAAATACAATTTGGGTTGCCATCCGTACTGTAACCGGCTTGTACTATACTTCGGATCTGCGTACCATAAATAGATAGATAGAGAACACTTAATTCACAATTAGAAGAAAGAATTACCAATGATTTCGTATTGTCTTTTGTTTGTGTACCTTTTGTTTACTTTGTGTTTCTGTGACAATTTAAATAAATATCCTCTTTTTTTCTTTCTTCTTTCTTAAATGTAGGCATGTAATGGTATACAATTGGCGGTCTTATCATCATAAAACAGTATACGAAATACGCAAAAATGCTATATTTCCGTTGGATGGATCAATCTTTGTAAGGGTTCATACCCGAATATAATTTGGAGCTATGATCACAAAAGAAGAAAGAAAAGTAAAGTTTCCACCGTCTGAAAAAAATGGTGGCGACCGTTGAGTCTCATCTGCTATCCCGTCCCCAGCCGCGCCCGGAGCCCCGGCGGCAGTTCCTGTCGACCCTGGCGCCGCTGACGGCCTGCGTGGGGAGCACCGCGCATCACGAGGGTTTCTACTACGTGCCGCCCGGGGACCGCGGATCAGCCTCGGCCCCCGGCACTGAAATACAAGAGCACAGCGACGCGCCCGCACCTGACGTGCTGGCTGGCACACCCGGTGAGTTTCTGGAGTGAGCCTCCTACGACATCCACGGAAGGAAATGGAGTGACGCTATTCTTAATCCGGCGCCACACGGCGAGTAGTTTATATTATTCTCGTCTCTTCTTAGCTTAGTGTCCATCGTAGTGTATCATTTCTCTGGTATAGTATCTTATTTAGCTTAGAAGCATAGAAGGCTTCTACTCCAAGTGCGTGTAAAATTTTCATTCCCAAATTTGGCGCAGTGTAAGTTGTAAGAAATTATGTATATTTATACTTTACTTTTCCTTATGTCCGTGCCTGTTACAATAATAAAATTATGGTTTATTATAGACGGCCGCGATATTTAATTAATAATTTAAGATTTGTTCCAGATTTAATGATTCAAGGTGTAAAAAATTACAACTCTGCTATCGCTTTACACTTTACCCTTTTAATAGGAAATTAAATAAATCAGTAATAATAATTTAATTTATTAATTATATTTATTTTTTTAGCTAATTATTCATATAAAATCTGAAGCAATTATGTTTCTTCTTGAATATTAATAATCCTTAAATTTAATCCAAGTTTAGCTAACTATAACATATTACCCTAAAAATATAAAAATTAACGTTTTGTGACATTGCTTAATAACTTTTTGTGACGCGCTAGTAAGAGTACATTCAATGAGACATAAATCGTAATGTAAGTGTAAAATACATCGTAAAGAGGTACGTAATAAAGTTCGTGCGTAAAAAACAAACAGGCTCCACGCTCAACACCTCGCGGTCTACTGAGAAGTGATCAGTGTGACCAGATTTCAATTGGATATTCTACTTCATCAACATCTAAAATCGACCAAAATCTACAACATTCGACCAAATACTCTCCTAAAATAGCAACGAATATCGTGTTTTATGTCGGTAAAGTTCCAACAATTGTCACCCCATCCATAATTTTAATATTATCGGTAAATGTGATTTTAGTGAGTGAAATTTTAATATTCATTAAAACGAGTTTTTACTTTTCTTCGTATATTTTATCTGTCATTAAATCAAATATTTTCGAATCCGATAGAAAATCAGTGGCAAAAATCGCAACTAATCGCAGCAGCAGCTACGTTGTTAAAATCATCTTTGTCTTAATTAAGAAGAATCATAATCGTCATTATATGCAGCCTATATACGTCCTACTGTAGGGCACAGGCCTTCTGTCAGAGAGAGAGTATGGGCTTAATCACCCCGCGTGCCTACCGCGGATTGGCGATTTCAAACGCTGAGGTATGTGAATAGCTCAGACACCCAAGTTTCCTCACGATGTTTTCCTTCACCGTTAGCGAGTGGTATTGCTACTATAACTTCACAAATGTACATATACAAGCGGTGGTAGCCTACAAATTGTGGTAGCCTATTGGGTAAAACATTGGACACGGAAGCGGGAGACCCAGGTTCGATTCTCAGTGCGGGTATGTATCTATGACTGTTTTATAAGTCATGTACATTTGTGAAGGATCATAATTTCTTTAGCAAATATAGTAAGATGTTTGCAATTCGATAGTTTACCAATTTCCTTCCAAAATATTTCTAGATCAAAATGCAGAGGCACTTGCATTACAAGAGTACTTAAACTAAATTATCTGTTAAAAATAAAGATCTCTTGACTTACGGCAAACTGTGCATTTTAGTGTCTGATCCTTTGCTATCAACATTTTACTATCCTGAAATACGAGATAAAATCTTATCTAAGATAGGGGAACTTCTGCGTACATGGGGTCAAACAGCGCCAATATCATTAGTAATAACTTAATGGTCCCTTGTTTCTATTTTATTTACCCGTAAATTTCCACGTGGGAATGAAACAGACTGAAGTTCGTCAGTCACCTAGAAACATAATGAATGATCTGATGTATACTACTGGTTAATGATAGGAAAACCTAAAAATTCGGACTTCTCATCACAAATTGGTTTGCCATGTACCTACTTTTTTACAAAAACTACCAAATCTACAAAAGAAGACTGAAAATAAACCGACAAGGCCAAAATATCTGAAAAATACCCAAAAAGTACAAAAGTACCTCACACTGGTGAAACTGAAATTATGGTACGTATCCTTAGCGAACAGACACGATGGATGAAAACTCCGCCCAAGCATTTTTTTTCCTTTTTCCTCTGTGTCTCAAGCTAACACAAAGTTGAAAGCAACGCCATCTCTACGTTGACTTGTGATCTACTTAGTGACATAGTGTTCTAGCTAGATATCTATCTAGCTAGTCCCAAACAATAAATAAACATGGATATGTTTAAAGCAAATAAGTTTAGAAAATTACGTGTTAATGCATAAGCATAGAGCTGTCTTACAAAATATTTTATCAATACTCACAACACTCCGTTTAGGGCAATAATTTATGTAATAGACCCCTATAATAATAACAAAAACAATTGAAAGTAGATATTCAAATGTTTTACATTTTTTAAAAAAAGAACATCATAGAAACCATTTGAAAAAAGTTTCATTCGAAAACCTCAAACCATGAAGATTCTATGTCAATTCAAAGAACCTATTGCAATAAAACGGCAATTTCATACTTTAACCCCTAATATTAGGTGTGTACATGTATGTCCTCGTTATAATGAAGTGCTAGCTGGGATATGTAGAGTTTGGAAGGAAAACCATTCTGTTTCAAGAAATAACCACGCTGTTACTTAAACAAACATGAAAAAATAGAATCTAAAATTTCATTTAATTAATGGATGTTGAGAAATGCGATTGTATTTCGTATTTAATTAAAAAAATTGGTGCAATTTGTGACATGATTAATAATTAAAAAAAAGTGAAAGAAAGAAATTAAAGCAGAAGAAAACAGTACAATGACAACTGGAATAACGTCGATTTAATTGCATTGCTGCTTTTTGTCCACGCGCGCAAACGTACCAATTCTTCTAGACGTAAACCGGAATGAAAAAACATGACACGAGAGTGACCATGTACTGCAATGCACAAACAGCATTTTGGCTCAGTTTATTCTTCCTCGGTCTTTTAACCCCGTTGGGCAATCGAATGAATCGCCTGGAAAGTCTCCATAGCCCTCTTGGGCTTGGCATCTTGACCAAGTCGATCAGCACCAACTCGGCTGAATTGGAAGCGCCACGAGCCACCGTCGGAAGTGGAAATCTGAGGCAGAGGCCCTAAGGTCATGTCACATTATACCAGCACGGCAATGTCACAGCTGCAGCACAGCTGCGCCTTAAATCTAGGCTACCGTTAGCCATCAGCACACTAACCACGCGTCGCCCGCGAGGTGCAAGCTCGGCGAATGCGCTCCGGCTGCAGGGTACAAGCTTGCTGACTGAACACGCCTAAGACTAGGACTAGTTGGGGTGGCTCGCAGTAGGCGCGCTGGAAGCATGCAGTCCGCTCGCTTGAAGCGCGCCGGTTGCTAGTTAAGTTTTATGTGGTTGTGCGGTAGTGGCAAGCGCGCTGACTGCCCCCTGGTCGGCTTTTTTACAATGACGTTATGAAACATACTATACGACACATAACTTAATGCTTCGAATGAAAAGTTATTCGCTGGATTGGAGCCGTGCCGTTGCGAAGTCGGTATAATGTGCTACGACCTCTATGCTCCTAGTTTATACGCGGAAAATTTGACCAGGACCCATTTGACGAGGTTTGTTGGCCACCAGGTGCGGGCGAGGGCGACGACGGGCTAGCGGCGTTTGCGCGGGCAACGGCGCCGCGCACGGAGCGCCTGCGCCAGCGCTACGGCCAGGACTCGCAGCCAGTCAGCAGCGACGATGAGCACGACGACTACGGTATAACTGCAGAGTGATCTTGAAATAATATTCTTTTTGCTGAGGACAATTTTAAAAACCTATTTAGAGCCTAAAAATTCCACCCATGCCACACACCAACGCGGTGGCGGTGGCGGTCCAAACATACGACATTTTCTGCACTAGTATTTATATGGACGTTTGTGTGGACAACCATGGCTAACCGTGCCAGAGGTCGCGGGTTCAAGTCCCGGCATGGGTGGAATTTTTAGTATCTAAATAGGTTTTTAACAGTAATTGTTTGACATATTTGTAAATACACGTGATTTCCGACCCTTGGATCGAAACTGAACATACCACGAAGCCCTGAATATCATCACTTAATTTCTTCATCCACCACACATCCACTACAGCTGTACGACAGAGTCAGAGGTGCACGCGGTCTCTTCTGCTCAGACCTAAGAGCCCTATTACACTAGCGATTTGCGAGCGATTTGAAAGCGATGCGATCCGCACGGATTTGTTGCGTAATTATGCGCAATTATGGCCCCTCCTCTACCAGGCTTCCACCGGCGGCCAGCCGTCCGCGGCATCGTAGCGAAGCAACTCGGCGCCTCCGACGACATCTTGCAGCAGATGCAGAGCGAGCTGCAGCCGACTGCGCAGGGCCCGGCGCCCGCGCACGCCTGCCAGCGCGCCGGCGGCTACGCCTGGCCCTACTACTCCGAGAATCTAAACAACTCCAGGCCTCAGAGTAGGGCGAGCACTAATTCCCACTGGTAAGGCGAGCAAAAACCTGCTTGTTTTGATAGCACGAGTAGATAATGACAAAATAAACAAAAATCCGGCCAAGTGCGAGTCTGACTCGCGCACCGAGTGTTCTGTATTCGCTCTTGGGCGTTTTATATAATAATAATATAAATAAATAGATATTAGCTAAGTATTAGTTAATTACTTACTAACATAGTTTTAGTGTCTTTTGTCTCCGTACTAACCCATATAATGAGTCTTTGTTACTTGAAATAAATAAATAAAATTAATTATTTGTCGTTAGAATATACACGATTTTTTCTGAGTGATTTGAAAGCCGCGGTTATGTAATTAGTAATTAAAAATTGCATCTATTTAGTCTATTACTTTTAAGTATAGACGTAAATAAAAAAAAATTTTGAGAAATCTTGTTTCGAGTTGGGAAATCTGGTTTAAAAAAATGGGCCCCCCTTATTTTTTGTTATTTGTTTGTTGCTTCACCATAATAACCCATACTCTGTGAAAATTTCAACTCGCTAGGTACCTATCGAACAGACAGACAGCGAAGGCAGAGTAATAGGGTCCCGTTTGGCACCCTTCAGGTACGGACGGACTTCAGGACTTTATTATTATTATTATTATTATTAAATCCTTTATTGCATATAAAACAGAAAGTTTTGCACATAGGCGAGCTTAATGCTACTTAGCATTATCTACCAGCTAACTTAAACTTTCCATTTAAAGTCTTAATGACCAAAACTGCATACCTGAATAGGGAAAAACTAGCTACCTGGCCTTAATCCTCTGAGGAAGTCAATAACTCTACTAAGCCTAAAGGTGCGATTAAACGGCGCGGGGTAGCACGATCCTATGTCGCGCTTGTAAAAGAATTAGGCAAGTTAAATAAATAGAAGCGGTAACGGTTAAAACGACACAAAATACATGGGTACACAAAAAGGCCTACACACGGTCAGTCACCTTTCAGTTGGCACGGATAAGCACTCCCCTGAAGTCGGCAGGTACGTAGCGTGACTCTCGATAGTGCGTCTCGCAGGCCTGGAAGTCTCCCGACCGGAATTACGCAGTTGAAAGGAGAAATTGCGGCACGGAGGTCTCTGCCTTCAATGTAGCTCTCTGGCTGCAACTCCGGAAACAGGGTAGGCCGAGTGATTAGCGCCCCATGCCTGGGTCCCAATAGCGGGAATAAGGACAGCCTGAGTTATTGATTTATAGATAGATAGAGAACACTTTATTGCACAACCAGGTGAAAGATATTACAAATAGTTTCTCATATCTAAGTAGTGGTATACAATTGGCGGTCTTATCGCTCAGAGCGATCTCTTCCAGACAACCTTTGGATAATAAAATTTAAAGTTTACTCGACTAGTCGACAATCGACTGTTCAGTGCGGTCCTCGTAAAATTATCAGCACGGGCGGCAGAGGCGCGCACACGCATCTCGCAAAGAGGTCCGTAGTCCGTAGCCGAATGACTTAATGACGGCACGCTGCAAGACGGCTGGCGATCGGTTGCCAGGCGGGTTTTTTAGAACAATAGCGCTCCTAGCGGCTAGTCATGTAGACGCAGTCGATAAATGTTGCTGCATATTTCTTATCGATAAGTCGGTAGTGAATTAGGTATAGGTTTATATTTTAATAATTTAATAGGTTTGTGGCGAGCACATGTCAACTCTGCACGCGCACTATAAACTTCAACATTCCTGCATCGCGCAAGCAAAATGTTTCACATGACATACCATAAATATAACGTCCGACGAACATCAGTTGGACCGGCCGTCCCCAGGCATACGATCTGCCTGGCGGGAAATTTCCCTTTATAGTAGAAGAGCACGATCACCTGCTCTTCCCTATAGGTTTTAAGCATAGATTCCGTGTGGCGCCGGATTAAGAATAGCGTCACTCCATTTCCTTCCGTGGATGTCGTAGAAGGCGACTAAGGAAATCAATATCCAGGAGACGGGCAGCAGCGTCTTCCTTATATTCCAACCGCATACTGCGATCGCCAACCCGCCTGCCAAGCGTGGCGATTATGGCAAAACCCTTCATGATTATGAAAACCACGAAGGAGGCCTATGTCTTGCAGTGGGCGTCGAATGGCTGATGATGATGATGATGAAGCATAGATTATTTATTTATAGATAATAGGTTAAGTTTGAATATTAATGTTTATTTATTTTCTATTTTTACATTTGTTAGTTTAGTTTAAAGCATGTTATTTATTGTTTTCATAATAAATAACGCTACATCCCCGCGAGCCGCGCCATCCGTGTAGATGCGGCTCGGCTAATTTGTAACGCAAGCCTACTCGTTCACACGGCGCGACATGTACCTATCAACCGACAAGCGGTGGATCGTACGAACCTTGCCGAGCCGCGCCGAGCGTAGGCTGTTAAACGGCGCGTGACGCGCAGAATCACGCGCCGAGCCTCGCTCGGCTCGCGTGTTTTAGCGCCGTTTAAAAGCACCTTTTTGAGTGCCGCATACGTTATTACCTGATTCTATTGATGGCTCTATTGGTTCGTTTTATAAACTGATCGGTCACATAAGAGACAGACGTTTTATCGTGTTCTTGTCACACGCTTCCCACTTCTCTACGAATGAGCTGTAGGAACTAACTACATAATTAACAAAAACTTCTATTATGTTCTCTCAGGTCCACAAAATCGTCCGACTACGCGGCGAAAACCGCCGACTACGTCACCAAGAATCCCGACTATGCAACGAAGAACCCCGATTACATGACTAAGAATTCCGACTACGTAACGAAGAATCCCGACTATCAAACGAAGAATTCCGACTACGTGACGAAGAATGCCGACTACGTAACGAAGGGACCCGACTACGTCACGGCGCGCCCGTGCGTGACGAGCGCGATGTCTCAGCATAGTGATGCTTGCTACAATCACTCGCAACACGTGGCATATGCTCAGTATACGCAGAGGCAAGATGCACGTATAGAAACGTATAGAAACTGCTCGCTGTATGCCAATGTTGGGTGAGCGCATTCATTCATCATTACTTAGTAATTATGACGGACTTGTGTCAATCTAATATCTTGCATGAGGTTCTTTTCTTTCACGCTACGGTATTAAAGAACTAAACCATGGAAGATGTTCGAAGATCGCAACGTTTTTAACCGACTTCAACAAAGAAGGATATTCTCAATTCGTCGGAATCTTTTTTTTCGTATGTGCCTCGATTACTAGAAGATCCCTGGACCGATTTGGAATTATTTTCCAGGTGCTCGGACAGCAGCCAAGAGCTTTTCAGCTCGCAGACGAGCTCGGAGCAGACCTCGCCAGTGCGGGGCCCGCGCTGCCGCCGCGCGGAGTCCCCGCCGCCCATCCGGAGCCCCCACCAGCTCCTCTACGTGCCCTACAGCGCCCACTATCACTACCCACACCCCGAGGCTTACGCTGGCCAGCAGTGGAACGCGGAAGACTGTAAGTACCCTCATTTCTAGGGTCGGTAGACTAAAGCACATAACGTCGCTTGACAAACAACACCGCACACGTCCATTTTCCCTGCTTTACAGGAGAGACAAACAATTTTTTAATTTCGTATACAGTTTCTATGGTGGTACATAGAAAAATTATTTGCGCGGTGTTACATTTCTTTTAGTAACGGCCGCTGATTAGTCTGAATCATCATCATCGTCTAAATAATAGGTTTTTTGTCACTGCAGCACCATTTTATGTTTTGGACTTATATGCCTCAGTCCGCCGACCCTAGATTTTTGAGTAGGCATGTAGCCTATAAACGTCACACTGTAGGGCACAGGCCTGCTCTCAGAGAGAGTGTCACGCGTGCCCACCGCGGTTTGGCAACTTCGGGCACTGAGGAATGTGAACACCTGACACCTCAGGTTTCCTGACGATGTTTTTGTTTTGTTTTTTTTTATGACTCTCACTCACAGATCACCCCCAATAGATACCGCATGATGCGACTTTTGTACTGGACGACGCTCACCGAATTTGTAGGAAGGCAAGGTGTGCGGGGAGGGTAGCACCGTGCGTATGATTGGGTAATTCAAGGTCGCGCTAAAATGTACTGAGAATATAGTGATGGGAAACCTGATTGAAAGAACTTATCGATAAATACAATCTCATATTTGGAATCCTAGCTAAGATTGCATTCGAACCATTCTGAATACCTAGACAAAAAATATCGATGCCATCAAAAACAAAAAAAAATCAGCAGCCAACGGTACATGCTGGAGATAAGCTGTAAACGGTATCGTGTGGCCGAGATACCAAGGTAATCTGAGAAAAATCGGACATTTGTCATTTTAAGATGGCGGCGGAGTTTTTGACGTTTGTGCTCTCACTATATGCTGAAAATCAGCGCTAAAGGCTGACTCTCTCATCACAATGCTGACTCACCTCCCTTTTGTCGCGACATATCTGAAGACACACCACAGGCTACATTTACATTCTTTCAAGTGTTTTGTATTACGTTTTTCTTTCTGTTGTTTTTAATTGTATGTTACTTATCTGCTATTTTTAGTTTATTTTTGTGATGTGTCTTATTGTTACAATAAATCGACACTGATAAGCAGAGGTATTGGGGTTATTGATACCACGATATTTTTTATTTTTTACTTTATTTTTCTGGCCGAATAAGTATTTCGTAAGAAAATTGTAGTTGAATTTATGTAACAAAAACAAGTTTTGCAAAATACAAAATCCTTTAAACGCTTTTTGCATAAATGTTCAAGCAGCTTAAAATACTTGATGAGAAATATAAATTAAGTTAAGAGTTTCGCAGAAGTGTATCAAGTAGTGGGTTGATCCTTTTCTGAATACTAAATATTACGTTTTCGTGTGGTTTGAAACATTTCTGCAAATCATGAAAATTTATATGGAAGTTAGTATTATTTTTAGTTACAAGTATGAATATTAGTACTTAGGCCTCTGTTTATAACCAAAAGTCAGTTATTTTAGCGTGTATTGTATGGTGTTTTCTATGAGCGGTAAAATGAAAGTATATTTTTTAAAGGAAATGCACAATTTCTCCTAGAAAATTGGTATTCAGAATTGTAAGCAAAAGACAGTTGTAAATAATAGGGGTTAAAGTATGAAATTGCCGTTTTATTGCAATAGGTTCTTTGAATTGACATAGAATCTTCATGGTTTGAGGTTTTCGAATGAAACTTTTTTCAAATGCTTTCTAAGATGTTCTTTTTTTAAAAAATGTGAAACGTTTGAATATCTACTTTCAATTGTTTTTGTTATTCAATTTAGACAAGAAAGATGGATACTGCGAAAATTTGAGTGATTTTTGAATACGAGTTCCGACGCGGAACTAACGCGGCAGAAACAGCCCGCAATATCAATGCTGCGTTTGGAGAGGGGCCTACTAATGAACGCACCGTGCGATTTTGGTTTAAACGCTTTCGTGATGGAAATTTCGACTTAAAGAACGAGCCACGAGGAAGACCGCCCACACAGGTGAATAACGATGAATTAAGAGAGATAGTCGACCGACGAAAGCCGACCCTAGTCAAACTACCCAGAAATTAGCGGCATGGTTTAACGTTACCTTACCCACAATTTTGACTCACTTGCGTCAAATCAATAAAATAAAAAAATACGAAAAATGGGTGCCTCATAATCACTCGAATTTTCGCAGTATCCATCTTTCTTGTCTAAATTGAATAACAAAAACAATTGAAAGTCGATATTCAAATGTTTCACATTTTTTACAAAAAGAACATCATAGAAACCATTTGAAAAAAGTTTCATTCGAAAACCTCAAACCATGAAGATTCTATGTCAATTCAAAGAACCTATTGCAATAAAACGGCAATTTCATACTTTAACCCCTAATATAATTATATTTGGAAATTTATTCCCTAAGGGGTATAATAATTGACGAAAGTTTGTATGGCAAAGCCTTAAACGATGAATCCAGAAACATTTTGTAAAACTCCTAAGAACCTAAAAGGTGGCGAAAGGCGAAAGTTTGTTTAGGAAGAACTTAATTTTTTTATATAATGAGGATCATTCACGTTTTGAACTAAGTATGCAGTTTTATAGAGACATCAAAAACGGATACGAAATCGGGTAAAAAGTGACGAAGTTACAGCGATTTTAGTGCTCAAGTTCCAAAAACGAGCGCGAACTGGCGCCATACTCTTGACACGTCACAGTTTCCGATGACCCGCGCGCTTCGATTTTGTACTGTGCGTCGATGCCGCGCACACAGCATCTCGGTTGATCTCGATCTGTCTCAGTGAATTGACGTGTGCGCGGGTCGTTTTAACGTTATGAGTGTGATAATATCGCCATACAAATAGCCAAAGGGCAACAATACGACCGTGGCCACGTCCGAAAAACGATTGTTCGGGAAGAAGTTTCAGGGAGATGGTTTAACGTAAAGTAAATTAAAAGTGTTGGTAGCCTAGTGGGTAGAACATCGGACTCGGAAGCGAGAGACCTAGGTTCGATCCACAGTGCGGGCATGTACCTATGACTTTGTTTTCTAAGTTATGTACATTTGTGAAGTTATAGTAGCAATGCCACTCGCTAACGGTGAAGGAAAAACATCGTGAGGAAACCTGAGTGTCTGAGCTATTCACATACCTCGGCGCTTGAAATCGCCAATCCACGGTGGGCACGCGTGGTGATTAAGCCCATACTCTCTCCCTGAGAGAAGGCCTGTGCCCTACAGTGGGACGTATAATAGGCTGCTTATGTATGTTATGTATGTAAAGTAAAAGTAAAAATATATTTACTTAAAATTACCCAGTTATGAAAGAGAACTTTAAGATGCATGGATACAAAATAAATTTACTTAAAATCTAGAATTCAACGACAGCCCCCAAACTCGGCTGAGCCTGTATCTTGGGGACTCTTTTTCAGTTTTAAAATATTAATTACTTTAATAAACGACTGTCTAAAGCACACTAAACAATACGTTATGTATTACCCGATTTTCGCACTTGCCCATTTTTATTGCCTAAGCCGACTTTATGGTTTCAAATAGTTGACGAGAACACCCGAGTGCCAAATATGTCTAGTTAAGGAGTTATTAAAAAAAAATCCTCCAGTTGAAAAGAACGGGTTATAACATTGGAATGCGTACCATTACTGTGCTAATATGATTCTATTGAACAACTATGTATTTAATGGACTCGTCCCCTTGTTCAAACAGCACAAGACATGCTGTGCCTTTCTATCCTACGGAACTTTACGGAACCGAGTCGATATCTGCCATGTTAGTCAGGGTTTGGGTTAATTTCCAGTTTCCACTCAATCAATGTAACTAAACTTTAAAGGCCTATATGTTGAAAAATGTGAAAAATTCAACGGGTAAAACCTCTAAGCAACCATTTCAATCATCGAAACTATTGGAATTTCGTTTTTAGTTACATGGAATTTTTCAAAGCCCGTTGCTTTGATTCGCTTTATTGCATTTATCGACTGCCATTGTTTTTTTGCACTTGTTTGTTTCTTAGAGATCCATTGATTGGAAATCCTCTACCTACATTGACTAATAAGGTGAAATGAAATTATGGAAGTAACAAAATTTATAGAGGAATTTTGTTCATTGTTGGAACAAACCAAAGGATAGGTTAGTGATAAGAAAAACCTAGCGAAAGACACTGGCGCTATGCAATTTGTGACGATTGGAGCAAGTTCATTCACCACTTGTTTAGAGAGTCAATATACATTACAATATAATCAATTAGAAAGAAGAAAGAAAGAAAGAGGATATTTATTTAAATTGTCACAGAAACACAAATTAAACAAAAGGTACACAAACAAAAGACAATAACGTCAACAAAACAGAGATAAAACAAAACAATCGTTAAGAGAATACAGTAATGTATGGCACCCAGCCACCTCGGACCTCAAGACGCCTCAGGTGCCTCCGTAACAACAAAAAAGGGGCTCCAACTCAGCATACTTTACAGCTGTGTGCTATGGTTAGCATAACACCAGCAAAACTGATTTTCAGCTGGGACCATATGATCCTCCTTTGGCACCCGGAACGTGGTACCGTACATACATACACACATCTCACTATAGACTCACGTATTACTTATTGTTGAGTTACCGTACATTTTTAACTTTCAAATTCAGACATACATTTATACTATGATAACATAAAATGCTACACCCGTAATTCGCGACGCCAACTACGGGTGTAAAATCATAAGGGCTACTTGTCCAAGCGCCGTTGGATGTTCCCCCTATACTTATAGAAAACAATATAAGATATTATAAATTATTAGACTTGCAGAAAAATTCAAAGGTCTTATATATAAGGTACTATATATATACTTATTAAATTGCACTGTGTACCTTTATAAATATTTTGTATTTGTTTTTTTCCGCTGTACAATAAAGAATATTCTTAGCAGTTTATCTTATAAATTACGCTTCGACTTAAGGCCGGGTTTTCCAAGCGTACGAATTTAATGGGATTTAACGCGCTGCGCGAGCGTATAGTTGGAGGAAAAGCAGGCATTTTTGAAGTCATAGAAATGCACATCTAATTAATACAATTTTGACGACCGACGTCACAAACACAAAAAAAATTTTTTACTATCCCAAACTTGGTATTAATGTTCTAGTTTTCATTTAATGTTAACAGTAAAAGAAATGTTTAAAAAATCATAAGATAGGAAATTGAAAAGAAAAAAAAAATATTAACCATTACAGAGTAAAAAGTATTTTAAAATACCGGTTTTAGGGGTATGCACGGAGAACCCAGCCTTAAACAAGTTTCTAGAAAAATTGGTATTTTTGTGGCTTTGTAAGGCTCAAGTAGACTTTACCACCTGTCCCGCAGATAACCGCATGCACGCGTACTACCAGCAGCAGAGCTGCGGGGGATCCAGCACGCCGCAGCCGCCGGCGCAGGCGCAGCCGGCGCTCGCGCAGCGCGCGCAATACACCTCGGCGTTGCAACTGCAGGTTAGACCCTCGAGCACAAATTCAATGCCTCGACTCACCGCATTCGTGCATTGATTGATAAAGTTACCTCAATATTGACAATTTATCAAGTTTTTTAATACCTAAACGCTTGATATTGGAATGTTATTGAATGAATTTTCCATGTTTCATTAAGGGTCAAGGAAATCAATGTGAATTTGTTGTTTAAAAGCTGCGCGCGGGCCAGGCTCCCATGGATAAACACCTCCCATACGCCACTGAAAGAGATTGATAGGGGACGGAGGGGGTTCGTGTGATAGGAAAGAGGCGTATGGTCCGCAGTGGGCTCTAGTCAAGACTAGAGCCCACTGCGGATCATACCAAGGGCTGGATACATATACATGGTGTTCAAAATCTGACGCCCGACACGAAAGCTTCGTATACTGGACACCAAAACAAACTCCTGGGAAATGAATAAAAATAGGCTGTTTAGAAAAAAATCATGACGTGTGTTAGGTCGGTTAAGGTCGTTAAGAGCGATGCGGGCGCTAGTTGTGTGCCCTCGCCCACCGTAAACACGATTCAGTCGCGATGCAAACGCGATACCGTCGCGCTTCTGTCGCG
Organism: Yponomeuta evonymella; assembly: GCA_963969515.1. Classification (NCBI taxonomy): domain Eukaryota; kingdom Metazoa; phylum Arthropoda; class Insecta; order Lepidoptera; family Yponomeutidae; genus Yponomeuta; species Yponomeuta evonymella. The sequence goes on from OZ018344.1 coordinate 1,708,902, forward strand.
ATGCAAATGCGATTCAGTAACGGTACCAAAATGGCTGCGATCGCTACAGTTGTAAGATGGACTGTGTGTTGCACTACTCACGAGCCACCCTTCCTCTGTTCTCCTCCCGATGTCTTCCGATACGCTCGCGCGTTTGCATCGATACAGTAGCGATACTGTAGCGCGTTAGTAGCGCGTCGGCATCGCTTCTGCAGCTCGTTGCAAATGCAACTGAAGCGCGTTCGTAGCGATGCTGTTGCGCGTTTACGAAACGCGCGACAGCATCGCTACAAAAAGTCACCGTGGGCGAGGGGCCTAAGTTTCTCAGTTCTGTGCGGTGAGCGTTCTTTTTTCGGACGGCAAAATGTGACACGTATTTATGCAAAATATACTAAAGCATTCGGGAAACTTAGAAAAGTATTTTCGTCCAATATACCTCAATCGCTCAAGACAAAATTATACAACCAGTGTGTGTTACCAGTGATGACTTACGGCACTGAAACGTGGTCTCTCAATATGGGCCTCATAAGAAAGCTCAAGGTCACGCAACGAGCTATGGAAAGGGCTATGCTCTCTACGAGATCGAATCAGAAATGATGAGCTAGGTAGACGAACGAAAGTCGTCGACATAGCCCAGCGGATTAGTGAGTTCAAGTTGGAAGTGGGCGGGGCTCATAGCACGCAGAGCCGGTGGCCGATGGGGCCGAAAAGTCCTCGAATGGAGACCACGTATCGGCAAGCGCAGCGTAGGACGACCAGCTACAAGATGGACAGATGACCTCATCCAAGTGGCAGGAAGATGCTGGATGCAAGCCGCTTAAAACCGGTCTTTTTGGAAATCCAGGGAGGAGGCCTATTTCAGTAGAGGACTTCTTGTGGCTGAATGATGATGATGATACTCACTCTTAATCACAGAGGAAATCTTAATTTTATGTTTCAGACGCTGTGTCCAGTGCCAGCGCGGTACCGGCCCGTGCCAGCTCCTCAGCCGGGCGGGGGGAAGCAGATGATCTGTTACTCAGAAAAGGTACCATTCTCTCTATCTTCCTCTCCCTTTCTCTGTCTCGCTCTTTCCTTATCTTTTTTAGGGTTCCGTACCTCAAAAGGAAAAAACGGAATCCTTATAGGATCACTTTGTTCTCCGTCCGTCCGTCCGTCCGGTCTGTCTGCTTTATCTCGGGAACGCGTGGAGGTATCGAGAGGAATTAAAACCTCAGGTCTACAGCCCCCTGAAGCTGTAAAAAAAATCAAACTTCGAACTTCGAAAAAATAAAACTTCAGTATGTCGAAACTCAAGGGAAACAAAACTTATAGGGTAGGTACTTTCGATTGACACGTTCACGGCCAAGACAGACTGAAGAAGACCAATTTTGACCCCCCAGTGAAGACCACCGCCTGGAAGGCCACCCATTGACTGCGCATAGCGGAAGATCCCTCGGGAAGAGGGCCACGCCCTGACCCCGACTCTCCACTTACCCCTGGGGAAGTGTGAGAATACCAAGTGACAGTAATGTGGCATCTCTTATAGGTGGCGGCGCCGCTCTACCAGCCCGCGCCGGGGTCCCCCTCGCGGGCCGCCCGAGGGGCCCCTGAGGGGGCACCAGCGGGAGCCCCCGCCCAGACCGCCACCTCTCCCGTCGCGCCGCCCTCCAACCCCGTCTACTACGCCATGAATGTCTGACGGGGGGACTAGGTGGGTATGAAACTCAATTTTTTTGTTAATTTTTGGTTATACTTGGATTAGCTAAACTGACGGCGCGTTGAGCTCAGACTGCGCATAAAAGTAACATGACTCATTTATCAAGAGATCTAATCCCGATTACTACTTGTACATTAACAAGCTGTAGACGCATATCAGTTTTTTAAGCCAGTGTACTAACTGGCTAAGCACCTATTTCTAATTGTTATTGATGATTAAACGAACTTACCAAGTGACGTTCGGTCATAATTATATGAGTCGCTTCATTCGAAGATATAAAACATTTACAACGTAGTTCCCCTAACCTACAAGGCAACTTCGCACATTTCAAAGATTTTAGGTGTACCGTCGTTTTTTATCACTCCACCCGCCTTCCGCGTCAAAGTCATTCTTTTAGAGAAAGAGAAAACTCCTACTTTCATGTACTTAAGCCAAATTTCGTTACCAAGGGTCGGGTGGGAGGGAGTTTATATCTTCGAATGAAGCGACTCATATAATTATGACCGAACGTCACTTGGTAAGTTCGTTTAATCATCAATTATATTACGTCGCTTCATTCTTCGATATAAAACATTTACAACGTAGATGTTCAGAGTATGAATTTGGCTTATGTATTTATCAATAGATACCTAATTACTTGTTTCTTATTTCAGAAATAATAAAAAGAAAATGATGCGAACAAATAATTTTAATAACATAAATCTAGTTTTGAACATAAATATTAACTTTAATTGCAATTTAACTTAAGTACGCTGCTATTTTGATTTTCAGAATTTAACTTAAAAATTATGAAACTATATGTGTTTATGGTAAGAAAATTGATCTTGCAAAATTATCGTCTCTTAATAAAGGGCGGTTATAAAATTTTGCAAAGGTTTGTGATGTATTAGTCCAGCCAGCCTTTTTTCTAATAGCATCTACAGAGACGCCGCTTGCGCGCGCCGCGGACGTGGCGGCGTGACGCGTGCTGTGCGCGCCGTAAACCGACACGTCCACGCCACACGCATGTAGTACGTCTTTAATCCATCGGCTGATGGATTGTGTACTAGCGGCCTTATATGGTCGCCGGAATGTCATAAATAATTTTTGTGTTGCTTCTGATCTGTTTGATTTCGTCATATCTAAATAGTTTTCTAAAGCTGTTGCTGGACAGATATTAGGTTTATCCTTAAAGTACGGCAGGAATAATAACGGTTGATCCTTACCCGGAGCTGAAGTTTTAATGATATCGGTTATTGCAACTTCGATACCGTTACTTGAAATTTTAATATTGTTCGTCTTAATCAATGAAATTGTTTGGACTCTGTGGGCTGTACAAAGAGCCAGAAGAATTGCAAGTTTCTTCGTGATTTTTTCATTTGAAAGTTCGTTATTTGGGAACCATGTCCCTACTTCGTTTAGAACTATTTGGGGATCCCAAGTACTTGTGTACTTGGGCATACATGGCCTTAATTTAAAAACGCCTTTTAGCAGTCGTTTCACGCAGTCATCTGACCCGACATTACTTCCTAAAAGTAGCGATAGGGCAGAACGATGAGTATTTAATGTACTATATGATGCACCTTGGTCATATTGCTCTGAGAGAAACGACAGGAGTGACGGTATAGAAGAGCTAAATGTATCAAGATTTTTTTGTCTGCAAAACTCCCACCAAAGCTTATAGGTGACGCTGTATTGTTTAATAGTACTCTCGGAAAGAGAAGCTAGCATTAAGGTCAAACTATTGGTTGGCATGTGACGCCGGATGAACGCGAGCTGCAGAGCACCGCGGCACCCAGGGTAAGCTTCTTGTGAAGAGGGTGGTGTGCCCTGAAATTGGAACACAAAAGGTGTTTGTCAGGTTGAAGAAATATAATTTCTGACGCAAGCATACTTTGTAGCTGAGGATACCAAGCCTGTGAAGGCCAAATTGGAAAAACAACGATGCCTGAAGCTTTGTCTGTCATGATTTTATGTAAACATTTTAGAATAAGCGAAAATGGAGGAAACGCGTAAAAGAAATAGTTTTGCCAGTCTATCGTGAATGCATCGACAGCGATAGCATCAGGGTCTTGTTTCCAGGATATATAATTATTACACTTTGCATTGGTCCGGGAAGCGAACAAGTCGATATCTGGCTGTCCGAGCTTTTTAGTTATCAGCTCATATACACTTTTTGACAGTTCCCATTCTGTGTCAGGATTTATCCGTCTCGATTCTTCGTCAGCCTCAACATTATCTTTAGAATTGATATATGATGCGTACAGCCAGATTCTTCGCTTCTCGCACCATTGCCATATGTCTCGAGATAGCATATTAAGGTGAGGGAATTGAATTCCGCCCATTCGATTGATGTAGCTAATTGCAGTCGTATTATCTACTCGTAATAATATCGCACAGTCTGTAGCTTCACGAACAAAGCATTTTAATCCTAAAAATACGGCCAGTAGTTCAAGATAATTAATATGGAATTTAAGCTCGTCATCTTTCCAACCTCCACCGACTCGTGTTTTATTGCAATAAGCGCCCCAGCCTGTCCTGGAGGCATCCGTAAATATTTCCATAGTAAATTTTGAATCCCCTAAAGGAGCGAAGGTTGTAAATATATTTTGTTTCCACCAGTTAAGGTCATCTAGGATAACATCAGGTAACTGAATTTTTGTCTCATAATCATTGGTTTCTGATTGAAGAGCAAGAAATTTTTGTCTTTCTAAAAGCTTAGTGTAAAGCCATCCGTATCTAGCTGCCGGACAAGCGGCTGTTAGAACTCCTATAAGCTGAGCAAATTCTCTGATAGTGCAGGTAGGAAGCAATAAGAACTTGTTTACCAAACGTGCGATATTAATACGTTTATCCTCCGGTAAAGAGAGTGTTAGATATATGGAATCGTAAATGAATCCTAAAAATTTGCATTTTTGGCTGGGCATTAGAAAACTTTTATGACGGTTTATTACAAAACCTAAACACTCTAAGGTACTTAAGGTCTCTTTTACATTCTCATAGCAAAGCTGATATGTTTCGCCAATACAAAGTATATCGTCAAGATATTGCACTGATATATAACCGCGGCCTCTTAAATACGTCATGACCTCTTTCATAATTTTTGAAAAGGTTCGAGGCGCAATTGACAGGCCGTAAGGCATGGAATTAAACTCATAAGTGATTACTTGTGAATTTTCGCTTTCAAATTGAAAACGTAAATATTTATGATAAGCGTCTGCTATGGGAATAAGCAAATAAGCCTCCTTGAGGTCTATAGTGGCCATATAGCCATGAAGTGGAATAAGCTTGGAGGCTGTACGGTAGTCTTCCATTTTAAAGTGGCATTTTATTATAAACTCGTTAAGAGGTTTTAAGTTCAATATGAATCGTTGTCCACCATTCGGTTTCGGGGCAAGAAAGATTTTGGAAACAAATTGATTATTCCGCGGTATACATGGTTTTATAGCGCCAAGGGCTAATAACTTTTGTATAGCTACAGACATGTCCTTTTTCTCAGTAAGAGAAAATTTATTTTTTGGCAAAAACTGTTGAAACGGTTTCTTGTAAAATGGTATTGGAAATCCATTCGAAATCCAATCTAGGATGACATTATTGTCGGTAATACGAAGCCAACAGTTATAGAAATGATGAATTCTACCTGCGTGTACCTGGTCTATAGCTGTGCTGGAGCACGGGGCTTGCCCTGATTGGATGGTTTGTTCTGAGGTGGCAGTGGTGGTCGTCGATGACCCGGGTTGGTCTTCCTGTACCCTCCGCGCCCCCCCCTGTTCGACGACGCGTAGCGTGGAGGGCCCGTCCAGTTTTCCTGGTAGCGGGGTCTTATGATCGTCGACTGAACCGTGGGCGCTGGAGTCTTCGGAGCGGTCACTGTCTTCTTTATTTGGAGTCCTTGTTTTTCAATAACTTTTGAGGCTTTTATTTGGTCTGAAAGTTTTGATCCAAACAAAGTGTCATCTCTTTCGGCATCCTTAATTATGTTAAGGAACGATTTCTCCAAGCCAGGCACTAAAACCTTGGTACGGACCTGTGTTTCCGTATAGTGGAGGTCACTAAGGATACGACATCCGTCTGTGACGGACCAAGCTCCGTACAAGTGCTCACGATCGTTAATATCATGTTGAATTGTGTTCTGCACGAGAAGATTAAGGATAGAAGCTAAAAGAAACCGAGCATTGATAATCGTATTCTTATATAGGGATTATAAAACATTTAAAGAGCGTATTATAGAATCGGATAAAGCGCTAAAAGGTATTTGGTTCCCCAACATAAAATAAAGCTAGTTATATTTTGTTTGTATCATTTGTAAACATTTAGGCAGTTCTTGTGAAATATTGCGTTGTCTTTTCTAGATTAAATTTTTACGATAATTGAGATTAATTACAACGGCATCTATTTTGCGAGATGGCACAACTAATAAATTATGGATTGAAGAAAGTTTTCACCTAAAACCTGTTACAATACATGACAGTTCATCGCTTTGTTCAGAGGTGACGCTACCGGTCTAAACGCGTGGGTCTGAACTGAATTCATTCTCTAAAACAAAAACAAAAAGAAAAGTGCATCCGAAAAGCTTTTGTTTTGTAGCATTTGTAAACATTTAAACAGTTCTTGTGAAATATTGCGTTGTCTTTTGTAGATTAAATTATGCAACTTGTTTTAGGGATGGTTTACGATAATTGAGATTAATTACAGTGACATCTCTCTTGCGAAATAGCACAACTAATAAATTTCGGATTGAAGAAAGCTGTTACTAAACCTATTACAATACATGGCAGTTCATAATTTTGTTCATAGATGACACTTTCTTAATTCATTCTCTAAAACAAAACAAAAAAAATTGCATCCGAAAAGCTCGGTCATCCAAGTACTAAATAAATAGGGAACTTAAATCATATAAAACTTTAACAAAACAACATAGACTCACGCCTGTGTCCCGGAGGGGTGGACGGAGGTCGGGGACTGCCACTTGTTGCGATCTTGACGGATCACTGTCGTTTCCTCAAAATTCACTCGCGTGTGTGGGCCGCGTCGGCTTCCTTTGTCTCTTTTGTAATAAGCCGCGGCGTGTTAAGGTAGTAAATTTAAAGGGATATTATGACAAAGAACGTAATTTATGAGTTAGGCAAATAAAAATAAATTACTTATGTTAAAGTCCTTAAACTAATAGCAATAAGGAATAGAATTCTTCAGATGGCGGTATTTCGTTATTGATTTAGCGAGAATGCAAATTTCTTTTGAAAAAAGCCGCGGCATGCTAAGGCGGTGATATCAAAGAAACACTAGGACAAAGAACGTAATTTATGAGTTGACGAACAAAAATAAATTACTTATGTAAAAATCCTTAAACTAATAGCAATAAGGAATAAAATTCTTTATTTGGCGGTGTTTCGTTATTGATTTAGCGGGAGGGCAAATTCCTTTTGAAAAAAGCCGCGGCATGCTAAGGCGGTGAATATCAAAGAAACACTATGACAAAGAACGTAATTTATGAGTTAGGCAAATAAAAATAAATTACTTATGTTGAAGTCCTTAAACTAATAGCAATAAGGAACAAAATTCTTCACATGGCGGTATTTTGTTATTGGTTTAGCGAGAGGGTGAAGTGGCACCATATTAGAAGGGGGCCGCGAGGGTATAAAAGCGGGGTTCGGGAACTATTCGAGGCTTGTTCGGAACAGAAAATTGAGATGTAAATACGTCTGTTGCGCTCGTAGGCAAATTCGATATTTTTGCGAATTTATTACTATTAGGGAGTTTCGTTTGCATTTAAATTCGAAAGTAGGAGAGTGGATTCGGATTTGTAACCTAACATCACCTGTGGGCACTGCGTCCCAGACTATCAGATCTGGTGTGAAGTTTCAGGTTCTGAATTACTTTCTTAGCTAGGGAATGAGATTTGAAAGTGAAAGTGTAATGTTAGAAACGGTCTTCGATTCCTAAACAGTTAGTATACTTAGCTAGAAGTTTTCCGCGTAAAATAGGGTTTTCAGCCTTAGTAATTAGGGTAGCTTTCGCGAAATAAAAGTTCACTAATCCTTTGCCTCCACAGTACTACGTTTATGCGGAAATAAATTTGTGCAAAGGTAAACTCACGGCGGCAAAGGTAAGTTCTAGATAATCAGTGTTTCTAGCCCTTGTGAAATAACCAAGGCTCGACGGGGGCGCTAATGTAAACCTGCAAAACTCTGTTTGACTAAAAGATTGTGTTCGTTATTTAATTGTGCGAGTCTTGAATTAGTAGCTGCTAAGCTTACTGCTTATCTATGTCTCTGGTCCTTACCTTAAAACTAGGCGTAAATGTTGGTGCGCTTCATTCACACGGTGATCATTTCAAACTAAGGAATAGGTAAAGCTTAACGAAAGTATTAGCTTCATAGGTACCTTTCTTTTGATCTTCGGACGGGACATTCCACTATTGCAAAGAGGTAGGGACAATTTATGTAGGTGCGTATATACTTTTTCTGCCGACCGCAGTTTCTTTAGTATTATTGCATTTTAGACGCAATATAGGGTGAATAATATATAGGGTGGCCAAGACACGAATTATTGTTAGGAATTGAAAGACGTTATGGGACGTTAGGGAGTAGTTAAGAGCCACTATAGGCTTTGTAGTAGTATACTCATTTCAAGTATATTGGCTTAATACTCTGCTTAATCTCATAGTTGCGTAGGCGCGGCTGGATTGTTTCAGTGTTGGTAAGCTTTCGATGAAGTCTTATTCCAACGTACCTAGTGCATTTGCTTATTACCTCTCACACACTCTCGTCAGCCAATGCATTGTACTACTGAACATCCCTTTGCCGTTTCTTGCGTTAATTGTGTGAAGCGTCTTGAGTCTTAAGATCTCTATACCTGCTTAAAGCTTTTATTATGTTTGACTTGTCCTTGAGTGGCATCTCATAGTTGCGTGAGCGCGGCTGGATTGTTTCAGTGTTGGTAAGCTTCGATGAAGTCTTATTCCAACGTACTTTGTGCATTTGGTTATTACCTCTCTCACACTCTCGTCTGCCAATGCATTGTACTGCTGAACATCCCTTTGCCGTTTTTGCGTTAATTGTGTGAAGTGACTTGAGTCTTAATATATCTATGCCTACTCAAAGCTTTTATTGCTTCTATTATATTTATTTGTATGACTTATGTCTTTGGGTGACATTTCATGGTGGCGTGGGTTTGGCCGGACTGTTTCAGTGTTGGCAAGCTTCGATGAAGTCTTATTCCAACGTACTTTGTGCATTTGGTTATTACCTCTCTCACACTCTCGTCTGCCAATGCATTGTACTGCTGAACGTCTCTTTGCCAATTCTTGCGTTAGTCATGTATGTTTTCTTAAGGCATAGACTTGGAATAATGAATCATTGTATTCTTATTTCTAGTCAGTCATAGTTTTATTATTTATAAGTATATATTAACGGTATAACGTAGTGGCGGCCAATCCCCATCCACGGTAGATATAATTAGCACTATCGGCTAGTAGATAATTGAGTATTGCACTCTCTTCTTCTTATCCAATATTATCTACTTAGCTGGCTAATAATGTCTGCCTTAACCGGCCTTTGGTAGGGGACGTTATACTAAAACACTCACATGTGTAGTAGTATGACAAGTAGTTATTTATTTCAAATATTTTGCTACCATAATCTTATCTTATTTAGATGGAATTTATTTTATTTAACCTTTAATTTATTGTCTTCTAAACTTAACTTCTTTATTTAAATTTTCTTCTTTTTCCCAATCTTGTCTCGCTTCTGCTTATTTAATGTTGCTTTATTGCTATTTTAGTTTCTTCGAATCTTCCCAAAATTTACCTTTTCTAGTAAAACATTTGGTTTGAACTGAATGTCCTTAGTTCCACTTTTATTATTTTAACGGATCTCTTACATGCACTCATTACTCAATCTCATATCCTAAAAGTTCTTGGGTTATTAATACGTTCACAATGAAGGGTCCTCACTAGACTAGACGATCACAGTTGGCCATTAGAGTGTTTTGCATCATAGTACCTTTTCTCTTTGCTATCGGGGGTTCATACCTTTTAATATTCTGGGGTGGGAGAGTCACAATATGGTGTGCCGTGACCATGATATTTTAATACGTGTTTGAGTAGTTTGTTTGTATGTTTTATGATGCAGAATATTCTTATTTTTAATTATTATCGTTGGCTTTATGCCACAATTTGATGTTCGTGAAATGGAAAGGTTTGAGATTGACAATGAGGGTATGATTGAGATCCGTTAATTTTGCTTTCGCATAGATTTATGGATGTATGCACGGGTAAAAATAAATATTTAATTCGTGTATGGATCTATTTATCTAATTGTTAACGTGTAATCACGTTATTTTTACTAACGTTCCATAACCTCTTGGTAATTTCTATTCAAATTACGTTAATTTACAATAAATCTTTAGTTGATTCAATGCTTTCGTGTCGGATTTTAATAATAGTCTGTAGAGGTTATACTTTTCGATCGTTTTTAAGTAGGTACGGTTAACAGTTTTTTATTCAGGGGGTTGTATCAAATTATATTTTACGTCAGAAGTTGCCTTCGTAGGTAAACTAAGGCCAATAATAATTCCAGTATAGTTAATTAAGAAGATAATTAGGGAATTAAAAAAAAAATCGAATGTCATCAGGTTACATTAATTAGTCAAAGGTCTGCTTTGTGGGGGGTTGTCAAAATATAAATTTTCTTACGCGATTTTAAATTCTTAAATACTTTAATACTTGTTTTGCTTATTAATTAATAGTTATTATTGTGAAAGATCTTTCTTATTTTAATTTATTGATTTAGGTATTTCATTTTAAATATTTTCATGCTGGGGGTTGATATCTTTACATTCGGTTTAGCATTCCATTACGCGGAAACTTGTCTTTTATTTGGGGGGTTGTGGGGTTGTAAAAGAAAAAAAACCGGCCAAGTGCGAGTCAGACTCGCGCACCGAGGGTTCCGTACAAACCTGCAAGGTTTACAAAGTTCGTTCATTTGAATTTCAATTTAATACCTCTACGCGTTTATGAGGAAATGGGTAGTAAGTTTAAAATTATTAAAAAAAAAATATATTATGTGATGTAACTAAAAATTTATGGTTTTCGTAATTTTTCCTTTATCTATGCTATAAGACGTTGCTTCGTACCAAATTTCAAGATTCTGAGTTCACGGGAAGCACCCTGTAGGTTTTGATTCCCTTGCAAGTGTCGAAAATTTGCGGCATAAACGGCTGTATCTTTTGATTGCGTTGGCTTAGAAGTTTGATTTTTTCACAGCTTCAAGGGACAGTAGACTTGAGTAATTGATATAAATTTCAGCTTCATACCTCCACGCGTTCCTGAGAAAAAGGGTCTTGACAGACGGACGGACGGACGGACAGACGGACAACAAAGTGATCCTATAAGGGTTCCGTTTTTTCCTTTTGAGGTACGGAACCCTAAAAAGAGCAACATAATTAACAAAAGTTTTCTCGACGGGGGGTTGCTATTATTATAGTATTGCTAGGGATTTAGTATTGCGTAATTCGGTAGTTTCGTATAGTGGTGGCGCAAATAAATTCATGTATTATAATTATTCCATTAGACTCGAGATTAAATTTTAATTTGCTAAATTATCGATATGTCAAATAAATTTAGTGTAATTTTATTCACATCGATTCGTAAATTTCTTGAGAAACAAAAAAAAAAAAAAAAAACTAATTTTTAATAAAAAAAAAAAAAAAAGAAAATTTTTATTTTATTTTAGTAATCCGCGTACCTATAATAAACTATAAATAATAGAGAAAAAAAAACAACACATTTTGTTTTATTTTAACAATCCGCGTACAGTAAACGATAAAAGTTGATAATCGAATATTCTTAAACCAAACTTTGAATTTAAATGTACCTTACCATAAATTACGTCTTACCCAAATACTATTTTTAATAAAATACGGACGCGAGTTAATCTAATCGGGATTTACACTTGATTATTTAATTTTCGTCGTTGACTGTACTTCTTAAACCAGGTAATTGAAACGGTTTTGAAAGGTAATCTGGTAATTGAAATTGAGGTATTGTGTACGGTAATCAAGGTAATTCGTGTGGTACTGTGTAAGGTAAAACTAATTTAATTTTAAAAATTTTACTTGCGTCTCATAACGTCTATCACTAGGTTATATTTGCGATCGCGGGCTCTGGTTAAAATTATTTTATTCCTCATATTGGATGGGGTTGTCAAATTTATAATAAAATTAGTAGTTATTTTATATCGCGGTAATCAAAATCATATCTGCGAAGAGTTCATTCGCCAAATTCTCAGGCTTCATATATCACTTTGTAAGCAAGTAAGAGTAAGCTTGGAAATGATTCAATGAATGGAGAAGGAATTAGTTGAAGTATTTAGAAGGAGAATGAAAAGGGGCTTGAATGGAAGTTCTAGAGTTCGGTGAATCGGTTTTACGCAGATAACTTGTTTTATTTAGTTTCCGAATACAGCACACACCTCAAGCGGATACAAATACTTCCTTTGATTTTCATTTTAAATTAATTTAAACTGTATTTGTATCCCGGACTCCACAAGAAGCTAAGAACTAGTTTCGGCAACTGAGCAGGCTCCAGAAACGAAGATGTTGTCGATTGGGGATTTTCATTGATTAATATCGTTTGTTTGATAGCTTCCCGTAGTGATTTCGCAGCTGATTGTTATTTGAGGCTATTGTAAGGGTCGGTTCTACTACCGGTGCACGTTTGCTCTTGGGGAGGCCTCCCCTTTGGAGTTTAAGCGAGTGTATCTGGTACTTAGCAGTCGGTGCCTTCGGGCTGTCCTGCCTCACAACCAGGATCCCTTTATCAAGGTCTTCAATGATAGGCTGTGTTAAAAGCTGCTAAGCGATCCGAATAAAACGGTGTCGATTGAAATTTCACATAGACAATTATCCGAAGAGTCTGGTTGAAAAACACAACTCACTCATTTCGTCATTTCTGGAAAATAGTGAAACAAGTAACAATTACTTAATTATTAATAACTTATGTAGCAAGACCACTCTCATGATCACATGTTTTATTGAAAATTTGATAACGACAGGTCTTATCCAAATTTTGGGGGTTGATTGTGACGGACCAAGCTCCGTACAAGTGCTCACGATCGTTAATATCATGTTGAATTGTGTTCTGCACGAGAAGATTAAGGATAGAAGCTAAAAGAAACCGAGCATTGATAATCGTATTCTTATATAGGGATTATAAAACATTTAAAGAGCGTATTATAGAATCGGATAAAGCGCTAAAAGGTATTTGGTTCCCCAACATAAAATAAAGCTAGTTATATTTTGTTTGTATCATTTGTAAACATTTAGGCAGTTCTTGTGAAATATTGCGTTGTCTTTTCTAGATTAAATTTTTACGATAATTGAGATTAATTACAACGGCATCTATTTTGCGAGATGGCACAACTAATAAATTATGGATTGAAGAAAGTTTTCACCTAAAACCTGTTACAATACATGACAGTTCATCGCTTTGTTCAGAGGTGACGCTACCGGTCTAAACGCGTGGGTCTGAACTGAATTCATTCTCTAAAACAAAAACAAAAAGAAAAGTGCATCCGAAAAGCTTTTGTTTTGTAGCATTTGTAAACATTTAAACAGTTCTTGTGAAATATTGCGTTGTCTTTTGTAGATTAAATTATGCAACTTGTTTTAGGGATGGTTTACGATAATTGAGATTAATTACAGTGACATCTCTCTTGCGAAATAGCACAACTAATAAATTTCGGATTGAAGAAAGCTGTTACTAAACCTATTACAATACATGGCAGTTCATAATTTTGTTCATAGATGACACTTTCTTAATTCATTCTCTAAAACAAAACAAAAAAAATTGCATCCGAAAAGCTCGGTCATCCAAGTACTAAATAAATAGGGAACTTAAATCATATAAAACTTTAACAAAACAACATAGACTCACGCCTGTGTCCCGGAGGGGTGGACGGAGGTCGGGGACTGCCACTTGTTGCGATCTTGACGGATCACTGTCGTTTCCTCAAAATTCACTCGCGTGTGTGGGCCGCGTCGGCTTCCTTTGTCTCTTTTGTAATAAGCCGCGGCGTGTTAAGGTAGTAAATTTAAAGGGATATTATGACAAAGAACGTAATTTATGAGTTAGGCAAATAAAAATAAATTACTTATGTTAAAGTCCTTAAACTAATAGCAATAAGGAATAGAATTCTTCAGATGGCGGTATTTCGTTATTGATTTAGCGAGAATGCAAATTTCTTTTGAAAAAAGCCGCGGCATGCTAAGGCGGTGATATCAAAGAAACACTAGGACAAAGAACGTAATTTATGAGTTGACGAACAAAAATAAATTACTTATGTAAAAATCCTTAAACTAATAGCAATAAGGAATAAAATTCTTTATTTGGCGGTGTTTCGTTATTGATTTAGCGGGAGGGCAAATTCCTTTTGAAAAAAGCCGCGGCATGCTAAGGCGGTGAATATCAAAGAAACACTATGACAAAGAACGTAATTTATGAGTTAGGCAAATAAAAATAAATTACTTATGTTGAAGTCCTTAAACTAATAGCAATAAGGAACAAAATTCTTCAGATGGCGGTATTTTGTTATTGGTTTAGCGAGAGGGTGAAGTGGCACCATATTAGAAGGGGGCCGCGAGGGTATAAAAGCGGGGTTCGGGAACTATTCGAGGCTTGTTCGGAACAGAAAATTGAGATGTAAATACGTCTGTTGCGCTCGTAGGCAAATTCGATATTTTTGCGAATTTATTACTATTAGGGAGTTTCGTTTGCATTTAAATTCGAAAGTAGGAGAGTGGATTCGGATTTGTAACCTAACATCACCTGTGGGCACTGCGTCCCAGACTATCAGATCTGGTGTGAAGTTTCAGGTTCTGAATTACTTTCTTAGCTAGGGAATGAGATTTGAAAGTGAAAGTGTAATGTTAGAAACGGTCTTCGATTCCTAAACAGTTAGTATACTTAGCTAGAAGTTTTCCGCGTAAAATAGGGTTTTCAGCCTTAGTAATTAGGGTAGCTTTCGCGAAATAAAAGTTCACTAATCCTTTGCCTCCACAGTACTACGTTTATGCGGAAATAAATTTGTGCAAAGGTAAACTCACGGCGGCAAAGGTAAGTTCTAGATAATCAGTGTTTCTAGCCCTTGTGAAATAACCAAGGCTCGACGGGGGCGCTAATGTAAACCTGCAAAACTCTGTTTGACTAAAAGATTGTGTTCGTTATTTAATTGTGCGAGTCTTGAATTAGTAGCTGCTAAGCTTACTGCTTATCTATGTCTCTGGTCCTTACCTTAAAACTAGGCGTAAATGTTGGTGCGCTTCATTCACACGGTGATCATTTCAAACTAAGGAATAGGTAAAGCTTAACGAAAGTATTAGCTTCATAGGTACCTTTCTTTTGATCTTCGGACGGGACATTCCACTATTGCAAAGAGGTAGGGACAATTTATGTAGGTGCGTATATACTTTTTCTGCCGACCGCAGTTTCTTTAGTATTATTGCATTTTAGACGCAATATAGGGTGAATAATATATAGGGTGGCCAAGACACGAATTATTGTTAGGAATTGAAAGACGTTATGGGACGTTAGGGAGTAGTTAAGAGCCACTATAGGCTTTGTAGTAGTATACTCATTTCAAGTATATTGGCTTAATACTCTGCTTAATCTCATAGTTGCGTAGGCGCGGCTGGATTGTTTCAGTGTTGGTAAGCTTTCGATGAAGTCTTATTCCAACGTACCTAGTGCATTTGCTTATTACCTCTCACACACTCTCGTCAGCCAATGCATTGTACTACTGAACATCCCTTTGCCGTTTCTTGCGTTAATTGTGTGAAGCGTCTTGAGTCTTAAGATCTCTATACCTGCTTAAAGCTTTTATTATGTTTGACTTGTCCTTGAGTGGCATCTCATAGTTGCGTGAGCGCGGCTGGATTGTTTCAGTGTTGGTAAGCTTCGATGAAGTCTTATTCCAACGTACTTTGTGCATTTGGTTATTACCTCTCTCACACTCTCGTCTGCCAATGCATTGTACTGCTGAACATCCCTTTGCCGTTTTTGCGTTAATTGTGTGAAGTGACTTGAGTCTTAATATATCTATGCCTACTCAAAGCTTTTATTGCTTCTATTATATTTATTTGTATGACTTATGTCTTTGGGTGACATTTCATGGTGGCGTGGGTTTGGCCGGACTGTTTCAGTGTTGGCAAGCTTCGATGAAGTCTTATTCCAACGTACTTTGTGCATTTGGTTATTACCTCTCTCACACTCTCGTCTGCCAATGCATTGTACTGCTGAACGTCTCTTTGCCAATTCTTGCGTTAGTCATGTATGTTTTCTTAAGGCATAGACTTGGAATAATGAATCATTGTATTCTTATTTCTAGTCAGTCATAGTTTTATTATTTATAAGTATATATTAACGGTATAACGTAGTGGCGGCCAATCCCCATCCACGGTAGATATAATTAGCACTATCGGCTAGTAGATAATTGAGTATTGCACTCTCTTCTTCTTATCCAATATTATCTACTTAGCTGGCTAATAATGTCTGCCTTAACCGGCCTTTGGTAGGGGACGTTATACTAAAACACTCACATGTGTAGTAGTATGACAAGTAGTTATTTATTTCAAATATTTTGCTACCATAATCTTATCTTATTTAGATGGAATTTATTTTATTTAACCTTTAATTTATTGTCTTCTAAACTTAACTTCTTTATTTAAATTTTCTTCTTTTTCCCAATCTTGTCTCGCTTCTGCTTATTTAATGTTGCTTTATTGCTATTTTAGTTTCTTCGAATCTTCCCAAAATTTACCTTTTCTAGTAAAACATTTGGTTTGAACTGAATGTCCTTAGTTCCACTTTTATTATTTTAACGGATCTCTTACATGCACTCATTACTCAATCTCATATCCTAAAAGTTCTTGGGTTATTAATACGTTCACAATGAAGGGTCCTCACTAGACTAGACGATCACAGTTGGCCATTAGAGTGTTTTGCATCATAGTACCTTTTCTCTTTGCTATCGGGGGTTCATACCTTTTAATATTCTGGGGTGGGAGAGTCACACGTCGCTAATCAACTTGATAGCTTGAACTTTATCATCACTTGTTATGATTAAAGACAGGGCTCGGTTAATGGCTGTCAAGCCCACTCCTAGCTGTTGTTGAGCACATTCCATCTTCTTATCACGATTTCTTGACATGTCCGTTATAGCTGCTGTTATCTCCGCATTCAGCTTCGGTGCCTGAAGTAAGTGACAGTTCTCTGGTATAGAATATTCTTTCATCAATTTTTCTTTCGCCTCTTTAGGCATGCCCTTTTTCAATATGTGTTGCCAAATTTTGGCCAAATTTTCATGAATAGGTGGGCCAAACTTAGGAGCTTCCTCGGTTGACTCACCTAAAGCTACTAAGATCTCAGGATCCAACTCTGGAGCCTTTTGAGGCTCTACGACGAATTTTGGTACCTCTGGACCAGATATTGGCGGGATGCTGCTATCCAGTTCCGGTTCTTTAAGTACTGTCGGTGCTTCGACGTGATGTACGTCTATAAACAACACGATAAATGTTAATACCCCGAATATTTTTAATTATGCTGATATTGTAACGAACATTTGTCACTATTTACCATCGTGTTGATTCACGGCCAACCCCCAGGTTTTTGTTTTGTTACCAGAAACTTTATGTAGTACTCAAAATAAGTAGTTACACTTGTTTTCTGTAAGTATAATGCCTTCGTGTTGACTCACGGCCAACCCCCAGGTTTGTTATTAACAGGAACTTCATGGCCTACTCAAAAGACGTAGGTATATTTGTTTTCTGTGTATTACCGTCGTGTTAACTCACGGCCAACCCCCAGGTATGCCCTAATAGTATTAAGGCGCAAAAATATGTTTGTATAAAGTACATCGAAACCCATGAAAATACAGAAAAAGAAATTAGATTATGTACTCACCCGAACGCTCACTATCCGACTCTGATGAGTCTATCACTCGCTTAGTACGACGAGCACTTTGTTGTACTTTTTCTTCCAGTTTGCGCAGCTTTTTCCGACATCGCTCAAGCTTATTTTCTGCACTACGCTTAGGCATTGTTATTGGGGAGCGCGTGCGCTTGTTGCCTCGCACGGAAAAAGAATGACTTTGACGCGGAAGGCGGGTGGAGTGATAAAAAACGACGGTACACCTAAAATCTTTGAAATGTGCGAAGTTGCCTTGTAGGTTAGGGGAACTACGTTGTAAATGTTTTATATCGAAGAATGAAGCGACGTAATATAATTACTATTGAATGCTGCCGGCCATATAAAATGAAAGTCTAGCGCCTTAAAATCAGGTAAGTATTCTGTTTACATGGACAGGCTTTAAAACCAAAACACTTCAATATAGGCTTTGGCCTTTGCATCTACGTAATGAGATAATTTTTTATACAGCGTCCAGTGGCACCATCACTCACACTCACGCGGGTGAAGGGACCACTCGGACGCTGCAGTTCCTGGGACATTTGTTTCCGCACTTTGTATTCGCATATCTGCTATGTACCTAGTAGAGGCCGGCTACGCCATGAATGAGTAGGCATTATTTGTTAGTATTCTTTTTGTTGCACTAACCCGTGCTGAGGACAATTTTAAAAACCTATTTAGAGGCTAAAAATTCCACCCATGCCGGGTCTTGAACCCGCGACCTCTGGCTAACCGTGCCAGCGCTCTCCCAACTGAGCTAATGGGCAAGTACAGGCATCGGCGAAATTTCGAACCTCTTTACAAACTTCTCTGTATTACGTACAGGCAGCGACATCTGGCCGAAGTAATTTACATCACTTGCAGCCCCGAGTAACCTATTTTGCAGTTAGGTTTTTAAATTTCGCCGATGCCTGCACTTGCCCATTAGCTCAGTTGGGAGAGCGCTGGCACGGTTAGCCAGCGGTCGCGAGTTCAAGTCCCGGCGTGGGTGGAATTTTGAGACTCTAAATAGGTTTTTAAAATTATCTGTCAGTGTTAAACTCCCCAGAACCTAAATCTTTTCTTTTTCTACCCTGCACAGACAGTCCGAATTGGACGATTAATGTAGTGCGAATTATATTTTCAGGTGAAAATCATGGTGGGTCCCGCAGGCGAGGTGCGAATCAGCGTTCAGGCCCCTGCTGATCCCAGCCAGAAGCCACCTTGAAGATATCGAGACCTACGTTGGAACAAACTGCAATGCCCTAAATTGGAATATATTATATTTCATAGCCCGTAAGAAACTCTGCGAGGTTCATTAGATATAACTTTGACCTCATGGTCACATGTAGGGCTCAAAAGAAACCCTTAGGCGTGAAACACACAGATGGGGCGTGGGGCGAGAGGGCGCGGTAATATTATATGTATAGAATCACAGACCACAGTCCTTGCTCCGCGGTCACTCTTGGTCTGTGACTCTATACATCTACAGAGCCCTCGCCCCACGTCCCATCTGTGTGTTTCACGCCTTACTGCAACAATATTTATCTAATAGACACAAAACAGCGAAATAAAGAGCTAAGTTATTCGTTCTAGATACATCTAATATACTATCAGTGTAAGTTATAACGTGTATTTAAAGCAACCCGGGTTGTAAGAAAGTGTTATTGAAGTCAGATCTCTTAGAACTGCCTATGTCCCGAAACCAGGTTGTCTTGAGAGTACAAAATACGGTGTTGCTGCCTACTTGAATACCAGCCCTTCGCTTTCACAAGACTGAATAGCTGACAATCTCATGGAAATTACCACTAACAACGCACCTGAGGGAACGTAGATGTAAGCTTAAAAGAACCGGCCAAGTGCGTGTCGGGCACCGCGCAATGTAGGGTTCCGTAGAAGGAGTTTTTTTTATCTGCTTTACAGAACTAACAACTTCATCAAAAATTATTAGTACGAAAAAGTTGAAATTTAGCAACGACATACATTTATTAATCAGGCCGACAAAACAGTAGAATAAAGCGTCAAAAAATTTTTTTTACACGATTTTACATGACACGCACTTCGCTGGTATTTTATTCGTAGTTTATATGTAAGTAATTTATGTCACTATGGAAGTTTCTAGTCTGGATTAGGTACTTGGGTTCGCGAATCTAATTTGGTGATTCCAAGTCTACCTGTATTGTACGGTTGGCATTAATATTAATCATTTAGTGTCCTCCATGTGCGAGGAGATTGGTGGGGACGATCGCACGAAACGATCTTAGGCAAAAATATGGAACATTTTGAATGTAGGAAATGTCTGTTTTGATTGTTCATTGATAATATTATATTCGCTGGCTCCTTTCTCTGTTTACGACCTAAAGTGTGAAACAAGGCTTATTGTGGAGCAGTACCTAATTTATTAGTGTGGCGTGCTTCAGAGCCAAGCCAACCAACGATTCCCCCAAAGGACGGATTATCGTTGGGCGATAAAACGGTGTCTCCGTGAGATTTTCTTTCATACAGAGCGTATGAATCTAGATCTCGTATCATTACGGTTATCGTGCATCATGAAACACGGTCCTGGAGTAAAATCGGCTGCCATCTACCTTACTACCTACTTGTGTAAACTTTGCTATGGTTTATTTCATTTTTCCGGAAAAGATCATGTCGACAGAAGGCGCTACAACTGACGTACACACATAGCCAATATATATTAGGTAGGTATATTCTCTAACTAACCTACCATAACATTGCAAACCGTAATTTTGTTAACTCTGAATGACGCCGAAGTATACCTAAGCTGTGTTAAATTTTTCAGCACAACTGTACAGTGCCAAAGATTTTAGTCCAGCAGTATTAATGTTTACCAAAAAAAAAACTCATCTAGTCACAAAAGCTCTATTAAGTAAGAATCTCTGACTATCTTTATAGTGAAATAGTATTAAAAATACATTTCCGTGCCCGGCCTATCAAGGATGTCACATACGAGCTGTGCCCGGCCTACATAGGACTAAATGTACAGATTACAGAAATCTACTTGATTCACTAATGTTTGACACGGTGGATAGAGGCACTAAGAATGACCTTACCGTCGATACAATCGATGGAACATCGACCTTCACATCCAAGCTTTACATGCACTTTACTCAGTCACATTAAGTATAGGTGACATCGCAATTGCAACTAAAATGAAAAGGTTGACGTGGTGCCGACTGTACCTGCCTACAGCTAGGCAGCTCAAAGACGCACTTCCAGTAGGAATTAAACAGGCTGTGTCGCCGTGGGGTAGCAGAGATTTTGAAAATGATAAATAGTTATCTAAGTAAATAATTTTAAATTTTATAATTGCCTATTGTATCGTTGATATTAAGTAAACGGTTAATTGGTAAGTAATACGTTACAAAGGCGTAGGTTCGTGCGTAAGTATTTTCATTATTATTAAATTAATTAAAGTACCTGTAAGGTAACAACTATCGACATAAATTATCGTTTAATTAGTACCTTTATTTTGGGTTATATTGAAATGGTACTTAAAAGTACAGGTCTCCAACTATAACTTATGAATTGCTTTATCACTTTACGTGTACCTAGTAACTAAAGTCTGTTTTTTAATACGATACTGTCACTTTGACATTAGCGGGGTCGTAACAATCACCATCCATTAGGTACATTTGTTGACGTACTCTATGGGTTGGAATCAAGGATGTTTTTGGTTGGAATTTGCAATATCATCTCTCGTTTCCGAGTCCAATGTTCTACCCACTAGGCTACCACCGCTCATTCGCATTCTAGCTTAACTTTATTAAAGATACACCATGATAATAGGTATATTATCACATAAATTGGACTTATTCTCAGTGCGGCGCCGGATTAAGAATAGCGTCACTCCATTTCCTTCCGTGGATGTCGTAGAAGGCGACTAAGGAAATCAATTGTCAGGAGACGGGCAGCAGCGTCTTCCTGGGATTCCAACCGCATACTGCGATCGCCAACCCGCCTGCCACGATTATGGCATAACCCCTCATAGTTATGAAAACCATGAGGGAGGCCTATGTCCTGCAGTGGGCGTCAAATGGCTGATGATGATGATGATGATTCTCAGTGCGACCTGAAACCAAATAAGAAGATTATGTAACAAAAGACATTTTTTTTTGCTCACCGTGCCGTCAACGTACAAAATAAACTACAGTTCTACCTTAGATACGTATAGAGAGGACAACCCGACCATTGGGCGGGTATCTCATTTGGTCGGCGACCAAACTTTGCAGCGCAAACTGTGCGGTCATTGTGACAGCACCTCATTTAGTCGTGATTTAGCCCATGATGCCTTGGCTACATTAACGGGAAACGGCATGCTTATTTTACAGATAGAAAATGTTTAAAATTATGTAAAATTGAAAAGACATGGGAATCCAAGAGGTGTGGATGGCAACGGGGTGTGGGGGTGAGGGGAAAGGAAGAGACGGGCGCGGGTCTCGGGATTTTGGCGTTATCGCGTTGTTGGGCGTTGAACTTTAGTGTGGCCGGCTTAACGCCGTAATTTTATAAACGCCGTTGTCAATGACGTTAAACGTTTGGCGATAGCTATGGTGGCGGTCTCTTTCGACACATCAAAGGGATTATCGCGTTTATCGTCTACATCGTCTACTTCAAAATTAGTTTTGTTTATTTTAATGGATTTATGTATAGAAGTTTGTTCAGCACTATGGATGGGTCTAATGGAAAAAACTTTACTTTTGCAAACAGAACCCGCTTAATGGCAATTTACAGAAGTCACAGAAGAGGATTTTTTTTAATTTAACACCATAATTATCTACATGGCAGAATCCTTAGGAAAGCCATCACAAAAAAAAATACATCCAAGTGTTGCCAATACGTAAAAAGCAAATAAATCTACCAATTTACTTCCAAATAAAATTTGTATGAGCTACGTTAGGGTTTTTTTTAATATTTCTCTTTAATGAGTACTAAATATTAATGTCTGATGCAATCAGGTTTTTGGTTATACGGGTCTACTTTTTTTTACAGTAAAACAAAAATGTACCGATACCTAATGGTAACACTGCCTCTTTTTTGCATCGAATTAAAAAACAGACTTTATAAAGAACCATCTCTAGAATTGCTACTTCTAATTTACGTTCGGTAATAGGGGGTCACTTGCTAAAACCACATGCAACGAAAACGTGTCGCCTCGGCGGGGACAGTAACTCTATAACTACGTGTCGTGTGATCTAGATCTTAGATCCTCATGACACGTGTCGCTATACGGCGCCAGTTCCACGTAACACATTTGGCAATTTGAGCTAAAAGTTAACGCTTATAGACGTTTCACGTTAAACCAACGGCCGGGTAAGCCGACACAGCCCTGCCCGGATTGTTTTCTACAGAATACCGAGATATCAAAATCGTGTTTTTCATTAAAAAATATCTAACCTTCTTTCATTCATGTGTGAAACTTTAAGCAACGTTGGAAAGGTCGCATGAAAGTCATACATGTATCGACAAAAATTCAAGAAATCAGTGAATAATATTAATAACTTCATTATGTATTTTATCATTATATTTACTGACCTTTAAAATGGCGTATCATTTGTAAATATTGTTATTAATTAGGACAATGCCCACTAAGCAAAAAACAGTAGATTTGTCATTTTAGATTTAATTTCATTCAGCTTTGGTCCATATTTATTCGTGAGATTTTTACGAAAGGCAGGTGTACCTGTATCTGCCTGCCTATACTGCATTCCACGAAACGAGCTCCCAAAGAAAATCGTCCATCTGCGCCCGGGCGAATCTGCTCAAATTGTCGCCAATTAATAATTTTTCTCAACAAGCTCCCACAGTTCTCAGCACAACAGAAATGTACTAAGTGTAATTTTATGGTTTTGGTTATGGTTTTTACAATATGTTAAAGTGTGAATAAAATCCAACTAATATAGAAAAAAAACGTTTTTTAACACCTGTTCCGCTGACAACGATGAATTGTGACAATTACGAGGATAATGACGGCGACAATTTCGAGTAGATTCACCTGCCCATTGTTTAATGCGCGTGACCGTCAATAGCGGACCGTCTTCGCTTATTGTTACGCTTATTTCTAGCCACGTGCATTGACCAATGGGATGCGACTATTGGTTCTCTAGGAGTTCGACCCATGGAACGGAGTAGGTATATGTTTTAGGTGTTTGACTGGAAACGTAAATAGATATCTTAAATATCGCACAATTAATACAATATCGAAACAAAGAAAGACCAAATTTTTAGTGACAAACGGAGTAATTAGATAAAATAATAAGCAAGATAAAAAACAAACTGTTTTATAACTAAGGACTTTTAGATTAGCGACAATGGTAAAAGCAAAATGTTAAAGACCAAATCAGACATTTCACTTGGATGAAAGTTCACTCGTGTGATCGTTCATTTTCTCTTGATTTCACTACCTGATAGCACCATGTGGTCAAATCGAACGGTGACTTTTTAATTAATTAGATTTAAAAAAAGTTTCAAGAAATACTTGACTCCACTTCGCACATATTGGCGTCCACGTCGTGTGAACGCGAGGTCAAAACCGGACAAGTGCGAGTCGGATTCGCCCACCGAGGGGTCCGTTCCATATTATTAGTATAAGACGATATTATTTGCCAAACATAGTTCCAGGTCAACGGAAAGTATCCTGTAAATTTTGATTACATTGATTATCGAAATTTACGTTTTTGCGGCATAAACGGCCGTATCTTTTTTTACGTTAACTTAAATGTTTGATTTTTTCGTAGCTTCAAGGAACTGTAGACTTGAGCAAAGGTTTTAATTTCAACTCGAGATGATGATATGTGCCCTACAGTACGACGTAATACGTCCCACCGTAGGGTACAGGCCATCCTCTCAGACAGACAGAGAGAGCCTTATTTATTCGTAATTAAAATTATATAAAATATCAAAATTACAATTTGGATACGTAGCACAAATGGAGAACTATATAGGAGATACATACAAATGGAGAACTATATGTATATACTATAGGCTGCTTAATAAAAAAAAGTAATAACAAGGCCCAGGGAATTTTGAGAATACTGGAAAAATTCCTGGTAAAGGCACATAGGTTCCCGCGAGTGATTAAATTATTGAGGGTAGAGCTAATTAGAACTGTCTCATATTGGGGGAAAGTTGAAAAAGTGGCCAACTATTAGCAGTAAATAACAGTTCAAAAACCTTCCAAAATGGCGGTATGGCATAATGTAGCAGTTGTTGACCGATCGAAGTAGGTAAGCTGAGTTAGAAAATTTAATATTTTTAGTGATTTTCTAAATTTTTATTTATGTATTAATTTTTTAAATATTATAAAATTTAATCAGGCGTTAAAAAATAATAGATCTTTGTTTCCTATTTTAAAAATTGCCCCATGACGGAGCGGAAGTTCTTCTGTCCTTGTTTATTTTTCTATCCTATTGTAATAAGAGATTCTAATAACTTTTTGCGCTTTCTTTAACATTTGCCCTGTTGCTATTGTGGCGCCACCTTAATTTAACGCAGGTTAACGGACACTTTTTCACAACAGAGACAGTTCACCCTCAACAGACTAAAGATAAGGAGATTGTCAGAAAAAGTATACCTACTCGTAAGAGTTAAGGAATGGTCACATGGGCGAACTTTCCAAAACGACTGATGACGTATTAAAACAATGACGTTACAACGTAATAAAAACTAAAAAGTTTTATTTATATGCAAATAAAAAGTTAGGTATTGTATTTTACGTTTATAATACGTAAAACCCATCTGTAATACTGTTTTTTCTGTCACAATCGCTGGGAGAAGTTGGTTTTCCGGCGATTTGTATATGCTTGTTATTTTATGTAGTGTTGGCCTTTTATTAAAATTTTATTACTATTTGATGTTTTTTGTAAAAATAGTTACTTAACTTTTTTATGCTTATATGTTGCCAAGTTCTATGTTAGGTAGAATATTGTATGTTGTACTATGGTAGGAATAAAGTACTTACCCACCTGGTTCTAGAAATAATCATTATTAACTTTGATGTTGCTGAGAGCTACGTTCTATGTTTACCAGAGACACAAGTAAGTATTGTGTTGTTATACCAAATAATTTAAAATAAGTAGGAATTTTATATGAAGCCTACATTTAAAATAAAATGTAGGAATGTACTTGATACAATTCTTTAACGAAAAGGAGTTTTTAATTAAAGTTTTTAGATGTATAGAGTTTACTAGGTATTTGTAATAATCAGTTGAAATTTCTGGCGACCATTTTAGGTAAATGTTATGACTACATACAATATTGAAAATAATATTTTAATACATAAAAATATTAAGTAGATATCCCAATAAGTGAGTTTTAGTGAGAAAGTATATAGCTGTCACAACGAGATCAACAAAAGTATGGCACAAAGTGTAAAAAGCGAATAATTTGCGCTTTTGTATGGGATGCATAACATGCCTTGTGCATAGCATTGTTATGATAATAATATTTAGATTATGTAAGTAGTGTAAAATAAATACCCTTACTATATCTTACTATAAGTAACTACGTAGCTACCAACTTTGAGTCATCATAGTGAAAAAATATAATTTAATTACTTAGGTACTTAAAATATTTAATGTGTGGCCAAAACATAATTGAACAAAATCAGCTAAATAAAAAAAACTTTGTAATTTTATCTAAAACATGGTTTTGTGACAGCAATTTATTTTACCCTCATATTTTACTATAATGATTATGGATAAACCCAAGTGCATGGATTATTAAGTATACATTAAATTTACCTTTCGTAGATGACAAATTACCAAAGTTTGATGACTGTTGTGAATCTACTTAGGTACTTATTATTATTATTATACTTTAGTATATAAAAATATAAATCCAGATGTATATGAGTGTTAGGGCAAGCAATTCGCCAAACTGTTTAAATTACCTGTGTACAAATGTATTTGTAGATCGGTAAATATTACATTATTGAAAAACAATAACCTAGTTGTTTGCTACCTCCCACTTTTCAAACATTATCTACCGTTCTTATTTACAAGAAACACGATTCCTTAAAACTCCGGTTAAAAACGTTTTGATGGAGATTTTACAAGGGAAAGTCGTAATCACACATTAAATAAACTGCCGCTTAGGAGTGCTGTGAGGAGTCGTGTTATTATCATAAATAAGGCCGTTCGAGTCCAAATAATACGGTACCTACTCTCTTAAAGAATACATTTTATTTTATTTAGGAAAGACATGGTACAAATATTCTTATGTAGACTATTTTGATATACATAAACCATTGAAATTTCTACTAATAAAATAAGCACATACATTAAGACAGACAGATTACCACATGACCAATTAAACCAAATAAAATAAAACTAAATCAAATCGGAAGTGATGTAGAGACCAATGGTACCACTGCGAATAAAGGCGCATATAAGTAGTATAACGGCGCGAGTTACGTGTTCTATGGCGTGAAAATGTCAAAATTTGACAATAAATGACTTAAGGGAAAATCGCGACTTAAGGACCCCATACATGAAAAGTTTTATCTTCAGTGTCGCCTGACCGGACATAAATCCGTGTAGTGTATGGATAAAGCGGCCTTAACCGGTTACATTATGACCATGAAAAGAACAGTTAAAAACCATTTTATGGTGTTGACTTAAGGGAAAATCGCGACTTAAGGACCCCATACATGAAAAGTTTTATCTTCAGTGTCGCCTGACCGGACATAAATCCGTGTAGTGTATGGATAAAGCGGCCTTAACCGGTTACATTATGACCATGAAAAGAACAGTTAAAAACCATTTTATGGTGTTGATAGAATTCTACAAATTAAGGCCATCGCGCTTCCGGCGGCCGGATGGACGGAAGCAATTCAATCACATCTGCCTGACTGGATGGCTAAATAGTTTAATTTATTCATTTAAATTACTTTCACTTTGCCACACCTGGCCAAGTGACGACATTAAATTGTGTACACAACACGGACCGTAAAATAGAAAGCCCTCTATCGCATATTTATGACCCTCACCTACGGCTCGGGTCTTAAATTTCTGCGATATCAGCCTTTCTTTATTTTACGGCCCTAGTTATGTAATGTACTATTATGTGATCGACTTTACTCATTATTAACTATCTTTAAAGCCAACAATTGCATTTTTTATTATTTTAAATCTCTATATCATAATGGGCAAAAAGCTCGCCGAGGATATAGGTTTGTAGAAAATATTGCGAAATTACGCCCAAACTATCACCAAAACGTATTTACCTACGTAAATACCCATTTACCTGTTTTGGGTCATCATCATCATCAACCCATTATGTCCTCACCGAGCGGCACGGGTCTCTTCCCTGAGGAAGGTATAGGCCATACTCCACCACGGGGGCCAAGTCCGGATTGGTGGAGGTTTTGGGTAATTACCCGAAAATATACCTATCGGGTAATTACCCACGACCCAACTCACTTGTGCATGTAGTATGTCAAAAACGCTTTTATTACTGCAACGACTTCCTCCTTTTTTAACTGAACTATACTATACTTTAGTACTACTACTGGTACTACACTACTACTAGGTAGGTAATAGGGGTTTAAGTATGAAATTGCCGTTTTATTGCAATAGGTTCTTTGAATTGACATAGAATCTTCATGGTTTGAGGTTTTCGAATGAAACTTTTTTCAAATCGTTTCTATGATGTTCTTTTTTTATAAAATGTGAAACATTTGAATATCGACTTTCAATTGTTTTTGTTATTCAATTTAGACAAGAAAGATGGATACTGCGAAAATTCGAGTGATTTTTGAATACGAGTTCCGACGCGGAACTAACGCGGCAGAAACAGCCCGCAATATCAATGCTGCGTTTGGAAAGGGGTCTACTAATGAACGCACCGTGCGATTTTGGTTTGTCTAAATTGAATAACAAAAACAATTGAAAGTCGATATTCACATGTTTCACATTTTTTAAAAAAAGAACATCATAGAAACCATTTGAAAAAAGTTTCATTCGAAAACCTCAAACCATGGAGATTCTATGTCAATTCAAAGAACCTATTGCAATAAAACGGCAATTTCATACTTTAACCCCTAATACTAGTTTACTGCTCTACTAGTGTTGTGTCAACGCTGTGTCGTTCGTTACCGACCTTAATGAAATGAATTACCATTCGTCTCGTGGCCGAGGCCTAGGTACTTTCAGAAACAAAATATTTTCGTGACTAAACCCTGTTCGAAAATATGGTAGCATGTACCAAAAGGTACGGTGAGTACGTCGTACAAAAAAAGTACGGCCCAAAGGCAAGTACCTAGTACGGTTTTCGTACCAAAAGGTACGATCTGGCAACGCTGCCGGCCAGACATCCGGACAGCACCCGTTCACGAGCATAACTCAGGGGTCAGCCATCGCCAGTTACAACCATATTAGAGGGAGATAGGCGACCCGGCCACCACACCACTATTCGCATGGCCTTTGGCAAACCTATGTGATCAAGATCTTTTCAGTTATCATTATCAGTAATAATAACATAATTATTGATATGCAGTCACAGCGTCTGTACATTGAAGAAAAAAAAAACTGAATAGTCATATATACATATATAATAATTGAAGTTACGCAGACGACATAGTGCTGCTGGGCCCGACGGTCAGAGCGCTTAGAAAACTGTTGGGTATTTGTGAAGCGTATGCCTCTAGTCACGGTCTTGCAATAAGTCCAAAATAAAGTGATACAATTAAAACACAATCGAAATGTCCACTATTGGGTTAACCATTTTGACGATTCCAAAGTGTCGAAATATGTACTGTTCCGAGTAGGTTAAAACGGACAACTCTATTACAGTTACGAATAATACCTACTAGGTAGGTACTTTCGTAGTAGCCACCCTGTAATTTTCTCGAAGTTTTTACACGAATATTATTTTTATTTGACGCTATATTCTCAGTTTACGCTTTCGTTTGCCACACTTTAGCTGCGTACTTAAAGTTGAAAGCCAAAGTTGAAAAAAATGCAACTGTGTCTTTTCTTTTTCTAAATCTTTTTCTACGAACTTACGGAACGCACTTTTGTTGTCTATGGACTTTGGCAGAATAACGCAGAATCCAAACAAATTCCTCTATGACATTTAGAAGAAAAAATTATATATATATATATATAGATCGGCAAATTGCTGACAGCGTTGCCAGATACACCGCTTTTCCGCTTTTTACCCCGCTTTTTTGACAATGGATCCTTCCGCTTTAGGCCTTCACGGTCCCACTTTTTTCAAATCTGCTCGAACGTCAGGATCAAAAAACAAAAATAAACTTTTGTTCAAAAAGTCTCGTTGGCATTTTGATTTCTATTCTAACGATGATAAGAACTTGAAATCTTTCGATACAAGTAAATACGAATAAGTACTCGATACTTTTGTTTTAATACCAAGTACTTTTGAGATCAAATCAATGTTGCGATCTTATTCGGTATCGAAAAAGTAATTATTTGGTATAGAATTGAATCAGACTGAATTAATTACGAATGTAAATTAATCTTATGGAACGAACTAGAATAAAATATTGGAACAACTTATTGTTTTTGGGCAGCCTAGATGAGCCTGATTTGGGAGCCAGCCTACGACAGCGCATCCATTTAACAGCTGAAGAAATACAACACGCTGCAGAGCGTGCATTGCTGCAAATGATGCTCATTTTGAACACTTGCTGTAGTGAAAGGTACGAGTATTTTCTTGCTAAAATTTAGTAAAACAAAAATTTTACAAGAAATATATGTGTGTTAGAATAGTGAAACTTTCCACATTTTGTTCTTTTTGAATTTCAATACCAATAAGTAATTTTTAGTTTTAAACTACTTAAGTTTAGCTTACTACTTTAAAAACTACAATTAATGGACAATTTTTTAAAATAATAAGCATCACCAGTGTAGTATATATTTTTTTAAACTAAGGGCATTTTAATTTACATTATTTTGTCAATAAAGGAGTTAAAACCTGCATTGAAATTGTGGCATGCATGCGATAGCACACGTACCTAAAGCTAGAAAACAAAAAACAGTCAAAAAGACTGTGAATAGGTATTATGGAAAATACAGCTACTTGAATATCGAATACCTACTTATCAAAGAAGAAAAGGGTAAATTTTTTGAATGTAGGTACAAGAAAAATATATTTTTGTACCTATGGGTAAAATTGGTCAAATTTTGGGTATGTTGTTGGTAACTACCTAGTATATCATCCCCTTAAGCTTGGACCACTATTAACGCCACACGCTGTGTAAAATTATAAAAGTCGTACGTATGTACCTTTTAGTTTTAATTAGGTACTCTACTAAACCGTACCTACCTTTTCAAGCAAACCGCCGTACTAAATCGAGAATACATGCTGGCAACACTGCTTGACGCGTGTACAAAAAAGTTGCCGATACATTTTTCAACAAATTTAGCTGAAAAGTAACAATAAAATGAGTTCTTTCCGTCGCGATAAGAAGGAGGAAGAAGAAGGAGCCAGCAACGCCTTCCAGAACCTTGATAAAACCACTCTTCTGCAGGAGGCGAGGCACTTCAACGAGACCCCGGTAAACACCAGAAAATGTACGCTGATCCTGACGAAGATACTTTACTTGCTCAACCAGGGGGAGGCCTTAACTACCCAGGAGGCCACCGACATATTCTTTGCCACAACCAAGCTCTTCCAGTCGAAAGACGTGGTGCTGCGCCGGCTAGTCTATCTGTGCATAAAGGAGCTAAGTTCTATGGCCCAGGATGTGATAATTGTGACGTCATCGCTTACTAAGGACATGACTGGAAAGGAGGACCTGTACCGCGCCGCTGCGATAAGAGCTCTATGCAGTATAACTGACAGTACAATGCTGCAAGCCATCGAGCGCTACATGAAGCAAGCCATCGTGGATAAGAACCCGGCTGTGAGTTCCGCGGCGCTGGTATCGGCGCTGCATCTCTCCGCGACCGTGCCGGACCTCGTCCGCCGGTGGGCCAATGAAGCACAGGTGAGATGATTCTAAGAATGTCTCTAGTATAAGATAGTAGCTACTGGCTTTCTGGAAAGAGGTAAGATGGCTGGAGTGATTTCAGCCCTGCTGCAATGACACAAATAAAATTACAGGTCTAACTAAAATGTATATCTCATGGCTTGTATTCAAACACCAATTATAAATGAACCTGTTTGATTATTGGGACTGTCTCTTAGACTAAATTATAATTAACTTCACCATACATTCTATTTGGAATGAGTCTGTCCCTTTTTTCCACACTATGTCCCTGAGAAATGCCTTGTGCTACCACTTTATTACTGATAATAGATCTATGCCAGTGGCCAGAGTGGAGGTTAAAGAAATTCTCACCAAATTGCATTTACCAAAACATCCTATGCATGGTATTACGTACTGAAAATCAGCACTGAGGGATCACTTCCTCAGCACAACGCTGAGTCAGCTGCCGACTGAGTTTGTGGCAACTTAGATCCACCACAAGCTACATCTGTGGTCCCGTCTTATTTATTTGTTTTGTCTGTTGTGTATTTAGTTTTCTTTCTGTTGTTGTGCATATTATGTTACTTATCAGTTTATTTTGTTTCTGTGATGTGTCTGTTGGTATAAAAAATGTCTTTCTTTACTCTATTTAGGTATGAATTTATTTCTTGGGAATGCACCATCTATTTTGCGTCTAACGTAAGACATTTATCTAATTTAAGACATTCATGACACTATCGCCAAATTGATAAAATTACCCCTTATTTGGGGGCGGGTTTATCAATCTGGTGAAAATTTCCTGAATTTTTGGAAGGATTTAAACTGACACATTGTTTTAATATATATTTGTTACTTGTACTGCGTTGCTATGCGAGATTCGGCGTGAGCGAAAGATCGTAAATTTTATCTGTTTATTAGTCCAAGGTGTAAAAAGCTTATTACCAGATTTTGGGCGGAACAAATTTTGGGTGCAAATAAATATTCATTGATTGATTAATTATTTGTAATAAAGTAGTTACTTCCTATAGCAATCTTATTTTCCATGTCTACTTGAGTTTTACAATGACACAATCACCTCAAAAGAGAAAGTGATTCTCTAATATCTCTGTAGATCTCTTAAGCCACCTTTATTTCTCCGAGCCCTTCACCAGACAGTGTCTTACCATCGGGTACTGACATAATAATAGCGCTGAGTCGCCCACTCCAGCACATGCTGAGTCAGAACCTTCTCACATTTGCCACACCCACAATTCTCTATTGTTTTATTGTATGTTAGATTTTTCATGTGCATTTTTTTCCATTCTGTGCTTGGTTTTACTGTATTAGTTTTATTTATTTTTTCTTTGTATGCTGTATGTATACCATGCTTATAACTGTGCATCTCTGTTTTACAGGAAGCCATCGTCTCAGAAAACATCATGGTATCATACCATGCATTAGCAGTGGTCGCTCAAACCCGTCGCAACGACCGTCTGTCTACAGTGAAACTTGTAACAAAGCTGGCTCGCTCTCCGGTGCGCTCCCCCTATGCACTGTGCTACCTTATCCGCCACGCTGCCAAGCTGGCTGAAGAAGACCCCACCGACACCTCCGCCCCTTACATTTCATTTATAGAATCTTGCTTGCGTCATAAGTCTGAAATTGTTGTGTACGAAGCGGCTCATGCGATTGTCCATTTGCGCAAGTCTGCAATTGATCTGGCCCAAGCCGTCTCGGTCTTGCAAATTTTCTGCGGCTCATCCAAAGCCACACTGCGTCTCGCTGGCGCTCGCACTCTTGCCAAGTTGACTGCCAAGCACCCGAATGCCGTCGCAGCCTGCGCTGTGGATCTAGAGAACCTCATTTCTGATCCTAACCGCTCCGTTGCGACCCTAGCCGTAACCACTTTACTAGCGACTGGTGCCGAGAGCTCCATTGATCGCCTAATGAAGCAGATCTCCAGTTTCATGTCTGAGATCTCGGACGAATTTAAAATCGTAGTCGTACGCGCTATCAGACGTCTTTGCTCCAAGTATCCAAGAAAGCACCAGTCACTGGCTGCTTTCTTAGCTGGCATGCTACGCGACGAAGGTGGTTTGGAGTACAAGACAGCCATTGCGGATGCTATCATCGCGCTCGTGGAAGAAAATCCCGACGCCAAAGAGACAGGCTTAGCTCACCTCTGCGAGTTTATCGAGGACTGCGAGCATGCGTCGCTGGCCGTTCGGATTCTGCATGTTCTGGGCCGCGAGGGCCCGAAAGCCCGACAGCCGTCCAGGTACATCCGTTTCATTTACAATCGCGTCATTCTGGAGTCGGGCCCGGTTCGCGCGGCCGCAGTGTCGGCTGTGGCGCGCTTCGGCGCCGCGCGGCCTGAGCTCATGCCCAACATCAGCGTGCTGCTAGCTCGCTGCCAGACCGATGACGACGACGAGGTCCGCGATCGAGCCATCTACTACAGCGCCATCCTGGAGTCCGGAGACCGCCAGCTGATCGAGGACTACATTACCAACATTCCGAAGCCCAACCCTGTGCTGCTGGAGAGAGCACTGCGGGATCATCTCGCTCATCGCCCCGATGAGCCTTTCGACATCGTGTCCGTCCCCACTGAGGAGGAACCAGTTGAAATGAAGGAGGCTCCTGTAGAGATAGAGCAGCGCAAAGCGCCGATTGTGTCCCGCGAGGAGCAATACGCAGAACAGCTGTCCGTCATACCTGGCATAGAGAAGCTGGGAGCGCCCTTCAAGACTTGCGAGCCAGTCGACCTCACCGAGCCTGAGACCGAGTACCGCGTGCGCTGCATCCGCCACATCTACGCCAAACACCTGATCCTGCAGTTCGAGTGTCAGAACACGCTCAGCGACCAGCTCCTCGACAACGTGCGCATCAAACTAGAGTCCCCGCCTGGCTACAAGCAGATCGTAGAGATTCCGTGCAACGAGATCCCTTACGACAAACAGGGCAACATATTCTGGATGCTGGAGTTCCCCGAGAACTTGATGGAGACGCTCGGCTCTTTCGGTGCGACGTTGGAGTTCAACGTGCGCGACTGCAACCCGACGACTGGGCAGCCGGAGGACCCTGACGACCCGGGTTACGCGGACACTTACCCCTTGGAGGAGGTGTCTATCGGGTGCGCGGAGCAAGTGCGCGCACGCGCCGCCTCGGACGACTGGGAATCTAATTGGGAGCGCGCGGCGTCTTCGAGCGAGGCGTGCGACACGTTCGGGCTGTCGCAGACTGACGTGGGAGAGGCTGCCGCGACGGTGTGCGAGTACTTAGGCTGGCCAAAAACGGCCATCAGCGGCGATGCGGTAAAGGAGATCCGTGGGGGCGGCCTGTGGCGGGGCGGAGTTCCCGTCCTCATCAGGGCCCGCCTGGCGTTGGCCCAGGGCGCGGTTACTATGCAACTGACCGCTAGATCCCCGAGGGAAGATGTAGCTACGGTCCTCTTGGCTGCTATCGGTTAATCCTAAATGTTCATCGCTATTTTCCTAGGTAAGAACACAAAGTGCCTTTCTAAGTAGGTACCATTGTAAGTTTTAGTTTAAGTTCTACGTCCAACCATGCGAAAGGTAACTTTTGAAATTTAAATCAGAATATCAAGTTATTGTTGTTGATTTATCCATTATTATATGAGTGATGTTTTAGTAATAATTTAATGTCAATTATAAACCACTCTTACATAACTGTGTAATATTGATAACTTTTAGAATTTTACGTATGCTGTCGTGCTACGCGATGTTAGTCAAGTAATGACTTATAATACCTCTGCTTGGACATTTGACACAATGTCTATTTAGATAACTTTCCTCTAGTTTTCGACTGAAGCATTGATGTTCAGAATAATTGGTCTGACTTCAGCCGAATAGTTATTCTAGATAGGTACTTACCTAGATAGTTGAATGCGAAATATTAAAATTAAACACATTCGCAAAAAGCTTTGTCAAACATTAACATAGTGTTAAGATACCTAAAGTGATTTCAAAATGTAGAGTCAAGATAAAAGCTATCCTTGGGTGTATCGCTGACTGTTAATAGTATCAGTGTACCTATACTAACTTATAGAAGTTGAGCCAGCTTGTTATATTAAAGATGTATTGAGAAATGTACACAAAGGGACAAATGATGTATTTGTTTAGTAAAATTCACAGATCAGAAACTAATTACATATTACGTAGATTTGAATTTCATAAATTCCAAGCGATAGTGGCTTTGTGTTAATTCCTGGGTTTGAATACCACTTGGCTTTTTTTAAGTTTAAATTTGTGAATTTGCAGACATACTATTCGGTGACTGTGAATGAAAACATCGTGGGGAAACCTGAGTGCCTGAGGTGTTTAAATATTTATTAATACACAGCATAGGTAGGTATATACCCAATTCCAATGTAAACATTGTGAGGAAACCTGAGTGCCTGAGGTGTTTACATATTATAATATATTAATACACAGCTTAGGTAGGTATATACCCAATTCCAATACACGCATATGCGTACATTTGACTTAAGAATAGAGTTTTTAAATTAAAACTTCTTCGTAACCACCGGCTGCAACATAAGTCCGGCCGCACATTTATCTGCCTCTATATTACGCGCACCAAATCCTGAATGATTCCAATCGTCTAAGAGGTCATGCATAATCGTCCTTGTCACAGTTGATCACATTTGTGAGCCATCATAAGCAGCCCACATATTGCGTAGATTACCTCAGACTCGGTGGAGCGATGATCTTCGCAGGGCGGCTGGCAAGAGCTGGATGAGAGTAGCCGAGGACCGTGCTCAGTGGCGTGCAATAGGAGAGGCCTATGTCCAGCAGTGGACAATCATAGGCTGATGATGATTGCGTAGAGTTGATTTATCTTTCAAATCTACAGTTTGGTAATGTCGGATCGGAAGACAAAATTCACTTTCGGTAGTAAATATTTCAATTTTTAAAAACGTATTTAGAGGCTAACAATTCCACCCATGCCGGGACTTGAACCTGCGACCTCTGGCTAACCGTGCTGGCGCTCTCCCAACTGAGATAATGGGCGAGTGAAGGCATCAGTGAAATTTCGAGCCTCTTGTAAAAGTTTCTCTGTATTACGTACAGGCAGCGACATCTGGCCGAAGCGATTTACATCACTTGCAGCCCGAGCAACCCACTTTTAGCCTCTAAATAAGTTTTTAAAAATTGTCCTCAGCACGGGTTAGTGCAACAAAAAGAATATAATTAGGTAGTACATAGCTTGTGACTCTTGTTGCATGTGGCATAAGAGCGATTGTCGATAAATTCGAGTGTTATTCTGAATAGAGATTCAGAAATGCATTCCAGATGTGTGCGACTGGTCTTCGAAAGAACAGAATTTGTACGAAGAGTTTCATACAAATTCTATTTCCTGATACGTTAAGAACAAGATTTCCTCCCGATGTGTTCCTTCAAGGTAACGGTGAGGGAAAACATCGTGACGAAACCTGCGGCTTGGTTGGCTCCGCACGTATTGACTTGTCTTTCCTGTGGGCTAGGCCGACGAAGCTGTCAGGATGGTATAGGTACTGGGCCAGCCTACTCCATCTAAAACAATGTCCCAGGCACTGCAGCGTCCGAGTGGTCCCTTCACCCATCTAGTGTGTGTGAAGGTGCTACTGGACGCTGTATAAATACCCTCATTACGTAGACGCAAAGGTCAAAGTTAAAGTTAACAACAAGAAGTTATCATGAAATTCTAAAACAAGCTGTTAAAAGAGTTATTTATAATACAGGGTGGCGCAAAAGTATTTGATTTAGCTGGCATTTTGTTATAAAATGAAAAAGAAACTGTTTTCTGGACAGCCAGTCCAAATCTCCAAAACGGGAGATCAATCCACCTTCGTGTCTCAAAATCTCCATTGGCCATTTGAGCGATATAATTTTTTCCAAGTAATGTAAACAATTATACACTTTCAAATAACCTTGATGAAAACAGAACTCTTTTTTTTTCATTTATAACAAAACGCCAGCGAATTCAAATTATGACATTACTTTTGCCCCACCTTGTATATTCCATAATTAAGTAAGTACCTACCTATATAGGTGTCGAAAACGTGTCTAATAATATTATGTAATTGTGTATTTTAAACAGTACCACATATAAATGTATACTTATTATATTAAATTAATAAATAATGTACAGTTGATGACAGGACAACCTTTACATGCGTGCACTCAACTCAGTTACATTTTATGGGCGCGTTTGCAAAGGTCGACCTGTTGTCGACTGTATTGTCTGAAAATATTCGTGTTTGGAATGTAACACACTTGTGTGTAACTGACAAATTACTTACTACGCTATTGGTCTAATCCCTGGTTCCTCGTACACTGAATCTATTTATTCAATCAATTCAATCAATTCAATCAAACAGCACTGTTATAAACTAAGAGCGGTTTCGCACTACGTCCGATCCGAATCCGAACCGAGCGCGTGACAGTACGGTCCGAACTATTGTCGTAGTACTATTTCTACCGTAGTTTGCGTACTACCACCAGTGACTGCGATTCGCTTGTGTAACAGCCTGCCTCTGGACATTCGTCAGGCTTCAACCCTGGAGATTTTCAAAAAGAATTTTTTTAACCACTGCCTTGATCTGCAGAATATGCAGCAACCTAACACCAGTTGTTTTATTTTATCGCTTATTGGTATGTAAGTAGGGAATCGTGTAATCATCTTCAATATGTATGTGCGTATTATTGTTGTTATTTTAATTTTTTATTTATGTATTATCATTTATGTAGGTTCATAGTAACTTCTGCTAATGCATTTCCCTATGTTTACGGTATGTTTCTTGCACTACCAGTCGCCAGTCTCTTCAATACCAAAGGTTTGCTAGAACTGAATGCTTCTTGCATTTATTGGAATAATCAAAAATCCCAGTCCACTCTTCCATTCATTCGTTCAGATTCATTCTTTTTACTTTCAATCATTCAATCGTTCATTCGTAAAAATGTCGGCCGCTAGTCGGTATTGTAAAAATTAATAAAACAATTTTTCCACTTTTCACACGTTTTTCTCTGCGCCCATTCCAACAGGTTATGGGCCCAGGGCACGATTTAAATAAGTTATAATTAAGTTCCTGCTATCCGTCTAAAATACGGATATGAACAATGGAGATACGAGGCAAACGAAACATCCAGCAATTTAACGGCGAACGTCTTCAAGTCTTTGTTAGAAGAACTGCAAGTGGCCATCGTCGTTGAACAACCAGTGCCGGATAATCCAGACGCAATGTGGCTAAAGAAAAATCAAACTGCAAAAGGTACAATTATCGAATATTTAAATTTCGCGAAAGACGCTGCAACGGCCAAATCCATTTTCGATAACCTCGATAAAATCTACGAGAGACGAAGCCTGGCCACGCAATTAGCACTACGCAAGCAATTGCTGAAGCTTAAACTGCAACCAAATGTTCCTTGCTTCAACTTGACCACAAAGTGAAGCTGAAAGGTGAACCTACAACAGAGCTCAAGATTTTGCATACAGGTCCGAGGAATTTCTCATTTCCAAAATCACAAGGAAATTTTTCTAAAAAAAAAAAAAAAACTACCCTCAACCGAACAAAAACTTTCATACCGGAAATTCAACTCACAAAATTTCAAAAATGTACTGCGATCACTGTGGGTGCCG
This sequence comes from Yponomeuta evonymella, assembly GCA_963969515.1. NCBI lineage: Eukaryota > Metazoa > Arthropoda > Insecta > Lepidoptera > Yponomeutidae > Yponomeuta > Yponomeuta evonymella. The sequence goes on from OZ018344.1 coordinate 1,748,070, forward strand.
AAATCATCTCAAGAATGACTGTCGCTACCTCAAGAAGATCCAGCAAGACTGGGCTGGGAGCAGCGGCAGCGGCTACAAGAGGACGGCGCACAACACGTTGTGCAACAATGACGAGGGCGGTTTCGCTTTTATGGTTTCACCCGATTGTAAGTTATCTGACCCTATTAGTAATTCTACTAATATGGAAATTTCTTTGCTCTTAGATTCGGGTGCCACGGATCATATTATAAATACACTTGACGTGTTTACAACGTACACGGAACTATCGACGCCTCACAAGATCGGAGTTGCGAAAAACGGCGAGTCCATATAAGCCTACGGTAAAGGCAGCATAAAGGTAACAACCGATTTAGGTATTGAAGGCTCGATTGATGATGTATTGTTTTCGTCCGAGGTACGTCATAATTTACTTTCTGTAAGTAAGAAGCAACGTGCAGGTATGACAGTGGTTTTTGGCAACAAACGGTGTGCAAGTCCATCATAAAGACAAGTGCATCATGACCGGGGAGAATTGCAACAACCTTTTTGGCTAAATTTTAAAGAAAAATAAACTTAATATTCACTTGACTCAAAATTCCTCTGACGCCTATAGTTTGTGATATAGCCGACTCGGACATATAAACAAACAAAGGTTTGGAATTTTAAAGGATAAAAAAATAGATGAAAGTGACCAGTCTTTGATAAACAATATAAACCCCAGCGATACTATTTGTGAACCTTGTATTCTTGGTAAACAATCACTTCTCCCGTTTGCCAAAACTAAAGATAACAATAGTAAACACCAGAATCGACTCCTTTATAATATTATTCACTCGGACGTTTGTTGTCCGATAACGCCTACCACCTTTGATGACAAAAACTACTTTGTTACTTTTATGGATGATTACACTCATTCTACTGTGACCTACTTAATGAATGCAAAATCGGAAGTGCTAAAATATTTTTAAAGAGTTTGTTGCTAGGAGTGAGAACTTATTCAATACGAAAGTCACAAATCTGTACTGCGACAATGGTAGAGAATATCTTTCAACAGAATTTAACGAGTTTTGTGTTTCCAAGGGTATCTCGTACCACCTAACGGTACCATATACGCCGCAACAAAATGGTGTGTCGGAGCGTATGAATCGCTAACCGAAATGGCTAGAACCATGGTTGAATGTTCGAAATTAGAAAAGTCTTTTTGGTGGCAAGCCATACTAATAGCTACCTACCTAATAAATAGACTCCCTACTAAAGCTCCGACCAGCAACAAAACACCATACGAAATGTGGCATAATAACAAACCTAAAATTTGGTGCAACGGCTTATGTCCATGACAAAACGAGAAGAACAAAGTTTGACAGTAAATCGTTTAAAGCAATACTAGTCGGATACGACAACAATGGTCATAAACTATTCAACGTTAAAAATGGCCAATTTTTCATTGCCCGTGATATTATATTCGATGAGTAAAATTTTGTTCAATCAAGGCCGACAAACCAAAACACACAAATTCCCGCCAAAGTTGACAAGCCTATCGGTGATAATAAGTCAGCAAGCACGAAACACAAGATTCTTCCCGATGACCAATCGGATGCTGAGAATTCGTCAAACAAAATAAGGCGAAGTAAAAGAATAAAAAAACTACCCTCAGTCGATTATAAACAGATGAGCGATACAGATTTGTGTTACTTAGCACTCACGACTGCTCAGCCGATACCTAGTAACTATAGTGATATTTCAAACAGGGATGATAGTGACAAATGGTTAAAAGCTAAATAAAAATCAACCATGGGTTCTAGTGGAAAGAAAAGACCCCAAAATGTAAATATTATTGATTGTAAATGGGTATTCACGATAAAAATTTATGAGTTAGGAGAACCAACTCGTTACAAGGTGCGTTTAGTTGCTCACGGTTTTACTCAAAAGTACCTTGAAGACTTTGACGAAACGTTGCAAACGTTTGTACTTATTTCTACTTTTAGATTTATATTAGCGTTTGCAAATCAGCATAGCTTGCAAGTACATCACTTGGACGTCCAAACTGCGTTTTTGAACGGAGTTCTCGAGAATGACATTTACATGGAGGTGCTTGAGGGTGTTTTTGCAGAACCAAACCAAGTAGGTATGCAAGTTAAATAAGTCCTTGTATGATTTAAAACAAGCTTCTCGATGCTGGTACAAGCGTTTTGACCACGCTCTTAAAGAACTTGGTTTTAAAAATTCAGAGGTAGCCTTGTTTGTATATACTTAAAAAAAAAAAAATAAAAAAAAAAAAAAATTATGATAATGTATATTTAATATTATACATCGATGATTTAATTTTATGTAAAAACCGAAATACTAATTTGAAAGACTGATTTGAATGAAATAAAAGTACTCTTGGGCATTAGAGTACCTAAACATAACAGAAGCTACAATAACTTTGGACCAGTCAGTCTACTTGAACAATGTTTTAAGCAAGTTTTCCATGAGTGATTGCAATCCGACAAAGTCACCGTTCCCATCAAAATTAGATCACTTGGCTCTTAATTCCGACACACACTTTGACGCTCCTTTCAGGAACGTCATAGGATGCCTTATGTACGCAATGCTTTGCACACGGCCAGATATTTGCTCAGCAATTAGTATTCTGAGCAGATATTAAAATAAAAAAAAATAAAAAATAATAATTATAATAAACTATGGAAATGCTTAAAACATCTTTTAAGACAATAAAAGGCACTATAAATTTAAAGTTGACCTAAAAAAGGTGCGACTATCATCAAATAGTTCAAGGCTATGCAGATTCCCATGCAGGGCAGGCGACGAAATTGATCGTAAAAGCACAACGGGATATGTATTCCAAGTGTTTCATAACTGTGTAATGTCATGGAATACTCGCAAACAAAACACAGTCGCCGCCTCCTCAACCGAAGCTGAATATTTGGCTCTTTTCGAAGCTGTGAGAGAAGCTAAATGGATAAAATCATTGCTAAATAGTATTAAAATCCAACTACCAATGCATATCCCTTTATATGAAGATAACAACAGCTGTATAAGCATTGAAAACAATCCCACTAGCCATAAAAGATCTAAGCACATTGATATAAAATATCATTTCAAACGTGAACAAATTACTAAGAAAGTAATAAAGCTAGAGTATGTTTTCATAGAACATCAACTAGCTGATATCTTCACGAAAATGATACCATCAGGGAAATTACTACAATTAAGATCAAAGTTAAGCTTGATTGAATTTGATAATGTTTGTAATATACCTAATGATTAAAAGGTACTAAAATAATTAAAACAGAATATTGAGAGCAGAATGTATAATTTATTTCTAATAATATAAATACATATTGTGATAATTATTGCCTAATCGCATTATATAAGACTAGAATTTTTGAGGGGGACTATTGGAATAATCAAAAATCCCAGTCCACTCTTCCATTCATTCGTTCAGATTCATTCTTTTTACTTTCAATCATTCAATCGTTCATTCGTAAAAATGTCGGCCGCTAGTCGGTATTGTAAAAATTAATAAAACAATTTTTCCACTGTTCACACGTTTTTCTCTGCGCCCATTCCAACAGCATTAAACACGCCCTTGTACATTTACAATGTAATTAGTGCAATAAAGAATTAAAATAAAAAAATTAATAGATCCGGCTTCCGTCATCCGATGTCTCTCCGTCATCTGTGAATCTCCATTCCGGATAAGATTGTTGACGGACCGTAGTAGCCATAGTATTTTTTGTATGAACGCTCGCGCACTGCGTCCGAACCGAATCCTAGCTGCGTACGAGCAGAGAGGCAGCGGGGCGGGCGGGGTATGTGGTCGGCGTGGGGGCGCACCACATCCAGTTTAGTACGATAGCAAAGCCAGAAGTTGACTCATGATTAACAGCGTGAACGCGCGAATCTGCTGTGGCCGTATGCGTGGCCCCGTGGCCCCTGAACTGCTTAGATTTAGATCAGAGTTCGGACTAGTGCGTAAGCAATAGCGAGATTTCTAGATCCGTACTTTCACGGATTCGGATCGGACGTAGTGTGGAACCACTCTTATAACATAGAAAAACAAAAAAAAAATATTACTCCTGTCAGTGATAGTAAAAAGCATAGATGTCTAATTAGACCCCACGTTCAATTCGGAAGGTAAAGTTATTGTTGATATTATATTTGCTAAGGTTCCGTACCCGAACGGTGCCAAGCAGGACCCTATTACTAAGAGTTCACTGTCCGTCTGTCTGTCTGTCACAGGTGACGTATTTTTGTTGCCACCATAACAACAAATAAAGCAGAATAAAATAAATATTTAAGGGGGCTCCCATACAACCAACGTTAACTGTCTTTAGACAGCGCTCGCAAACTAGCGCCCATAGCTATGTAACCTTCATACGTCAATGTTAAACGTTTCCTGTTGGCTTTTATAGATGGCGCTGTTCTCAAATTAGATTTTGTCCAATTACCAAAATGGTTAGACAGTCTAAAAAAATGTAAATCTCTGCTATCATTGCTTTTTTAATCCGTGTGGCACCGGATTAAGAATAGCGTCACTCCACTTCCTTCCGTGGATGTCGTAGAAGGCGGCTAAGGAAATCAATAACCTGGAGACGAGACGGGCAGCAGCGTCTTCCTGAGATTCCAACCGCATACTGCGATCGCCAATCCGCCTGCCAAGCGTGGCGATTATGGCAAGACCCCTCATGGTTATAAAAACCACGAAGGAGGCCTATTTTCTGCAGTGGCCGTTAAATGGCTGATGATGGTTGCTTTTTTAAATTGTTTGTGTTTTGGTAATGAATCATTTCTATTCTATCCTATTCTTGTATAGATAATGGTATGGAACCCTTTGTCTAATATTAGACTCCACGTTCAATTCGGAAGGTAAAGTTATTGTTGATATTATATTTGTTAAGGTTCCGTACCCGAACGGTGCCAAGCGGGACCCTATCACTAAGACTTTACTGTCTGTCTGTCTGTCTGTCAGATACCAGGCTGTATCTCATGAAACGTGATAGCTAGGCAGTTGAAATATTCACAGATGATGTATTTGTTGCCGCTTTAACAACAAATACTAAAATCAGAATAAAATAAATGTTTAAGGAGGGCTCCCATATAACAAACGTAATATTTTTTCCGTTTTTTGCTCGATATTAGTAACGGCAACAGGTAGACGCTTCAAATATTCACAGAATATTTAGTTTTATATTCGCTTCAAAAATAAATAATTAAATTAAAATAAAATAAACATTTACAAAAACTCACCTTATACACTTAGAGCGAGCCCAGAGACATGTACTTAAAACTGCTCAATAAACCTCGAAGATACCCTGCTGATAAAAGTCCATTCAGAGTACCAAATAATTTCCGCTTGAAATCGCCCGCGGATTGGCGATTTCAAGCGCTGACAATCTCAGCTCAGACACTCAGGTTTCCTCACGATGTTTTCCTTCACAGTTAGCGGTGGCTAAAGTAATTACCAAATTCAATTTGACTGATAATTGTTTTTTGTTTCGTTTTTCGATTTACGTTAAATGTGGAAGACAAGGCAAGGCAAGTGTTTATTTTAGCGACATAGTTTCTAAGCCTAACAGTTGCCTAAGCCAAACATGTCAAAGGGCACATGTCGACTGTCGACCGTCATCTCTTTATACTTTTTCGGTCGACTTAAATGCATACAACATGCAATAAAATCATGCGCATTGCATTAAGGGTATAGTTATGTTTTACATACATTTTATCTGCTATTTTTGTAGCCTTGCTATTTAGAATGTGCAATGATTGTTTCTTAAATTTCTCTAGTTTAAAGTAACTATAGCCATCCTTTATTTTGTTAAAAAATTACAAGAAAACCCTTATAAATTGTCAATAACAAAAGACAAATTTTGATCTCTGTGTAATAAAAGAATTATAAATATGAAAGCCTTCTAAATTATTTATTTCCCCGTCTAAAAAATGGGCCCCAAGCTATGTGCACCATGAATGGGGCAAAATGATGCAAAAACGATTTTTCTTTTAAGACGTAAAATATATTTAATCTTGTGACTTATACCTACAGGTTTTATTATTTCTATTTTAATATTGATAAATTAAGTAATAGGCTAAGCTTAAAAAAAGACATATAGTAGGTTTTATAATTTGAAATTTAACTTTGAATTTTGTTGCATCAATCTGGCCCACCTCCCCTACTTAAGTTAAGAAGGCATTTATATCCACGACAATGTCTATTTGAATTAAGCCCCGTTATAAACCCTAAGTAAAAGACATCCATAATATGCTAAGCATAAGCATAAGCTACTATAACATTAAAGATTATTTAGATGACAATGATGTCTGGAATTAAAGCCAGTTCAATGCATGAGTTTTAGAACATTTATATAAATCCTGTAAATTAAGGACTTGAAAAGACTAAGTTTGGAGTTTTTTTGTCCATTTTTTCTCCAAAATTATCTAGATTTTGAAATGGACACCTAGTTTAACTTGTAACGTTCATTAAGTTGCAGTTTCTGTGCTACTTTGAATAAAAAATTTTTTGATTTTTGATTTTTGATTTAATATTAATAAATACACATCATAAAGAACGACTAAACCACAGAATATTTTCTCTGTTCTGTGGACTAAACCTACCATCTAGAATTAAAGTGTAAATTGCAGCCTATGTCAATAAAAATATACAGGTACCTTTCATAAGCAGCCTATATACGTCCCACTGTAGGGCACAGGCCTTCTCTCAGAGAGAGAGTATGGGCAAAATCACCACGCTTGCCCACCGCGGATTGGCGATTTCAAGCGCTGAGGTATGTGAATAACTCAGACACCCAGGTTTTCTCACGATGTTTTTCTTCACAGTTAGCGAGTGGTATTGCTTCTATAACTTCACAAATGTACATAACTTAGAAAGAAAAGTCATAGGTACATGCCCGCACTGGGAATCGAACCTGGGTCTCCCGCTTCCGAGTCCAATGTTCTACCCACTAGGCTACCACCAACTTGGTGCCAACAGGTACCTACTTAACAAAATTATAAATCCATAAAAAACGACAATATTAATATGCTACCATCACAAATAATATTAAACATTAAAGCAAAAATTCAGATCTGCCTAAATATACAATTTCAGTAATTAATACTATACAATTTCAGTAATTTATCCATTATTAAAAACTGGCCTAGTGCGAGTCGGACTCACGCACAAAGGGTTCCGTACCATTATCTATACAAGAATAGAATAGAACAGAAATGGTTTATTACCAAAACACAAACAATAAAATTTAAAAAAGCAATCATCATCAGCCATTTAACGGCCACTGCAGAAAATAGGCCTCCATCGTGTTTTTTATAGCCATGAGGGGTTTTGCCATAATCGCCACGCTTGGCAGGCGGGTTGGCGATCGCAGTATGCAGTTGGAATCTCAGGAAGACGCTGCTGCCCGTCTCCAGGTTATTGATTTCCTTAGCCGCCTTCTACGACATCCACGGAAGGAAGTGGAGTGACGCTATTCTTAATCCGGTGCCACACGGATTAAAAAAGCAATGATAGCAGAGATTTACATTTTTTTAGACTGTCTAACCATTTTGGTAATTGGACAAAATCTAATTTGAGAACAGCGCCATCTATAAAAGCCAACAGGAAACGTTTAACATTGACATAACGACATGACATCGGCGCTGTGAAGGTTACATAGCTGGGCGCTAGTTTGCGAGCGCTGTCTTTAGACAATGTTTGTTGTCAATGAGCCCCCTTAAATATTTATTTTATTCTGCTTTATTTGTTGTTATGGTGACAACAAAAACACGTCACCTGTGACAGACAGACAGACGGACAGTGAAGTTTTAATAATATGGTCCCGTTTGGCACCCTTCGGGTACGGAACCCTAAAAACGATTATAATTACATTCCTTACCTACACCACAGTGCAAATCCTACACTATCGTATTTTGATGCTTGTAGTGCATACGTACATTTATATATATATTCAAGGAAAACGTTGACAATGGCATCTGAACTAGTGATAAGCACTGTAATCTCAGATGTCAAAAATTGATTAATATTTAACGAAATGTACACTAATATTACCTATAATGAGGAAAAATTTTTAAGTTTATAAGTGTGTAGGTATGTGTAGGGGGATGGTTAGAGCGATGGTAGCCTATTGGGTAGACCATTGCACTCGGAAGCGAGAGACCCAGGTTCGATTTCCAGTGCGGGCATGTACCTATGACTTTGTTTTCTAAGTTATGTACATTTGTGAAGTTATAGTAGCAATAGGTACCACTCGCTAACTGTGAAGGAAAACATCGTGAGGAAACCTGAGTGCCTGAGCTATTCACATACCTCAGCGCATGAAATCGCCAATCCGCGGTGGGCACGCATGGCGATTAACCATGATTAACTTAAAGCTGTTTTGCGAAGACACTCAATTATGCCTCTTGACCCCAAAATGCTTTTAAAACGAACAGGCATGCCAGTATGTGACGGGACCGGCTGCCGCACTGCGTTTGCCAGTCGCCAGTTCCTGGCTCTTAGCTCAGTTATATATAATAAGATTAATAAAGTCTTACCTATTTACAGACTTGTTCAGTATGAAGTTAAAAATAAATTAACAAAATGGTTACATGAACTCGATTACAATTGTACTGAAAAATTGTTGATAACTACGGTATAATCCTAGTTTGAATTCCCAATCTCTTTTCAATTTAATTTTGTACCAAGTATTTTATTTATTTGATTCTGTCCTATTCGCTGTTATGTAACTCTTTAAATATAGCTGTAGACAATACTCAGTTGGTGAACCAACGATCCCTAAGACACAGGTTTTTACCTAGTTTAGGGGTCAGAAGTTCGAATTGTATAGCGACGTTGTGTACCAACAACTAGTGTAACTACCCTAAGACAAAAAAAATGTAGACTGTACTAGTAAATAAATTATTATTATTATGATAAACCCATACTCTCTCCCTGAGAGAAGGCCTGTGCCGTACAGTGGGACGTGTATAGGCTGCTTATGAGTGTATGTGTAGGGGGTAGTCTCCGACAGTAGGTACCTAGGTACCTACTATTTACTTAAACCGATTTCAAAAATTCTGTCACCACACTGGTGGGAATGGACCTTCAAGTGGACATAAGCTATTAATAGACTAATCCATTTGCCGCGCGATCGTAGTTTATATAATTTATATAATATATATTAGACTTAGTATAAGACTTAGATTCTAGACTATATACGGTTTTGTCAATTGGAAAACACAATTATTGGATAAAATTTTCTCGATAGAAATTAATTCTAAAGTAGTCTTACTTTTGCGTTTACCGAATCCTGGAAATAGTTGATTTTTGTCAAGCTGGTATGCTCGACACGAACACTGTGCGGTTGTTTGAAGGCACGTTGTTTGAAGCAGTTTCTTTCTCCCCTAATCCACTTGAAAACCCAATGCTTCTGTCCTACTCTCACGCCACGTGCCGCCAGCCGGAATAATTTACGAAGGAATTACCACCCAATACTCTTAATTTTATGACTTAAAACGAACTGGCAAAGTGAATCTCGTTCCATCGCGCAACACGTGCATGGCAGCGTGAATAGTAGTGTTGTCTCGTAATATTTTGTGACGTATTCTTCGCCGAGAGATATTGTTTATCGATTCGATGTGCATTGACTCGATTTCGTACTAAGTAATTGTCGTTGATTCTTGTTAAGAGGAAATCTTAAATAAGTTTCTTTGAGGAAAAAAAAGTTGCGACGAGTGTTGCATAATCAAGGCTTTGAAATATAACATAACGTTCCCTTGAAGTGTTTCAGAGAAGAATGTTGAAGAATATTACGAACTTAAAAGTGCTATCCACTTTTATCCACTCTTTACGTAACAAAAGGTTTTCATTAAAAAAAAAAGTTACTCAATTAATGTCTTGCCCCCGATTTCTCATAAGCTAACAATCATTTTTTCTTCTGTTAATAGCTGTCAATTGTTTTTTTGTATGCACTTCACTAAACGTTCTTTAAAATTTCTTCAACATATGCCATCTAAATACAGAAGTGATTTACGAGTGAAGCTCGGTCGCCCAAACACTTATTAATTGAGATTTTTATAATATCGCGTAAATGATTCATTCATTACATGAATAAATATATAGATATGTAATGAATGGGGAAACCAGTAAAAATAAAAAAATACATTATCTTTAGTTGTAGTACATATGGCCCAGCTTTAATATATATTTTATATATATAAACATTACAATACAAATCTTTATCTAAAAATGTTAAGTTACTTCTGAGCTCACGGCCTCATAGTTCGGGGCCCCCTCAGGTTGGGGGCCCGTGGCATTTTGCCAGCCCTGCCACTCTATTACACCACTGGAATAGATAGTAAGTGTACAAGAAACTGTCGGCTACTGTGCCCTGTAACCTTTACAAGTATACTAACATCCGAGCTGGGAGCTCGAGTCAACCAGAAATAAAATTAATAAAATAGTTAATGGACGTGGACGATTCTATTTCTGTCCTAGTTTTGTCCCATCACTACAACTGTCATTCATTGTGGGCTTAAGGCTAGGTGAATTACGATCGCGCAAATAATACATACTTTGAAAGTAATGATCGAAATCAAGTTAAATAAAAAGAATATCCTTTATCGTTGTTCAGAAATAATAAACGGTAAAAAAATCAGGTGAAGAGTGCTCAGTTGGTGTTTTCCTGGATTTTCGCGGCGCCCCAAAAGGTCAGTGGCAGATTATAGCATTTTCCTAAACAAAATTACAGCTTAGAAGTAGGTACCTACGTAAACTTTGGAAAACAATGCGGTGGACTAACAGCCGTGCTTTTATTTCCGACAGAGAATAATAAATTGGACTCGCGGTTACTGAGCTAAGCACTATGTCAATTTTGTATTCTATGATAGACAATTCTAAATCTTGTCTTCTGTTGGACAAGCCGTTGGAATACTATACCACTTGGGAACAGATTAATTTCGACTGCATCATATGACTGTTATTGGAGTTGTTGGTGAAAATTGATGTCTGAGGCCCTGTTGACTCCTGGTAATCTACGTACAGCCATTTCTACCACTGCAAAACACAAACACACACACTGCGACATGAGATTTTTGTATATTAGATTGATAAGAAGTAACTCATTATAGTCAAGTTTCTTATTAAATTATTGTTAGTCTTCCATTCAATTCAATTCAACTCATTTAAAAAGTAAAACTTAAATATATACAGTTAAACAAAAGAAACAGTCATATAAATCAAACAGGAGACTAGAAATTTCAATTAACAGTAGGGAGTCCTAACAAAGTCATAAGTTTATGTTTAACTTAAACATTGATGGTTAATTAAATAGATATTGAATTAAATTCGAACGATAGAATACAGTTTTATGTTAACAAAAGTATGAATTGCTCATAATTTTAGATTTATCATTAATGAACAAATATTCCATGTGGCGCCGGATTAATAATACCGTCACTCCATTTCCTTCCGTGGATGTCGTAGAAGGCGACTAAGGAAATCAATTGCCAGGAGACGGGCAGCAGCGTCTTCCTGATATTTCAACTGCATACTGCGATCGCCAACCCGTCTGCCAAGGGTGGTGATCACGCCAAAACCCCTCATGGTTATGAAAACTGCGAAGGAGGCCTATGTCCTGCAGTGGGCGTCGAATGTCTGATGATGGTGGTGATGGAACAAACAGATACTGAAATTACATGTTTAGCTTAAAGAACATGAAAGTAAAACTATGCTAACAACAACCATTAAGTATGTAACATCAGTCTTTTTTCTTAAATTATTTCCTCCTAGGCTACAACAATTACAGGTACATAACGTTTATGCAGAAAAGTACATGTGTAATTTTATCGAGAGCTGCTTGGCAATATTATAGTAATTATAGTTGAAATTTGGGTCCTTCCTATCTGCACCAAGTTCAATCCTAGGTTTTGGTGGGGTTTTATTGCTCTATTTAGTCTTTATGTTGCAACGTTTCTAAATAACTATAAATTATATTACGACAACCATGTAAATCATGGTCACATTACAACCTATTATTGTTCTTTACAATAAAATTAATTAGGTACTAGCTGCAGCCCCTTTGAATGCTTTAACTCCTGAACTGCCCTCGCGGAATGGAACATATAGGTGGTCCATACTAAGTTGGACACAGATCTGTGTCGCGGCAGACGAGTGGTTAATATGCTTTACCCACTTAGGGATAATTACCTTACAAGTTTGGAACCTGCCCATTAAACAAGGTCATTGATTTCTAATCCAAAGACTATGTAGTAAGCAATGTTACCAAGTCATAACATCAACCAACAGTGGAGCAGTGTTATTATCATTGGAGAAAACATTGATTTCCGTATATATATTTTGAAAACTGGTCACATAGTATAGGTACGTTCCCTTATAGCGGCAACAGAAATACATCCACAGATACAATCTGGTGACAGATGAACGGACGGATGGACGGACAGCGGAGTCCTAAAAAATGTACTAACGGTTGTACAGGGTTTCGCTACTGATGTCGCTAAATACTAAACACATAATAAAATTAATATTTAAGGGGGCTCCCACACAACAAACGTTGTTTAAAGACAGCGCTCGCCATCTAGCGGCCATCTTTGTAACCTTGACAGCGCCGATGTCATCTCGTTAAATGTCAATTTTGAACGCTTATTGGTTTCTATAGAGTAAGAGTATTTTATTTGCTAAAGCATGGTAATTACAAATTATGTAGGTGGTAACTTAAAATTATGGCACAAGCATGCTCTACCCGTCAGGGTGCGCAAATAGATGGCGCTGTTCTCAAATTCGATCTTTGTCTAATGTTGCATAAATAATGGTGTGTAAACCTTCGTGCGCGAGTCCGACTCGCACTTTTCCGGTTTTTTATTAAAATTTATTTTTTAATCTTTTACGCATATCGGACGTCAGACTCTTAAGCATTTAATATATTATTAGAAAACATTTTTCAACGTTACGGTACTTCCAGTTTCTTCAGTCTTCATACTTCAGTCTCAGAAATCACGAATACTTATTTTCAAATAATTATGTTGTAGGTACCATTAATAATAAATCATTAATAATACTTTTTTCCACAATGAAAAGAAAATTCCCTCAAAATACGGTGAACGAATCCCAAGTCACCTGTAGTGGCCATCGCAGTCCAGTAGGTACGAAATGGTACTTTTTTTAATACATACATACATAAACTCACGCGTGTATCCCGGAGCGATAGACAAAGAGGGATTGCCACTTACCACGCTCCAGACAATCCCGTCCAGTTCCGTCCTGTTTTCGGCGCTCCTCGGGAGAGATTCCCAAAATAATTAGTGAATTTGCTTCTAGGCTAATCCAGGAGGCTTACCACAAGCACTATTAGAAGTTATTTTTAAGCCTTATAAAAAACTGCCCTGCTTAATGGTACCATGAGCCATACAATCGCAGCGCTGTTAACTATAAGACGTTCACCGTCTAATCAACGCTGCTACCGTACTATAAGGTCAGTTTCGCGCGCTTGCAGCGCTGCTGAACTGTCATTCTTAGCAGTTATTACGTTACTCTTGAGCAGCTTTTAAAACCCTGCTAAGCGAATTATTGTTTAATTTACGTATTAAAATGAGTGATGAAGAAATTTTATGGTTTTGGAGGATGATACGTTTTTCGCAATAGGGAGGAAAAAGCGTGGCGTAAAATTATACGACTGCAGATTAATCCATTCAAAGTTTACGACGAATTGTATTATGTTCGGAGGTATCGACTTTCTGAGGTTTTAGTGAAAAATCTGTGCGTAGACATTAGAGCTTTGTTACCGGTGCCAACGAAATCCACAGATTTATCCGTGGAGACGAAAATGAGCTCTATTCCTCTATGTATTTTGTGGACAGAAAATAAACAAATAATATGTTATCTTATCTTATTTATAATAAAAAATAAGTTATATTTCATCATAATTCAGTCAGTCCAACTCTGCCTATTGATGGGTATATGATCCTATATCAAGTCATAGAAACTTCTTTTTGGCTCGAACTTTAGTCGCATTTCAAATATTTGTTTTAGGTATTAAAACTCTTTCATCATAATCATCATCATCGGCCTTTTGACGCCCACTGCAAGACATAGGCCTTCCTCATGGTTATGAAAACCATGAGGGGTTTTGCCACAATCGCCACGCTTAGCAGGCGGGTTGGCGATCGCAGTATGCGGTTGGAATCTCAGGAAGACGCTGCTGCCCGTCTCCTAGTAATTTATAACCTCGTAGGTAACTCTTTAGAATTGCTGAAAGTAGTCTGAATCGACACATCGCGACAGAACTTCATTTCCTTCAAATCGTAGTTTAGCAAAAACCTTTTTTATCAATTCAAAAACTCCTTCAAACATATTTTGACGTAAACAAAAATAACTTTCGAGACACGTTAAAAAACGTAATTTTTAAGTAATGTAGAACTTAAGACAAAATTTTTATTCCGCAGCAGTTTATTTTATTTTTCCATAACTTGTTTTCAACTTTTATCCGCACAGTGAGCAGTGCTGCTACAAATGTTTTTTATTACATTTTTCACAATCAAAATGTTTTATTTTTATTTCGTAATAAAAACGGTATTTACCGGCAAATTATCATATTTGGTTTTCGAACGCACGCAACATTTAAGGCAAACAGGCCAGAGACAACCTTTTTTTTTAGCAGGTTTATTGCAGGCCTACTTACTTCGGCTCATGGTACACTATAGCAGCAGTTTATTTTGAACATTGAAAATAAACTGCCCTGCTTTTGTCCTGCTAACTTCGAGATTGTGGTAAGCCTCCTGGACTGGTTGGACAAATAATTATTTGCCAATGCACTTCTGCCCCCATGTTACGCGCACCAAATCCTGAGTGATTCCAGTCGTGTAACTGTCAAATTCCATACTAATTTGACGGTTAGATGATTAGAATCGCTCAGGATTGGGCTCCCGACGCATAATGTCATATACGCATTACGACACATTTTTGTAAAGAAAAGAATACGTGAAATGGCTCCCCGCATAATAGGTATTTGTGTTAAGAAAAAATACGCGGAATGGCTACTCGTAAAATGACATACTCGTATTATAACGATGCCCATCGTGCAATAAAGTTTGAAATCCTTTTTGATTTTCACAAAATTGCAATTTCAAATTCTCCTCCATCTTTTTGTCACGCGACGCAACTGACATGACATAGGTACACGTCGTCCATGCGTCGAACAGAAAATGAACTATCATTTGTCATATGAAGTGGCTAGTACCTACTTTAGATAATGAGGAAGTAAACCCTCTTTCTTAGAATACTCTACTTTAGCAATATGTAGCCGCGCGTTGGTCGATCGGGGTAGCCCTCCCTACGCTTTGCTATTATGACATAACGCGGATCCGCCCCTCAGCTGCCAGTGACAAGAAACGTGAGTTGGCCAATCCAATATGGAAGTAGGATTGCTAGCTACTCACATTGACTGGTAATTTACATTCAGTAGCGCTAAGGGCCGGCTACTGACTGACTTGAGAAATTAACTAAGTAAATACTTAAGTAAAGTTCTGTCACGGTCTTTTCTGAGAAATTCGAACTACAATTTGCTGTTTCTGTAACATTTTTTCTGGTATACAATAAATAATATTTTATCTCATCTTATCTTACAGTTAACTATTACTTAGCGTGGCGATTATGGCAAAACCCTTCATGGTTATGAAAACCACGAAGAAGACCTATGTCCTGCAGTGGGCATCAAATGGCTGATGATGGTGATGAGGATTTACTTAGCGAAATTCTCAATTTAGAAACTGGCCCTTAGTACTCAGGATATTTCATTACGTAGCTAACTTTCCCGTGTTACCCCTAGGTTAATGCGTTTTTTCTAAGTTACGTTTCTCGTCAATAGGGTCGCGTATCTATATTAATTAAGACACAGGTCTTTACCTAGTTTAGGGGTCAGAAGTTCGAATTGTATAGCGACCATGTGTACAATCAACTAGTGTAACTACCCTAAGATAAAAACTGTAGACTGTACTAATAAAAATTATTATTATTATTATTATAATTAAATTAATCTGTAGAATTCAAAATTTCCCGATCGGAGCACCATAACAATGGTTTTTAATTGTTCTTTTCAAGGTCATAATCTAACAGGTTAAAATGATTGGTCAAGGAAATCAGTGTGGATTAGTTGCTTGGAGTTGCGCGCAGTTAGCTTTATATCGGGCCTTAAGGGGATCCAGCGGGCTAACTAGCGCCATCAATGAAAAAAAATCATATCTCTTATAGATACGATTTCGTTGTATTTGCAAAAAGTGTCTGTACAATCTCTTAATCGTGTTAATAAAAACGCCAAAAGAGGTAAAGCATCAAAAACCTTATTAAAAAAAAAGTTAAGTGACAAATTGCTTTTTCTGACAGTACCATTTGTCTAAATTCTTTTACTGCATGTTTTCTTGTAACTAAAAACATAAATTGCAAAGTTTCATCAAAATAGCTCTATACTGCAGCGTTAGAACGAGCCGAAACAAAGAAACAGACAAAGCTCCAAAAATCAGAGATGTTTTTGGTACAATATGTCACTAAACGAGATTTACTAACCATACTTACCCCCGGTTTCTCGTACACTAACACGCTGTTAATCTACTGTTAACACCTGTCAATTGACCAGTGCATACAAAAAAAAAACCACTGAGGACCACCACCACTGTACGAGAAACCGAGGGTTAGTTTAGCACAGACTTTGGCAAGGGATGGGTACTGTCTACAGAATTTAGCCCTCTGAAAGAAAATCTGAAGCAAGGTCAAGATAAGAATACCACAAAAAACAGAAACATAAAATATTTGCAAAGATGCAGTCCAATTGGCGGCCTTATTGCTTATAGCAATTTCTTCCAGGCAACCGACGATGGAGAGTTGCTGAAGGAAAAGTGAGTCGGTTAGTCGGTGCAAATATGATTGATTTACATACTTATACTTAACAATAATATACTTACGTAAACCTTTACATACTATCGGTATAACAATTGTAAAAATACATATAGTTACATAAGTTACAATAAAGTAACTACCTAAACTAAAGAAATACCTGTTTCTTTCATTTTGTCCCCTGGTAGAACTTTATTGTAACTTAAATAATACTTAAATAATAAAATAATCTGTTCACACCGAAGGGCCCGGCCGTGGGAGTCACTGAGGTGGATAAAGCGCTCTTTAAGATGTAGAGGGGTGGCTGGATTGAACAGTACTGAGTAGAGAAGAGAAATGATGTGTGCATTACTGTGAAAACGGATGGGGAGCCACTTGAGCTAAGTGCGATACTCGGAGACATGGTCGCATTTGCGTAAGCCAAATATGAACCTTAAAGCAAAGTTTTGGAGGCGCTCAAGTTTGTTTAGTTGCTTTGGCGGGTATACTTTTTTTTATTTATTTTTAGCCTTGTTGAAACCATCGTATGACAACCAAGCTCCGCGATATTTTATACTGATACCTCACTTACGGGTGCATTGGTACATATCAAATCAATTAAGGAGTGACTGTGAGACGTTCAGTAACGCAGTTCATTAAGCTAAGTGAATTTAGAAATTGGTGTTTTTTTTCTATTTATGTACCGCGAGGTGCCTAGATATTTTCGCCGGGTTCTATGGTGCGCGGGACGCTGTACGAAAATTGTTACACTTACATGCATTATAAAAATAAACTGCTATGCAATCAAAGTAAAATTAGTATTACACATATTTAAAGATGATAAAAGAACCGAATGTAATGAAGTAAGAATTCAATATAGCCAAAATAAAAAACTACCAATGGTTTCTTTCCGTAACGTAATGTAACGTTCTGAGACAAAAAATAGTAATCTTACATATAAAAAATCTGTTTGTAACTGTCTGTCTCTTTCTGTTTATGGTGGTTAGGTTATGGTGATTTTCTTGCCCGCCATGGACTTAAGCTAAGCATAAGCGTTAGCCTAAATTTTACACGGGAATCTAAGCTATGATCATGGTGAGTTTTACTTTATTCCTTTTAGTGGTTTTTGCGTGATGCGTGCACAAAGAAACAGACAGAAATATTAGACAGAGACAAAGCTTATAGAATTTTATTATACGTATAGAGATAAGCCCTGTTTTTGGAGTTTCGTCTGTTTACTGTTTGAAAAGTCTGTAAACCTTTCATAAACAGACTTTAAATCCATGTTAAGAGTGTTTTAGTTTAAACGAATTTTTATAAATAAGACCGTTAGGCTTCGAATTATTAACATTTTGCGTTAGTAGGGTCATGCTCTGAGGTAGGGTCTAAGGATAACGAAAAACACACGGGGCTTAATCGATTTCTGCTGAAAACGGCTGCTTGTAGTAAAAATGTTTTGAAGTCAGTCTTATTCATAAAAACCCGACCTCCCTAAAACCCTTCTCAGATGCAGTTTAAATAGTCTGTGGTAAAGGGAAACAAGTAAACAAAGACAAAGTCTGCCTCGTTGGTCTAGCGGTATCACGCCTGATTACCATGCCAGAGGTTGTGGGTTCGATTCCCACAGGGGGCTGCCGTACATTTATACAAATGGCGTCAGTCTAGGTGTATTTCTATATTGTCCTGGTTACTATAGCACAGGTTATCCTGGTTTGGGACTAGGACAAGTGATTGTGTTGTGTGGAAGTTATTTAAAAAAAAACATGTCACTAAAGTAAGTAATAATATAAAAATTATAAACAATACCGTCGACAGCAGGTTAACCTTTACATTTTTGTTTACCCTTCACCCGATACAAAAGAAACGTGTTCTTTTATGTCGAAGGACGCTACTTCGTGAGTCCTCCAAAAGTCCCAATTTTCTTGTTGCCGCGTTGTACAGTCAGCGGCTAATAAACTTAATTTTTTTTTTGTAATAACGATTACAACATTTTTGTTGTAAAGTCGTTAAGTCCACCCTCTTGTCGCATTGTTACAGCAGAGATAGTTTTCTTTCTCGATATCGACGGTCAAGCAAAAAAAAAAAAAATGCGAAAATTAAATCGATACCATAAATGCGTCATAGTATCGAAGTCGCGACGACTTTCTCGATTTAGTTCAATGTAACTTGAACGAAGTAAATAAGTCCTGTAACTTTAAAAACCGCGCCTCGAGACTCTTTACAAACTTCTCTGCACTTGCCCATTAGCTCAGTTGGCGGAGCGCTGGCACGGTTCACGCACGGCCAGAGGTCGCGGGTTCAAGCCCCGGCATGGGTGGAGTTTTTAGCCTCTAAATAGGTTTTTAAAATTGTCCTCAGCACAAAAAGAATATAAGACTTGTTATGGTTTCTTTTTAGGGTTCCGTAGTCGACAAGGAACCCTTACAGTTCCGCCATGTTCGTCCGTCTGTCTGTCTGTCCGTCTGTCTGTCCGCGGCTTTGCTCAAGGACGATTAGTATTAGAAAGCTGAAATTTGGCACAGACACGCATGTTAATCACGCTGACAAAACGGTAGAATAAAATATTATTTTTTTTTTAAATTGCATGCCTAATTTAGGCCTATATTAGGGATGCATTTTTCTTTCTTGGGTGTACACCACAGTATGGGGTATCGTTGAATTGGTCGTTTGAAAATATTGTGGGTATATGAAGACCATTTTTTGATCTAGGGTTCCGTTTGCCGCGGACGGACAGACAGACAGTCAGACAGACGGACATGGCGAAAATATAAGGGTTCCTTGTCGGACTACGGAGCCCTAAAAAGGGTCCAAAACAATACCTACTTTTTTTAATACCCCTTCATTCTGCCATTGCTTGCAAGTTGCAACAGCAGAATAGGAAAAGGACTTTCGTCTGTACAGCCAGGTCTAACGTTTCTTCATTAAAAGTCTATCCAAAGTCAACTTGTTAGTGTATCTCCTTATTTGTAGAAGGCCGAAGCCAGTTCAATACCTACCTTCTTTGTAATGGACTTTTTTTTAATGAAGTGCGCGACTTGTTGAGTGGCGAGGCGTAAACTACTCAAGATGTCATTCGGTGTCAGTGACGTAGAGTGGCCAATATGGCGACTGCGACTGGTATATTTCAGTCCCAGTTGTACCATCAATGGTACTGTTCAATGGTACAAGTGGGACGGAGCGGATATAATTTTGTCTGTCAGCACCATACAGAATTTGTTTAACAAAATACTCGACAATCCGAATTTTGCGGATATAATGTTGTCGACTCGAAATCTTTATTTTTTTATGTTTTATTATTCAGGTAAGGTTTCGATCGAGTCTAATTATTAGTATAGATAAGTAAAAATTGTCGAAATTTTACTTTTATAAGGCAACTACCTATTACTCATCAACTAGTAAAGCCTTCCTTTTAAGTTCATTATATGTGCTACTACCCTGAATTTTTTCACGTTTCTACAATAACCGTTTAGTCAGGAGAGAAATTGAACCCTAAATCAAAATACGGTCTTCCTATACCCACAATATTTTTCAACGATCAATCCAACGATGCCCCACGTGATGGGGTAGACGAGAAAAAAATCATCCCCACTTTTCACGTTACAGTAAAGTACACGGAGGTACAGTAAAAAAATGTTTTCCAACATTTTATTCTTTAACTTTGTCGGCGTTATAAATATGTATACACATCCCAAATTACACCTTTCTAGTAAGACCGATCTCAGACAGACAGATAGACAGACGGACATGGCGAAACTATAAGGGTTCCTTGTCAACCTACGGAACCCTGAAAAGAAAAAAACGTTAATACACAAATGCAATTTGACAGTTTTGCCGCGGTGTGCTTCTGCTGCTGCAGAAGGCAGCTGACTCAGCATTGTGCTGTGGATGTGAGCCCACAACGCTGGTTTTCAGTCAGTATCTACTCGTAGCAAAACATCCCATGATTAAAGTGTCCCAGTGCACTGTGGAATATGCACTGCGACGCACTGGGTCACAATGAGTATGTAATACCATATCCATCGCAAATATTCAATAAACATTGTTGGTTGGCGCCTGCCGAATATTAAATCCTTTACGTACGCAAACTCCACTTTTGTCTCGCCGCATGCGGTCGCTCTCGAGCTGGGCTGTTCGGGCTGCTTTCAATGAAGGCCCCGTTGTGCAATATGTAACTTCGGGAAGTTCCTGCGCAATGTTACCCCGTCCCCACCCGTGAGGGCGGCGCACGTGAGCCGAGCACGCGAGTAAGTTGCTACAACCGTCCCGCCCTCCGCTGGAAAGTTTCTACTCGGCAGTATGCCTTCCTGAACTGCTGAGTAGTAGATTGTTTAATCAGGAAGCAAACAACTACACACGAGAGCAAAGAATCCGGGTCACCCAGAGATACGAGTACCTGAAAATCTCGGAAACTGATATGAATTGTGTTTAATAGACAATTTAATAACCCTTAAATGAATTGAAATGAGTTGTAAAAATATGTCATAAAAAAAAACAAATTTTAAATTGGGAGACATTCGAAGATGGAAACTACTGCATTCGTTTTTGCTTTTGTTTCTAATCTGTCTTTTAAGTGGTTATATAAACCATGTTGATAATAATGTTCAATATTCAAGCATAATAATATGGTTGTAAGCATTATCTAACAAAGTACAACGCTACTACAGAGCAGAGAAACCAGCCAAGTGCGTGTCGGGCCACGCGCAGTGTAGGGTTCCGTAGAAGAAAGGTGTTGCACTAACACACCGGATCTGTGTTAGTATTTGTGTTCAAAAACTTCCGTCTATCTGCTGTTTCTGGAAGTAATTTCCTATATACCTTGGCCCAATGTCTTAAATCATACTGCATTAGGTACTTCCTGGGCTGAGTTTCATAAAACTACATTTCGCAGTTTATTATGGCAATTCGAGGTACACTGCGAACAGACTGCGTAGCAGAGTCTACTTAAATGAATTGTAGTTCTATGAAACAGGCCCTTGGGTAGTTGCGCCCGGGTAGTTTGGGTAGGCAAACTTCTGTCACAGCTTCTGTGTTATGTTCTGCGAGAGCTCAAAGGCTGGTAAAATCAAAGTGTAGTAAGCTACTCTCTATAACATTAGTATCCAGTGCAGGGCAAATAAATGCCACTCTCTTTCGGACCAAAGTTTTTATTCACTTGTCACCTGTGATAGTTAAAAACATATAAGTCCAACTAGTGCAAAAAAATGAACCCACATTCAATTGTGGGAAGGCGAGCGGGGCTGGTCAATTATGTTACCAATCGGAGCGCGTTCAGTATTACCCGGCAAAATATCTATGCACCTGGTACCGTCAGACCGTCATCTAGCGACGTTCATAGATATTTCGACGGGTTACATCAATGGTTCGATATTTTTGTATAGTACAGCCAATCATCAGTTACGCTGTCACTTACTATCGCCCAATAAACGTTCACGTCGTCACCCATGGCGCACAGAATGAACCAATAACCGAGTCATTTACTCTTGCGCTCATTTCATTGGTAAGACTAATTGAGAGGCTGGGGCCGTTTTTGATTGAGTGTGAATGTTGTAGGGAGAAATACTGCTATGATTTTTTTATACTTAGCTTGTTACCAATGACCGCTTTATGTAAAGCACGTTTACTCTGGCTTCTGGAGGTAGGTTTTATGTAAGCCTGCCACCCCGACCCGAGCCGGCGTCACTGTAAACAACAATACGTCCAATGTACTCAAGTACGAGTAAGCCAAAGTAAAAAGGCGCCTTCTTGACCGGCTCTACATTT
Organism: Yponomeuta evonymella; assembly: GCA_963969515.1. Taxonomy (NCBI): domain Eukaryota; kingdom Metazoa; phylum Arthropoda; class Insecta; order Lepidoptera; family Yponomeutidae; genus Yponomeuta; species Yponomeuta evonymella. The sequence continues at coordinate 1,770,685 of OZ018344.1, forward strand.
TTCCTCGAGGCTTCCAGTCTTGAGCCGTGCTTTGCCTTGAGCACTGGGCTTTGAGAAAGCTGTAACTTTAATTTTAAAGTAATTGTCTTGGACCGTTTCCAGTATTGCCTGTGACAAATACTCTGCGCAATATATGACGCAGGAAGTATGGTTCAACCCCAAGCTGAAGAATATAAATATTTACAGTCGGTACGTAAACACAATACTCATTAGTTTTGATTACGACGAGGCGCCTGTATCCAAGTTTCGGATTGTTTTTCTAGCAGATTTTCGTGCGAAAGTTTAGGCAAGGCAAGTGTTTTCCGAACGACGGTCACGTGGTGGTAGTTTTTCTATGCTCTTCTTCTCACTCCCACGGCGGGACGTAGTTACCAGAACTTATGATTGTTTTAATTGTTGGCAACTCTCTGCAGTGGGGCTTTTACCTTTAGAATTTGTCATTTTGTAACATGAAGGAACTCGAATTTAGTTTATTTTGCTTGTAAATAGTGTAGTTTTAAGCAGGTAAATCCTATGTGAGTTTGAGAGAAATTCTTAAATTTCGTTTTAGTAAATAAAATCTCTAGTTACATGTGAAAACCCAAATAGAAAGAAAGAAAGAGGATATTTATTTAAATTATCACAGTAACACAAAGTAAACATAAAGGTACACAAACAAAAAACATAAACACAACAGGAATAAAACAAAACAATCGTGAATGTTATGTAAACAGTAATGTGTGGCACCCAGCCACCTCGGACCCCAAACGCCTCAGGTGCCTCCGTGATAGCAAAAAAGGGGCTCCAACTCAGCATACTTTACCGGTGTGTGCTATAGTTAGCATAACACCAGCAAAACAGATTTTCAGTTGGGACCATATGATCCTCCTTTGGCGCCCGGAACGTGGTACATACATACATACTTGTCACAATATAAATACAAATGCAGTGTAGATAAACAAGTACCTAACTTTTTGCTCACGCTCCTCAATCCGGTAACACCCAGCTGACCCAGTAGGCTACGGGCTCCAGGTAACGGTAAAACTATCTCGAAGTGCCAAATGACACTTCGAGGTAGCTTGAAGTGGCGTTTGCATTAGGTTCATTGATAGTGGAAGCGATCACAGACTTGTTCGAGGCGCTCTAGATATCGCCTTTAGATAGAAAGGTGACGTTTAATGATACAGAATTCTCATCCTACACTGCTCCAGGTTGTGGAAGGGAGCCAAAAGTATCAACTGGAACTTGAAAATCGATTCAGTCTGTTGGAAACGACAGCAAATACTAACGAGGCAACTAATCGTATAGTGGAAGCTCTACGTAAAGTGGGAAGCAGGCATTTTAGACCTCAACGCAAAGGCAAGAGATCCAAACTCTCCAGCGATACTCTGGAACTTATGAGACAGGGGCGCGAAACACCATATGCACAAGAGCCTTCGGAACGCTCGGCACTCAACAAACTTATAAGGAAACAAATAAGACGAGACCTCCGTCACTTCAATAGACGCTCTATATAAGAGGCGATGGAATAAAATGAGGTTCAAAGTATTTGTAAATTCTCAATTAGCCCCGTTTTAGTATTTCCCACGCAGAGTGTTTTATGAACCCAAATTTTTATGAAAAAAACTGGTAAATGTAATCATCCCCATTTAGCTAACACGTCTAGTTTTTGAGAAAAAGTCTTTAAAATTCGTCAAATTAGCATCTGGATATTTAGAAAAAAAAGTAACTATTATACTCAATAATAATTTTAGTAAACAAGCAAACAACAAACAAGTGAACTTAAATATATCACAATATAGTGTTCGTACAGTAATAAAATAAATGTTAAACATGCATACAGCAACCTATAATATGGCTCAAGTCTTTTATTTCAAATAATAAAATAAACCTACATACAATATATTATTATAGATATTATATCGATACGATAGTTTTTACAAGTTTAAAAAAAAAATGACTATTACATAAATGACATACATAAAACTACATAAATATACTGTGATTGATGCATCGTAATAAGTAAACCAAACATCTTTCTCAATTCCAAGTAACATCGATGGCGTGTCTTACGCTGCAAATTTTAGAGCAAAAATAAACTTCGTAACTTAGTTAGAACCAGATTTATACGAGTTTTTCTGTTTTTAGTTTAAAACCCCTCGGAACGGTGGAAACAAACAATCGCCGATGTCTCGCTAATAAAGCGTCGTAGACGTATGAAATACTATGCAAAACCTATATCGGAATTTGTCAAAGAGATTGAACTACACCAAACGAGTTCTAGGTCTATAGTTTAGGCGCTATGAGACAAAAAACCCCATGGCCGCAGATCCGCAAATCGCAGACGAAACGAATCTCGCTGGAAACGCGTCGTGGAGGTCTGACATATATTATTAGGGGTTAAAGTATGAAATTGCCGATTTGTACTGAAAATCTAAATTGTTTATTTTTTAAATTTTTAACAAATTTATTTAATCAAAATAGTTGCCATTATTATCTATACATTGCTGCCATCTAATGGGAAGGTCATTAATGCCTTTGCGATAGAACTCCGACGATCTAGACTGCACAAACTGTGTGAAAGCATTTTGTACTGCCTCCTGGGAAGAAAACTTCTTGTCACGTAGATAATTGTCCAAATCACGAAAAAAATGGTAGTCCGTTGGAGCAAGGTCTGGTGAATACGGAGGATGACGAATGGTTTCTAACTGCAGTTCCTGAAGGGTCAAAATGGTTTCTCGTGCTGTGTGAGGTCTCGCGTTGTCGTGGAGCAATAATGGTGAAAATCGATTCATGAGTCGGGGCTGTTTTACTGCTAGTTTTGTCAACATGGTTCGGAGTTCGGCACGATAGACATCTGCCGTTATTGCTTGACCAGATCGGAGAAAACTATAGTGAATAACACCATGCTGAGACCACCAAACAGTTACCATTACCTTTTTATTGGTAAGTTTTGCTTTAGGACACTGTTGTGGCATTTAACCTGGGGTCAGCCATTGCATTTTTCTTTTCCGGTTATCATAAAGAATCCACTTTTCATCACATGTTACAATTCGATCCAATATTCCTTCATTTCTGTACCGGTTCAACAAGGCAACACAAGTTTCAACACGCGTTTCTTTCTGCAGATCAGTCAAATCATGAGGCACCCATTTTTCGTATTTTTTTATTTTATTGATTTGACGCAAGTGAGTCAATATTGTGGGTAAGGTAACGTTAAACCATGCCGCTAATTCCTGGGTAGTTTGACTAGGGTCGGCTTCCACTATCTCTCTTAATTCATCGTTATTCACCTGCTATGTCTGTGGTGGGCGGTCTTCGTCGTAGCTCGTTCTTTAAGTCGAAATTTCCATCACGAAAGCGTTTAAACCAAAATCGCACGGTGCGTTCATTAGTAGACCCCTCTCCAAACGCAGCATTGATATTGCGGGCTGTTTCTGCTGCGTTAGTTCCGCGTCGGAACTCGTATTCAAAAATCACTCGAATTTTCGCAGTATCCATCTTTCTTGTCTAAATTGAATAACAAAAACAATTGAAAGTCGATATTCAAATGTTTCACATTTTTTAAAAAAAGAACATCATAGAAACCATTTGAAAAAAGTTTCATTCGAAAACCTCAAACCATGAAGATTCTATGTCAATTCAAAGAACCTATTGCAATAAAACGGCAATTTCATACTTTAACCCCTATTATTTTACGTCGTGGCCGAGCCGCCGAAAGGCACACATGATTGCGCTGCCCCTTGACGAATTTCAAAGATTTTCACCAAAAAATTTGATGTCCGCTATTTTGAATGTGTACGTGTTTGGTAGATATTCAGTGTTTTGTGCTGATTACATAAATAGGTAGAGGGTAAAACAAAAAAAATGCGTCGCAAACAACAATCTATTACAGGGCGTGTTTACTTCCCAATTCCCAATCGTTCCGAATTGATTCCCGACAAAATAATACACTTCTTTAAAAAATTACATATTTCATGCCTCCCACGAGTATTGAGCACATTGGAAATGAATCGAGTCATAATTGCATAAATGTCATGTGAAAAATGTTCTGACTTTTTGACTTTTTCAAAACGGTTAGGCTACAGGGCAAACCCTTAACCCGATAGTATTTTTTTAGGCTCAAATTATAGCTGACTAAATTGTTGAGAGGTCTTTTTCTCAAATTTTTTATATCATTCTTCGTTTTCAAAAAAAGAGTTTTTTATTATTTTGTCATAATTTTATTCGTTTTTGACTTTCTCGAATAATTCTTTTTGCACCTTACAGCTCTCGTGAATGCACGTCTTTTGAGCCTTTTTTTAATATCATATTTTCACAACTCTCCGAGATATAAAGGGATCGCACTTTTCCGTGAAATCGGAGCCTACACTGGAGCATACTAGAGCGAACGAAAAGACATTTTTAATGTCAAAATCTTACTCTTTATCTGCGACCGAAAAACCCCTCCGTTAACCATTATTACTAAAATTGCAGCAAGTTTACTTTATTAGGCGCTATCTTCAAATTTGACATTATGAAAAAAAATCTTCACATTACCGTCTGTGCCAGGGTTTTATGCAACTTTTGTTTCTAAAGATCATCCCTGAAACCCCTCAAAAATTAGAAATCCTTGCTAAATGATTATATCTATCACCCTTTAAAATAAAAATAATTGAGGTTCATAAAAATGTAGTATTATTAAAACCCGCATTAAACGGCAAATATTACTTTTTATTATAATCTTTTTCATCGATTGCCGAGCCTAGCTAGGGATCGACTGACATCTAAAACAAAACATAGGTAACGATTCCCTTCGAAATATTCAAAATATATGCCAGCCAGCTACTATAAAGAAGAAACGTTATAAAAAAAATGTGCCACGTGCAGAATCCCTCCAAGCGTTGATTGTTGCCGAACTTTGACTGAGGCTGATTCGCTACAACCTGGCAGTCGCTTAACGGGCTCGGAGTGGGACTATTGGTGAGCTTATATACTGTCCACTTGATGCCATTCGGTCGGCGGAAAAGTAAATTAATATTCACCAGATTGTTTCAAGTGAACCCGACATTGTACAGTCCGCGCCGAGGACTGTTCAATTAACTGCAGTGTCGTGAAGGTATTTATGTCCTGTAGAGTACCCTTTGACGTGGTAACCAGATAAAGACATCGCAATCACGGCGAAACATTCCGATTGAGGCCGTTTGCGCGAGCGAAAGTGCGAATGCTCCCAGCAAAATCGAACCCGTGACCACCGTCCTGGTTAAAGTCTTTTCACGTTACCGGCGACGCGTAAACTTAGATTAATGAATACAATAGATGAAGTTTAACTGAGCAAGAACCTATACGACTCTAATGTGGTCCTATTCCTGCACACGAATCTTCGATATGAGGAAAAGAGACAAAGTTATGTTCTCAGTACGCCAATTTCCAGCTCGTTACAACCCTGTCAATTTTGTTATTTTTAGGGTTCCGTTCCCGAAGGGTGCCAAACGGGACCCTATTACTAAGACTTCACTGTCCGTCTGTCTGTCTCTCTGTCTGTCGGTCTGTCCGTCCGTCCGTCCGTCTGTCTGTCTGTCTGTCTGTCTATCTGTCTGTCTGTGTGTCGGTCACCAGGCTGTACCTCATGAACTGTGATAGCTAGGCAGTTGAAATTTTCACAGATGATGTATTTCTTATAACAATAAATACTAAAAACAGAATAAAATTAATATTTAAGGGGGGCTCCAATACAAAAAACGTGATTGTTTTCCCGTTTTACTCGATATTAATACGATTGTATGTTCGCTTCAAGAATAAATAATTAAATTGAAATAAAATAAATATTTAAGGGGGGCTCCCATACAACAAACGTGATTTGCCGTTTTTTCTCGATCTTTGTGCCTAATGTTGTATAGATAATGGTACAGAACCCTTCGTGCGTGAGTCCGACTCGCACTTGGCCGATTTTTTCTTAATCTTTGTCCCCAATTCTGTCTCACGTGGTTGTGCCGATAGCACATACAAATTTAATTGATATCGATAGGAACGTCGATATCTATTAAATTTATTATTGTTGTATAGGTAGTTTTTTAACGGTATGCCAAGGAACATGTGAATTACATCCTTGTCGTCTGTTACTCGTCGAACCTAGAAGAAGGGATATACTTCTAGGCCCACCGATGAATAATGGTATCGGCGGGCATAAAGCATATAGTAGTCAAATTTTCATTAAATTATTGTTCTATTCCCTTTAAGCAATTAAAAAGACAGTTTCCTTGTTGTCATTGTTGCAAGACGGCTCTCCTTAAATATAATAAAGTTAATAAAAATACTATAGTGTAATTTTATCCTAAGTTTTCTTTCACTTCCTCAAAAAAATATGTTTTGACTTATGTGTTAGAGTCCACCGACTCTACAATTATTATAACATAGTATACAGGAATGGAAAGGTAAAAAATGAGGTAACCCTCCGTATGTAAGCATTTATTAGGTGCACATTTATTATTAAGGAATATACATTAATCGATAACAGTTTTCACGTCACTACAGTGGCAACAAAAACGATTTGTTTATTTGCCCGATGAATAATGGTATCGGCGGGCATAAAGCATATAGTAGTCAAATTTTCATTAAATTATTGTTCTATTCCCTTTAAGCAATTAAAAAGACAGTTTCCTTGTTGTCATTGTTGCAAGACGGCTCTCCTTAAATATAATAAAGTTAATAAAAATACTATAGTGTAATTTTATCCTAAGTTTTCTTTCACTTCCTCAAAAAAATATGTTTTGACTTATGTGTTAGAGTCCACCGACTCTACAATTATTATAACATAGTATACAGGAATGGAAAGGTAAAAAATGAGGTAACCCTCCGTATGTAAGCATTTATTAGGTACACATTTATTATTAAGGAATATACATTAATCGATAACAGTTTTCACGTCACTACAGTGGCAACAAAAACGATTTGTTTATTTGCCCTATTTTAGTATGATTTTTCAATTCAACGCCTAAATTTTCGTTAGTATCGGGAAATAGCTCATATGGAACGTTGGCAAGTTGATGTTACTCGTATGCGGTTTATTTACTCGAGAAAACATGATTTTATACCTTTTTTTCTTTGTCACTTGTGGAAGCTTACCCTTTTAGTTTTCTTTACGCAAAATGGACGACATAGTCCATTTACACTGGCCTGCAAAAATTAGTATCACACTTTTAATTTTATATTTTTTTCTAAACTATAGAAGTTGAAGATTTAAAATAAAAAAAACGTTTATAAACTAATTTTATTAGCTTTCTTTTAAACTATACTGCAAAATAAAACTTTTTTTCCAGTCCTTTTTATTTCTAAATTACTTATATCTTCTGTACATAAAAAGTTATTGCAATTTTAAAAGTGTGATACTTAGTTTTGCAGGCCAGTGTATTTATCTCTAGTATCACCAGCACTCAAAGTTTAAATAACACTGAATTACGTTTATTTCGCTTAATAAAACTAGGCCAGACTTCATGAAATTAATAAGATTAAAAGTCGACTGAATTAAAAGTATTCCAAATGGTTGTCGCGTCCTCATAGCGCCTGCACCGATGCCAATACAACGTGACTCAGCGATCTGGTTTCGGCCATCGACAACATGGTATACTCGAACAGCAAGCACCGATACCTCGGTGGTATGTGAGCTACTAATCTTTTTGCAGAATAAAGTAGACGTGTTGGATGAGGTCAGCCTGGAGTAGATCTGCACATGACAAAATAATGTCATATATCTGTCAATAATTTAATTTTTACGTTTTGTTTTAGGTTTGGTTTAATAAAACCTTGCTATTCAATTATTATTTTTTCGCATATATATGTTACCGGAAATGTATGTATCGGAATTTCATACAACTCGTAGAAAATGTATAAAATTCTGAGGCTATTTAGGGAATCTATAAAATAGTATTTGAAAGATTTTTTAATACAGAAATTTCCTGGGAAATGTATACATTTCCTAGGAGTTGTATGAAATTCCGATATTGTACTAATGTACAAAACTAATGCTTTCTGTGAATAAAATGAATAAAACACGTTAGAAACTGAGAATCAGAGTTATCTATGAATACAATAAATAAAACACGTTGTAAAACTGAGAATCAGAATTTTTATTAAGGCTCTCGTTGGGATAACAATCATACCGTAAAATGCAAAATCTTCATAGGGCTTTTTACTATTAAATCTTCAAAAATTAACTATTAATTTTTAAACTCAAACTTTCATTTGGTAAGTAATCGGTCTGTCGTTTAATTAATTCTGAGTCACAATATAAAAGAAAAAGTCTTTCTGTTTTTTTTTTTACTAAACTATTTGTAAAGAAGGTCGCACATGCAATACAATTTATGATCATAACATGACAGCAAAAGAGCTTTCGGTGTCACATGTGAAGCCTACTAGGACTTATTTATTTTTGCAGGGTAAGCTGGGATGGCACTTGAAAGTGCACAATAGTTTATTTTATGGACAGACATCTCGAATGCAGGGTTCCTCAAAATTTCAAAACTATCGATACTTTACTCGATACCTGTATCGTATCAACAGTATCGATACCAAAAAACTATGGGAACAAAAGTATCGATCCGATACTTGGAGGTATCGAGTACTTGACTTTTCTGGAACTTTAATGGAGTCTTGTTTGTGTTGATAACTTTCGAAAAAAAAAATCTAACAGGAACGTGTCTCACAAAGTAGGCACTAATCCTGGTGGCGGCATCTTTTTGAGATTGATTTAACTTTAAATGCAAGTACGAGTATAAAATAAGTTTCTATTCCAAGTAAGATGAGACGAAAGCAAAAGAAATGTCGTACGGTAAGTGCCTTCTCTACGACTCACATAATTTTGGTGACTTAAGTGTTGCTACTTGTTTTTGAAATGTGTCAGAGTAAGTACTTTCCTATAAGCAAGGAACTGATAGCTGTGCAAATAATGTAATAATACCATTAAGGGCTACAATATCAGAAAACTTAATAACTGAAATATGTAGTTTAAAAGACAAATAAAACACTATACTGATTATACAATCCGTAAAGGTTACTCGTAAAAAAAAACTCCTAAAATAGTTTAATGAAATAAAATGGTAACACACGTAAGTGCTCGGCAAAGAGTGGGCAATCCCTTTATCGTGTTTAGTAGTGACTAGTGTTGTGACAAATATTTAGTACTAAATATCGATGAATAATTTTTATTTTTTTTAAGGTATAGGTCCATCTTCAGTCCTTCGATCTCATGTGCAATGGACTAACTCACTCATCACAACAAAATAAACGAACCCAAACAAACTCTAATCTTAGCACTTTGCGTCAGAGAGTCCCAGTAGCAATCTTCCGGCTCCACCTCCAGACTCTCATCATCATGCGCGATGAAAAGTAATCATGATGACCAAACATACTAGCCTAAATTTGACAGTCCTAAAATTTTCTATTATACAGTTCCAGTCCCTACATTCCGGCTCCATCATCAGATTAGGTCGATAGTACCATTAATTGTCACCGAACTTACATAATTTCAACAAATTTCATCAAGTAGTTGAAAAAAAAGCATGTAGGAAATTGGCAACTTTCTTTTATCTGCAAAACGATCTAGCGTTCGAGATGGACACCTACGTTTAACTTGTAGCGTTCATTAAGTCGCAATTTCTACGCTAGTTTGAATAACAACATTTTGGCTTCAAATGAATTGGCTCTGCGCTAATTGCTATTGCGAATTTAAATCCTCGGAAAGAGTCATCGCCCACGAAGACTTCTGCTCGAGCTTCTAAGCGCGTTTCGTGTAATTTTTGAGAAGCGAGAACGCGATGCTGGATAGCATTTATGTTTTGTTTCCATTTTTACGGAAGCGCTGAGCCAGCGCGGGTTCGGCGCGTTTGAATCCATTTGTTTGTGGACGTTAGCGATGGCTCGGCGTACATTTTACTTGCGAATTGGATAAATCGTTCTTACTTGCGAATTGATTGAGAGCTTGCAAATAATGTGAATGGCTTGCGAATAGGGCTCGCAATATTCGACCATTTTTACTAAATTGGAATATTTCGGATAATACTGAATTAGAATATTCTAATAAATCGAGTCATATTTTTGTAGTTTTTGGAGGGCTCTAGCTCTATACGTTGTATATTACGTTGTAGACGTTGTACTCGTCTAACTCTATACGTTGTATACCGAGTTTGCCAGTATCTGATGCTGCAGCCAGGGTTGTCTCCTCACGAGGGCACTCCGAACCGATAAGAAGATGTTCTATTCAATATAAAGAATGTTCTAGTCAATATAATGGTTGTAAGAATGTTCTAGTCAATATAATGGTCGCCTAGTGTAAACAAATGCCCCGAGCATCGCGTCTCGAATACAATTATCGCTAATTTTTTTGCATGTTACAATAGTAAGCGGCTCCCGCTTTTACACTAGACTACTAAATTAAAACTGAAAATCGACACTTGCGATTCTCGCACGAGCTTTGTTTATACAACTCTAGACACGTATGGTTCTATAGATCTACGATTACTCGCCTTTAGTGTGAACATTAAGAGACGTGAGTCTCGCCTGTGATACTCGTACTTCGAGAATCGCTTGATTAATACGAGTTTTTGTCAAAATGTGAACAACCGCAGCCGAGAATCGAATGGCGAGTTTTGCTATGGGATAATCGCATACGATTATTCGCCGCTCGCATGCGAGAAACTCTTCTTGTGTAACTTCCGCTTAAATGTAGAAAATATTAGGGGTTAAAGTATGAAATTGCCGTTTTATTGCAATAGGTTCTTTGAATTGACATAGAATCTTCATGGTTTGAGGTTTTCGAATGAAACTTTTCTCAAATGGTTTCTATGATGTTCTTTTTTTAAAAAATGTGAAACATTTGAATATCGACTTTCAATTGTTTTTGTTATTCAATTTAGACAAGAAAGATGGATACTGCGAAAATTCGAGTGATTATTATGAGGCACCCATTTTTCGTATGTTTTTATTTTATTGATTTGACGCAAGTGAGTCAATATTGTGGGTAAGGTAACGTTAAACCATGCCGCTAATTCCTGGGTAGTTTGACTAGGGTCGGCTTCCACTATCTCTCTTAATTCATCGTTATTCACCTGTGTGGGCGGTCTTCCTCGTGGCTCGTTCTTTAAGTCGAAATTTCCATCACGAAAGCGTTTAAACCAAAATCGCACGGTGCGTTCATTAGTAGACCCCTCTCCAAACGCAGCATTGATATTGCGGGCTGTTTCTGCCGCGTTAGTTCCGCGTCGGAACTCGTATTCAAAAATCACTCGAATTTTCGCAGTATCCATCTTTCTTGTCTAAATTGAATAACAAAAACAATTGAAAGTCGATATTCAAATGTTTCACATTTTTTAAAAAAAGAACATCATAGAAACCATTTGAAAAAAGTTTCATTCGAAAACCTCAAACCATGAAGATTCTATATCAATTCAAAGAACCTATTGCAATAAAACGGCAATTTCATACTTTAACCCCTATTATTACCTTGTAAGGTGCTGAAATGAATGAAAAGATGCAAAGAAGATACATTTTAGAGTATTACAGAAAAAAAGTGTTTATTTTTGTTTTTAAATTTTTTTTTGTAATATACATCTGCGGCATACCTATATACGTCCCACTGTAGGCCAAAGGCCTTCTCTCAGGGAGACAGTATGGGCTTAATCACCACGCGAGCCCACCGCGGATGGGCGATTTCAAGCGCTGAGGTATGTGAATAGCTCCGACAATCAGGTTTCCTTCGCGATGTTTTTCTTCACAGGTATTGTTACTATAATTTCACAAATGTACGTAACTTAGAGAACAAAGTCATAGGTACATGGGACCGCCCGCTCTGGAAATCGAACCTGGGTGTCTCGCTTCCGAGTCCTATGTTCTACCCACTAGGGTACCGCCGCCTTTTCTACCCACTAGGCTACCTGTAATATAAAAATATTTATTTTATCATTTCTAAAGCAGTATTTTTTGGGCCGCAGATTAAAGAGGATGGACAGCCTTGACGACCCCGAGAACACCGCCAAGGTGTCAGACTCTGCCTACTCTACCAGCTGCAGTAACAGCCAGTCCCGCCGGAGGTAGGTTATTGAAATATAGAAACATTCAAACACCACAATACGCATGCTTAAAAATAAGATAGGAAGTGTTAAAACTGGGTAGTAAAAATAACAAATACAGATAGGAAATACGAAATGATCACAAAATAGGTTTTTTTTTTCGTGTTACTAGGCTCATGAACATTAGTTTTAAGGAAACTTCTCCCAAATGAGTCTAGTTTTGCCAGCTTTGGACTTGAAGTTTGCATCAAAGTGAGGGCAGAATCGGAACAAAATTGTGACGTCTTTACCGACCCTACAAAACCTCCGATACCAATTTTCACCAATAAAGGTCACTTTATCACAGGTGCACCCTCTAAATACCTCATTTAAAAACTACTTGACGTCACCGTCCAACGTTTTATGCAACTATTGTTCTATAACGATTGTAAGACGTAGAGTGGTACTACGTCTCATCATTTACCTGAGCCGTTATTAAAAAAAATATGGAGATTAGATTTTCCACGTTTCAGATTTATTCCACTGGTGTATTCGCTATGACATCACATACTTTAATTCGTTTTTTAGTGACGCAATCTTTAAATTTTAGTTTTAATCAGGAGGATACTAATTTTGTGACCTATGTAATTACGAGCAGGTATAATCCATCTAATATAATTTTATACTCAGTGTTTCTCCGGACATGAATAAAAATTGGTCAAAATACAACATTAAAACTAAAACTTTCTGTCGCTTATATTATAACTTAACGAGCGTAACTTTTTCGCAGTTTTTCTTAGAATACTCACAATGTTTACCCAACTGCGCCAGAAGTAGGGGTTATAAAATAAATAAATAAGTTCCACACAACACAATTATTTGTCTCGGATCCAAACTTGGTTACTAAGATAGTTATGTTTTACTCTACAGTAGGTACGTGTTAGATGCTCGATCCAATGTACCTTGCGTAAAACGTGTTTCGACCGGCTCACGTTTACCTTGCCACGTTTTCTTTGATGGTACGGAAATAAGTCTCCGGTTGCCGCTGCGCTTTGCGAGGGCTGTGTGCGTCATAAGTCTTAGTACACTTTAGCGTAGCGCCACGCACATTATAAGAAATATTAGGTACTTAGTAATGATTTGTTCATAGTAATGGAGTTCAACCTGCGAGCTTACGTAAAAACATAAACGGAACAATTGCCAGTCTCTCGCCCTGAGTGATTAGTACCTCAACTACGAGATGTAACGATGGACTGCTTATATGAGTTTCTTACCAAAATACCTACGCAGCGGATATAGTTAACAGCTGTGCTGCCAATTTCGTCATGTAAGTTTTGATATTATTTTCAGACACTTCACAGTGAACTCAGTAGGTATTAAAAGAACCCTTGTTACAATACACGATGTCTTATTTTTGTATGAATTGATGATCGAGTCAGTTTTTTACCATAAAAAAGGAAAATATCAGTGTCAGTGAAGTCATGATGCTCTGTATGCATATGAAATTACCTAATCCATAGAAAAGTAAAATTTGAACATTTAAAGACTTTCAGAAAATTATTACAGCGGGGCGTAAATTACTAGTCTGTAAGTAGTTTTTGTTGTTAAAACTACTGCGGGCACTGGCGAGACGATAGTTTATTTTTAAATATATTTGTTAATTATCTTGACAACATGTGATACAAATAAATTTGTAACCACTTTTAAAATTAGTATAGAACATATCGCACACCAATATCTAAACGGAGCTAACTCAATAATCTCAACCATCGAATTCCTTAACTCAATACCCACCGACGAATAAAACAGACTTCAAAATATGTCTACTACTCGGGGCTAGATGGCGCTGTATGCCCTTTTTGTTGAACGAACAAGCCTCACTTTTCTCCACCAAAACAGGGACATCCCTAGATGCAACCTGTGTTACAAGTGGGGCGCACATGGCCGTCGTAAGCAATTTGGATTTCTTTATTTTTTATTTTGTTACTTTTAGTTGTCGAATTATCGAAAATTCAAGCAGTATTATTTCGCATTGTTGCCATTTTGATGGTTAGTGCTGAATATATTATTATAAAATTTTGAGTTAAACCATTATTGCTGGGAAAGTGAGGAAAGTTTTTGACTTTATTTAGAATTTTTGATTATTGACTGATTCTTGTTATATAATTGCAAACGTAACTTTGGCTGTTGTTTACCTGGTCTTTGTCCTCTGTTCATCTGTTTAACTCGTCTTTGTCACAATATATGCCGATCCTGAACCTATAGGTAACGTTTACGTTTATGCAACGTTTTATAATAAAATTAATGTCCAAGATGAAAGTGACGATAACGATGATAAGGACGTGATATATCCGACGAGTCCACATAAGTAGATGCAAGATGTGAAAGAGATTTTTATCTCCATCCGCGTCCATACACGACTACGATCGGATTTAGTATGGAATAATAAGACATCGCGCGATATATTTATAGCGTCGTGTGTCACAACCTTAAATTAACTTTAGATAAACATGAAATAAACTTGTATTGATGTCCACGAAGAGTACATCAATAAATGTGATGAATTGTCATGGTTTACGACAACGGCACATGTCAAAAACACAGTATTTTTTTGCATCGAATTAAAAACAGACTAGGTTGGTCTCGCGTTGTTGATATTTGTTATTTCACTCTTATTCGCCAATTTTTCTCTCAATTTCAGTGGCACGCCTTATCTTGGATCGCTTTCATTCGTATCCACACCGAGAGAGATGATACCCTGTTATAATATAGTTAATTTTGCAAGCGAACAGCGAGCAAGATTAACAGATTTTAGGCGAGTGCAAGTGGGGTGCATCGTTATTCCACTGTAGTTTCTCGAACAACTGTAAAATAGTAGTTTATGTGACTGTCACATAATGAGGGTTATTAAAACAAGAGCGAGATTTTAAAAAACGAGCCTTAGCGAGTTTTTTAATAGCATTCGCGAGTGTTTTAATACCAAGTTATGTACAGTCTCATATACTACTTTATCTACACTCATGTCTTAATCTTCAAAGTAAGGAATCAAAGGAAAACACGTTTGACAAGCTTTGTGCTATACATAAATCTACGGTTATTTTTGAAACAAAATGGCGCAATTTCGACAAAAGTATCTTGACATTCAATCGTCTGCACTCAGTTTTGCGCGCGCAATTTTAGGTATTTTAGTTGCACTTTTAGTACCACGAAAATGAAATTAGGTTTTTTATAGAGTCAACTTTTGACATTAAAAAAAAACTTAAGTTTTGTTCCGTGATCACAGCAACACTTTAAAAAAAATTACTGTAACATAAAGTGAAAAATCTGACCTTTAATGTAACTTTATATTACACTTTTTTTTTATTTTCTTTAAAGTTATGTATTGTTTAAAGCCTGTCAATATGTGTTTACCTTTGAATTCTTAATTTGAAGATTATGATATGAGTGTAGATAAAAGTGCTTTAACGTTTTTTTCCTTTTCCAATCACAGCTCGAAGTCGACCCACTCGGGCAGCCACTCCAGCCGCAGCAGCGGCTACTGCGGTAAACCGGCATCCTCTGGCAGGTGAGTTTATGTCCTCGAAGTGAAAACCTCCTTGGTGAGGGCTTGTCTTGGAGTCCCAACAAAAAGGTTAATAGAAGAAAAAATACTTAAGGCTGCTATTACGTCTGGCATGCCGTCTCACTCTGACATTGTAACGTTTTGAATGATTGTAAATGAGTACAATTTTGATGAATGCGGTCTGAGACTTTGCTGGATATAAAAATTACGGGCATTATTGAGAAAAAAAGTTGATACTACAATTTATAATTTTGAAGACAACTTTTCTTTATTAATGAGTATAAGAAAACAAAAAGGTAAGTGTTTAAAATGTCTGAATTTTTTTTGTATAGTAAACCCTTAGACTACACTTATCCGAAGTGTAATTTGTTTTTCCGGACACAAAAAAATATTATCCGGTTCAAATGCTGTTAGGATATGACCTCTTGGAATGGAGCGGCATATGACGTCAACAGACCCCTACCAGTATTAACAACGCTGTCTGGACACGTGAGTGACGCATGACACGTAGATGATGAATACAGCTTCATCGGAAGTATTTTTTTTAAATGATATTTATTGGTAAATTTCTGAAAAAAATGAGTGCTAAAAGAAGATGTGCTAAACAGTCGTGCTCGAGAAATGCTTATGAGTGTGAAAGATTATTTTGAAAGAGAAAAAGATCAATGTAAAATCATTTAAAAAACATTGAATTCTTTGTTAAAAGACAGTGTCGTGATGATACTGATTCTGAAATTTCAAACTAAGACAGCTCATAGAGTAAAGGAGAGGCTATGAGTGGAGAAGAAGACTTAAAAGTCAGCTTTATTTTTATTCTCATTATGTGCCTTAGTCACTATCTTTATTTAATATTTTAGTCGCCTTGATGGTGGTGGATAACTGGTGAACATTATTCATATGACTGTTCTTCTGACCCTACAAGTCATCACTGTCGCATAACGCAACTCCAAAAGGTCGTATCCTAACAGAATTTGAACCGGATAATATGTAGATTGTGCTATTAAGGGGATCCAATAAGCTAACTAGCGCCACCAATGAAAAAAAAACCTATCTTCTTTTACAGATCGTATTTGAAGAAAGTGTCTGTACAATCTCTCAATCATTTTAAGACTGTTCTAACGTAGAGCATGCTGTCTCGCTCGCACAATTTAACATTTTTATTATTTTAATAAAATGAGTAAACTTTTGATAAATTTGGTCTGAGGGTTTGATGCATAATTAAATTACGGACATTTTAAATATATTTTTGTTTTCCGATACATAGTTTTTAATAAAGAAAAGTGGTTTCCAAAGTTATAAATTTTGGAATCAAATTTTCTCAATGACAAACATTGAGTATCTGCAATTAATTAGCCATCAAACTATCAGATCACATTTATCAAAACATTACTCATATTATTACAATATAAAAAAAAAATTGTGCGAGCGAGACAGAATGCTCCACGTAACATCAGCTTTAAGAGTTATTTTTAGGACCCACGACAAAGAACCTAGGATCACAAACCTGGGACTAGATAGAATTTATGCTAAAAACGGCTGTTTTTGGCGTTAATGCTATCTAGTCCTATGTTTTTTACCTATGTTTCACGGTCATGGATCCTAAAAATCAGTATTAACATGATTGAGAGAGAGAAAAAAGATATGATTTTTTTTTCTTCAGTGGAGCTAGTGTAGCACCTTAAGATTTTTTTGTGATATTATAGTAGTTTATGATACTGTTGCATAATAAGGGTTCTTATATCACGAGCCGTAGGTGAGTTTTTTAATAGTATCACACGAGTGTTATAAGACCAAGCTATGTACAGTGTCATACACTACTTTATCTACTCTCATACTATAATACATAAAATAATATTGTAAATAAAACGCTGAATATCAACAAATTTATTTTTACTTGTAATAATTAAGTATAGAGGTGAAAGGGTGGAACCAGTGAAAGAATTTGTCTATTTGGGGAGCCTCTTTACCACGGATGGCAAGTGTGAAGGTGATATAGAAAGGAGAGTAAAAGCAGGAAAAACGGTGCATTGCACTCCTTTGTGAGTGGCCAAAACATCTCCAAAAGAGCTAGATTGACTATCCATAATGGAGTGTTGGTCTCAACACTTATGTATGCAAGCGAGACTTGGGTATGGCAAAAGAAGCAAGAAAGTAGGTCGTAGAAATGCAGTAGAAATGAGGTCCTTGAGAAGTATGTCTGGTGTTACTTTGAATGACAGGATACGCAATAGTGTGATTAGAGAACGTTGTGGACTGAAAGAGGATGTAGTGACTAGAATTGAGAAAGGAATGTTGCGTTGGCTTGGACATGTGGAGAGGATGAAGGAAGAAAGATTGACAAAACAAATATATCGAGCGAATGTGGATGGAAGGGCCGGTAAGAGACGACCCCGACGGACATACTTCGACCAAATAGGGGATGTATTAGCAAAGGGCAAGATAAAAAGTACCCGAAACCGGCGTGCGTGCTTGCAACGACTAATGAATGTTGAGGAAGCGAAAGTGATCTGTCAGGATCGTAGCAAGTGGCAGTCCCTGGTCTCTGCCTACCCCTCTGGGATACAGGCGTGAGTTTATGTTATGTTAATTATTGATGTTTTGAATATTACAATTATGAAATTGAATTTGAACCGGACAGGAAGCGTGATTGGAGGTACTCTGAGAGGGTATGCTAATGTTGACCTCATTTCTGTTGTTTTCAATACTGTTAACTAATTTATTTTACAAACAGAACCAAACTGTTTAAATATTAAAAAGTTTTTTAAATGTAAAATGTAGGCGCCAAGGCGCAAACATCGATTGCGCATGCGTGTTGCGTCGCCGCGGACTCGTTCATTGAAACCTTTTTTTTTAAAGTAGAGGTTCAACCTTCTTGATCCAGCTGGAGGTTGTATAGGTGTATCGTTATGATAAAATAGTACATTATGATACAAGTGTGGTATGTTGGTCATTACACTCGAGTCGGTTTTTAAGCCTGAGCCGAAGGCGAAGGCTTAATGGAGACGAGAAGTGTAATGACCAATGCTCACGTGTTTCATACGACGTTTTTCAACACACTTGCGAGGAAAAGTAAATAAAAAAACAACACTAACGAAATGCAATACTGTGAATAAACTTAACAAACAGAAACCAATTTAAAAGATGGCGGCCGTAATTTTATTTTTTCGCGCGCGCAAGTCTGAGATAAGGCTAAAATTTTGAAATTGGGTATTTATAGGTAAAAATACACCGTCAAAATATAAATACCAACAAGCTAACAAGCAGTTTCATGAAATTCTTTAATTATTTATCACATTTTGAATTAAATTTTATATTTACGCAAATAACTACTTAGCTGTTTTCGAAACATTAATACTTCTTGCTAATATTTAAAAAGATATGTAATGAAAAGGCACTAGTGCGATAATGTAATGTAAAAGGCACGGCATGGGTAATATTCTGCATTATCAGTGTAAATACGCTGTAATAAGACCTACTTTACGAGCAGGTGTGTTGAAAAGTTATATTATGATACAGGTGTCCATACAAGACCTATATCGTAATAAAACTTTATTTTTTATTTTTGGCCTATGCGTAATGTTTGTCATAAGAGTTTTGTTTTCAGTTTTATAATCTTTGTGTTATAGTTTCAGAGTAGATAAAGTATTTTTTTCTTCTATTTAAAATTTTTGTTGGGACTCCAAGACAAGCTCTCACCAAGGAGGCCGGCCGTCTCGATCTCCTCAAAAAAAAAAGTTTTGTATATGGCCTGCCTTTTGCTGTGACTCCAACGCAAGCCGTCTTTTCTGGACGCCCAAATAGTTTTTTTACTTGGTTCTCATTTTTGCTGGGACATAATAAGCCTGATACCAAAGAGTTTTGTTACTTGGCCCACCTTTTTATGCACAAGCTTGGCAAATGGGTGGCAACTGTCAAAAAATTCATATTGGAGGATGTCCCGTTTTCTTGATTATTTGTTTGGGAAAAGCACAATATTTGTAATTATATAAACCCCAGAGATATGTGGTGTCTTTATTAAAAAAAAAACATTACTTTCGCATTTAGTGGTCAGTTTGCAATAGAAAAACTGTGGCTCCTAAACCATTTGGAGGAAGTAAATCGATTATCAACAAGTTTATAGGTTATGATTTTAGTAAACAAATACCAAAAAAATATTTCTATGCAGGTAAATACAAATAATACTAATAAAATACATTCAGAATCATAGTTAAAAGTTATGTTTTATCATTTTTGTTGGTTTTCAGGTCCGCATCATTCACACTCGATAAAAAATGGAGGCAGACTTTAGGTACCTACGAGTAGACTTTTAAACCTATTAAAAATATTTAACAAGAAATCCAAACCCCCGTTGTTATTGATTCAACATATTTAGCAAATGTAAAGCCAGCTACAAGTATTATTGCTGCAATCGTAAGTGAAGTAAAACAATGTTCCTGGGTACTTGTAAACATCGGTTTTATTT
Source organism: Yponomeuta evonymella (assembly GCA_963969515.1). Classification (NCBI taxonomy): domain Eukaryota; kingdom Metazoa; phylum Arthropoda; class Insecta; order Lepidoptera; family Yponomeutidae; genus Yponomeuta; species Yponomeuta evonymella. The sequence continues at coordinate 1,790,708 of OZ018344.1, forward strand.
AATAAAATCATAGTCATACATTGTAGCAAGCATTTCTTTGGGCCTAAGGCCAATTTAGTTGTTGGTGATAGGAACCTTTAAGTAGAAGTCCCGCAGCATAATTTTATGCTCATAAAGCTGCTTCGTCTCCAATCTGGAATAAAATTAAGAGACTTCATGTAGAAATAGTATTATTAGTAATAATAGGATAATTTTACAACGATTTTCGATGTTTCTGAGTAACTTTCTTAAGTAAAATAAATCAGCCAGTATAGAGGTATCTGATTAAGGGTATGCGATTATTTCTGCAAGAAATATTTGAAAAATATTTTTAGGTTAACTTTGTATTACCATCTGCGGTATACAAAAGTTCGATTTTTGAAGTTTTGGTGTAGACTATATATTATATCTTTCCCTTTTTTTTAGTGAAAAGCATTTCATGACGTTTTTAGGTTGAATATAATAGATAAACACAGCAATTAGAATTTAAAACGATCAATCATAATTGAAAAAAATAAATGTCAACATATATAAATAAAAGTTCTTAAAATTTTAAATAAAATAAGGTCAAAACAAAAATATTTTTTTTAATATAAATTACGATGCATTATAATTTGTCATTAATGAAATCATTTATATTGTAATACATTTGGTTCAATAATAGTTGAAAATAATTTCTTTCTAAAGAGTGGTAATGATAATTTCTTAAAGCTATCAGGTACTTGGTTATAAATTCGTTAGTATGTTAGTATTTGTATGTATACATACAGTTACAGACACCATATGACTACAACATGGATCGGTGGCTACCAAAGAGGTGTTACACGTTAATGTATTTACGAGTGGGATGGCAACACGAAAAAATTTACAGATGGCGCCACTGAGATTTGCCCCGACAATGTTTGTTGTGTTTTATAAGTGTTGCTTATTTCCGGTTTTTTTTTTGGAAATTTAGCATAAAAACGTTGTGAAATGCTTTTAACTGAAGAAGGGAAAGCCATAGTTCATAGTCCATAGTAAAGAGGGTTTTATTCTGCTTTACAGAACTAACAACTACATCGAAGTAATTTTCAATGGATTTTGTATTATAAGTTGGTTGCCTATTACTTGTTAACTAGTAAAGTCTACTTAGCTGTGATACTTTTCCTTTCAAGTTCATTGTATGTGCTACTACCCTGAAATTTTTCACGTTTCTACTATCAACCGTTTAGCCAGGAGAGGGGGGGGGCACCCTACTCGGACAAAAATTTGCGCTTTAAAGCTTAATATTTCGCAAACGGAACCCTAAATCGAAAAATGGTCTTCCTAAACCCACAATATTTTTCACATGATGGGGTAGACGAGAAAAAGAAACATCCCCACTTTTCATGTTAGGGGAGGTACAGTAAAAAAATAATTTCCAACATTTTATTGTTTAACTTTGTCGGCGTGATAAATATGTATACATACACCAAATTACAGCTTTCTAGTACCACCGGTCTTTGCAGGCCGCGGACGGACAGACAGACAGACAGACGGACATGGCGCAACTATAAGGGTTCCTTGTCGGATTACGGAGCCCTAAAAAGCAGCGAAGACAGACTGTAATACAAATGCAACCTGTAAAATATATGTTTTTAACATTTCTTACAGAAATACCTGTAGTTAAATACCTCTTTGCTCGCTTATTTATCAATTTTAAAGTGTAAAAATATTAAATTTACTTAAAAGGTCATTTAGAAACATTGAAAGTAGTAATTATTCATAATATTATGTACCATATAAGCTGACTCATAAATTCATGCCATTTCCTACATCAACTCTCTTAATTTTATTCCAGTTCGGAGATGAAGCAGCTTTATGAGCATATTATAATCATGTTAAGCTGCGGGTCTATACTTGAAGGTTCCTATCACCAACATACCAATAACTAATTTGTCTTATCAGAAGTATTGATCTCTGTTCAGATCGGCCCAGTTTAATAAATGCTATGGGTAATTTAGTTCTGCTAGTTATTTCGATATATGTATGATTATGATGTTTTTATTAAATAAAACCGATGTTTACAAGTACCCAGGAACATTGTTTTACTTCACAATTATAATTGCAGTAATAATAGCTGTGGTAGTCTAGTGGGTAGAACATTGGACTCGGAAGCGGGAGACCCAGGTTCGATTCCCAGTGCGGGGATGTCCCTATCACTTTTCTTTCTAAGTTATGTACACTTTTAAAGTTATAGTAGCAATACCACTCGCTAACGGCGAAGGAAAATATCGTGAAGAAACCTGAGTGTCTGAGCTATTCACAATTTCACATACCTCAGCGCTTGAGATCGCCAATCCGCGGTGGGCACGCTTGGTGATTAAGCCCATACTCTCTCTCTGAGAGAAGGCCTGTGCCCTACGGTGGGACATATATAGGCTGCTTATGATGAATAATAGCTGGCTTTACGTGTGCTAAATGAGTTGAATCATTGATTAAACTCTGCCTCCATTTTTAATGAGTGTGACAGATGCTGACCTGAAAACGAACAAGAAAGGTAAAACAACTTTTCACTATGATTCTGAATGTATTTAATTAGTATTATTTGCATTTACCTGCACAGAAATATTTTTTTGGCCTTTGTTTACAAAAATTATAACCTATAAATTTCCTAACCTATAAAATTAACCTATAAAATTCACTATCTCCAAATGGTTTTTGACCCAGAGTTGCTATTGCGAACTGAGCAGTAAACGCGAAGCTACTGATTTTTCTGAAAAAAAAAACCACTACAGACATCTCTGGGGTCTTAATAAATACAAATATTGTGCTTTTCCACAAAAATAGTGAATAAAACGGGAAAAGTATACGTAGTACTTTACTGGAGGCAACTGTCAAAAAAATCAAAATGGAGGATGTCCCGTTGCTTATCAGTGGAGTTGCCATGTTACATTAAATTTGTTACATTACGCCAGCACATACATTTTGGTCACCGATTCCAAAATATATTTTTACAGTACCTACAGGTTGTATGTCCCTACATCGTATTTTTAGTGCTGTAGGTAGTGTTTTGGAGTCGGTTTGTATTTAAAAAAAAAACACTAGTTATGATGAGTTCTCCGAACGAGAAAAACTTCGAGAACTTTTGTAAAATACAGTGCTATGACAATTAGGTGTTTCTCGTGTATAATTAAAGTGAATGCAACTACGATGCAATGGTCTTCATCATCACTACGACTACACCAAATTGTGTTTTCCGAACATAAATGCACGAGTTACTATAAAACACACCCAAATCGAATCTAGTTTGCCTTTAAAATTTGAAGAGGTGCCTCGATTTTCCCAGAATCCCATCATCCAGATCCTGACTTGATGACCATAAGACCGCCTGGGATGTCTACCCTTTCATACAAATTAAAAGAATTTTCCAAATCGATCCAGGCGTCTTCAAATAATCGGAATTGAAAACCTTCTTTTTTAAGCAGGTTAAATATGTAAATAATTCACAACTGCAAGTACCTATAACAAAATAGACTTTACTAAACTATTGCACCTCTTCTTGATTGAAGTCGGTGAATGAGTCGGCCCAGCGCGAGGCGATCCCTTGTAGACGTAGATGATTCATTATTGTAGGCACGATCAAAATTGGTGCTGACATACAATACGTAACGAATCTGTCTGATTATATGTTCATGTTTGTGACGTCCTTGCAGCCAGGCATCCTAGTTTGGGGCCAGGACACGTGAATGTGTCGCGTGGAAATTATGATTATTATGGTTACAATTTGCGAGCGAGACGGGCGTCAGACGTTACTGCAGCTTGAACGCCCTCTCTTTCCCTCTTACTAGCAACAAGCTACGGCAGCCGTCCGACAAGCGCAGCAAAGGCAAAGATGGCAAGAAGAAGAGCAAGCTTAGCCACGTGGAGGTCCACGTGGAGTCTGCCGCCGAGGGCGAGGCCAGGCCAAAGGACCTCGAGGAAAAGCCCGAGACCGGACATCAGAAGATCAAAAGAAAATGTGAGTGGACTACACTTCTTCTTCTCAAAGCGCCGCTCCATCACTGGAGTTTGGTAGTCAGCTCTTTACAAAGCTCTGTGTTCAGTGCAATTCTGAACAGCTTTTCTGCGGTTGGCGGAAGACTTGTTCAGAACGGTTTTACTAGAGGCGTCTTTCCTTTGCGTCCTTTTGTTTGTTATCCATCAGTTTGTTAACTATTCTACGTGAGTCTGCAGGGTGATTTTGAAATCGTAAGCAATATTTTGATGTTCTTTTCATTGTGAAAAACAGTATCATTAATGATTTGTGGCGAGCACATGTCAACTCTGCGCGCGCACTACAAACTCCAATATTCCTGCATCGCGCAAGCAAAATGTTTCACATGACATACCATTAGTCGGACCGGCCGTCCCCAGGCATACGATCCGCCTGGCGGGAAATTTCCCTTTATAGTGGAAGAGCACGATCACCCGCTCTTTCCTATAGATTTGTAAATATAGATTTGTAACATATTTGTAAATATTGTAACTGTAGCTGATCCGGCAAACGTTCTGTTGCCATATTAATTAGCGTACGACCTACTCTCGATCCTACCAGACATATACAAAAAGTCGTTTCGGAGGTGTTCGATGACAAACACTGTGTATGACACGAGATTTTTATATATTAGATTATATTATCCTACTTCAGGATGCCGTCTCTCGCCGGTACAGCTTGTCGCTCGCTAAAACTCACTTCAGGTGGAATAGGATACTCAATGTAATAGTGATTTGTCATTTTGATATGGTAGCGTAATAAATAAATAAATACCCTTTAGGAACTATGGCGTCGTTGGTTTAGCGACCTAGTATTTAGAGCACACACATAAGAAACTTGTGGAGCAGATGCTACCACACTGACTTCCATTATGCCTTCATGCTGCTACCACGGAGGTCAGTGTACTACACCAGCTCTCCTATTACGTAAAGGGCGTCACACACGGCGAAGATACTATCTTAAGATACAATATCGTTCGTTGTTAACAATTCAATGGAGCATCACGCACGAGGAAGATAATATATATTTTCATATTTTCGTATCTGTCCTTGAATTGAATTGTATGGCGAGCGATGTTGTATCTTAAGATAAAATATTATCGTGTCTTCGGCGTTTGTGACAAGCTTAATTGTCCAACTGCGTTGGGTTTTTAATTTTAACCTTTTCGAAGTGTCGAATTACGTATGTATGTTAAATCGGACGATTCTATACTGTGGTCTTACCTAATGGCGGCCCTGACCCTAAGAAGTCCGACTCAGAATTGGCAGGTTTTTATTATTTGTCTTCATACTACGAGAACTCACAGGGGCCATTTTTTTTTGTTCTGTGAGAACCACTATAATCAAGCGAAGATGGACACCATGTATGTTTTGCCGTGTGGCGCCGGATTAAGAATAGCGTCACTCCATTTCCTTCCGTGGATGTCGTAGAAGGCGACTAAGGAAATCAGACCAGGAGACGGGCAGCAGCGTCTTCCTGAGATTCCAACCGAATACTGCGATCGCCAACCCGACTGCCAAGCGTGGCGATCATGACAAAACCCCTCATGGTTATGGAAACCACGAAGGAGGCCTATGTCCTGCAGTGGGCGTCAAATGGCTGATGATGATGATTGTCATGATATTTTACCGTTCTTTACTGCAAAAGGAAAAAAAACGTTCTTTTATTTTATTTATTTTATTTGGAAAACTAACAGCTTATCACGAACACAATAAGTTGCACACATAGATACAGAAAGCCAACAAAAAGTTTTCACAGATAGCCATATTTTGAGCAATTAGCACAGGTGAAAGAAAAACAATACACGAAACACCAGACTCGGTAACTACATCCAATAATAGAAGAGGGAAGATGGCGCACCGTTAAAATGGGTTATGTCGGTAATGAGGCCTCAACAGAGTCACAGAACTTAGAAGTAAATACTTTGCGAATAACGGAAATACTACTAGTGAACAAATCAATGTCTTCGTTTTCAATACAAAGGTAGTTCTTTAGTCGTAGCTCTGTTCCACAGACGCCGCCACCGCCGCGCGTACGTTGTCGCCGCTGCCCGGGCCTGCGGCCGACAAAATGGATATGACCTGGAACAGCGGTAATGGCAAGGAGGTGAGGCGATTTTTCACTCTTTTTCTATCTAACATCCAGACAAAAAACATTGGCATTTGCATCTATGTAATCGGATGATTTATGCAGCGTCCAGTGGCATCTTCACTCACACTAGATGGGTGAAGGGACCACACGGATGCTGCAGCCCGGCACTTCTACCATCCTGACAGCTTCAGGGCCATGCCAACCAAACCGCAGGTTGCCTCACGATGTTTTCCTTCACGGCTGGCCTGTGGTAATGTTATAACAAATTCGCAGATGTACGTAACTTTGAAAACAAACAAAGTCATAGGTGGATGTCTGCACTGGGAATCGAGCCTGGGTCCTCGCTTCCGAGTCCATTGTTTTACCCATTGCGCTACCACCGCACTATCTAACATCGGCACAATACAACTACTTATTATAAGCCCAGATTAGGATAGCCTGTAACATAGTAACCAGACAAATATATCACAGACATGTTCAGACACCGAGTCAGGGCATTTGTATTGGGCAGCTTCTCGACCTATATCGATTTAGATGGCGCTAGTTATCAGATAAATATTCTTTTAATTAATATCATCATTAGTAAATGCTAACTTGTGGCAACGTTTTAAGTAGAACGAAATTTAGTTACTGTGATTATAATAATATGTCTATACCACGCGATAGCTGTGAAGGAAAACATCGTGAGGAAACCCGCGCCTTGGTTGGCTTCGCACGTATTGACTTGTCTTTCCTGTGGGCTAGGCCGATTAAGCTATCAGGATCGTATAGGTATAGGTGCTGGGCAAGCCTACTCCATCTAAAAGGCGATGTTCCAGGCACTGCAGCGTCCGAGTGGTCCCTTCACCCATCTAGTGTGAGTGAAGGTGCCACTGGACGCTGCATAAATCATCTCATTACGTAGAGGCAAAGGCCTAAGTTTATGTCTCTTAATACATAATCTAGTCCCAGTCTAGAGACGAGGGCTGGGATGAGTTTTACGGAATAATAAATAAACGTGCCCCCTTTGCAAACACGATTGAAAATAGGCTTAACCTCCTCAGTCCTGACCTTGAAAATAACAATGGTTTTCAATTGTTATTTTCAAGGTCAGGACTGTGGAGGTTAAACTAATATTAGAGTTATCAAATTGAAAATATGCTTAATCTTTCAGCACATGTTTAAAAAAGGTTTTTGTGGCCCAGATACCGATCTGTAAAAGTAAGATATTAATTTGTAAAAGTTAGATATTGTTTCATAAAATTTTAAAATCCTGGCACGTAATAAAATATATATTCGTATCAAATAAACTCATTTATATTCCCCATAATACATACCTATAGAGGGTAACTTGAATATCTTAGCCATTACTTTTGGGAATGGCGTAAGTCAGTAATTTATTTACCTAATATGTAAAAAATTTTGAAAATACATTTTTTTATCTTTTTTTAGTTTTTTAGCCTTTGACTCTATATGCCTCACATGTTCTCTTCACCATTGTTTGGTTTTATCTTAGTTTTGTGGACTTTTGTTTGTTTGTTTGTTTGTTTGTTTGTTTGTTTGTTTGTTTGTTTGTTTGTTTGTTTGTTTGTTTGTTTGTTTGTTTGTTGGTTTGTGGACTTTTTCTTGTTTGTTTACCTTCGTGTTAACTTTGTGCTTCTGTGACGATTTGATTAAATTTCATCTTTCGTTTCTTTCTTTTTGTGCCGGGGCTGGGTAAATTTTGCATGGGCCATGACGGTCTTCTTTAAATGTAAAAAGTGTCTTTTTAGGGTTCCGTACCCAAAGGGACCCTATTACTAAGACTCCGCTGTCCGTTCGTCCGTCCGTCTGTCACCAGGCTGTATCTCATGACCCGTGATAGTTAGACAGTTGGAATTTTTACAGATGATGTATTTCTGTTGCCGCTATAACAAAAATACTAAAAACAGAATAAAATAACTGTTTAAGTAGGGCTCCCATACAACAAACGTGATTTTTGCCGTTATTTGCTCGATATTATGAACGGCAACAGGTAGACGCTTGAAATATTCCTAATGTTGTAGAGATAATAGTACGGAATCCTTCGTGCGCGAGTCCGACCCGCATTTGGCCAGTTTTATTAGTATAAGCGGAAATAAATAAACAATATTTTATTGGCACAGGTAATTAGTATTACCTATGCAAAAAAATTAAACGATATGTAAGGAGTGTCACGGGCATTCTCCCGGTGATTAAATAGTTCTGGCGACTAAAGTTATGTATCCCTTCCAGGCGCTAATTACGTCGTCCACCGCCCACAACCACTGTTTTAACTGCTGCGACCCGCAAGATATGGCCACCCACAACGTAAGTCTTTTGTCCATCTATTTATCCAGCCTAAAATAGGAAAAGCCCGCTGTTGGTATACCACCCCTCTTACGCCAACTCCAACCTTTAAGCTTATGCCTGTGCGTGGCGTGGACCTGCACGTGCACGCACGCGTGCGCAGTGCTTTCATGCGTTTGTGTGTGTGAGAGAGATATATGTATATTGTAGAATGTTGAAGTTAAACAACTTGATGCAGTATTGCAGTATGTGCGAATGCGTGTAGATTGTGATATCATTAACTCGACGCGTAAAAGACTTGGGTCTGTGCGCGCAAAAAAGCGACAGTAAGTTAACCCTCGTTTATCTTACATAAACAATGTGTTAAGGTACGGTAAACAGCAGCCAGTTGCTATTTTATGCACTCTGCCCATCTGCTGCCGTTAACAGTAGATCGACATATTGTTTCCGTAAGAGAAACGTGGGCGTAAGACATCTTGACACGGAGTCGATGCACTGCTCGGTGCCTAGTTGACGGTTGCCGAGCGAAATTGACCCCTGTCCCCTTTGCTGCAGCGCGGGTTTTCGTGCGTCATCTCAATGCAGGACGGCGTGGTGATGTGCACCACGTCCACCATCACGTGCACACTCGGCTTCCCGAAGGACATGTGGATCGGCCGCGCTTTTATCGACTTCGTACATCCTAAGGTACGTGCGGAGTGTAAACAACCACATATGTTTTGGGGTATATCTTCATCTTCAGAATAATTTATTTTATTTTTTTAAAGATTTTATTTCCTTACACAACGTAAATTTCACATTACAAATATTCATGCGTTATAGAATTATAGAATTAATTTTTACAACAACAACAATTTTTACAACACTCTAGTTTTTATCAACAGTATAAAATCATTAATTGAGCATAAAATAAGTATTGATTAAAGTAAGTATCAATTAATTAATTATATTGCAATAGTTATTATTAATAGTTCTCATTCAATTGAGTTCGATTAAGTATTTAATTAAGTAATTCTGTCATTTCAATTTATTATTTAGTTATTTAGGTGGGGCACCCATTTTTGAACATAGGCCTCTTCCGACCACTTCCATTTTCTCTATTTTGAGCTCGGCGGGTCTTTTAGACGGTACAGATATTATAGTCTACCGCATCACCGGATGCCCGAAGGGTGACTTCACACCGGCCGTTCTCACCTTCCAGGACCGCCAAATGTTCGCGTCCCAGATCGTGAGTGGAGTTATCATCCCCAAGGACATGATGTGTGAGTCCCCACCAGGTACTTCCCTCAGTCCACTTTTCGCCGTGGTTTATGTCGCACGTTAACATAAACGCTTGGGTACAGTCACCGTGTAGAGGCACCTAGGTATGTGGCTTGTTAGTATCCGTTGCCTGGACTGTATTTAGTTTGAACTATCTATTTATCTACAGTAAGATTCCTCAGGGTTTATTAAATTTACCTCCGCTGCGGTGGAAAAATGTGTTAAGCTTTTCCGGTGCAAAAAAGCCAGACGACAACATTGTCTACCAAGAAACGGTTCGATAAGGTTAAGGGACTCCAGGGAGTAACACTAGCGCCACAGAGAAAAAAAAATCATATCTTTTTGACGGATCGAATTTGCAAAAAAAGTGACAGTACAATCTCTCAATCATGTTAACAGTGATTTTTAGGACCCATGACCCTGAACCTAAGGTAATAAACATAAAAAATAAACATAACGTAAAAATATTTATTTAAAAACCACTTTACACAAGTTATAAAGGGTACGAGAAGGTTGAAAATAAATTGGTTTATGTTAAGAATAAAACGACAATGTTTACCGGCGCCCCTAGGACTAGATGGCATTATCTCCAGAAACTGCCGTTCTCGGCATAAATGCTATATAGTCCCAGGTTTGTGATCCGAGGTTCTTTGTCGTGGGTCCTAAAAATCACTGCTAACATGATCGAGAGATTGTTCTGACACTTTTTGCAAATTCGATCTGTAAATAGTAGATTATGCATTAAGGGGATAAAGCAGTGTATTATGTCTCGGGCGATATTTTGAACCCCAAGGACGAGGGATCCTAGGGTTAACTCCCTCGCGAGTTAACTCCAGCTAGAATCCCGAGGCCGAGGGGTTCAAAAACGCCCGAGACAAATACACTGCTTTATCCCCAAAATGCATACTCTACTTTATATAAACACTGCGAGGCAATAAAACATAATACAATTAAAAAGAAAAAGATTTCATTCTAATTTTGAATAAATTCTTCTTGGTGTAGGGCTCTATGAAGTTTATATTCTAATTTTGACGTTTGGTCATGGCTTGCAAGGAGCTCGTATATTCAATGTTGATTGCATTCCAAATTCAAATGTCATAATTCCCTAGGGGATTATGAAATTCAGTACATTTATAATGACCCGGCTAGTTGAGTTTGCATGACACATAATATGCCATTGACGAGCAGGTGTTATATAAAAAAATTATGTATTTATTCCCTTGGTGGCGCTAGTGTTACTCCCTGGACCCCCTTAACGATTATTTAGAGGATGGTTGTGTATCCAATGTTTAACACATTTCCTGAGTAAGTTAAAAGCTACGTTAATCAGGTTCAAACTATTTTGAGAAAAATAAAATGATTGTCTTTGTTATCTTCTTCTCCTCGTTACCTATTAATTCAAATTCGCTTAAATCGAAGGTTTCAAAGTCTTGGTGAAACATGCAATCTTGTTATTGCTCACGTTCGCGTGTTTCGCCAAGCCACTTTCAGCTGTTTCAATGTACAGTCTGTTCATCCTTACTTGTCCAATTTAGTAAACAATATTCTAACCTCAAAATTGACATTTGATGCCGAAACTAGATATTTTCTTGCAAGTTCGTGCACTGTGTTTATAAACATAGCAGCGTGTTATCCAAAATGGTGTCCCAGGTTACTTCATTTTTGGGAATATGTCAGTTTTCGACTAAAAAGTCTTACTTTGCGGGTAGAATCTTGTTTACTAAATTGGACAAGTAAGGATAAATAGACTATATTGTTTTGTGGAGTGTGAAGCATGGAGAATGTGTTGTTACTTTTAGGGCCCGGAACGCTCAGCAAACGCAAGGCAGCCGGGACGTTGTAACCTTTGCATACAACCCTGGCGTTCGTAATCAGCTTATACGCGTTGATAATGAGCTGAGGAGGAGCTCAAAAAAAAAACGCGCGTCGTCAGCGCACAAAAAAGTCTTGCTAAGAGGCCCTTAATTATATATAAGGCCGAGATGCGCTATCTATATGTTTAGAATAGGCTGCAGAGAAGGAATTAGCTAATAGATTGCAAATGCGTGTTGCTGTCGTGGTTATGATATTCCCGCTGTGTATTACTGCAGGGTAGGTGGTAGAAGCTTTTCGTTTACCGTTGTATACCAGACATATTTGGGGTTACTAGTTACTACTTAATATGTCTGAAATTGAGAGTTTACTTATCATTTCTCTTACTGCTAAGCGATATTTAATTCAAAGCATTTTTTAATAGTTTGTGTGTATTAGTATTTTTTGCTTAGCCTAATCTCCTCTTATACGATCTCCGTTAAATCACTTTGTGTTGTGTCCCTTGGTGGATTTTTTTAATGTTATGTGAAGAAGGGCTATTAATTTTAGTTTTACATAAAAAGGTGTTTATATTCTTTTTGTTGCACTAACCCGTGCTGAGGACAATTTTAAAAAACCTATTTAGAGGCTAAAAATTCCACCCATGCCGGGACTTGAACCCGCGACCTCTGGCTAACCGTGCCAGCGCTCTCCCAACTGAGCTAATGGGCAAGTTTCTCTGTGTTACGTACAGGCAGCGACATCTTCAGATGTCGCGGATGCAAGTCCCGGCGTGGGTGGACGTTTTAGCCTCTAAATAGGTTTATAAAAGGTGATTTTGTGGGTTTTACAGGATCTGTAAGACAAGATAAATAGACCTGTACACCTGGTCTAGTCTGATCTGCTCCTGTGTTACGCGTACCAAATGCTAAACGGTTTCCATCGTCTTAACTGTCAAATTCCATACTAACTGCTTTCGCAAACATCAGAATTCCGACAGGATTTGGTGCGCAGATAAGGCAGCAAATGAGGCAATCTGATGTTTCGACGTTTGGGCTTATTGAAGGCGATTTCATCTATGCCGTTCCAATTCCAGTAGTCCTTTAAGCCTGCTGTTACATCTGGTATCTAACCGTCTCACTCGCACATTTTAACATTTTTAATGAATTAAAAAAAAATGTGCACCTCTAATAACTGTGGTCTAAAGCTTTGCTAGACCTTTGCGATAGCAATGGGAGGTTTTCTTTTTGACTATTAAGAAAAAAAATGAGGTTCCCAAGAACTCTGTAGATGGCGCTGAACTGACTACGTTACTAGCCGAGCGTTCCGATTTGCGACTGTGAGCGATCGTGGGCAAATCGGAACGCGCTACAAATCGCTCACGGCTCACGTATTTGTGCGTATTTGCGTCTATAATATGATAGCCGTTCCGAAATGGACGTCAATGGATATTGCGATGACGTGAATGGACCTATAGGGAAGAGCGGGTAATCGTGCTCTTCCACTATAAAGGGAAATTTCCCGCCAGGCAGATCGTATGCCTGGGGACGGCCGGTCCGACTGATGTCCGTCGGACGTTATATTTATGGTATGTCATGTGAAACATTTTGCTTGCGCGATGTAGGAATGTTGGAGTTTATAGTGCGCGCGCAGAGTTGACATGTGCTCGCCACAAACCAATTCGGAACGATATTTATTTGTGCTGTAACAATGACATAAGTGATTATTGTGCCCTATTATGTTGAAGATAAATAAACATTTTCTATTTACATTTCTATGTAAGTTTCGTTTTGTGATCTACAAATTACATCAAAGTGAAGTAATAAAAAAATAAAGTGACGTTCCGTTCCTTGCAGTAACTTGCCAAGTTCAGCGCCATCTATGCGGCGACCAGGGAATAATAAAAAAATTAAATAAAAATAAAATCGACAATTGTGGTCGTTCAAGATTTGATGCGCGTAATATAGGAGCCGTTTTGTTTTGCTCTGTTCTATGGTTCTATGAAGAACATTTAGAAAAGTGTATCTCTTTATCACGCACAAACTCCTCACTAAAACTGCATCCTCTCCACCCGTAGCCGAGAAGCCTGCCAGGACGGTCGAACAGACTATGTATTGCCGAATCCGCACCTACCGCAACGTGGCCTCCGGGTTCTGTATCGAGAAGGGCATCATCACTTTCCTGCCTTTCGCCGTCAACCTCACCTTCAAGGATGTCTCTGATGATGCGGGGAAGAAAGCCTATTTGCTCTTACAGAGCACACTGCTCAGTTCTGCTTACACGAGTGAGTGCATAAAAGATATTCTTAGCATAAGGGACACTGTCCTGAAAAATTAAGGTGTGTTTTTGTATAATTTTACTAGGAAATAGGTAATTTTAAGATCCTGGGCCGAATAATTAGACACGTATTTTTTTCTTTCAGTATCACTCGGTACAAGTACAGGGTTAGATATGGCAACGCAATGTTGTCTAAAAAACTAGATTTGTGATGACCTGACCGTTACAGTATTGTTTTACTCACCAGCTTTAATGGACTATAAAAATTGCGTTTAAGTATAAATTTTTTTCCATTTACGAATCTTCAATCGCAGTTCAATTTTTGTTACTCGATAATTACAACTTTCCAACATCGGATTTTCAACGTGTCTTACAACGGTAAAGGAAGAAATAGAAAAGAAAATTAACGGAAAATATCAAAAGAAAAAATCTTATTTTATCTTTGAAATAATTAAAAGATCTAGGTACAAAAAAAAATCTACTCATATCAAATTAAAAAAGAAAGAAAAGGTACACTTACATAAAAACAATTTAGCCAGTTCTGTCGCGGTGTGTTTCCGTTGCTGTTTAAAGCATCTGACTCAGCATTGTGCTGAGGGTGTGGGACCTCAGCGCTGGTTTTCAGTCAGTAAGTAATGTTAGCCGCTGCCTTCGGGCCGTTTTTGTAGTGGAGAAAATGGCAGCGGGAAGAAAATATCTCGGTTCGTGTATAGACAGCGTTATAAACCTTATCACGCATGGAAATAAAGTCTTGAACCATCTCCCACAGCCCCATTCGAGCCGGTCACCGAACGCACACCCTTCACGACCCGCCACATTGCCAACGGACGTGTCCAGTACATCGACCGCGCGGCCGTCCCTTTCTTAGGCTATCTGCCTCAGGACATCTGTGATCAGGATATGCTGATGCTTTATCATCCTGATGACCTTGGGCACCTGCTCCAGGTCTACGATACTGTGCTCGAGACGGGTGATGCGACCAAGAGCCAGGTCTACAGGTGAGATGTCATGATATCCTTTAATATAGTGCCAAAAATAGGACGTTTTATTTTTGTTACACCCAGTATCACTCACAGTTAAGACAAATCTAATGAAATGCTAAAAACCTTCAGGCCGTCTAAGCTACAGAGCGTGCCAAAGAAATGTGCGTACATACATACGTAAATAAATAACTTCCACACAACACAATCACTTGTCCTGTTCCGAACTAAGTTACCCTGTGCTGGCACCATACTATACCTGGTAACCGGGCAAGGACATCGCAAACATGGAATATACACCCATAGTGAGGCCATTTGTACAAATGTACGGCGGCCCCCAGTGGGAATGGAACCCACGGCCTCCGGCGTGGTAATCAGACGTGATACCGCTAGACCGACGAGGTAGTCATATATATATATATATATACCTACATACACTCGAAAACATAACCGTCGGACGGGCGCAGTCGGGTAATTAATTACGTGCCGTTGTTACAGAATGCAGGCTCAAAACGGGAACTACGTGAAACTGGAGACCGAGTTTTCGAGCTTCGTCAACCCTTGCTCCAAGAAATTAGAGTATATTAACGGAAAGCATTGCGTTGTACAGGTAAGCCGAAAATAGCAGATTGTTTACCTAGGGAGCAACAACTGTTTTTAAGGCGAGAGTGTTTCTTTGAATCCAGAGCGGAGCGAAGGATTCTAGAGTACAATCCCGGGCATAGTGAGGGAACTTAAAGAGGAGATGAAAACAATAATCCTGAGCGCAGCGAGGGATTCTACGTACGCCACTCGTGCTTAAAATAGTGTTGCTCCCGAGGTGGACACTCAACTTTTTATCACCCTCTATAATAACATAAGTATAGGTAAGTGCAAATGAATAAGTATATCACAGAACATTGTACCACATTTTTAGCATTCCATACAATGTTCTCTGGAGTTAATAGAATACTTTCATACTCACTCAATTTTTAATAAAAACTTAGTAAAATCCAAATTTAAGTATGTAAAAAATTACGAACAATTCATTTCGCGCGTCTTTTATTTTTACATAGGTACTTTTTTCCGCTTTTGTGATGATTCACTTTTGGCTCGCGCGCGGTTTCTTTAGCAAATTTGCCAACAAACTACCTAGTAGTTTGGCAGAATTTATTGTATATGTTAATGGTTTCAATAAACACTTTACTTACTTACTTATTTTATCCTACAGCCAGTTACTTGTTCATATTATAATGTTCGTGATTGATCTCCATGATGATTGCCACTTTTGCTAGAAATATCCACAATACAAATTCAAATCACTTATCTAAGAGCTATTTTGGTCCCTGTTTACGAGGACTAAACTAGCTCTTAAAAAAACTTTTTCTCAAGCATGCTTGGAAATTTGAGCATTATTTTGACAACCAATTATTTTGACAATCATTATTTTAACCCCTCGTGGTTATGAAAACCACGAAGGAGGCCCATGTCCTGCAGCGGGCGTCAAATGGATGATGATGATGCTGATGATGATGATGATGATGATGATGATGATGATGATTTTGACAACCTTCTTCGAGATAAATCGAAATTGCTGTGCTGGCTAAATAAATGCGAGCAGCGGCCGGCAAAAGTTATAATATACGTATTTATAGTACATTACTGCAGCGGCCAGCAAAAGTTATAATATACGTATTTATAGTACATTACTGCAGCGGCCAGCAAAAGTTATAATATACGTATTTATAGTACATTACTGCAGCGGCCAGCAAAAGTTATAATATACGTATTTATAGTACATTACTGCAGCGGCCAGCAAAAGTTATAATATACGTATTTATAGTACATTACTGCAGCGGCCAGCAAAAGTTATAATATACGTATTTATAGTACATTACTGCAGCGGCCAGCAAAAGTTATAATATACGTATTTATAGTACATTACTGCAGCGGCCGGCAAAAGTTATAATATACGTATTTATAGTACATTACTGCAGCGGCCAGCAAAAGTTATAATATACGTATTTATAGTACATTACTGCAGCAGTCAGCAAAAGTTATAATATACGTATTTATAGTACATTACTGCAGCGGCCGGCAAAAGTTACAATATACGTATTTATAGTACATTACTGCAGCGGCCGGCCAAAGTTATAATATACGTATTTATAGTACATTACTGCAGCGGCCAGCAAAAGTTATAATATACGTATTTATAGTACATTACTGCAGCGGCCAGCAAAAGTTATAATATACGTATTTATAGTACATTACTGCAGCGGCCGGCAAAAGTTATAATATACGTATTTATAGTACATTACTGCAGCGGCCGGCAAAAGTTATAATATACGTATTTATAGTACATTACTGCAGCGGCCAGCAAAAGTTATAATATACGTATTTATAGTACATTACTGCAGCGGCCGGCAAAAGTTATAATATACGTATTTATAGTACATTACTGCAGCGGCCAGCAAAAGTTATAATATACGTATTTATAGTACATTACTGCAGCGGCCAGCAAAAGTTATAATATACGTATTTATAGTACATTACTGCAGCGGCCGGCAAAATTTATAATATACGTATTTATAGTACATTGCTGCAGCGGCCGGCAAAAGTTATAATATACGTATTTATAGTACATTACTGCAGCGGCCGGCAAAAGTTATAATATACGTATTTATAGTACATTACTGCAGCGGCCGGCAAAAGTTATAATATACGTATTTATAGTACATTACTGCAGCGGCCAGCAAAAGTTATAATATACGTATTTATAGTACATTACTGCAGCGGCCGGCAAAAGTTATAATATACGTATTTATAGTACATTACTGCAGCGGCCAGCAAAAGTTATAATATACGTATTTATAGTACATTACTGCAGCGGCCGGCAAAAGTTATAATATACGTATTTATAGTACATTACTGCAGCGGCCAGCAAAAGTTATAATATACGTTTTTATAGTACATTACTGCAGCGGCCGGCAAAAGTTATAATATACGTATTTATAGTACATTACTGCAGCGGCCGGCAAAAGTTATAATATACGTATTTATAGTACATTACTGCAGCGGCCGGCAAAAGTTATAATATACGTATTTATAGTACATTACTGCAGCGGCCAGCAAAAGTTATAATATACGTATTTATAGTACATTACTGCAGCGGCCAGCAAAAGTTATAATATACGTATTTATAGTACATTACTGCAGCGGCCAGCAAAAGTTATAATATACGTATTTATAGTACATTACTGCAGCGGCCGGCAAAAGTTATAATATACGTATTTATAGTACATTACTGCAGCGGCCAGCAAAAGTTATAATATACGTATTTATAGTACATTACTGCAGCGGCCAGCAAAAGTTATAATATACGTATTTATAGTACATTACTGCAGCGGCCAGCAAAAGTTATAATATACGTATTTATAGTACATTACTGCAGCGGCCAGCAAAAGTTATAATATACGTATTTACAGTACATTACTGCAGCGGCCAGCAAAAGTTATAATATACGTATTTATAGTACATTACTGCAGCGGCCAGCAAAAGTTATAATATACATATTTATAGTACATTACTGCAGCGGCCAGCAAAAGTTATAATATACGTATTTATAGTACATTACTGCAGCGGCCGGCAAAAGTTATAATATACGTATTTATAGTACATTACTGCAGCGGCCGGCAAAAGTTATAATATACGTATTTATAGTACATTACTGCAGCGGCCGGCAAAAGTTATAATATACGTATTTATAGTACATTACTGCAGCGGCCAGCAAAAGTTATAATATACGTATTTATAGTACATTACTGCAGCGGCCGGCAAAAGTTATAATATACGTATTTATAGTACATTACTGCAGCGGCCAGCAAAAGTTATAATATACGTATTTATAGTACATTACTGCAGCGGCCGGCAAAAGTTATAATATACGTATTTATAGTACATTACTGCAGCGGCCAGCAAAAGTTATAATATACGTATTTATAGTACATTACTGCAGCGGCCAGCAAAAGTTATAATATACGTATTTATAGTACATTACTGCAGCGGCCAGCAAAAGTTATAATATACGTATTTATAGACATTACTGCAGCGGCCGGCAAAAGTTATAATATACGTATTTATAGTACATTACTGCAGCGGCCGGCAAAAGTTATAATATACGTATTTATAGTACATTACTGCAGCGGCCGGCAAAAGTTATAATATACGTATTTATAGTACATTACTGCAGCGGCCAGCAAAAGTTATAATATACGTATTTATAGTACATTACTGCAGCGGCCGGCAAAAGTTATAATATACGTATTTATAGTACATTACTGCAGCGGCCAGCAAAAGTTATAATATACGTATTTATAGTACATTACTGCAGCGGCCAGCAAAAGTTATAATATACGTATTTATAGTACATTACTGCAGCGGCCGGCAAAAGTTATAATATACGTATTTATAGTACATTACTGCAGCGGCCAGCAAAAGAGGCATTGATGGACGAACGTGGAAATGTGGGCCGAGGCGAACAGCTTCCTATTGGCAACTTTTCTCTCGCTTCATCAACATTCATTACATGCACGCCCGCCGGTTTCGGGTACTTTTTATCTTGCCCTTTGCTAATGCATCCCCTTTTTGGTCGAATTATGTCCGCCTGGGACCCTTCCACCCACATTAGCTCAATATATTTGTTTCGTCAATCTTTCCTCCTTCATCCTCTCTATATAATAAAACTGAATTTTGACGGATATTTACTCGTTTACTTTTCCATTTTACAATTTTCCGACGTTTCGATACTTTTGCAAGTGCCGTCGGTAGACTGAGGTGACAGGCGTCGTTTTGAAAGTATTAACTGTTAGTTTACTACCCTCGGCAGAAATTATTAAGTTAAATTGACACTATGACAATTTTATATAAACTCAAAAATACTGATTATTAGTTATTGAAATTAAAATTCAATCTAAAAACAATTATTATTTTATATAAACTCAAAAATATTGACTATTAGTCATTGAAATTAAAATTCTATATGCTCAAACCAATGTAACATTCCTTTCGTTTTCTTTAGCTAACCAACCGGTGATTTATGCCTGCAGGGTCCGGACAATCCCGACGTGTTCCAGACCCCGACCGGGACGCCAGTCAAGCTACCCGAGGAACAAAAATATAAGGCCCAAATGCTGCGCGATACAATCGTCAAAGCCTTGAATGAGGTTCGTATGCCAATTCTTACGCGTATCCGTATTTTGTTTTACATTTTTCACCTGGTATTGTGTATTATGGCTTTAACAAGGGCTAACTAGCGCCACCAATAAAAAAAAAATCTTCGTTAGTATCAATTTTTCCAAAAAAGTGAAGGACAGAGTTTTCTGTATTAGTGACAGCTATTTTTAGAACCTACAACTTAGAACCCAGGGCCAAGAACCTAGTCCACAATTTCATTTACGCCAAAAACGGCCGTTTTCGCCGAAAACGAAATTGTAGCCTAGATTCTTGAACCTAATTTCTAAGCTGTAGGTTCTGAAAATTGCTGCTACTAACACAGACATTGTTGTCGTTCACTTTTTTGCAAAAACGGATTGTGAAAGAAGATGTGATTTTTTTGTTCATTGGTGGCGCTAGTTAGCCCTTGTTAAGCCTTAAGGGGGCTCCTCGAGGAGCAATTCCCATACATATTTTGGTTTTTATTTATAAACGACATGCCGGATCGCAATGAAACTTTGCTAGCACATTAAGGGCCGGTTTCTGATAATAGTCTCGTCTGACCAAAGTGGCCAGACGGACGCCCTCCGGCCGAGGTGTCCAAGCGGCCGGAGGTCGGGGCGACAACGAGAGAAAACGTCGGACTATCCGGGCTGTATCAAGCAGCACCGCCTTCTGCATGATAGCCGGAAGCATGCCCACACGAAGGTCTAACCGCCTCAGATGGTCAGCGAGACTGGTTGGAATTAACCCATTCGCGGACAGGACTATACGAACGATTTCGGTGGACACCACCACTCACATATCGGTAACCTCGTGCGCCAGATACTTAGTTTTCTTATCCGTTTCGGCTTTCACGAGGTTCTCACCATATGGGACAGTGATGTCGACCAAGAACGCCTTATTCTGCGTCCGGTCCACCACCACTATATAAGGCTTATTCGAGAGAATAGTCCTGTCCGTGATAATGGGCCGGTCCCAGTAGAGCTTGGCGCGGTCGTTTTCGAGCACGGCTTCCGGTGTGTACTTGTAATACGGTAGTCTCTGTGCGACGAGGCCATATTTCAGTGCAAGCGCCTGATGAAGAATCCTGGCTACAAGGTTGTGCAGATACTCAGTGTTAGCAAGCGCCGAACGACCGGAAATAACATGCCTGAGTGACTCAACGGGATGGCTACACGTCCGGCAAATATCGGCAGTGCCGTCCTTATAGTTGTTGGTCTTGATAACCTGATCTTGCACAGACGAAATCCTCGGTTTCCCCGAACAGGTCACCGAAACGTATTTTTATTGTTATTATGTTGGCACATGTGAAGATTCGCGGGACCACAGGGACCCGGTCTTTTGAGGCATGCGTGGGGCCGAAGCCAGCAGCACAAAGACCTGTTATAGCATGAGATGTATGCATTTGCGGGATCTTATCTCTGGATAAATATTAAGGCTCTACCCAGAGATAATCTCCGTCCGATACAAGAACTATTGCAAAATAGTATGAGGAAAGGAAAAATTATAATTAGTAATATCATGGTCCGCGACCCAGGTTCTTCTCAAATGTTACCTTTGCCTCCCCATCAGACCCACAGTCATTCGGAAGCGGCCAAGTTGGCGACCAGCCGACGCCGCATGGAGCTGGCCAAGTTGATGGAGAGCTACTTTCAGGAAAAATCGCGGGCTGGTGAAGAGTTGCTGCTTGACAACCGCTTTGTAAGTATCTTCATGATATTCAGAAGTAAAAACCGGCCAAGTGTGTGTCGGGCCACGCGCGTTGTAGGGTTCAGTAGTTGGTGGTCAAAATATACGAACTGAGAAGGATGGTTGTTTGATTTATTGACAGTCTCCTTAATGTCATTGCAAATAGTACTGACAGCCCTATGCTGAGGCATTGGATCTCAGTTCATGTAAAACAATAATATGAAATAAAATAATAATGTGCTAACTAAAACTACTTTAAGAAATCTCTGTAATATTAATATTATTATTATATACTAACACTATGGACTTGTTCCGAAATAAGTACATTGATTGATTGATTGATATTAGCATATTATTTTACATTAACTCGCTGCTCGCTGAAGTCTAGAGTGTGATGATGTATTTGCGGATGGGATTGCAAGTGTGGTGAAGGTATGTATGAGAATGCTAGAAGATGTTTGATAAGTAGTGCTCAGTTGTTTTTTTAGTTAGCCATGTTTGTGTCTCACCGCTGGGGAAAGGCTTCCCCCATGATCTTCCACTACTCCCTGTCTTGGGCTGTCATCTCCCAGCCGTGCAAGAAGATTGAGAGATCGTCCCGCCATCTCGGCGTTGGCCGACCACGTCTGCGGTATCCGTCTCGTGGAACTCATTCAGTGGCAACTTTTGCCCATCTGTCTGGAGCCATACGACTGACGTGACCTGCCCAGTTCCACTTGGGTTTGCGGTCACAGCTCCAACGTCAGCGATTTCGGTTCTGGAGCGGAGCGTGGTGTTTTGCATTCGGTCCATCCGTCTGACGCCCAGGATGGTACGCTCCATCGCCCGTTGGCGGACCTTGAGCCCTCAGTGATCAGTTATAATGTTGAAACGCTTTGGTACAATTACTGTTATGTTGCAATATTTACTAAATATCGGCTTTACATAAAGAACAACTTCATCAAAGTAGTTTTCAATGGAATTTGTGCGAAGTTTTCCTTCTATAAGTTGGTCGACTATATCTCGTTGACTTGTAAAGCTTGCTTAGCTGTGCTAATTTTCCTTTTAACTTCATTATATGTGCTACGGCTCTGATATTTTCACGTTTCTATAATCAACAATTTAGCAGTTAAGGAGAGGGAACGCTATGCGGTAGAATTTAAGTCTAGGTCTAATATTATTTTTTTTCAGATCTTTACTCCAACTTTTTGCTTTGTAGTGCCGTATTTAAGCTAAGCCGAGGAGAAATAGACAGTCGGCTGAACATGGCGAAACTATAGGTGTTCTGGTGCCTTTGTCCGTTTCGTTCAAAAACCCACCTAAGTCCTTAACCAACCTTACTTTTAAGTCTTTATGAATGAAATTTTAACTGAACTCTATACAATTATACCTAAATTTTTAGGAAAACTGACATGTTTTTGGGAGACAAAATAAATCTCATTTCTACCTTATTTGTTTTACTGCAGGAGCGCGACTCAGTGATGCTCGGCGGTATATCTCCTCATCATGAGAATGACTCCAAGTCGGGTACAGAGACACCGATCAGCTATGACACGCTCAACTACTACGAGACCCTGCAAAGGTATCTGGACCTTTTTATTTCGTAAACACTGTAAAATAATAATCAATAAATCAACACCACGACTTTTGGACGTTTTGAAAGCCATAGTGAATCTTTTTATTTTGTAAACACTATAAAAAAATAATCATTGAATCTACACCATGAGTTTTCGGTGTTTTGAAAGCCATAGCGAAATGAATGTGTCTTCGCAATTAGCTATCGAATAATGCGCTAGTTTGTTTTCATAAAAAAGGCACTTTCCAAAATACTGGAACTTAAGACTGGAATCTTTTAGAACCATCAGTATCCAGCCAGAGCAGTGCGTGCGTGCCGCGGGTCCGCGGGTCATTGTTCTGATAGACGGAGAGGCAATACAAATTGTTCGCGCATTTTTCAGGTTCAACAAGATTTCTCTACTCGCAACAAGATTTCTCAACTAATTTTTTTGAGGTCTATATTTCAAAGTCGTAGTCTCAATATATGCCATTTTTAATTACCAATAGCATGACCGCGGCCTACGAACCACCCAGATTGCAGCCAGTATATTTTTTTACAATCCTGGAAATAGCAATATTCGATGAGTACATAATATATATCATCTAATATTTACAAGCAGTTCTCACACGACTGAGGCTCTCCTTAAAAAAAACGGCCAAGTGCGTGTCGGGCCACGCGCAATGTAGGGTTCCGTAGAAAGAGTCTTTTTTTATCCGCTTTACAGAACTAACAACTTCATCGAAGTAATTTTTAATGGATTTTGTACGAACTTTTACTGTAAAAAATTCGATATTTCGCAAACGGAACCTTAAATCGAAAAATGGAGTAATGATTCAATGATTAATCCAACGATATCCCCACTATGGTGTAGGCGAGAAAAACAAATTGCATCTCTAATTTAGGTGTAGGGAAGGTAGCCTAAAGATGGTTTTTTGACGTTTCATTCTACCGTTTTGTCGGCTTTACAAATATGTACATCTAAGCTATATTTCAGCTCTCTAGACTTACCGTCTCTGTGCTAAGCCGCGGACGGACAGTCAGACAGACAGATAGTCAGACAGACAGACGGACGGACATGGCGAAACTATAAGGGGTCCTTGTCCACTACGGAACTCTAAAAATAAGCCTCCAATAGGTTAACTCGGATTTTAATCAGAGATTTCGCTCTTTTACAGATACTTTGACAGCTACCTACGGGCCATCGAGGGCAATCGCACCGATAAAAGTGATCAGGCTAAAACTAAGTAAGTAAAACTGCGCTTCACACTCTGAAACTAGTTTTACTCTAAAAGAAAGCGGGCACATGCGGTGCTCTGTACAAACTTGGCACCAAGGAGTACGCTGCCTTCATAAGGTGGAGTGCAGCACTTAAAAACATCTAAAAAAAAAAAGAAGTAAAAACGTTTTCAACACACCTGCTCGTAAAGTAGGTCTTATTACAGCGTATTTACACTGATAATGCAGAATATTACCCATGCCGTGCCTTTTACATTACATTATCGCACTAGTGCCTCTTCATTACATATCTTTTTAAATATTGGCAAGAAGTATTAATGTTTCGAAAACAGCTAAGTAGTTATTTGCGTAAATATAAAATTAAATTCAAAATGTGATAAATAATTAAAGAATTTCATGAAACTGCTTGTTAGCTTGTTGGTATTTATATTTTGACGGTGTATTTTTACCTATAAATACCCAATTTCAAAATAATTTATAAATATGTGGCTGATTAGCTACTTTGCCGGTGCCCTTATCTCAGACTTGCGCGCGCATGCAGCGCTGAGCGCGCGAAAAAATAAAATTACGGCCGCCATCTTTTAAATGGGTTTCTGTTTGTTAAGTTTATTCACAGTATTGCATTTCGTTAGTGTTGTTTTTTTATTTACTTTTCCTCGCAAGTGTGTTGAAAAACGTCGTATGAAACACGTGAGCATTGGTCATTACACTTCTCGTCTACATTAAGCCTTCGCCTTCGGCTCAGGCTTAAAAACCGACTCGAGTGTAGTGACCAACATACCACACTTGTATCATAATGTACTATTATTTGCAATGAATGTGCAGTACAGCTGTGAACAGGACGCATGCTTATCTTTGAAACTTAAAATGTACATAAATCGATGATTCACATTGGCTCCCGCACTAGGTACAACCTAGCGGGAACCTAACATCCCCAAAACACTCGTCCCTGCCCCAAAATAGGATAATACCCTGTGATATGGTAACCAGATAAGGTCATCACAAACATGGACACACCCAGACTAAGGCCGTTTGTTTAAATCAAACTGTTGAATAATTATATTATTCAACTAAATGTCTAACCTCTTATCACGAGTCACTAATCTGGTATAACACTGTGAACTAGAGAAAGGGACTGAGTAACTATTTGATTCTCACTTTTACAATAAAGCTGCTCATATTGTGTGAGACAGGGGCAAATAATTATTCAGTACATAACAACGACATAATGATAATTTTATAGTTTGCCTAACGTAATCGCGATTAGATACGATAAATGTTTAAGTTATTCAGTCCCTTTTTTGTACTAACAGTGATATACCACTACATACAGCACCTATTTTAAATTAAAAAGAAGTCGGCCAAGTGCGAGTCGGACTCGCGCACGAAGGGCTCCGTTCCATTATCTTTACAACATTAGACACAAAGATCGAGAAAAGAAAACTGAAAAAAAAATACGTTTGTTATGCGGGAGACCCTCTTAATTTGTTTTATTTTAATTTAATTATTATTTTTGAAATGAATATACAACTAAATATTCTGTGAATATTTCAAGCGTCTACCTGTTGCCGTTATTAACATCGAGCAAAAAACGGCAAAAAAATCACGTTTGTTGTATGGGAGCCCAACTTGTATATTTATTTTATTCTCTTTTCAGTATTCGTTGTTATAGCGACAACTGAAATACATCATCTGTGAAAATTTCAACTGTCTAGTTATCACGGTTCATGAGATACAGCCTGGTGACGGACAGACAGTAAGACAGACAGACAGACCCTTTGGGTACGGAACCCTAAAAAGCATTATATCGATGTGGACATTGTTTTTTTTTTCAATTTAATTACAGTAAAGGTAGAGTTGTCAGTCCAAAGTATTGAATAACATTACGGTCTGGTTGTGTTTCTCAAGGTACAGTCGACAAAACGTCAACCTTTACATGTGAGTTGCAAAGTCAACCGTTACGTAACTGAGTAGAGTACACGGATGTGAAGGGTGACGCGCTGTCGCACATTTGTTACGGAATTAAGCTGTAATCTGCTGATGGCCGATGGGGCCGAAAAGTTCTCGAATGGAGACCACATATCGGCAAGCGCAGCGTGGGACGACCAGCCACAAGATGGACAGATGACCTCATCCAAGTGGCAGGATGCAAGTCGCTTCCGATCGGTCTTTTTGGAAATCCATGTAGGAGGCCTATGTCCAGCAGTGGACTTCTTGTGGCTGAATGATGATGATGAAGCTGTAAAAATATATCAAGTAAACATCTCTGTACTCACAGAAAACCGGCGGAGTCTTCAGCTAGCGTCAAGGACAAAGAGTTTGCGAAGATGTCAGCCAAAAACTATCACCTGCGTCGTCTAACAGAGGGAGTGCTTATTAAGTGAGTAACCCATTTCTTTGTCTCAACAAAGCGGCTATTTTAATGTTAATTAACTTTTTTCTTCAGCAAGCTACAAAGTTGCCGTAATATAAAAAGATGTATTGTCAAACACCTTTCTATAATGGTGTAGGTCTCAAGTTGCTACAAGGTTGGGTATGTTATGGACTCATCATGCTTTGAACATTTGTCTGTTGGAGTTTTGTGATTATTTAGATACATTCGATGTATCCGGCACGCCCTAGAGTCTAATACATACAAAGTCTTTCAATAGAATGATAAGCACGACCATTGCTGTTATTTACCAGCTGAACAAACCAATGCTAAATGCCAAAAAATAGTCCTTAAGATTCAAAAGATGACGAACGAACGAACTGACATTAAAATTCTTATTGGAATGGCTAAGGTGGCGACACTGTATGTTATTGTACGGGTGCTGTTCGTGTGTCTGGCCGCAGCATTAATGTTTTTCCTACTTTTGTAAGAGGTGTTATTTTGGCTTTTAAAGTTATTGGTGGCTATCACGGAATCATATCATATAGGCTTTGATGTATAAGTTTAAGATGATTTGAGAAAAGATGGTCAGAGTGGAGTTTTTTTTCCCGCTGCCTTTTTCTCCACTACAAATACGGCCCGAAGGCAGCGGCTAACATAGTAACGTAGTACATTCACATTCAGCAAACAGAATGTAAATTATTGATTTCTGATTGCCATGAAACGGGCACTGTTTACTTCTTACGAAGACCGAAAATTATTGAAGCCCTATTCTTAATGCCACATTCTCAGGCACAACACTATTATGAAGAAACACCTGATCAAGAAACAGCGTGAGCAGCTCCCGCCCGGTGGTGAGAACCGCACGCAAGCCACGAAGAGCAGTCGGCAAAAAAAGAGGAATCACATGGGAAGTTTCACCGCACCCTATCGGCCGCCCCCAACTCAGGGCATACCTGAAACTGCGGTAAGTGTTCATATAGCGACGTCCTGATCATATATGACAAGAGACGTCCTACAGTTTTTTTTTTCCAATTTCTGTTTCTATTCATACTTCAGTTTCCAGTGACCCCGTTGTACGGTATTGTCAGTTGTAGCCGTGGCTAATACAAGACCCATGCCAACAGTGCCGCGAGGCAAAGCGGCCATCTTGGCAGTGCGACATAGCGGGGCCGGCGCGCAGGCACCACTTCTCGTGGGCGGAGCGCGCGCGCACCGCTGTCCCCTCGGGGTCGCTGTCTACGAGGACCACCCATAGTTATGTCAACACTACCGCCGCCGGCGGTGAGTAGACAGCTTCATAATAACATTAAAAGGATAATCAAGAATGTTCTTACGTGGAGCATGCTGTCGCGGTCGCGAAATGTAACATTATTTGGTGATTGTAATAAATTGAGTATAGTTTACTAATGTATTGCCAAAAATCGTTTCCCAAAGTATTACTTCCCAAACTATTTTCCGCAAATTATCACTTGGCAAAAAAACATTTCTCAAAACAACTTAAAGCAAATAAACAGTTAGCAAAAGTTATTATGGCAAGTTATTGTTTACCAAATAAATACTTGGTCAAAATTCATTTTACCAAGCATTATTCAGTCAAAAGTATAATTTGACCAAATGAAAAAAATGCGAAATGTAAACTAGAACAAAAATTTTTTTGTTTGACTCAAAACTAAGTTTTTTAGTGAAATATTTTTTTTCGCTTTTATATAAAAAAAAAGAACTAACACCCGAAGTTTCAGGATGGAGCGGAGCTGCGCTCCGCTCCATCCTGGAACTTCGAACCTATTTTTGCTTATGTGTACTGACCTAACAACCAAATTTTAAACACACTTTTTACACCAAATTGCTTTCGTAAGTTTTTTTTTTAAATCAGAATATAATACTACAAATAAATGTATCTTAAGCTTAAATTTTTAAATTACTTGTATTTATGCCTAATAGTATTTAACCACATGAACAAAATGCGAAATATAAATTTAATCAAACAATTATTTGCTATATAACACTTGCCAAAATAAAACGTTAGCATAATAAACGTTTGTCTTAATAAAACTTGACGCAGTAAAATTATGCGAAATGATAATTTGACCAAATGAATAAAATGCGAAATGAAAACTTGCTAAAGTTTCATTTGGGAAATGAAACTGATGCCATAAGTTTATTGGGAAGTAAAATTTGGCGAAAAATACTTTGGCTAAACGGCGGTATCCCATTGAGTATAGTTTTGATGACGGTGGTCTGAGGGTTTGATGGACGATTAAATTGCGGATATTCGAGGCGTATTTTTCTTATCCTGTACTAAGTTATTGATTGAGATGATTCCAAAATAGGAAAGCAAAAATGTATTTGAAATGTCCGCAATTTAAATAGTCATCGAACCGTCTGACCGCGTTTATCTAAGGCTTACTCATTTTAATTACAATAATAAAAGAATGTTAAATTGTGCGAGCGAGACAGAATGGCCGACTTGACAGCAGCCTTAAGTTAACATAAGGATTCATTTACTTAATTCTTTGTTGGAAGAGTTCGACCAGCGGGCGTAACACGAGCGCCAATTTGTCCATTCTGAACTGTCATCTTTCAGCTTTTTCTTCCCGCGCCTTTAAATTTTAATTAAATCTATTACGTTTATTCTCGGATATGTCGCGCAAAGAGTGGGATCTCTGCTAGTATTGAGGGTGCAGACAAAGCTTTTATAGGTTCATATTTTTTTATTTCTGCGTACTGCGTGCCTTTTTGATTTGAATCCAAATTTAAGTGCTTATTGTTAACTTATTGTGAAATAGATAATTGTGTTTGAAACAAATATCTGGCGGAGAAAGGGGGTCAAAGATGTTCAAGGACTGTACGGGAGACGTCTCATCCCGCCGTTACGCCCGAAGAGGAGTTCATAGAAAATTTCTAAATAAGCCAGGAGATGATGTTCACTAGATGTGAACTAGCTAAAAACTATTATGAAAACAAAAACCCGATTGCTGGCGTTATGTACCGAGTCGTCGTCAAATACCTTTTATTAGACATTTCATTTGTCAAAATCGGTCAAACCGTATGTCCGTACCGTACGAGTACGTACCCACATTTACTTTCACAATCAAGTAGGCATGGCGTGTTCGAGTTTAGGTAGATACCTCCAACAAATTTTACACTCATTTATTTGTACCTATTCCTTAAATTGTCTCTAAGATAATTCTTTTCTTGCACCCGCCTCGTCACAAAAAATAGTATTGTATTTTGATGAAAACAGGGAATCAGAGCGAAACCTGTGCGCATCCTGTGGGCGTGGCACAAATGTGCGCGGGATATTCCGCACGCAGCGCGACGTGCAATATACTTGGTCGCTTGTTTTGTCTCCACGGTCAATAGTATTATCGTAAGTGCGAAAATGTACTGACTGAAGACAAAATAGAATAGCGGTTTAAATTTTTTTTGTGCCACTTGCGAGGAAGAATTCGTTTTAGAGGTAAATTTATGTTTTTATCAAAATACAAAATCTTGGCCTTTTTATTTAAAAATATTAAAACTTTTTCTTCGCGTGAAACCAAAGTTCGTTTGAAAGTCTTACACTTTTTGAACGCAAATACATGAAATCAGTGAAAATTATTAATTTATGATCTTATTTTTTATTTTATTCATTGATCTTATACCTTTAAAATGCTGCATTATTTGTAACTAATATTGTCAATATAAAAAGCGGTGGTAGCCTAGTGGGTAGAACAATGGACTCGGAAGCGGGAGACCCAGGTTCGATTCGCACTGCGGGCATGTACCTATGACTTTGTTTTCTAAGTTATGTACATTTGTGAAGTTATAGTAGCAATACCACTCGCTAACGGTAAAGGAAAACTTCGTGAGGAAACCTGAGTGTCTGAGCTATTTACATACCTCAGCGCTTGAAATTGCCAATCCGCGGTGGGCACGCGTGGTGATTAAGACCACACTCTCTCTCTCTGAGAGAAGGCCTGTGCCCTACAGTGGGACGTATATAGGCTGCTTATGATTGTCAATATTTAGAACAACTGATTCTTACTGATTCTGTTCGCTTCCGTTCTTCAGTCAGTTCCTCTAATCTATTCTATCCTTGAAAATAAAGGTGTAATTTGTTTGTTCAGGTACGTTCCCGGTGCACTATGTGCCGACGTCGGCGTCTACAGTGCCGGTCGCGAATGCCATGCCGAGCGCATCTACCATGCCGACTATGACGAATATGTCAATCGCAGTGACCATGCCGTCCTACATGTCGAATATACCGATCGCAGTGACTATGCCGACCATGTCGAATATGCCGATCGCAGTGACTATGCCGACCATGTCGAATATGCCGATCGCAGTGACTATGCCGACCATGTCGAATATGCCGTTTGCAGCGACCATGCCGATGACGTTGCCCATGCCGAATGCTTCAACCATGTCGAATATTCCGTTCCCAGCTACCATGCCGAACGCTTCGACCATGCCGACCATGGTGAATATGCCTTTCGCAGCGACCATGCGGACCATGTCGAATATGCCGTTTGCAGCAACCATACCAACCATGGCGAATATGCCGTTTGCAGCGACCATGCCGACCATGTCGAATATGCCGTTTGCAGCGACCATACCAACCATGGCGAATATGCCATTCGCAGTGACCATGCCGACCATGTCGAATATGCCGTTCGCAGAGAACATGCCGACCTTGTTGAATATGCCGTTTGCAGAGAATACGCCGACCATGTCGAATATGCCGACTATCACGTCGTACCAAAATGTCACTCCAGTGACACACTACGAACCGGTTACAGGTTAGAGTCTTATTGTTCGCTTTTTAAAACAGCTGACCAGAATTTACTTTTATCACAGAATTTTATGAGGTTTTCTCCTATGGATCTAGTTTCGCTTAAGCCATGTCCCACTTGATCTAGATCGTGCGCAATATCACACATCACTTTCAAATCAGATGATTCATTCGGATGTCCTTTCGATTGAACTGGCTCACATGACATTGTCTAAATGAGGTTGATTTTTAGGGTTCCGCACCCGAAGGGTGCCAAACGGGACCCTATTACTAAAGACTTCACTGTCCGTCCGTCTGTCTGTCTATCACCATTCTGTATCTCATGAACCGTGATAGCTAAGCAGTTGAAATTTTCACAGATGATGTATTTCTGTTGCCGCTATTACAAAAAATACTAAAAGCAGACTAAAATAAATATTTAAGGGGGGCTCCCATACAACAAACGTATTTTTTGGCGTTTTTTGCTCGATATTAATAACGGCAACAGGTAGACGCTTGAAATATTCACAGAATATTTAGTTACTCGCTTCAAAAAGAAATAATTAAATTAAAATAAAATAAATATTGAAGTAGCCTCCCATATAAATAAATAAATATAACAAACGCGATTTTTTGCATTCTTTCACAGGGCCTCACCTGATGTACGGGCAGTCGGTGTTTGACTTCCCGTTCGCCTACTCGCACAGCGGGCAGATCCCGCCGGCGCCCGCGCCGTGTATGCCGCAACCCGTCCGCGAAAACACGCTGGCGCTCGCGCAGGAAAATTTCGAGCAGGTGAGTCCTTATTTTGTTGTCAACAGGTGGGAGAGCGTTTCCAGTGCAAATAAAATCGAAGTTTTTTATTCAAACTAACACAGACATAGGCCTTCCTCGTAGTTTTCCAAGCTTCCCGGTGTAGTGCCGCCCGCATCCATCGACTCCCCGCCACCGTAACCAGGTCGTCAGACCATCTGGTGGGGGGCCTTCCCACACTGCTTCGTTCGGTCCGCGGTCGCCAGGTCAGAACTTTTACGCCCCAACGGCCCTCATTTATCCGAGCTATTTGCCCCGCCCACTGCCACTTCAACTGAGCATGTAACTCGGGTCCTTCTGCGTATCTCCTCATTCCTGATTCGATCACGCATTGAAACTCATAACATAGCTCTCTCCATCGCTCGTTGAGCGACCTTGAGCCTTCTTATGAGGCCCATAGTCAGCGACCAGGTCTCACATCGACAAGTCATCACTGGAAACACACCTTGTCCTTTACACGGTAGTTTGTACAGTAGTCCTTTATAGATAGGCAATCATTTCGCTTCTTTGATATCTTTTGATAATTTGTTATACACGCGGGCTCAAATATGTTAGTTAATTAACAGTTTACATATTATTCTAAAACATTAGCACTAATGCAGTGCTAATGCAGTGACAGTGTAGATGCGCCGAATTAGGCTCGACTCACACCAGTCTTAGCTCGGCCCTTCCTATAGTCATCTTATTAAACTTCTCACAGAGCTAACATTATCGTCAATGGTTTTCCAGAAAAACGTAACTGTCGTCGGTCACAACGAAGCATTCAAAGAGGATTTCCTCGTTCCTTCGATAAATTCAATTCAAATATTTTTATTCATTATAAAACAGAATGTTTAATGAACGTCAAAGTTATTAGTTTCACAATTAATATATTAGGGGTTAAAGTATGAAATTGCCGTTTTATTGCAATAGGTTCTTTGAATTGACATAGAATCTTCATGGTTTGAGGTTTTCGAATGAAACTTTTTTCAAATGGTTTCTATGATGTTCTTTTTTTGAAAAATGTGAAACATTTGAATATCGACTTTCAATTGTTTTTGTTATTCAATTTAGACAAGAAAGATGGATACTGCGAAAATTCGAGTGATTTTTGAACACGAGTTCCGACGCGGAACTAACGCGGCAGAAACAGCCCGCAATATCAATGCTGCGTTTGGAGAGGGGTCTACTAATGAACGCACCGTGCGATTTTGGTTTAAACGCTTTCGTGATGGAAATTTCGACTTAAAGAACGAGCCACGAGGAAGACCGCCCACACAGGTGAATAACGATGAATTAAGAGAGATAGTGGAAGCCGACCCTAGACAAACTACCCAGGAATTAGCGGCATGGTTTAACGTTACCTTACCCACAATATTGACTCACTTGCGTCAAATCAATAAAATAAAAAAATACGAAAAATGGGTGCCTCATAATCACTCGAATTTTCGCAGTATCCATCTTTCTTGTCTAAATTGAAAAACAAAAACAATTGAAAGTCGATATTCAAATGTTTCACATTTTTTAAAAAAAGAACATCATAGAAACCATTTGAAAAAAGTTTCATTCGAAAACCTCAAACCATGAAGATTCTATGTCAATTCAAAGAACCTATTGCAATAAAACGGCAATTTCATACTTTAACCCCTATTATTATGTGGAGAAGAAGCTAACAAAGAAACTACACATTTATTCGTTTCAAAACACGTTTTAACTTAATTAAAACGGAGTTTTTAACTTAAAATATTAGTCATGAATGTGTCGAA
This sequence comes from Yponomeuta evonymella, assembly GCA_963969515.1. Taxonomy (NCBI): domain Eukaryota; kingdom Metazoa; phylum Arthropoda; class Insecta; order Lepidoptera; family Yponomeutidae; genus Yponomeuta; species Yponomeuta evonymella. The sequence goes on from OZ018344.1 coordinate 1,824,709, forward strand.
CACATCACAATAGTCCTGTAATTAATATTAATGCCAAATATCTTTGTTTTCTAAATAATCCTTCATGGTGATGCAAAAGAATTCTAGAACGTAATTTTTTCAGTTCTTTGAGTTTAAGATGATAGGCAGAATTAAAGAAAAGAACAGAAATTCTGTAAGAAGGTCTGCACTGTTACAGTTAAATTTATTGTATTATAGTGTGTATTTTATACTTAGGTATTTGGTATATAGGTAGCTTGTTATATCGTCGGTTCAAAGGTAACACTCATTTTGTGGCATAATTTCAGGCAAAAAGTACCAAATAAATTTTACCTGCAAAGGGACTACAGAAGTTAGACTTTTGTCACGTGACAGTTTTGTTACGGAGCACAATACGCACTTAGTGTTATTTTCATGTCGTAGATTTCCTCTTTAAAGAAACAAAATTAAAAAAAATCTCATTTTGTGTCAAAATGTCACTCAGTGAGTTTTTACTTTGAACCGACGATGTTAACTATGTAATTTTACTATAGATTAGATTAGATTAGATTAGAACACTTTATTGTACACACCACAAAACAAAAGAAATTAAAAGGCTTACATGTTAATAATAATAATATAGTTTATTTAATTTTTTGCAATAAATCTTTCTTGGCCCTACATCTTCCACTATACATAACCCAAGGCGGTAGCTGGAAGGAAATACTTATTAGTATTAAGCGCGCCTTTGTACAAACACCTTTTTGTGCAATAAATAATTTTCGAATTTAATTGACTTTACCATCTCTTTCTTTCCAGCAATCTCGAGTGCAGCGACGAATGATCCTCAGCTCCAGCAACTCTGGTCTGGACTCCAGTGACCAGACGGCCCAGACCGAATCCGATGTAAGACCTCATCCAGCTATATGCCGGGACTTGCAGTGCATTTCCGAATATTTTATAGTCTTTGAAATGAATATTCTTATCGTATATGTTGAACCTGCAACGATGTTAACAAATTGTTGACAAAATTGTCTCTTCCGCACGAGGGAAAGACCACGTCGCGATATGTAGGGTCTTGAGAAACTAACGCCTCACGCGCAACCTACGGACGTCGAACAAATTACTTCTTCAATGTGCCTTAAAATAAATATTTTTGGTGTTATTTCGATATAAAGAGTAAGAAAATAAAAGGTTTATTGCTAATGAATTAATATGCGACGTCAACAAGACAAACCTCTTACGGCTAAATGAAGAAAAAAAACACATACGAATATTAGATGCCAAGAATGTAATCGGAAGCGAGCTCATCTGTGACTGTGGCATTTTTACATGTTTATTTTATCTATATTATACTAATAATAAATCTGTAAGGGTCGGTCATGGAGTAAGTTAGTTTGTTTTCAGAGATATTGTGTTTATAGGCTTAATATATGATACTGAAACTAATTTCACGATTTTTAGAATTTTTTTCTGTATGTGTGTATGTATGTATGTTCCTCCATAACTCTTAAACCAATTATCCGAATTTGATGAAATTTGGTATAAAAACAAATAGACATCTGGGACACAGGATAGGCTATTTAAATTCTAGCTCCAGTTATGATAAGACGTGGCCCCCATACAAATGCTGCTTCGTAAAAATCGAAATGTACGCGAACGGAGTCGCGGGCACAGCTAGTTAATTTATAAATTAAGCTCGCAATAGAGAAATCACTTTTGCCGTTCTAATGGCACGGAGCGTTAGTCTAAACCTGCCCTACGCTTGTCTCGGATCACGATTATTTTAAAAATTATTGAAACAAATTAATTTTGTAAAAAAACCCGATAATGTTCGGTGCACAATACTATGCACAGTATTCAAACGTTGTTGATTTCCGAGGCACGGTTCTTTTGCCGAACCGTGCCTCGCAAAACAACAAGAACCTTAAAAAAAAAGAACCTTTGGGATTCGGGAAGGGCGTTGGAGAATTGACACCCGATATTTGACAATCAATTCCGTTTATCGAAGTCGTTTCCTATAAATGACCCATCGAAAAATTTAATTTCATAAAAGCGACAGTTATAATTTGAGAACTATTCCGAACAACTTATGTCATATATATTAACTGTCCGTAGGCTTTGCTGTCGACGGGTTGTTTATAGGAAACGGTCGTAGTAGACTATACATGGTCAATTGTACAGGGCAAAATAAGAGACACGAGCTGCCCTTGCGGCACGATGCTGTAATGAAACTTTTCGTCGTTCTGTTGAATGCGCCATCTTGTTTTTTTAATTTATTTAAGGCTGCTGTTACGCCCGGCATGCCGTCTCGCTCGCACTTCTAATATTTTTGATGGTATACTTTAGAAAATTATCCGAATTATTGGCGAAATTATTATTATACTAGCTGTGCCAGCGACTCCGTTCGCGTACATTTCGATTTTTACGAAGCAGCATTTGTATGGGGGCCACGTCTTATCATAACTGGAGCTAGAATTTAAATAGCCTATCCTGTGTCCCAGATGTCTATATGTTTTTATACCAAATTTCATCAAATTCGGATAATTGGTTTAAGAGTTATGGAGGAACATACATACATACACACATACAGAAAAAAATTCTAAAAATCGTGAAATTAGTTTCAGTATCATATATTGAGCCTATAAACACAATATCTCTGAAAACAAACTAACTTACTCCATGACCGACCCTTACAGATTTATTATTAGTATATAGATTTAACTTCTAATTTTTTTTTGTTCTTGTGTGTCCTGGTTACACCACCTTCGAGTCACATCTTTGTTTAAGTCCGATTTCGATGAAAGTATGGCTGGCGTCACTATATTATACGACCAAATATTGTACGGCCAAATTTGTACCGCTCAATAATTTAACACATTCACAGATTAATGCACACATAAAAACTAATGAACTTTTTAAAAGAAATCGATACTTTTACCACGGTTTCGCTTGACTGGGTGCTTAGATAATTTCGCCGGGTTATACGGTACACGAGACGCTGTACGAAATAGTTTGGTTCGAGTCCCGGCATGAGTGGAATTTGTAGCCTCTAAATAGGTTTTCAACATAAAAATGCTAATAAGAAAACTCGATTGCTACGTTCCGAAATTTAATAACATACACAGATCGATGTAACGAATTTTTCAAGATTTGGTACGTTAGGCAAAATCTCTAACTCTTGAGGCTGATTTAACTCGATCAAGTTATTTAAAAAGTAACATTTAACCTGTTAAATTATGACCTTGAAAAAAACAAACAATTAAAAACCATTGTTATGCTGGTCCGATCGGATCATTTAGAAGTCTACAGACTAAACTGTAAATGAATTGTATGTAGCCACAGCGTCTGAGATCACTGTGTCTACGTCATTTATCTAATGCAAAAAAAAATTTAAAATATTGATGATAAAAAACTATATATGATTGTACAGTATAAAGAGATAGTGCGTATAAATTATATATATTTTTGATAGAGCACGTAAGTATGTAGTGTAACAGGAAAAGTGAAATTTTAACGAATATGTTCGTTCCAATCTAATATGTTAGTCCAGGAGCCTAGATATTCGAAATTCTGATGTTTGCGGTAGCAATTAGTTTAGAATTTGACAGGTATTCGGCGGGCAATGCAGAGCAGTACAAATATTCACGTCGGGCACAGAACAAAAACATGTGGCGTGCATTGGGGAGGCTCCCCAAGGCGCCCCACGTTTTTTCTTTGTCCTCGGGCATCTTCATCCACAGACCGCCATAGATCGTAGGTCCGGTGAACTGGTGGACGTCTTAGGCTGCGTTTGGCAATAATGCGCTAACAGATACGAATAACAAAGCGTTCTTTTCTAGACTACCTGGTGATGTAAAGTAATACAGAATTTAATATAACCGCGCGTTAGAGGGATGGTATCAGGTGATGGAATTCAAAACGGAGATAGACCATGAACTGGGTACACGGTCATGGTCTATGAGTAAAGGAACTTCATGTTCTAACCCAATGCGAACGAAGTCGCAAGCGCAGCTAGTACCTAATGAATAATGATACAATGTGAGAGCGAGAAGGGTGTCAGACGGAAGCGTCCTCTTAGTCGTTCATTATATTATTTATAATATTTGGCATATTTTTCCTTCAAAATTCTCTGCATCTCCGGATTAGAACACTAAAATTGCACCAGTGGGCATTGTTACCTAGTTAAGTGATTGTTATCTACAGGGTGATTTTGAATTCGTTCACCGTATTTCGAGGAAATGTTCTTTATAATTAATGACAGTATAATTAATGATTTATCAGTGATGGTATAACATATTTGTAAATATTCGTGACTTTGGCTCGAAACTCGTGAATCCAAATTCGAAGTGGTAGGAACTAGGAAGTAACCCTGAAAAATGTTTTCTAATATGTTAAATGCTTAAGAGTCTGACGTCCGATATGCGTAAACAATTGAGTAAGCCGGTGTGAACTCTGGGCCATAAGATGCTCAAAACATAGTTTTTATTGGATTTTTATCACTTTTCGTCCTGATATTGTTCGTGTATGCTTATTATCGGTCCAATCGTTTATTTAACTTTTGACAGATGCACACCCATAAAGTTCCTTATTTATTAGACAGGAAACCATTGGCGAAAAATGCAACACTTCATGGACACCTTATTTTTTCACAATAGTGATGCGTCGCGAATATTATAACGTGTAGATTATGTAGCGAAGACCATTCAAGTTGATTTTCTATAAAAATATAAACCTATCTTATTACAAAGATCTATACCATAAGAAATTAGTTTTAAATTATTATAAGTAACAAATTAATATGAAAACCGGTTGGGTTCTTTTGGTTTATCACGTTGTTACAGACAAACTACAAAAATATCAAAATAACAGAAATGCAATCAATCGATTAAAACTTCAAAGAAATTCAAATCGATATTCTAAAAAAATCGAATCGGTAACTTCATAGAACATCACTAAATTGAGCTGTCAAAAATTAGATAAACGGTTGGACCGACAATAAGTGAAGTAATTTTGGGTAACAAAAAACTTTTTTTTGACGCGTTATTTTTTTTCATTTGTAGATAGATAGAATATTCTTTATTGTATGTACACCAGGAATTACATATGAGAATTCAATAATAATATAGTACAGTACAATTGGCGGCCTTATTACTAAAAGTAATAATATCTAGCACCATGTCTTTCTAAATCACGGTTAGAATGTCGCATTAAAATACGGTGAACGAATTCATAGTCACCCTGTAGTTTTGTTCTGCATGTGTGTGCTATTTTCTTCCGTAGAAACTGTCCAACGTTTGTTTTTCATAGAACGCGATGCAACATTTTTGAGCTTCAATTCTGAGATGGTAAGGAGAGATGTTTTTTATTTATTTCAGAACCTGGATAGTGACGGCCTTGTTTATAGAAACACGATTTACCTAAAACCAATTTTCCTCGTAAAATCTCCACCACAGATTATTATAATCGGCGTTTTTGAAGTGTTTTAAAGAATCGAGTTTTTATAAATAAGACCGTTAGACTATTGTAAAATACTTTGATGAGGTCAGTCACTTTATTTATTTACTTAATTTTATTTTTGCACATACTCATATGCGTTGAATAGCTCTTCGCCATGAATATGGAACATTTTACTTTTTAAGTATAGGATATTTTTTGAGAAACTAGCCTTTTCACCTCGTATTTGGCAGCTTATTTTTACTAATTTGGACTGTCAGCTTTAGTTGTGTGTTGTCGTTTCTTTTTATTGGGTTTTTCAGTGACTTCTGGTCAGTTCTGGAATACCTGTAAAGAAACAAATCGAAAGTTTTAGTTCCGAAAGCCCTGGATAAGTTAGCCGATCTGATATATACGATTCCCAAACCTATGTATAGTATAATAATTACATGATTATTTACAGGTGAATTTGAAATTGTTAAGAGCATGCTAAGGGAATGTCATTTAATTATGATACATATAGAATTATTAAAAGGACATACGATCTCGACCAAAATCTGGCGAGGTGTTCTGAGGTGGTCCGGAATATCGGACCTGGACCTTCGTGGACCTTTCTAAAAACTCTGGACCTTCGTGGAGAATGCCTGTGCCCAACAGTGGTACATACACATGGAGGCTACATAAAAAAAATGTAAATACTGAGGTTACGCTCTGGAATTGTCCCCGAAAATGACCCTTATCTTAAAAAACATATTTATGTACTTTGCACATCTGTGTTTGGGTTATAGGATTACACCATCCTACCAAATTTCACCTGATTTGGTCCAGTAGATTCGCAGCAAATTGGCAGTGACAAACGGACGGACAGACAGATGCACGAGTGATCCTAAAAAGGTTCCGTTTTTTTTTGTACGGTGTACGGAATTTCTAAAAGTGAAATTCCGTTCCGTTCACATGATACTTCGCTTGAGACAAAACTGCCGTTTGTGGTAGAAGAATACAACAGTTTCTCACTTTTATCATCATCATCATCATCATCATCATCAGCCATTTGACGCCCACTGCAGGACACAGGCCTCTTTCATGGTTTTCATAACCACGAGGGGTTTTGCCATAATCGCCACGCTTGGCAGGCGGGTTGGCGATCGCAGTATGCGGTTGGAATCTCAGAAAGACGCTGCTGCCCGTCTCCCGGTAATTGATGTCCACACGGAATCTCATGGCGCCTCACTCGTGTGTCTCAACCCAATACGCGATGTTTCACGGTATTTCACGACCGTTGAAATAGCTCGCCTTTCGTGTTCAGCCCTACCGTTTCACGCATGAACTTGACGTGTACGCTTTTGCTCACAGGAACCTAAGGCTTTAGCCGGGAAGGAAAGCGTCAAGTGGGACGATTTCGCTAGCGCGGAGACAACAGACGGCGAGACTAGCTTTTCGTCCTTCTCCTCGTCGTTCTTTAAAACAGACTCGGGGAGTAACGAAGAGAGTGATTCTAAGAATAAGCAGTCACATAAGGTTGGTTGTCCATTTCTACCGCACACAGTCAAGGAGGGCCAGGTTTGTTGTATCCATTTAGAAGCCCTGCTTACAGTGATGCAACGGCGACGGTTCTGAGGTTTGTGCTCGTTTTGTTTTATGTTATTGATGTTTTTAAATTTTTGTTGGCACGTTCTAAATAGATTTTTTTTTTCTTTTATTTTTTTAAGTACAGTGACAAAGTAACACAATATATTCCCTTCTGCCAAACTGCCAAAATTGAGGCCACCACGGCCAACATCTCGTGTCTGTGACGTCAACATTTTTCAAGCGCTCGTGTTGCTCGCTCAACTCGTGTCGGCCTCGGTTCAAACCGATGGTTTACTGCCTTGCGATGTTCGCGTTGAACTATCGCGAATTTATTTAAATTTAATTGTTCTTAATTGTAAAAAGCGGTGGTAGGTTCGATCCCCACTGCGGGCATGTACCTATGACTTGGTTTTCTAAGTTATGTACATTTGTGAAGTAATAGTAGGAGTACCACTCGCTAACGGTGAAGGAAAACATCGTGAGAAAACCTGAGTGTCTGAGCTATTCACATACCTCAGCGCTTGAAATCGCCAATCCGCGGTGGGCACGCGTGGTGATTAAGCCCACAATCCTCCCTGAGAGAAGGCCTGTGCCCTACAGTGGGACGTATATAGGCTGCTTATGTTATGTATGTTCTTAATTATAAATCTATTGCTACAAAAGATTCTCCTTAGTTTTGCGGGCAATAAAATAGGGCAATAGGAAGTCTCTTAATTTTTTGTGCAAAAAGCGACCGTGTCCCGTGTTACATTAAGACGTTTTCCGCAGGCCGGGCCCGATAAAGGTGGCATGAATAAGCCCCAGCCTGACTTCATGTCCTACAGGGACATTAATCCCCCTAAGAGGAAGGGACCACCGTGGACCGAGGAGGTAACAATACAAAATTGTTCTTTAACTGTAAAACTAGGAGGCCAATGCCCCTCGGCTGTGCTTCGCGATCTATGATCGCGACGAAGCTCGGTTTCCGACACGGTATGCGACAAGCTAAACCATATGGACGGTTCAATCCTGTAGGCTTTGGCCACTTCAGCTAATGGGATCAGTTAAATCTGTCCACGTGAAAGCGTATTTATACAACATAGTTTGGCTTGGTCTCGTCACTCACATCAAAATATATATCGGGACAGAAGGATACTTAAGTGTTTAGTTCAGAAACCGACGGTTAATCAAATCACCACCAAAATACTTCTCAGGCGCACAATAATATATAATACCTTTATCACGCTCTTACGCACGCTTGCCACACTAACTGTATCTACTCAAGAACGTTTGTTGGCATGAAACACACCAACGCGGGGGGCGGTCCGTATACATACGTCATTTACTGCAGTAGTATGTGTATGGATGGGTCGCCGTCTATGCCTAACGCTAGTGGCACTTTTCCGAGCGGTTCCGTGCTTCGCAAGGCACGTTAAGCTGTTGGTGCCGGCTGCCGTCGATAGATGGCAGTCGTTAAGCCAAGTCAGAGGCCTTAGGGCGGCTTGACAACTTCTGACAGTAGACGAGCCACTAGTCTACAAGCCTCCACCAATCCGGACTTGGCCCCCGTGGTGGAGTATGGCCTGTACCTTCCTCAGGGAAGAGACCCGTGCCGCTCGGTGAGGACATAATGGGTTGATGATGATGATGATGATGTGTATGGACGTTTGTATGGACCGCCACCGCCACAGCGTTGGTGTATCACATCCTGGACGCATAGACTCTGAACGTAATTTTACTTATGATTCTTAATGACACCAAGCCAAACCATGTTGCTGGCCTTCGCATCTACGTAATGAGCGGATTTATGCAACGTCCAGTGGCACCTTAACTCATAGCTACTAGACGGGTGAAGGAACCACTCTAACGCTGCAGTGCCTGCGACAAAGTTTTTTTTAGACGGAGTAGGCTTGCCCAGCGCCTATACCATCCGGACAGCTTAGTCGGCCAGCCGGCCGGCAGGAAGGACAAGTAAATAATTGCGGAGGTAACCAAGCCGCGGGTTTTCGTACGATGTTTTCCTTCGCGGTTAGCGTGTGGTATTGCTACTTTGTTACCTCGTACGTAACAAAGTTGCTGTACGCGTGTGACTTTAATACCTTGTCTAGCTGGTATTGTCTAGCTGGAGCACTCAGGCCGATATTCAGAAACACAGCGTTGAGCTACACTTAACGTGCACTAAGCTGAGCATCGGTTGAGCAATCTCAACAAAGACTCAAGAATTTCGTATTCACAGTCAATATCTCGACTCGAACTCAGCTAAGCCACAGCTCAAGCTAAACTTACTCGAGCGTGTAATCTGTGGTACAGTTTTTGACTTTACCGGTTTATATTATCTGTTAACGCTACATGAAAGGCATACAATAATCCACAGGAGTGAATGAGATGGCAACAAATCTCGAAACCTTTTACGCGCGGTTATACTTTATTTTGACTTCTCATTACTCTAAAAACACAATTTAACTTTTTGAAGGAAAATGAGCATGCAAAATGTCAAATTCTGAATAAAAAAAAGGTTAATTCACCACAGGTTAGTTACATTTCTCGAATTGCCTACAGGTGTCGCTACTTTCTTCGTCTAAGTCTAAGCTAGAGCTAAGCTAAGTCGCCGAAATCCACTACTGAGTCTCAGCTTAGCTTGCGCTCAATTTTTGTTATCACGAACTCAACTGTGAATACAAAATATCCCTGAGACTTTCATTTTGACAGTTGGAAGACCCGGACTCACATTGAGCTCACGCTCAAAATCGTTTCTGAATATCGGCCTTAGCACTTCGATACTGGTTTCGGTCTCAGGCTAAAATTGGACCATTGGCGTTACGAGGACAAAAAAACCTAGCTACCAAGCACAGGGTATCCTAGTTTGGGACCAGGTCAAGTGATTGTTTTGTATGGAAGTTATTATTATAAATAAGTCCAAAGGTAACCTAAGGGAAGAGTACGCGTGAAAAGGCTAAAATGTAAATATATAATATGGCAATATAAGGTAGATTCTATCAGGATTTTTTTTTTTTGGCTTTAAAGGATGATAATGAAATGGGCGCTCCTTCCAGGTGGACATGACCCCAGAGCTGAGATTCAAATACCAGATGAAGGAGCGGAGCCCCGAGGAAGTCCTCGCTGCGGACAAAGCCAGGCTTGAGAAAATGGAACAGGTACGGACGCCTCGTGATAACATGACATTTTAATATATGTAAATTAATGACTGCCTCGTTGATCTAGCGGTATCCCGTCTGATTATCATGCCGGAGGTCGTGGGTTCGATTACCATCACCGCCATACCCTTGTACACATGGCCTCAGTCTGCTTGTATTTCCATTTTTGTAATGTCCTTGCCTGGTTACCATAACACAGGGAGTGTTGTGTGGAAGTTATCGTTGTCATTATTATTGTATATGGACTGACTTTATGTCAGTCAGTCAGCAGCAGTTCAACCTTTGCATTTTTGTTGCAAAGTCGCCCGTAACGTAACTGGGTAGAGTGTCATATTAAGGGGATCCATCACACTGGACACCTAGCGCCACCAGAGAAAAAAATCATATTTTCTCTCGTATTTGCAAAAAGTGTCTAAACAATCTCAATTCAACCATGTTAACAGCGATTCTTAAGACCCTCGACAGAGAACCTAGGAGCACGGGGCTGGGATTGGATAGCATTTATGCCAAAAACGGCCGTTTTTGGCGTAAATGCTGTCTAGTCCTAGGTCTTTTGTCTTCGTTCTACGGCACTAGGTTCTAAAAATCACTATTAACATGATCGAGAGATTGTATAGACACTTTTTGCCAATTCGATGTGTAAGAAAAGGTATGATTTTTTTAAAGGTTGTCTACACGCTCGTAAAGGTCGACTGTACCTGCATTGTAATTCGTCATTGTACTAGTACACACTTATGTATTAAAAACCTATTTCGAGGCTAAAAACTCCACCCATGCCGGGACTTGAACGCGCGAACTCTGGCTAACCGTGCCAGCGCTCTCCCAACTGAGCTAATGAGCCTGTGCAGGCATCGGCGAAATTTCGAGCCTCTTTACAAACTTCTCTGTATTACGTACAGGCAGCGACATATGGCTGAAGCATTTTACATCACTTGCAGCCCCGAGTAACCCACTCTGCAGTTAGGTTTTACATCGGAATGTTATCGCTGTACCTACATGATTATATTTTTTCAATAGGTTTTTAAAATTGTCCTCAGCACGGGTTAGTGCAACAAAAAGAATATAAACACTCATGCATTGTTTTAATTTTTTTTTGTTCTATCAGATGCTAGAGTTCTGGTATAAATAGATGAACACTTGTGATTGTCTCACATGTTAATTTATTCATACTTTTATTGCACTTAAAAAAAATCGTACAGTGCGGCGGACTTAATGCTAGTTATTTAGTCTAATACAGGGTTATTTCCACAATGCGCAATTCCTGAAATATGTCCGTTAGAGTTAGTCATTCACAACAACTTTTGTATCTCCACTTTTGATAATGGTTTTTTTTTTTAATTTTTCCAATTTCTCTAACTTTCTTTTTACCAACATTTACTTTTATTAGCTTGCAATAGCGCTGTTCAGTGAAAAATGCTTAAAACCGTATGTATTATACAAAATGGATATTCTCCTTTGTAGGACAGTGCCTTACTGAAGACTGCGACATTGGTAGAGCGCGTAAAGCGCTTACTTAAAAAAAAAAAAAAATTCTGATATTTCCAAATTAAAATCTGCAAAATAAAACTCATAGAACGAAAGTTGTATCCCAACACAGTCATATGTAATTGGGGTGTCTCAAAAGCTGCGCGTTTTATAAAAATCCTTGTATTATGATGTGTATATAAGCATGGTTTCCCGCAGATAAAAATTACAATTTTATATTATGATTAAAAATTACAATTTTCTAAGGTCATACGCGGTGGAAAACTGCCGCTATCCATTACAAAATACGAGCCCTTGACCGCCTTCCCCCGCAGCTTTCTGTTTTAAAACTGACGTTCTTCCTTCTAAAACGCCAAAGCCCACAGATGGATTCCATTCAGCTTTCCTTTCGGAAACCGACGTTATTCCTTCCAAAAGAAGAGCCAAAGCCGCTGGCTTCCGTTCAAAAACCGACGTTCATCCTTCTTCAACAAAAGCGAAAGCCCTGAAACGGATATCCATTCGAAAGCCAACTTTCTTCTTTCTACTATGAGCGCCAAAGTTTTCGAACCTGTTCTTTGCCCGCAGCCTGCCCTGGTGAACGAGCAGCTGAGCCAATTATACCTGGAGATGCAGCTGAACGGTCTCCCGCAGGACCTGGCCCTGGAGGAAGGGATCACCAGCTCCAGCAGCTCCGGTGAGGAGCACGGCCCGAACGGAATGGCGATGAAACGAAACCTTAACAAGGTAAAGACCTAGCGCTTGAACTTCCTCAGGGACCGCACCTGAAGCAGTTCTTCAAGGCTTATTGGAGTTGTCTGCGCTTGATATTATTCCGCAAGATTTTACGATGCGATCATGCCTGTTGCTGCTCCTCACGGTATGCTAGAAGAAACGAAGTGCCTTGTCCAAGATTTGATACAAGAAATCTCTTAAGTGTGTACTTACTACACACTCAAGCTACCAGCAGCCGAGTTTGATAAGTCTCAAAAGTGTGCTTGAAATCTCTAAAGTACACGGCAGCTCAACCAGCTGTACTTGAACTGCAGCTGAAAGGTCTCTCGCAGCTATTGGCTCTGGAGGAAGGGACCACCGGCCCTCAAACAGAACCTCAAACAGAACGTGAGCGCTCAAACAGTGGAACTGAAACACTTAACTGTTCCAGAAGGTATCCTGTATGATAATTTGTCGGAGCAAACTTCATTCTAGGTAACTTCATTGCGGTGAAATGTTCTTACATCTGAGATTGCTCTGAGTACCCATTTCGACATCCTGTTCCAGATTTGTAACAATAGTTACAGGTTTTAACGTCATTTATACAGCACTCAGAGACTTAGTGCTTAATCACAATGCGTACTGAAATTATCTATTTCGATAAATTTCATTTCATTTCAATCTTCCCATTGTAAAATTAACATAACAGTTTTTATGTTTCAAGAATGCCTTAAATCTACAGCGCTAGAAACTAAGCTCACCGTTGTCCATTACAGACTTCCCGAAGAAAACGCGACTACAGCCGCCTTGTGATGATCTACGAAGAAGACGCGCCCATACCCCCTGAGCCCAAGGACGACCCTGTCCCCTCCACCTCTGGCATCGCCTCCTGTTCTAAGTGAAGATAAATGGCCGCCGAACCATTCCAAAATGGCGACCAAGACTTTTCAAAATGGTCGCCAAGTCTCTGCGACAGTACTTCACTTTTAAGAGGTATTCCGTTACTACTAACTTCTGTAGGGACTTGGCGTTCGGGTTCTTAGCTTGACGGCTGTCAAGTAAGAGAAGGGGCATGTAACGACAAAAAAGTTACGTTAAGTTACGCTAACCGGAAGAGCATTTTTTTCCACTGGAAATTGGTTCTAATCTCACTGAAGATAAAATGTCTATCAAATAGTACTAAAAACGTTAACGTTTGAATGTATTATCGTAAATTTAAGTGCTTACAAGTCTGGCTTGGTTTTGGATTAAGAATTTTGAATAGGTATATAAGATCATTGTGAGAATTGGTTACGACAGCTGGGTTAAGATGTAAATTCATGCAGTGATCTGTAAACTGAAAACGTTGTTTTCTACGTGTCGAAAACTACCTTCATGTATTTGTGAGGCATTTATCTATTTAAGCCAAGTTAGAAACTGAATCACATCCTTGTCATAGGGTTTTCAAAAAGTGGTTTCCTAAAACCTTAATCGTGGTAATAGTGATTATATTATAGCAACTACAGCTAGGGGATTTGCTATCTAGTCCTAGATTTTATGTACTAGTTCCTAGAAGTTACTCCTACCATTTATGTAAATAATTTTCCAAAAAATCGATATAGAACACACTTTTTTTTTGTTTTCTGGTGGCATCAGTGACTCTCGATGATTTGAGTGGAGTGTCCACTGTACGTAATATAACCATTGAACAAAAACACTGTAACATATTTATGTTGAAATAACGTTTTGAGAGCTTTTAAGCCGCTTATTTCTCTTTTGTAAGCGAATCCCCTCGCAGTGATCCCGCTTATGTACCTAAATAGCTTTAATGTATGTTTCCAGTTTACAAAGCACAGCGTTTAAATGTCAAATTGTCATTACTTGAGTAAGAACTAAAGTAGGACGTCGTACAAAATATCTGTTAGAAAGCAGAAAATGTGTAACCCACAAATCAGCAGAGAATTGAATGATTGTACAGGACAGGGTAGATATGTTACAGATTCTGTAAGAAGGAGAAGACGTTTGTTGTAACAGTTTCAAGAAAGAAAAGGCATACCGTATAATTCATTAATTAGTAATTGATGAGTAAGGAACTAAGATAATCAGGCTCTTTACACAAATATAAGGGCTTAACTAGATTGGGAAATGGAAAAGTAGTACATTGTGCACCGAGGGGAGAAAACGATCTATTTCGGTTCGAGAGTATGTTTAAGCCCGACGCGCAACGGGGGGCTTAAAGGAAACTCGAGAACCGAAATAAAACTTTCTCCTGAGTGATAACAGTGCTTTATGCTACCCCTACGTGGATAATAAAATTATTTTCACTTCTCATGCTCTAAAAGTTCGTCTTTATGTCGTGCGTAGGCGACATAAAGTCGCTTTTTATGCTCTAGAGCATAAAGTAAAATCTTCGTCGAAGACCAAGGCAATCGCTGCAACAGCCACACGAACATCTTTAACTTCATACAACAACCTCTTTATTTTATTTCGTTTCGTTCGTATTCTAAGACCAAGGCAAAGATACCAACAGCCAAAGTACACAATAAAACTTCATGAAATAAACTTATAATTTGTATTTCGTCTCATTTATTATTTTTTATATTTGTTTATTTTTCAATTTAGTAGATCAGTATAGTATTTAAGCCATAACAACAACTTATCATAGTTATAAAAAGAAAATGTTTTTATAACTGAGCAGTATGTAACGACCTTAAGTCAGGTGTCACGTCCCTACAGAAAAAAAAAAGAAAAAAAAGTTAATTGGCGGGAACCATAATTATTTTTTCATTGTAATATTTGTGTTACAACTTAAAATTGTTTTTTGATTAACGATAAATAATGTCGTCAATCGAAGTGAAAAGTAGAGTGTACAACTCGTCCATAAAACCCATTTTACACTCGACTTTATATCTATCCTCGCTCGCAAGCTCGCTCGGATGGATAAACGTCTCGAGTAAAATGGTGCGTTTTATGCACTTGTTGTACAATCTACTATTAGAATAATTAAAAGCGTACTGTTAAATTATCAATTCAGTAAAAAACAAAATTTAACAAAACAAAACATATTGCCGCGTCTGTTTTTTTTTGTTCGTAGTGCAGAAAAACGTTGCCAGCCTCCTTTCATTAAAAATCGAGTACAAAAATATAAAACCTTTTTGAGATTTGTATTTTTTTTTGTGTTCGCTGCAAAAAAAAAAACAACAGAACGCTAGTAAAAGAGCACTAATGGATTTTCATACAACATTCCTGCCCTGCTGCGGAGAGCAGCAATGAAATTCCATGCAACTTTTCCCGTCGCACATTTATAAGGGAGAAATGAAAAACGTTGTAACCCGTTTATGAACGAAAAATTAGACACTTTCTGAGTGGGTGTGGTATAAAAATCATTAATTTGTAATTGATGAATAAGGAACTAAAATAAATAGACTTTTTACACAAATATAAGGGCTTAACTAGATTGGTAGATTTAGATTTGTTTTTAGCTTAAAGGTAGATTTTTTTAAGCAAATCCAAATAAGATTCGGGTTCTATTGAAAAGTATCAGATGAACAATACGTGTTACAATGAATATGTGTATCACATTTATTCTAACTTAATACGGGAAAGATAGCGTAATAGAAAATTAATATACTATAGAAGAAAATTATAATAGTTATTTACACAACTAGGGCCGTAAAATAAAGAAAGGCCGATATCGCAGAAGTTTAAGGCGCGAGCCGCAGGCGAGGGTCATAAATATGCGATAGAGGGCTTTCTATTTTACAGTCCGTGTTGTGTACACAATTTTATGTCGTCACTTGGCCTCAAAGTGGGTTTTCCCGTACGCGTAGCGTGCGGAAAACCCGCGTTTTCTGGCCAGGTGTGGCATAAAATTAATGTCAATTTAGTAATAACTTGAACGTTAATGTTTTTAAGTCGCCAACCTAAAAATATTAACGTTAGGTGGGATATTCGTTCTAGGAGTTTTATTTTAAGCATAAATCGTTGGTTAGTTGATCAAATATGCTTTATCCATACTTCTTTTATTTTGTTATTGTACTTAGTTTCACCTGCCGTATAGAAAGATTTTGAAAGACTGGTTGCCATAACCCGGTGACAGAAAATATTGTAGCGAAACGTGCAAGAAATGTTGCAGAAATTTTAACGATAAGCCGTTGGCTTTTTCGTGTGTTCGAAATTAAGTTGTGTATTATGCGTGTATATTATTGATGGTTCAACCTACGATGGATTCGGATTTTTAAGATACATTTTAGCTTAAGATTCTATGTACACTTCTTTTGTATTTTGTAAAAACAAGACATCTGCCAACAACTTGTTTATGTTGTAGCTGGGCCGGGAACATGTACAATATGGGAATCTTGCAATAAGTTTTAAATGCTCACCAATTAAACTGTGTAGTGGATCGCGGGGAAGATAAAATAAGAATATTCTTTATAGTACACCAGACACAAGACAAAAACTAAAACCCTATCGAAACCGTGTATTTTCTTCGCGTTAATTGTCGGAGTAATGTATAGATGCCTACGCTCTTCTGTTTTAATTTTTTAACCTTCAAGAGACAGTGGTGGTTGGTATTTAACATCAGTTTGAACTTAACCGCTTTATAAAGACGGACGGGCGGACTCGTTGGTCTAGGGGTATCACGTCTGATGACCATGCCCGAGGTCGTGGGTTCGATTCCCAATGGGGACCGCCAAACATTTGTACATAATATGGCCTCAGTCTGGGTGTAGTTCCACGTTTCCATTTAACCATTACCATAGCACAGGGTATCCTAGTTTGGGACCAGGAAATGTGATTGTGTTGAGTAGAAGTTATTTTATTCTATTTATTTACTAGCTGACTCGTCAAACGTTGTTTTACCATATTAATTAGCCTACGACCATTTCTCAGACCTACCAAATACACAAAAAAAAAAAATTAAAAAAATAATTGGTGAAGCCGTTTCGGCGGAGTTCGATAACAAACGTCGTCACACGAGATTTATATATTAGATAATACGTTTTTTGCAAAAAGTGAACAAAGTGAACGTAAATGTTAATAATGTTAATCTCAAATTGTATGGGATACTAATACATATATTTATTATTATACAGAGACTATAGAAACTTTTGTGTCGAAGACTTAGATACTGTTTATAATCTCAATAAAAACATGTCAAAAAGGAAAGTATCTACTCTTTGCACATGCCAATAGGTTAGAATTTATTAAAAGTTATTTAATTTATTTACGACTAACGTACGAAATGTATTCGTAAGTACATACATACATAAACTCGCGTAAGGCTGAGCCTCTATATTACGCGCACCAATCCTGAATTATTACAATGTAACTAAAAATTCCATAAAAATTGCTCTCGCGAACATAATTGGGCCCCGAGGCCGAGTTTCATAAAACTGAAATTTGTAGTTTATTATGACAATACGATGGACAATTGTACATTGCGCAGCGGAGTCTACTTATTATTCTTTGGGTTAATCGAATTTGCAATGTACATCGAATTCGGGCAGTATATTTTTTATTTTGATCTTATTTTATATTTTTTTCTTAAAGCAGAAGTAATTTCTAGAGACTAATTTCATTTTTTCAGCGATTTGTTAAGTTTATTATTATAAATTATTTATTTAAAATATTTGAAAGCGTGACGTCATATTTTTCGAGTGCACACGCCGAAACGTCGCGCAAACTGTCACACTTTGTTTCTGTCATTTGCTATGACAGACGTTTTTTTCACAGACAAGGAAATGATATGCATATGACAGTTATGACAGCAAGTCTTTTTTTTAAGTAACGTAGTGTTGCCATATGTTATGTTTATTTTAAAATGTGACGTCATCAGAAGGTCAAATGAAGGTTATTGTTTTTTGGCAAAAATAACGCTCATCTTCCTTAATATTTATCTTAAATATAGAAAATATGGTTACTTAGATGTTAATCTCGAAATGGTTTTTGATTCAGCCCTCAAGAAAAAAAATAGTCTTTGCGAATTGTCATAGTACACCGTGAATTGTAGTTCTATGAATCAGGCCCCTTGGCTTGCCACTTACCACGATGCTGACAAACCGCATTCGCTTCATTCGAGTTCATTTTATCTTGCCCATGGCTAATATGTCTCTTATATACCTTAGTATGTCATCCGGGGTCATCTCTTACCAACCCTTCCGACCCTTTATTTAATATATTTAGTGAAACTATCTTCCTTCATGCCCTCCAAAAGGCCAAAGAAAATGTAAGTATTTTCGTATATTATACGCATGCGCCTTATCCGCGTAGCATCACCGAGTTTGTAAGTTCAATTTGTATCGAGTTCCACCCAAGAACATTTCACCCTCTAGGTTCGATTAAGCGACGGACTCGTTATATCCGCTCTCCTGCTATGTAAAACAATATGGCGGCTTTATGGAGATGTTGCGTATGATGATGTTAGGTTAGGTAAGTGATTTTCTGGAGGATTCGTTTTTTTTTATCTAGCCCTAATAGTGTCTATACACGCTAGTCTCACCCATGGATAACAGATGGCGTTGCAGACATTATTTTTGCGCGTATTGTTTTTGCCTTCGAAGCAGACTATGTATTCAATTTAAATTTATGAAAATGTATAGCTCATTACCTCCATACTAACTATATTCAGCTTAAGGCCGCTTTTGCGCTGAAGGCCTCAAATCTTGTTTCGAGTTGAGAAATGTTGTTAAAAAAATGCGCGAACAATTAGTACTGCCTCCGTCTATTAGAACAATGACCCGCGGCGCGCGCGCACCGCTCTGGCTGTATACGAGTGGTTCTAATAGGTTTAAGTTTGTATCGGGACATTTTTGAAAAGTGGGTTTTTTAAAAAAGCAACGCACATGTATTGTAAACTTTCATAATTTGTTATTTGATGAAGTTTTCTAGTCATAGGTCGTATGCGCGGTAAGTGGTGAGTCGAGGTATCTGCCTGCTCCTGCGGCTTACAGCCGTGAGTTTATGTGTTTTGTCTGGGTAAGACATTTTATCTATCTGTTTGTTGATGTTAAATACTTTTGAGTATCATACGAAATGTTTTTGTGTTGTCAGTTAATTTTATATGATTTTTACAATTAGTTAAAGTAGAATGTAAGTAATCATTACAAATTATCTTTGAAATGGTTTACCATCATAAGAATATTCATAGTTTGTTTGTTAAAGTATGATATAAAATAAAAAAGATTAAATTATAATTTTTTTTTCATTATTATGGAATGAATTCTCCTTTATGTTAAGGCGCCGATAGCAGCGAATTATTGTTAATGAGTCATTTTTTTTTATTAAAATCTGTTATGTATATCTTAGGATAATATTCTTGAAGATATTTCTGAAGATATTTTTGCCCTGGAAAAAAACCGCGCCAAAATAAGTTGCTTCTTGAATTTGCCACTGTGCAATAAGAAGCGGTGGTAGCCTAGTGGGTAGAACATTGGACTCGGAAGCGGGAGACCCAGGTTCGATTCCTAGTGCGGGCATGTACCTATGACTTTTCTTTCTAAGTTATGTACATTTGTGAAGATATAGTAGCAATACCATTCGCTAACCGTGAAGGAAAACATCGTGAGGAAACCTGGGTGTCTGAGCTACTCACATACCTCAGCGCTTGAAATCGCCAATCCGCGGTGGGCACGCGTGGTGATTAAGGCCATACTCTCTGAGAGAAGGCCTGTGCCCTACAGTGGGACGTATATAGGCTGCTTATGCAATCATTATGTAAGTTTTTTTATTTAAATTAATAGATAACATTACGATTGACGCTCTATGAATGTCGCATTGTCGTACATAGAAGTTTTTCCATTATAATTAACACGTAAGGGCTTAAACATTGTCTAGCTACGAATAAAAGACCATGGAAGTACAAGGGGGGTTCAATAAGTAGTGTGAATGAATAAGATGCAATTAACTTTTATCACATGTTATTTTATTTTTCAACCAAGTCACCTTTAGTTGCATACACTGAGCATATGTTCTTTCAAAACCTAAAATTCCTTTCTTAAAAAAAAATCTTCATCTTGATTCTCTAAAAAATGAATTTCTGGCCTCTTAGATATTCTCTTTATCTCGGAAATAGATATACATCACTAGGAGCAAGGTCTGGAGAATAATATAGAGGATGTTCTACCAATTCGAAGCCAGCATCATTGATGGCAGCCATCGCAGCTTGTACGCTGGGGCGTTATCTTGATGAAACAAAACAACTTTAGCGAGTTTGCCACGTTTGATTTGTTCTGCATACATATTCCCCCTAATAGTGCCTCCGTGACTGAGGTATTCGATCATCACCACCCTTGGCTGTCCCAAAAAAGAGAACCCATGATCTTGCCGGCGGATGGAACGGCCTTGAGTTTCTTAGGGATCGTTGATGGTCTCTTCCAAGTCATGGTTTTTTTTTTTTTGTTTCAGGGTCGTAATGGTGAAGCACGGAACAAAAAAAATGGTGAAGCCATGTTTCATCCATAGTTAGAAATCGAGCTAAAAACCGGTCAGGATCTTATTGTAACAGTTCCAAACAGCTTTGTGAAATTCTCAGCCTGGTTCGTTTTTGTTCATCATCATCATCAGCCTATGCTTGTCCACTGCTGAACATAGGTCTCTCCTATTGCACGCCACTGAGCACGGTCCTCGGCTACTCTCATCCAGCTCTTGCCAGCCGCCCTGCGAAGATCATTGCTCCACCGAGTCTGAGGACGCCCTACACTACGTTTACCGATCCGCGGTCTCCACTCGAGAACTCGTCTACCCCATCGGTTATCAGTTCGGATGATATGGCCGGCCCACTGCCACTTCAGCATGCTAATTCGGTGGGTTTTCTGTCGGAACGTCGTTTTTGTTCGGCCGTTAGCATTCTAGGCACCCAACGCGCTGAGACTTTTCATTCCCAAATGGTCATGTATTATATTATCAACGCTCCCTATTAAAATATTTAGTTCTTCAGCTATAAAGCGAACATGAGTACGATGATCCACCAAAACAATAACATTTTTTGTAATTTCTTCAGTTACTGCAGTCGTCGTAGGGCGCCCTGAGCGCGAGTCGTAATTAGTGGATGTTCTTCCCCTCTTAAACTCAGCACTCCAACGCGCAACCGTAGAATAAGGAGGAGCTAACGTATCTTGTAAGTCTTGATTTACTTCTTCAGTAATAAAATTTTTCAAACATACATTATGTAATTACCGCGCGAACTTTTATTTTCTCCATTTTCGATTATTCGTTACGACAGAACACAAGCACACACAAGTAAGAACCTTCTATGATTGAAAAAACAAAAGAGCATCAAACTTTTTTTATTTTATTATGTCGACAATAGCAATGGCTATGCCTGCCAGTAGTTTCTTTTTCTCTTCTTTCTCTCTATTTCGCGCTACAAATTCACACTAAAGTCTCGGTTCTCTCGATTAGTCTTTACCACGAAATGAGCGCAAGATGTTCTACAGAGTAAGTCACTCTGTGATTGGTTCATTCTTTGCGCCATGCGTGACGACGTGAACGTTGATTGGACAATAGAAAGCGACAGCGTAACTTATGGTTGGTTTTATCTCAGATTAATAAACATCAAACCATTGACTTCATTGATGTATATAATAGGTACCTCATCGAAATATCTAGGTACTTCGCAAGAGGGCGGCCTGACGGTGGCAGGTGCGTAGATATCTTGCCGGGTAATACTGAACTCGCTCTGATTGGTAACACAATTGACAAGCCCCTCCCGCCATCCCACATACAATTGAACGTGGGGTCTTGCTAGCGGTATCACGTCTGATTAGGTACCATGCTGGAGGTCGTGGCTTCGATTCCCGCTGGCCTCACAAAAGGCCACAGTCCGGGCGTTTCTCCATGTTTGTGATGTCCTTGCTTGGTTACCATAGCACAGAATATCCTACTTTGGGCTTTTCTCTATAAACCTACTACTCTTTTTGGTCTAACATACTTACAACTGACATAGGTACATTTACTGCCATGCTACATCTAAGTATAAAATACAGAAAACATTCCGACGAATTAAGAACCTCCACCTTTTTTTGAAGTCGGTTAAAAATAGGACTAGCCTCGAAAAAATTAAGCGGGAGCAACGATCATCTCTATTTCGAAATCACCTGACACCATACAAAAGTGCACCTGTAAACGCATAATACGCCTATGTATACCAAAGGGCCCAACTAAAGTCATTGTCCTAACAAAACAGAGAGGTACGACTCACAAAGCCTTGATGACCTCTCTTCTCCCACAATTAATGCTGACTTACGGGTCACCATACGTAGGAACGATTTAGCAACAAAAACAGCGGGCTATTCTGGCGGGCTTCCCTTTTCATACTTTGACTATAAATTAATGACTCACCGTTCGCTTGAGCAGTTTGTTGAAAGCCTCGAACGGAGAAGTTAACTATCCAGTTAAACCACGTATCTACACACACACCGACAGGGCGCAACCATTTTGTAGAGCCTCGATTAAGTTACTATGACTGTGAACTTGTCTAAATAACCGTCAAATCCGTAATGAAGAAGAAACAACTACCACAGTATTGTAGTGGGTTAATTTAAGCTATTGTTGTATGCGTATTAATAGTGCGTTGTAAAATTTATTTGGCACTAAAAACAGGTTACAGACAATATTGCACAAAAAACTAAAGAAATAGTTTACTTTGGTCAAGTCCATAACCAGCACGTTAAAATGATATCTACGCTTCGAAAAGAAAATGATATGAGTAACAAGAATTACAATCGAAAAACTCTATTTGTATGTAAACTAGCATGCACAAATAACACAACATGGTATAAGATACAGGGCGTCCCATGGCTATGCCACATGGAGGGAAAGTACCTTGAATATTGTAGATGGAACATTTTTCTGAACAAAATTTCACTTTTATTTCTGACGCTATGTTATTTAGGAAAAATAATCCTGATGATGAAGCCTTTCAATCGGTATGATAAAGCTACAGGGTATTTTTTTTTTCTCGTGTAGCGGGTTCGACTCCCGGTTCAACCATGTAATTATTTAAAAATCTATAAATGCAGTTTAAATTGTTTTTTAATTAAAATAAAGTTTTTGTTCCATCTACAACATTCAAGGTACTTTCCCTCCATGTGGCATAGCGGTAAGACGTCTGTATGATACCTAATTTGCTCCTTTTCATCATCAACTCATTATGTCCCCACCGAGGGGCACGGGTCTCTTCCCTGAGGAAGGTATAGGCCCATACTCCACCACGGGGGCCAAGTCCGGATTGGTGGAGGCTTGTAGACTAGTGGCTCGTCTACTGTCAGAAGTTGCCAAGCCGCCCTAAGGCCTCTGACTTGGCTTAACGACTGCCATCTATCGACGGCAGCCGGCACCAACAGCTTAACGTGCCTTGCGAAGCACGGAACCGCTCGGAAAAATGCCACTAGCGTTAGGCATAGACGGCGACCCATCCATGCACTGAACACGCCCTGTGTTGCTTAACCTTCGTGATCGTTTAAGATCACTCAGGCAGCCGGGGCTACGAGCGATTCTTGCTCCTTATTTCAGAATATTTAGGCGATTATCTTTTAAGAGCATGGGTTGGATTCTACTCGATGAATAGTTATTTGATAGACATATAAAAGTACAGCAGTGGCTGTTTAACTGTTTGTGTAGGTCGGCATCTCGCGCGGAGAGATCTTCACGCTAGGGTACTACTATTCTGTTCGTGAATAGTTTATAAAAAAAAATATGTCTAAGGTACATTCTAGGTCCCGACTCTCTAAATTCGGTACTAGTTCAAAAGCTCACCAAGGCTTGTTGATTCACAAAAGTGATTATTTCTTATTTTATTAGGGCAAATAAAAGTTAGAGATTGCAAAATATGTATAGTCCGCACAAATCTTTTTGGCGGTAACGTGAACATAGTCACAGATCGTTTGCACATCGCTTACTGTCTTTACAGTGTATGTGTGAGTAATTGTTATTGTGTGATGCGTAGTAAATTACTATTATCCAATTACTAACGTCGTCAATTACTCACACGTACACTACAGAGACAGTAAGCGATGTGCAAACGATCTGCGACTATGTTCACGTTACCGCCAAAAAGATCTGTGCGGACTATATACGTAAATCTAACTGATAAAAACCTAATAGTGTTAACTTAAGGTTATAGAACACATTATCAGTAAATTTACTTCACAATTAGTTGAAAGAATTATGTATTTGAAACGGTTCCATCTGGCGGTCGATTTCCCCAACCACACGGCCAATAAACGTGTTGTCAATGTTTGTCAGATATTTTCAAGTTAATAATAATCATAGTGGAAATCAAAATGTTAATGTCAAAAACGGTTGTTTCGCAAAATCCATTGCATAATGCAGGTGCATTGAATTGGCTGTAGATTCTGTGATACAGTGATTTATACCAATGTACTCGCAGAAACGCGACAAGTCCTTGTGGAATCTTTGAAAATAATAAATGTGGGGTTCCTTTCCTACCTTCTCCACATAATCTACCAATTCTGAATTCTGTTTAGCAGCTTTGTTGTTCATTACGTACCTACAAACAATCAGTGGTTTTCCACTTGTTAACTTTTTTTAAATGTCCTGCAGAGGGTGTCGAGTGGCTGATGATGACATTACTTTTTACAGGTTCACAGTGTTTGGGACCCTGCGGTTGTAACACTGTATTCGCGCCCCTCCACTCACACCTTCGCGCGGTGTTGTTACACACACAGACGCAGGTCTACCTGCGCGCGCGCATTCCGTCGTCCACCTCGCTCGCTCGAGCCTCCACAGGCTTCGAAATTCAATACTCCGGATTTAGGAAGCGGTTTTCATTGTCCAGTGTTTTTGGTGGTTCCCGAATAGTGTTATGAGTTAAACAACTGGGTAAGTACGATTATTTGTTTTGACTTCAGATTAAGTAATTTTAACTATTAATGTTAAAATAAGGTTACCTACCTGTTACGGCAAAGGCAACGCTGCCTTCGATTGAATCATAATCTATTTATACACCACAGGTATGCAACGGCGAATGTTTTTCATGTTTATTTTGCTCAATTTTTGTTTATTCATTAAGTTTATTTTGCTCTACGCAGCATTTTCAACGTTTACTTTAGAATCACGTGAGTTTCTCGGTAATTGACGATTTCTCTACGCTGTGAACAAGTAAGTCAGCAATAAGGTCGCAGTAAGCAAGCCAGCTTCACCGATAGGCTAACCAGTAGTTCCACTAGTCGATTTTAAACCAAGGATACCGAGGGACGTGGTCCAGCGATGACTCTATCGTGTTTTCCGAATCTACGTTTTTTAATGCCACGTGACGTCATAGTCATTATAAAATCATATTGTACAGATATTGGAAGTACGCGGTGGTAGCCTAGTGGGTAGAACATTGGACTCGGAAGCGGGAGACCCAGGTTCGATTCCCAGTGCGGGCATGTACCTATGACTTTGTTTTCTAAGTTATGTACATTTGTGAAGTTATAGTAGCAATACCACTCGCTAACTGTGAAGGAAAATATCGTGAGGAAACCTGGGTGTCTGAGCTATTCACATAACTCGGCGCTTGAAATCGCCAATCCGCGGTGGGCACGCGTGGTGATTGAGCTCATACTCTCTCTGAAAGAAGGCCTGTGCCCTACAGTGGGACGTATATAGGCTGCTTATGATTGGAAGTACAGGCTGTGCGGAGTAGAGGAGAGAAAACTTTGTACACGGCATAGAGCCAGTTTCTGAATTGAGAATTTCGCTAAGTAAACAGTTAGTGCTGTCTCCTCGAATTTCTCAGAAAAAAAAACGTGACAGAACGTTACTTAAGTATTTACTCAATGGAATTCTCAATTCAGAAACCGGCCCTCAGTTATATACATAACAACTCAGCCATCTAACCATTAAAGTACAGTGAAGTACAGTCGACAGCACATCAAACGTTACATCCTTGCAGTGTGGGCGTAACGACGTAACAGAAGGTTAATGTGCTGTCAATTCAATACATTTCCATTTATTCAGTAAATGACATAGTGCAGGTAGTAGGTACAGATCTTCGGTATGGTCGAATGTGCTGTACAAAACCTCGAAATAAGATGTAACATAAACACACGTCTCTATCCCGGAGGGGTAGGCAGAGACCAGGGTTCAGTTGCCACGATCCTGACAGATCTCTTCTCTGTTTGGTTGAAGTAGTCCCTTGCCGGTCCTTCCACCCCAATTCGCTCGATATATGTTGAAATAAAAGTACAGAGTAATTTCTAAATTGCACAATTCCTACGACATGTTGTTAGTTTATCATTTAAAACAATTTTTGTTCTACGACCTTAGTTTTCTTCTTAATTAACATATTTTCGAAAAAAAAAAAACTAATTTAGGCAGTTTCTCTGCTTTGCAGTGGCGCTGTTTGTTTTATCAATGTTCTATGTAAGACTATTGATTCTATGTGATTTACTGAAGGCAACAGTAGAGCGAGTAGGTGGCGAAATAATTAGTAGTTTTTTTTTATTTAATTTTTTTTTATTTTTGTCTTTTTAGTGTTTTTTTTTTTATTTTGTGTTTCGATTTATGCTGATTTTATATAGCCTACGACACTCGGGCAAACACGACGAATCGATTGAGATCTTATTTGTCAAAATCTGATTAATGGTTAACGAGATATGAGGGAACGTACAATCAGACACACTTATATACATACAATATACGAGCCGAACACATTATCCTCCTTTTGGGCTGCGCCGCAGTCGGGTATCGGGTAAATAAAAGTGGCTGTAAGGTGTTTCAGAAATAGCGAAAAATAAGACTTGCACGTTCTGGACACAGATAATTATTTTTTAAATAGAATTTTCAAATACTTTCTAATGCAGATATCTATATTAGATGGGCAAAAAACTCACGGAATGATATACATAAGTTCATATGTATAAGCAAACACGCGAAAATAGTGCTCTTCAGTTTGCTCTCGCTCGACGCAACATTAGCTCGAATAAGTTTACTTTAGTCTCAGTAGACTTGAGTCTTTTTGAACGAGTTAGCCTTACTGAAAATGCATACGTAACATACAGACATAAGCAGCCTATATACGTCGCACTGTACGGCACATGCCTTCTCTCAGGGACTGATCTCCCGCGGATTGGCGATTTCAAGCCCTTAGGTAGGTATGTGAATAGCCCAGACAGTCAGGTTATCCTCACGATGTTTTCCTTCACTGTTAGCGAGAAAATGCATGTTTTGACACAATATCACTACTACTTAATTGCACCAATGCGTCACGGAGACACTTTGTCTTAATTATCTTACACCTGACAGTTTGGGAGCCCGCCTTTAACGACGCCTCTATTATAATATAATTTATGCCTGATAGCGTTTTGTGATTCATAATGAGGTGGTAATTAATGCCTGATAGCGTTTCGTGATTCATAGTATGTAAGAAGGATTAAGAAGGTGGTAGCGCAGTGGAAGAACGTCGGCTTCACATTCAGGGCTTCGAATCCCGGCGTGTACCATGACTTTGTTTTCTAAGTTACGTTTGTGAAGTTGTAGTAATAATACCGTGAAGTGAAGGAAACTATCGTGAGGTGTTGGGACAAACTTGCGAGGCCGGAGGCCGAGCTCCGCGAAGCGGGCACGAGGAACCCCGCCGCGGCGAGGCCGAAGGCCGAGCTCCGTCCAGGCCGAGGCCGAAGGCCGAGACCATACATGTTCCCACTTATCAAATCCCTACCCCAAGTGTCTAGCGAGGTGTTCACATGCCTCAGCGCTTGAAATTGCCAATCCGTGGTGGGCACGCGTGGTGATTAAGCCATTTCACGCCCACTGCAGGACATAGGCCTCCCTCATGGTTTTCCAAGCTTCCCGGTCTTGTGCCGCTTCCCGCAACCGTAACCAAGTCGTCAGACCATATGGTGGGGGGCCTGCCCACGCTGCGTCGTCTGTTCCGCGGTCGCCAGGTCAGAACTTTTACGCCCCAACGGCCGTCAGTTCTCCGAGCTATGTGCCACGCCCACTGCCACTTCAACTGAGCAATTCTTCGCTTTTTTCTCGAAAGTGGTTCAAAATTTCGCCGATGCCTGCACTTGCCCATTAGCTCAGTCTGGCACGGTTAGCCAGGGGTCGCGGGTTCAAGTCCCGGCACGGGTGGAACTTTTAGCCTCTAAATAGGTTTATAAAAAAGAGTAATTTAAGTCAGTCGTGGGTTTGCTTCCCACTGGAAGTCGCCGTGCTTGATTAGTACAAATGACCTCATCCTGGGTTTTACATGTTTGCAATGTCTTTGGCTGGTTACCATAGCTCAGGCTGTCCCAGTTTGGGTCCAGGGCACGGTGATTGTGTTGTGTAGAAGTTATTATTATTAACACAATCTTTCACATTTACACATTATTTGAAATTGTATGAAACTTAATCAGTGAAATTGTATAGATAAGCTAAGAAACATAATATTGTTCTATAACAAAACTGTCATTGTGTCGTGAACACAATGCTTCACCTAGCTAATGGGTTAACGAGTGCATTATAGTATCTAAACAACAGGTGACTACCACATGTAGGTGGCAGGTGCTGGCGACATAGGCTGAGATCCGGGTTCGGTTAATGCGGGGCATAACGAGTAACTCGCCAATGCAATTTAAACAATGATTTTGCGAGCCGATGACGGTCTGTTCCATAAAGTCCATCCAAACCATCATAAACTTCGTCATACGTTAAGGGTTAAGGGGGGCTCGACAGACTGTGACAAGGGGTGGTAAGGGTCCTAGGTTTCGTGACGTTTCAAAATAATGATTAATAATTTTGTGTTTTGTTAATTTTTTCAATGCTTAATAATATTATGTTGATAATAAAAAAAAAAAATTTTAATGGAAAATAACAAATTTTAGAACTGCTGTTTTGATTTAATAATTTCTAGATGTGCAGTATTGCAAAATATGTGACGTCACATTAGGGAGGGGGGATCTCACAAATGTAACCAACAGTGACAGTGCCGGGAGAGGGGTCAAAAATCACGGAGTGTGACGTACTTTATGGATGACCCCTTACCACATAATACTTTGTGGTTAATACTTTTTGTGATGCATGCAGGGCAATACGCATTGTCTTAGTTTAAAAATTGCCCATTAGATCGAATGGAAGAGCGCTGGCACGGTTAGCCAAAAGTCGCGGGTTCAAGTCCCGGCATGGGTGGAATTTTAAGCATCTAAATATGTTTTTAAATTGTCCACAGCACGTTAAATTTCATGTGGGTGTTAGTATCGTACTCAGAGCTGTGGTAGCGGAGTGGTAGAACGCCGGATTCTCATTCGGAAGGTCGTGGGTTCGAATCCCGGCATGTACCAATGACCTCAGCACTTGCTACGTACAATGGCCCAACTATGAGGCTAAGTGCGGAAATCTCCAGTCGAACTAGAACTAGAACTAGTATCATACCCAAATACTACATAAACGAAGTTGCGGGCATCACTATCTTAGAGCCCGCTCCAAAGTAGGTCAAAAG
This sequence comes from Yponomeuta evonymella, assembly GCA_963969515.1. NCBI lineage: Eukaryota > Metazoa > Arthropoda > Insecta > Lepidoptera > Yponomeutidae > Yponomeuta > Yponomeuta evonymella. Next base: position 1,854,394 of record OZ018344.1, read on the forward strand.
AAAGACAATGGAGAAGTTGGATACGTAAGCAGCCTATATACCTACGTGCCACTGTAGGGCACAGGCCTTCTCTCAGGGAGGGAGTATGGGCTTAATCACCACCCGTGCCCACCGCGGATTGGCAATTTCAAGCGCTGAGGTATTTAAATAGCTTAGACACTCAGGTTTCCTCACGATGTTTTCCTTCGCCGTTAGCGAGTGGCATTGCTACTATTATTTCACAAATGTACATAACTTAGAAAACAATGTCATAAGTACACACGCACAGGCAATCGAACCTGGGTCCCTCGCTTCCGAGTCCAATGTTTTACCCACTATGCTACCACTGCCGGAGAAGTTGCATAAAGAAATGTTTTAACGTCATTAGAGAAGGTAATTTAAAAATAAATAATGGTGAAAAAGATTTTTCTTTAAAATTCATATTTTCATATCGACCCTTTGAGGATGAAATGTCGTAAAAGCTATTTTTGTGGAAATTGGACTATACTGTATTACTAAGTTTTTCCAGCCCTTTCAATCTGAGTATTTAGTTTCCTCAAATTCGCAAAAAAATGGGTTACTTTGTACAACCTTGATTTTTGACAGACTTCACAGTTTCTTCATTAAA